>CAWUFW010006458.1:307500-907500 GCA_963921515.1 Calotriton arnoldi
CCTATGGGAGGAAATTCACTTAGCAGGTAAGTAGTGTTATCGTTACTTTTTCTTACTCAGTGGTGGATCCTGGATCCAGCACTGGTGCATCTCCTGTAAACAGTTGAAAGAATGCGTTTAAGTCATACAGGCGATTTTTAAGGAATATTTGTAGTTTGTGAAAAACGGCACTTTGAAACTTTTCTGCGGAAAACCAGACAATGGATTCCAATGGAAGGACATTCAAGTTACTGGTAACTACGGTTAGAATTACTTTTCAGGATCTGTACTGGGCTGAAAGATGCAGCACTGAGGTCTCTCCTGATAACAGGTGAGTAAATTGGATTTCGTAGTTCAGCTGATTTTAGAGGAATATTATAAAGTTCCAAAACTCAACACTTAGAAGAATTTCCAAGTGAAACCAGTCATTGTTAGCCTATGGAAGGACATTCAAGTTACTGGTAAGTACGGTTAGAATTACTTTTCAGGGTCAGTGCTGGGCTAAAAGATGCAGCACTGGGTTCTCTCCTGATAACAGGTGAGTAAATCGGAATTCGTAGTTCAGCTGATTTTAGAGGAATATTATAAAGTTCCAAAACTCAACACTTAGAAGAATTTCCAAGTGAAACCAGTCAATGTTAGCCTATGGAAGGAAATTCAAGTTACTGGTAAGTACGGTTAGAATTACTTTTCAGGATCTGTACTGGGCTGAAAGATGCAGCACTGAGGTCTCTCCTGATAACAGGTGAGTAAATCGGAATTCGTAGTTCGGCTGATTTTAGAGGAATATTTGCACAATGGTGAAGGAAGGGGGTGGGGCCTGAGGTGACATGTCTGCAAACACGCCCTGTGGCGTGTTTTAAGTTGGAGAATTAATTTCTCCTCAATCCCGAGGGCCCCTAGGGGCCAACTGGCCCACCAGATACCTCCAGTATGCGCCAGAGAGCTGCGTTGCAGAGAGGTGTTCAGAGGCCACGCCCCTTTTTACAACACTCTGCAACGCAGCTCCGTGGCGCTTACTGGAGGTACCTGGTGGGCTAGTTGGCTCCCAGAGACCCTCAGGATTGAAGGGGATTTAATTCCCCATCTTAAAACGCGCCACGGGGCCTGTTTGCACACATGTCACCTGAAGCCCCGCCCCCTCCCTTCACCACTGTGCAAACGTGCCCCGTGGCGCGTTTTAAGTTGGGGATTAAGTCCCCTTGAATCCTGAGGGTCCCTGGGGTCCAACTATCCCACCAGGTACCTCCAGTAAGCGACACAGAGCTGCGTTGCAGAGAGGTGTAAAAGGGGCGTGGCCTCTGTACACCTCTCTGCAACGCAGCCTGGCGCATACTGGAGGTTCCTGGTGGGCTAGTTGGCCCCCAGGGACCCCCAGTATTCAAGGGGAATTCGTTACCCCTATGCAAACGCGCCAGGGGGCGCGTTTGCAGAGTGGTAAAGGAAGGGGGTGGGGCCCCCCTTCCTTTTTCCTTTTTTTGCACCCTGGGGACCCCATCCCCCAGGGCCTTACCCCTTTTTTTCTTTTAAAAAACGGGAAGGGGGCCGCGTGGCCCCCCTCCCGTGGCCGATTCCGGCCCCGGGGACCCCATCCCCCGGGGCATGGCCACTCTTTTTATTATTTTTTTTAAGGAGGGGGGCTGCGTGGCCCCCCTCCTCAGGCCTCCTTTCGCCCCGGGGACCCCATCCCCCGGGGCAGGCCTTTATTTATTTATTTATTTTCCTTTTTGGGGGGGGGAGGGGGCCGCGTGGCCCCCTCCTGAGCCACTACTTGCCCCGGGGACCCCATCCCCGGGGCTGGCCCTCTCCATTGGGGACTGTGGGGGTCCCCAATCCCCCCACGGTCCCAGCCGGCTCCCGCGTCCCTCGGGAGCCGGCATTGCTTTCCACATGGGGAGCTGCTGACATGCAGCTCCCCATGTGGAAAAGCTGTCTGCTGCTTCATTGAAGCGAGAGCAGGTTTCCCTGCTCTCGCTTCAATGAAGCAAAGCAGTTTGCAATGACAGGACGGGAGCCGCGAGGCTCCCGTCCTGTCATTGCAAACTACAGTGTCCCGGGGGTGAGCACCCGGGACACTGCAGGAGCCGGCCCTGGGGGTGGCGGTCCCCAGGGCCATCAATGGCTCCAGGAGGGGGCCGCGCGGCCCCTCTCCCCACATCTGCAAAGCCCCGGGGAGGTGGTGGTCCCCGGGGCTTCGGGGGTCCAAAACGGACCCCCATTTTAAATTTGTTAGTGCCCCGGGGAGGTGGCAGTCCCCGGGGCATGTGGGGGGGCTTGAGCCCCCCCCCCACAGGTTATTTAATTTGAAAAAAAGAAGCCCCGGGGGGTGGCGGTCCCCGGGGCTGCGGGAGGGCTCAGAGCCCTCCCGCACCATTTTGTTTAAAGCCCCGGGGGGTGGCGGTCCCCGGGGCTTGGGGGGCCTTAGAGGCCCCCCATATAATTAATAATAAAGCCCCGCATGCCCCCGGGACTTGGCCCACCCGGGGGCCAATTAACCACGAAGCGCGGGAAACCGCACTTTGTTTTTTTTTTTTATCGGCAGGATCCGCGCACCCAGCGCGTTTTCTGCCGATTTAAAAAAAAATAATAATAATTTGGGGGGCCTTGGGGTCCTTGTAGGACCCCCTGAGCAGGGCTAGGGGGTCAGGGTGTTTCTACCCTGCCCCCTTTTTCCGTTTTGCGCCCTTGTTTTTGTCTTTTCTTGTCCCTCGGTTCTACCGAGGAACAAGATGGCTGCCAACACTTCCTGGTTTGGAGTGTTGACAGCCAATTAGCATGCAGCTCGTGGTCGGGAGGGTGCGCGGATCCTCCGTGCCTCTAAATATCGAAACTTTTATTTTGGATTTTCTCAGCAACTACTGAACGGATTTACACCATTTTTAAAAAGGGTGCTTTCTGAACCAAGCACTACCTTTTTGCCAAATTTGGTGTAATTCCGTTCAGCAGTTTTTGCTGTAGCCTTGCATAAAGTTTCCTATGGGAAATCGATTTTTTCACTCTTATTTTTTGAATTTCTCCACAACTACAGAACGGATTTACACCATTTAAAAATAGGTCGCTTTCTGAACCAAGCGCTACCTTTTTGCAAAATTTGGTGTAATTCCGTTCAGCAGTTCGAGCTGTAGCTGTGGCTAAAATTTCCTATGGGAATTAACATGGAGAAAACGGAGAAAACGCGTTTTGGGACCCCCCTTTTTTCTCGGCCGCCGCTTGATGAATCACCCCAAAACTTTCAAGACAGGAGCGGACCGGAGCGCCCCACTAGTTTTGAAAATTTCACGATGATTCGTCAAACGACGCCAAACTTATTGGGAATAGAATGTTGCGGATTTCCTATGGATAAAGGTCCTAACTATAACTATCTACTGGCGACCGCCAGTAGATAATACATATATATATATATATATATATATATATATATATATATATATATATATATATATATATATATATATATATCTTCTCCTTTTCCAAATCGTTGTATTTTTAGAAAATACCGAGCCCAACTCCATATGCGTGAAAACAGTGTATGTTTTATTCAAAGGCAAACACGCCCGACGCGTTTCGGAACAGCCGTTCCTTTCTCACGGGTCAATTTCAGTTTGTGAACACACAGTAAATAAAGTGATCACTGCACGTAATACAACATAAAAGTAGGACTACTGCATCACATCAGTACAAAAGGAGAAGAACATGGCAGCCATTACAGAGTGATACTCCTAAACATGGTTTGTTATTGCCACTTCACATACATTGTAAACCCACAATTCATAATAGGCTTAATACTGTCAATTGCATATAAATTCATGATATCATTGTTTTAAACAATATTCTCGAAAAATTCCCTTTTTAAATTTTACATGGAATTTTGAACACAACATTTGAAACTTTATTATTCAATTCCGCCCCAGTGGGCATGCACCTTGACCTTACATATGACTAACCTGTGAGTAAAATGCCAATATACTGTTTCATAGTTACACAGAGCTAATTAGATAACCACATTAGCCTATTATTACAATTCAGCCCCAGTGGGCTGAACAGCTTTGTTCTTAAATGACCATATTGACCTGGTATTTCATGCCCAGTGGGCTAAATCGCTTTGTTCTTAAAATTCTATATAACTATAAAGGCATCTTAAATCATACAATCTAAAATCATATTGCAACTAAACCATGCATCAGTCTCAATATTTTAGTCTCTCTGCTTTTTCTTCATCATATGATGATGATGTCTTCGTCTCCTACAATAAAATACAAATATAACGATCAGTGAACACATAAAAACGATTAAAATTCAAACTACAACAGGAGGCAGCGCGCTAAAGTGGCAATAACAAACCGTGTTTAGGAGTATCACTCTGTAATGGCTGCCATGTTCTTCTCCTTTTGTACTGATGTGATGCAGTAGTCCTACTTTTATGTTGTATTACGTGCAGTGATCACTTTATTTACTGTGTGTTCATAAACTGAAATTGACCCGTGAGAAAGGAACGGCTGTTCCGAAACGCGTCTGGCGTGTTTGCCTTTGAATAAAACATACACTGTTTTCACGCATATGGAGTTGGGCTCGGTATTTTCTAAAAATACAACGATTTGGAAAAGGAGAAGTTGTGTGGAGGTTCGCTACCTCGCCAGAGCCCACCGCCGATTGTGGCAGAGCGTTCGCGAAATGTTTGGTAGGATATATGTATATATATATATATATATATATATATATATATATATATATATATATATATACACAAACTCCGGTCTCCCTCCAGAACTCGTACGCTGACACAGGGACTCGGACTCGAAATTAAAAGACTTTCATTTATTCCTTCGGTAACGCGTTTCGCCTGCTTCCGCAGGCTTGTTCACACAATATATATATTGCCACTCGACCTCGTAAACCCAAAGATGACGACGTCTTGTCTTGAACCACCAAAATAATGTATTTGACGGCTGTTGTTGGACGCGTTTCACCTGAACAGCAGGCTTGCTCACCAACAAGTCAATAAAGTTTTCAACCGTTTTAAACACCATTTCATAGCGTGTCACGTGAGAACTACCACAACAATGAAAGTGAAGACAGACTGGTAGTTTCTTTAAGAATATTACAATTCATCATTATCACAGTGATCTAAATTTCATTAACTGTTGCTGAAACTATCTGTTAATAATTATAATTATTTTTACTATTACAGTCATGTGCGGGTTCATGTAATTCTCTACCACAATTATTGCATTTCATTACCGATATGAATAATATCTCTCGTTTTACCCCAAATGGGCATTCTAACGCAAGTAAATTGGTTAACTTAAAATTAACACGTATCAAGCCCAAGTGGGCAATTTAACATGTATAAAGGCATGGATTGTATTATATACTTCTACAGTGGGCATAGTTATAGCAAACAGTTTCATATCTTAAAACCAGTTGTCTTCTTAAAGTGCTTGTGCAGAAATAAAACAAAACAAAACAAAAACCAATGTAAAACCAGTTAAAAACACAGAGAGTACTGGGAAGCTTTACACTTCATGATCTATTCATAGATGTGTATGGAAATCCTCTTCCATATTGAGGCCTTCTGGGATTTTTGTGTTAAGTTCTATAATATAACACGACTCCAACCTTCTCAATTTCTTCTCCCGGTTCCCCCCCCCCCTTGTATTTGGTGGGATTGCATCTATTACAAAATATGACAAGTCTTGTACATTTTTGTCATGATGTTGCTCAAAATGTCGCTCCACTGGATAGGCCCTATCACCATTCTTAATGGGCCTCAAATCCTGAAGTACTCTTTTGTGCACAGGTAGAATTGTGCTGCCCATGTACTTCAGGCCACATGGGCACTGAAGCAAATAGACTGCAAAGTCAGTTTTGCACGAGAATTCCCCTTTTATTTTCATTTCCTTCTTTGAGAGACTTGATTTATAGACTGAGGTATTTTTGCCATGGGCAAACGCTTTGCACTTGGTGCATTTTATGAAGCCATCTTTTCTGCTTAGCCATGTTGTTGCTGTACTTTTTGATTTAGATGTAGTTACCATGTTACTCACGAGAGTTTGTTTCAGAGATTTAGCACGTCTAAACGTTATTTGCGGCCTGCGCTGCACTATTTTGCCTAGTACAGGGTCATTGCGTATGACATGCCAGAGTTTACACAGAATGGACCTCAAGCTGTCTTCCTGTTTATTATAAGTGGTGATCATTCTACACTGATTGATATTCTCACTTTCCAATTTTTCTTTTGCCTTACTTTTGTTGAAAAGGATTTTTTCCCTTGATTTTTTGTTTGCTTTGTACATGGCTGATTTTATGCACCCTTCTGAGTAACCTCTAGCTATAAAGCATGTTTTTAAGCAGCTCAATTCCTTTTCCAGTTCTTTTTGATTACTGCAGTTTCTCATCATGCGAAGACACTCTCCATAAGGGATGCTTCTGATCAGATTTTTAGGATGGAAACTCGTTGCGTGCAGCAGCGTATTGCCTGCTGTGGGTTTGCGGTACAATTTTGTTTCAAGTTTCCCTTCATGTATGTATGCAGGAGGCGGGGAGCCGAGTGGGACCGCGGGGGCGTTGGGGCTCTCCCCGCGGTCCCCAACACGAGGGCTGGCCCCAGGGAAGGGGGGGCCACGCGGCCCCCTCCCTAAATAAAAAAATTTAAAAATAAAATAAAAGAACGAGGCAAAGCCCCGGGGGATGGGGTCCCCGGGGCCAATAATGGCCTCAGGAGGGGGGCCGTGCAGCCCTCCTCCTTAAAAATAATTACAAAACAAAAACAATGGGGGATGGGGTCCCCGGGGGCTGAAAACGGCCATGGGAGGGGGGCCACGCGGCTCCCTTCCCGTTTAAAAAAAAAAATGCTCAGGCCCTTGGGGATGGGGTCCCCAGGGCCCAAAAATTATAAAGGGAAGGGAGCCACACAAATAAAAAAAATCCGGCATCTCGCCGGGGGCCCCGCCCCCTCCCTGCACCACTGTGCAAGCGCGCCTCCTGGCGCGTTCTGGATTGGGGGATTAAGCCCCCTTGAATACTAAGGGTCTTTAGGGGCCAACTAGACCACCAGGTATCTCCAGTAATCCACACACAGTGGGATTGCTGAGAGGTGGTCCGAGGCCACGCCCCTTTTTACACCACTCTGTAAACACGCCTCTTGGTGCACTGCTGGTGGGGCAATGAGGTCCTCTTGTGTCCTGAGGACCTCAGGACTAAAGTGGACTTCATCCCCCGAGCAGCAGTGCAACAGGAGGCGCATTTGCGGAGTGCTGTAAAAAGGGGGCGTGGCCTCGGACCACTCTCAGCAATCCAGCTGTGTGGGGCTTACTAGAGATAACAGGAGGGCTAGTTGGCCCCAGGGACCCTCAGGAGGCAAGGGGACTTCATCCCCCAACCAAGAGCGCGCCAGGAGGCACGTTTGCACAGTGGTGGAGAAAGGGGCGTGACCTGGGTCCACCTCTCAGCAATCCCACTTTGTGGGGCTTACTGGAGGTAACAGGTAGGCTAGTTGGCTCCTAAGGATCCCCACAAGCGAAGGGGACTTCATCCCCCAACCAAGAGAGTGCCAGGAGGCATGTTTGCAGAGTGGTGGGCAAAGGGGGTGTGGCCTGCTATGAGAACTTAGCAATCCTGTTGTGTGGGACTTACTGGAGATAATAGGAGGGGTAGTTGGCCCCCAAAGATGTCCTTGGGGGCTGACTACCCCTCCTGTTACCTCCAGTAAGTCCCACATAGTGGGATTGCTAAGAGGTCTTCTGAGGCCACGCCCCCCTTTCTCCACCATTCTGCAAACGAGCCTCCTGGCACACTACGGGTTGGGGGAGGAAGTCCACTTTATTCCTGAGGGACTTTGGGGGCCAAGAAGCCCTCCTGGTATGGTACCTCCTGTAAGTCCTGCGCAGCGGAATTTCTGAACGCTGGTCAGAGGCCCAGCCCCCTTTCTGCACCACTCTGCAAATACAACTACTACGTTATAGTTATAAATTAGCATTTAAAAAACCTTAGAAATTCACTGAAAAAATTTAGGTTTCAGGGACGTTATAGTTAGTAATTAGCATTTAAAAAACCTTAAAAATTCACTGAAAAAACCATAGGTTTCAGGGATGTTATAGTTAGAAATTATCATTTAAAAAACCATAGAAATTCACTGAAAAAAAAATAGGTTCCAGGGACGTTATAGTTAGAAATTAGCATTTAAAAAACAATAGAAATTCACAGAAAAAAACCACAGGTTTCAGGGACGTTATAGTTAGTTGGACATTTCACTCGTACAAAACCAGATGAATTCGAGCCGCTATAGTTAGTTGAGCTAACTATAACTCGCGCCCCAGCAATGCACTGCTGATGACATCACATATTACATCACTCATGACATGGTCAGTGACATCACTGATGACATCACTGATGACATCTCAAATGACATCACTGATGACATCACTGATGACATCATCCACGTGATAATCTGATGCACCTCCTTACAGCCTAAAATAACCTTTGATACACCCACTCTAAAATACAGACTGCCGTTCTCGAAACCATAGACACACCAATACCAGTTACTACATACCCACTCACTGATTCCTAGGTCTACACACACATCCACTCCCTCATCCATACAGTCACTCATACATGCAGTCACTCATCAATACAGCCACTATCCTATGCACTCACACACCCATACAGACACTCACACACTGCCACTCACCCATAGAGTTATTCACACTGCTAGTCAGTCATGCAAAGAATCAATCACACTCCCATTTACTCACCTACACAGTTATACACACACCACCTCACTTATTTAAACAGATACTAACACATACTAACTCTCTTATACAATCACTGATACAAGCACACACTCATCCATACAGCCACTCTCACAATCACTCACTCTCACATATAATCATTTATATACTCCAACACTCACATATACTGCCTTTCACATATGTAGTTACTCACACATGTACCACTTAGACATCCATTCACTCACCAACACAGCCATACACACACTCACCCACCCATACAGCCCCTCACAGATGCACTCTTGAAACCATACACCCAGTGAATCACCCACTCACACCTCCATGCAGGGAGTCACACACACCCCACCCACCCACACAGACTCTCAGGCACCCATTCAGGTACTCAGCCAACCAATCAAAAACCCATATGGACACTCATTTAGCTACTCACCAACCCAGGCAGCGACTTACACACCAACTGACAGACTGATACAGACATTCATACAGATTAGTCAGTCACCCATGTAATAGTAAAACATGTTTAATCACTCACTTATACAGTCAGTCATGCACCTATTAAATCATCCATTCAGACACTTATACACCCACTGATTCTTAAATACACATTGGAATTTAGATATATAAAACATATTTAAACTTTTTAGAAACACTCAGTCACTGGATGATGTCATCAGTGATGTCATCAGTGATGTCATTTGAGATGTCATCAGTGATGTCATGAGTGATGTCACTGACCATGTCATGAGTGATGTAATATGTGATGTCATCAGCAGTGCATTGCGGGGCGTGAGTTATAGTTAGCTCAACTAACTATAGCGGCCGAATTTCTCTGGTTTTAGACAAGTGAAATGTCCAACTAACTAAAACTTCCCTGAAACCTGTGGTTTTTTCAGTAAATTTCTATGTTTTTTTAAATGCTAATTCCTAACTATAATGTCCCTGAAACCTACGTTTTTTTCCAGTGAATATATATACATATGGTTTAAACAAAGGTGGTCTAAAAGCAGAGCGCACTGACTGCCGGTGCAGCTTAGGGGAAAAGACCACAAATCCCAAATTGTAATTTTGCTCCACCAAGGACGCTGCACTCCCAGAGGCATATTCTGCATTTATTAAAACAGCACTTGACCAGCAAGGCACACCACAACGCGTTTCGACAGATCCGTCTTTCTCAAGTGGTGGTCATTAGTGATTCCAATTTTCCCACCTTAAGTACCTTTTCAAAGCATTGTGGGAATTGTAGTGTTATTGTTTGTATCAACATTTCATGCTTGGTGCAAATTAGTCTCAACAGTCTTTGTATTTATTTGTCCACAATACAGCAGCCGTGTCATTGCCTTTCCACTCTCTAATGCTAGCCTCCAGACCCTTTTTCCCCACACAATCTCGGGCCGCATCGATGTTGTCAAACATGAAAGGACACCAGCTCACGAGTCCTCCGTCTTCAAGGGTTGAGTACTTAACCCTTGAAGATGGAGGACTTTGGTCTTAAACTTCAAATGCGCCATGCGCGACTTCCAGGAAAGGGACACGCACGTCAAATGGTGAGCTGGTGTCCTTTCATGTTTGACAACATCGATGCGGCCTGAGATTGTGTGGGGAAAAAGGGTCCAGAGGCTAGCATTAGAGAGTGGAAAGGCAATGAAATGGCTGCTGTATTGAGGACAAATAAATACAAAGACTGTTGAGACTAATTTGCACCAAGCATGAAATGTTGATACAAGCAATAGCACTACAATTCCCACAATGCTTTGAAAAGATACTTAAGGCGGGAAAGTTGGAATCACTAATGATCAACACTTGAGAAAGACGAATCTGTCGAAACACGTCGTGGTGTGCCTTGCTGGTCGAGTGCTGTTTCAATAAATGCAGAATATACCTCTGGGAGTGCAGCGTCCTTGGTGGAGCAAAATATATATATGAAATATTATGCTCCTTTGCATTAAAAAACTTAGAAATTCACTGTAAAAAACAAAGGTTAAAGTGATGTTATAGTTAGAATTGTAATAATATGCTACTTTGCTTTAACAAAAACCTCAAAATGTACTGAAAAAAACCAAAGGTTAAAGTGACGCTATAGTTCTGTGAAAATATCAGTTAAAACCTAATATTTTATACTAAAAAAACACTGAAATTAACCAGTTATATTTATCAGAGCTAATTATAACATGCACACCTGCCATGCACTGCTTATGACCTCAAATATGACAGCACTCGTGTTGTGACATGTTCAATTACATCATTGATGACATCACTGATGAAAGGACACCTTCCTCCACAAAAACAGTCCTTTGAGGCATATTCCTCTTTCTACGTAGAATGCAGCACACATAGAATAGGGAAATAACGAGAGATAAAGACATTTCTCCCTGTTACGCCTCTCTTGGTAAGGCGTACCATTTTGACCCAATCCCAGGTTGGTAACCTTAGTAAATCTGGCAGTGTGTCAAAATCCAAAGGTGGGTGCATTTGAAGGCCCAACCTCCACCTATGGTACAGCTTCCGAATGCAGACTAACGCAAGGCAGTGATTTGAGCTACCTTGCGTTACTCTGGATTTGCATGGCTTGATGAATTCCTCTAAATTTGCTTGTAATGCCTTGCATCACCTTGCCTGACGCAAGGGCAATGCAAGCCCTTTTCAAATCTCCCCCTGTGTTTTTTCAGTGATTTTCTAGTTTTTTTTAGAATGAATAGTAAAATATTATTGTATTATGTTATTGTAGATACTCAAGACTTGCCTATAAAATAAAGAATGTGTACGTTGAATAACTGGGCTGTACTGAAAGTGCAGTCTACTGGCTTAAGAAAAAACCCAAAATACGACAGCGGACCCAAGCACAACACGCACCTTATTCTGTATATTCCAAAATGTTATCCAAACTGGAAAATATTCCAAACATGTGCACACATGTCAGCACCTGCTGTCAAGGTGCAGTCCAAAAAATGGACCTACATGAACAAAAACATACAGTATGGTGCACCAAGTAACATTTATAAATCTAAACCAACAATCCAAAGGCATCAAATTTCCGATTCTTGTATCAGTTTTCTTTTTATTATTATAAACGTAGATATGACATTCAAGCAGCCAACGCATTTCGTCCAAGACTGGACTTCTTCAGGGCCAAAAGCAACAGAAGCAGTGTCACAACTGGTAGTGTAAGTTTCTAAGTTATTCCAAGATCTCAAAACTCCACTGCAATTATGTCATACAGCCATTGTATTCATCCAATGATATAATATATAGTGAGTTATGACGCTCCTATCCCAGCCAGACACTTCATATAAGGGAATTTCAAAATATACACAAAGGGGTAACAATCAAACCCAAAACCGCAACACTGGTAGCTATAGCCAGGGGCTGCAACATAGCAATCTCATATCCGATATCATTGGATGAATACAATGGCTGTATGACATAATTGCAGGACGAAATGCATCTGTATGTGTTTGATACTGGGTTAAGTGTTTGTATAGTAAAATTTGGGAAGGGAGAGGCGTCTCTGTAAACCACAGCGATTAGGAGAAGTAAGGGTATAGTAGGGTTTGACTTGAGAGTGGCTTATCAGCAAAGAGTGCTATATAGGGAATCCTATTACCTTCATGTACTGTATTA
Organism: Calotriton arnoldi; assembly: GCA_963921515.1. Lineage (NCBI taxonomy): Eukaryota > Metazoa > Chordata > Amphibia > Caudata > Salamandridae > Calotriton > Calotriton arnoldi. The sequence goes on from CAWUFW010006458.1 coordinate 319,845, forward strand.
AAGTATATATATATTTGTTTTCCCCATTTGTAACTCCTGCTGGACTCTCACAAGACACACAAACCAATCAAACAAACACAGTGCTGGAGCATCTTGCAGGGACTCTAACGGGCAACTTTGAGGGTGTCTTGTGAGTGTAAGAAGCAAATTTTAAAGAGTTCACTTAAATATGAAATAGTGTTTTGACCTTAGGTTCGACTTCATACGTTTTAAGAAAGACATAGGTTGTGAGGAATGGTGAAGTATTTTTCTCCAATAATGAATTAGTTATGAAGTTTTATGACCCTGCAAGCCTCCTGCGAGAGCATATGGGGGCCCATGCTATATCCCATGAGACACCTGCGAGCAGGGCTGGTTTTAGCACTGGTGGTGCCCGGTGCGGCAGTCTTTTTGGCACCCCCTCCCATGACCTCCTGCTCCATGGATTCCCTCACTACCACCCTTTAACAGTGACCCTCATCTCTCCATAGCCCCTCTCTCACATACATTTTAGTTGTTTTATAGCACTACTAATACCAGTGTAGGGTGTCAGAGCACTTTACATCACACACACATTATATAAAGACAATGAATCATACGTATGTAAATCAGTCTATAGGAAATGTTAAAGAACACCATGAGGATTACAAGCTGTGGGAATCACTTCGTCTATACCAGTAGACAGTATATTCAAAGATAGTTTGCTCTGGAGAAGCACAAACTCAGAATTTAAAATTTACTACATTGGTTGGCCTTACTAGTAAGAATATATTTCTACCTAAACTAAGCCTTTTGAACAAAATTAGGATAATGAAAGACTGGGGGAAAAACAATGCTCTAACCTATACCATGCAGCTCTTTGATGACAGTTCATTGGTCACTGTGCTATATTAGGATTGTACGTTATGAACTGCAAGTAATAAAAGGATCTGTGTGGAAACAGCAGTAAGACACTGAGCTATCCACCTTAAGTACAGCTCAGTAATCTGCATTGTACAGTTCTTTGCAGCAGGCATATTCTCCTCTATTGAGGCTATCAAAAATAAACTTTTGGAAGCAAACTTTTATTGGTGTTTGGGAGGTCAACTTTATTGAAATGTTTTTGTAAGAAAGGGACGTAAAACCTGATGACACAGTTATGGGCCATTCATCAAGACAGAAATGTTAACGTTTTCAGCTCAATTCTGCAATTGCAATCGTCCTGTTCTACGTGGCTTTAATTCATAGGTTTAACCTTTTACAGCATGCAGAAAATTTGAAACACTGCCCCAAGTAAAATGTTATTTTCTATATAGCTTTTAAACACTGCACCATGGTAAAGGCAATTTTCGCAGACCTGCCAACTCACATGGTGTCACCGTGTGACACACGATATCAGCTCCCATCACACGGTCAACCAGTGAGGAGCTGATATCACACGGTGCCAGAGAAAACAAGTTGGGCCAGGTCTAACAGTCATCCTAGACAAAAGAATCCACCTACATTTTCAAATCAGCATCACGGCCAAAAACGTGTGCTGTCAACTACGTCTCCTGTGGGGAATCTGCCATTACATTCCAGAGAAATATCTAAAGTGTATCGCCCTTACACTGCCCCTGTCCAGATTAGACTACAGTAGTTCTCTCCTGTTTGGTCTCCCGAAAATCCACCTCCTGCACCTGAAATTGATCCAACATTCAGCAGCAAGGTTCGTCTAGGGGCCAAAAGGAATGATCACATTACACCTATGCGTTCACTCTCCGATGGCTGCCAATCGAGTCCAGGACTATTTATAAAACCACCAGCATCACCCATTAAGCTCTGAACACATCCACTTCCCATTATCTTCCGGACAAACTCAGGCCGTCAGGCACCTCTAGACCATTGTCAAATGTTGAAGCAATTCTGCTTGAACCACCGTCCTTCCTGAAGGAGCGTCCTATGCTGTAATCCTTCTCGGGCAGCGCAACCAGACTCTGGAATTCATTACTGCCAAACTGGCGCACAACTACCTCACTGGCTACTTTCAAGATGGACCTGAAAGCCTTTCTCCTCCAACGATATTTTAAGTAAGACACTGTAATCACCTCTTAGCACACACACCTACACTACCTCAATCCCCTTATACCTCTTGTACATTCTGTTTCATGTAATGATCTACCATGTTGTATTCTATACCTTTGTAATTACTTAATGTTGTGTTTGCAGCAAGTAGTAAAATATTTCTCTTGTAAAGCCCTCTAGCACCTTTGGGTAATGTCGCCGCTTCATAAATATGCATAAATAAATAAAATAATCAATCAATTATTCTCACAGCCTGAGGATGTTAAGTGTAGAAGAAGACGGGCGGATTCGGATCCTTCAGGGGATGGTGTAGAGTTTGACAGTGTTACCCACAGTGATGTACTGCAGACAGACAGACGGCAAAATGTCAGTGCCTTCTTGGTTGTGCGTGATCCAGTGCAGTGCCACTTCGAGCCAATGGGTGGCAGTAACTATATTTGATAGCAAGTGTCAACAGTAGCAATATGGCTGCCACAGTGACTTTCAGTTTCTGGACCCTGGTCGTTTACTGATGAACCAAGACCTTTCTCAAAGGAATGCAGGCCGGTGAGTGCAGAGAACCTTGAAATAACTCGGAAAGTACCAGAATAAAATCCTCTTTCCCTGCACGTGTATGTTATCATGGTTTGTGATGTGTCTGGCCATACCTTTATTAGGCCTGGTTGTCTGCTCTTCTTCTTCTACCGCTCACTTCTTTTTTCACCTCTGATTCTTGACACTTTTGTTATGCCATGCATCAGTCCTGTCCCAGACCAGCAAGTTGTGCAGCGCCGAGAGTTGGGCGGAGGCAGGTCCCAAGAGCAGGTTGGCACAGGGATGGCTGGTTATCAAATATAATTGGCTATGGGATTTCCCATACATTCCCTGCAGGTAGGAGCAGGGGTTGGGTCTATTCATTAGAACTGGGACCAGGATCAGCTGGTATGGAAGCTCATTCACAGGGCATCCATCGACGTCATGTCAGGCCTCTTTTTACCAATTTGAAGAAGTGAGAGGATATATTTGAGGGAGCTGAGGAAGGGCGGCTGGAAGATTCTTTCTATACATTTTTGTGAGTGGCGAAAGGTGCTGGGAAAGTGTAGCGGGTGTTTTTGCAAAGATATGTACAATGTACAGTTGGAAAAGTATTTTGTTGGGAGAGGCGGCGTACACAACATCAGACTGTAGATAAGTAAGGATGAGTATCAGTTTAGGGGTGATTTCCACGATTGGTTTGCATTTGATAACAAACACAACATCATATTGCTTGAAATCCTTTGGAGGAAAGTAAGTTACCAACCTAGTTTGACAAAAATCCATCCTCGATATATTTAATATATATATATATATATTTTTAAAAACACTTTCAGGTTCTTACGTTTGTGCGCAATAAAGACTCAACTATTCAACAGTATTCCTAGCCTTCGTGGGTAGTTTTTTTTTTTAAATATGCCGCGTGCAATTCATGTCGCTCGCGCCTCTAGAAAAAACAAAGCTCTTGGTAGAATCTTACTTAGTGGAAGCACACACATTGCTGAATCGTTCAAAGACGGTAACCGAGAGGAAGTGTACCATTGCGTGAGACAGTTTTAGTTGGGAAAAACGCCGCCCTTGGTCACCTCCTTTTCCAGAGGCTGCACATGAAATGATTGTTCTTGTACAGTGCCTGGACTTTATGCGAAGCTGAAAACAGAGGAGCAGGCAGCCTCATTGAATGTGAAAACTGTTTCATGTTTCTGTCAGAACGGATCTAACATAAGTCAATTCACTTTCATTCAACGAGCAATTGAATTAAGGCAACAGGAGGATTTCTATTGATTCCGCTGGGTCAGAGCACATGTTGAAGACCAAATGGGTTCTATAAATAAACAGAGTGAAATTACTCCAGCAAGGACAGAGGAGGGGTCCGGAATATGGATTAAGCAGTACCCCAGTCCATGCCGACACCTGTGCAGATGAAAGGTCACGGAAATGCCAAATTCTGGGAACCGTGTGGAATATTGATTGCTGGACTCGTAACATTTAAGGCACTGCGTGTGTTGTTTATGAGCCACAAAGGGCCAATTACAAGATGCTTGGAGTGATATATTCACATGATTGAAACTTTTACTGGATGCAAATTGTACCAGGTAAAAACAATTTAGGGGCATATTTACAGAAAAGTCAGACAGCAAGTCACCTTGCTGCGCTGCATGACAAGAAAATGTCAGGAATGCGCCGTATTTAAAAGAGTACGACTCATTCCTTTCCTTTTCTCTGCGCTGGCGCACAATGGGCTGCCTAGTGCCAACGCGGGCACCTTTGCACCATGGTGCAAGGGTGCTTGTGTTGCATGCAGAACAATCCTAGGAGGCTTTTTCCTCTTCTATATGTGCTGCAGAATGTGGCACACATAGAAAGAGGGACAAACTAGGAGAAATAAAGATATTTCTCCTTGTTAATCCTCTCCTGGGGAGGGGTATCGTTTTCGAGCATTTCCAGGTTTACCTGTTCTTGTAAATCTGGGAATGTGTCAAAATCCATGGATGTTGGGTGATGCCCTGAAACCGGTCACATGATGCTTGTTTCCGGTGAAGGTAGGACCTGGCTTGGCAGTTTGGGCTGAACTGTTCCCATGAGGCACAGGGTCAAGAATGATTTGCATATGGCTGGGTCTAAACTGGGGTGGCATGGTGAGCAAAAGAACGATGGATTAAACCCAGATCTATTAACTGGGGGTGAATGTTTGATTTGCTCTGCATTCCGTGGATTTTCTGTGTAACACCTGCACAACAACCATGGAAACGCAGCCCCGGCTCAGACTAATGCAACTAAGCGATTTGCGCTGCGTTACATTACTTGAGATATATGAAGCCACTCAGGGCCTCGCAGTACAGAGGAGAGGATACTGTCTGGTAAAGGCAACTGTGGCACCAGTATTTTGAGAAGAGAATACTGTCTGGGAATGGTAATTGTAGCGCCAGTATTTTGTCCCTGTGTACCATGCAAACTCTCATTCGGCCCCACAGAAATGTAGTTATTCCTTTCTCCCATGAAAAACTTATTGAAGGACCACTTCGTCTTTTAACTATTTCGAGGGCTTCTTCAAATTAAAGGTTAGTTATGAAATCTACGCAATGGCAGAACTTAGGCCGAACGTACAATAAAAATGCAATAAAATTGGATGGAATGCTGGGCTACTCCGTAGATAGGACCCATTTATCACTAGAGGGAATGCATTTGAGTTCTTCTGAAAATGACAGTAAATAAGATACCTAATGAGATTGTGGTTAAAGGTAGAGAACAGTAAAGCTGTAAACCGATACTTGTGTGAAAGCATAACAGGACGGTCTGTATTAAATCCCACACATTGTTTCAAAACACTTTAATAGAAGAAATATTAGCAATTGATGGGCTACAGAATGATAATTCGAAAAGAACGTTTTTGAAAGATCGAGAATTGAAATTCAAACCAGGGTCAGGCAGGCATTTAGATACAACCTGGCAGTGGCAGTGTCTAAAGGGCTAGTGTTACAGGTCCGTGTGTGGGATGATGTATGGTAGTTTGTGGGATGGTTTTATGGTCTGCCGGTTTTGCTACTGGTGATTCCCCTGACTTTACTATAAACACTTCTTGCAGCAAGCACAAATGCATGCAGAACCCATTGCATGCAAAACACCCTTTTTAAGATTGTCTTTACAAGTTCAAAACTGCCCCATATTTATATAATATGTGGGAGACTATTATGTTACTTTGATGATTTTCTATTTGATCTAATTACAGCCGCGTTCTCACATCAGAATGTGTCTATAAAAAGAAATGACATACCCAGTCACTTGTATTAAATATTGGAAGCGACTTGATGTTACAGTGCTCAAGGGGCACATCAGTCTTCCCACAGCATGAAAGAATTTGGATGTGTGTTATGTTATGGTATGTATTTTTGTGTTATTCTATGTTATGTATATTTGTATAGCGCACAACTCACCTGGGAGGATATACTGGCGCTGAAACAGGAGCTGCATGGGCTGAGCCAAGGTCAGTGATAGGTGAAGAGCCAGGACTTCAGTTTCTTGTGGAATGCAAGAACTAAGGAGGCTCTGATGTAAAGGGACAGGTCATTCCAGGCTTTATGATCGAGGTAGGAGAAGGCACAACCACTGGACTCGGTTCTGCTTATGCGCTGGGTGTGTGCGAGTAGGAGTCCGGCTGAGCGGAGGTGTCTGGTATGTTTGTGGAAGTTTATGCGGTTGTTGAGGTACATGAGGTAAATGTTGTGTAAGGCTTTGTATGTGTGTGCAAGGCATTTGAAGAGTGCTCATTTGTGGATTATGAGCCAGTGGAGCTCTTTGAGGTGCGTGGTGATGTGACTGCAGGGTGGGAGGACAGAGTGAACCTGTCGCTGAGTTTTGTATGGTCTGGAGCCTGCTGATCAGTTAAGCGTTGATCCCAGCATAGAGTGTGCTGCCGTAGTCCAGCTTGCTGGTGAAGAGGGCTTGGGTGACAGTTCTGTGAGTGTTTGTAGGGAGTCAATTTAAGATCTACTTGAGTGTCTGGAAGGAGGAGAGCCCAAGCACCCTCTGTCAGCCAGCAACAGTTTGTAAAATATACCCTCACTTGACAGAGACAGTGCTTGGAGACCAGTGTTCCAATTTTCCTCATTGTCTCTGGGAAGAATTTTGGGCTGTGTCCTAAGTAGCCTCCTGGAAAGAACAGTTCAGTTTTCTAAATTGACAAGAGCTGCTAACTCTGTGGGCTGCTTACGCATGGCTGCCAAGAGGCCCCACTTCATGTGTGACACCTTCAGCTACTTGTGCTTCTCAGCCTGCAACAGGTTGTGTTCTGGGATATACAGTTTTGTTTCAACATTGTAAGTCCCAACATGCAAAGTTAAACAGGTTGAAAAGGCAGAATCAGCAGATGTCATACATACATTTGGCCACTTCTTAGCTTGTAATGAATTTTGAGAAGGAGGGGGTAAAAGGCCAACATAATATATATATATATATATATATATATATATATATATATATATATATATATATATATATCATAAAGTACCCCTTTTCTGTATGTTATGAAGAAGATTGCAAGCCACCTCTGAGTTTCTTGACCAATAAATGCAGTTGGTCTGCAGCTGTGTGTTCGGCAGTGTATTACACATTATTTTGACGAGAATTCTGGTTCAGCTTCCTTTTGGCTTGTGGAGTGGGAAGCCTTTGAAGTAGTGATTAGGGGGCACTGCATGTCGGAAGCAGCGGCAGTCCAGAGGACCTTGTTAGGAGACATCGTCACCCGCGAGTGCACACACCGAAACTTAGAGCACTTACGCCCGGAAAGATCGGACCTGCAGTGGGAGTTATTAGACGCAATGGAGAGGGTGGCGGAACATCTCGAGCATCTCTGCTGTTTCGCTCATAAAGCTTATATGGTTAGGGCACAATTGGAGGGGGACAGATCGGGACCTCTCTTGGCTTGGTTGGCTAACCCCTTGTGCTGAGGATCACCCATCCTAGAATTGACTCCAGACCGCACCCATCAATTCACTCAGGGAGAAAACAATAACTCCTTTGCAGACTATTACAAACATCTGGGTGCAGCCCACGAAACACCTAGGACCTCCATCATTAGTGAGTGGCTAACTGCCTTGCTACCTAATGAGATGACCCAGGAGGTCATTGATGCTCTGGAGGAGGATATGATGGAAGAGGAGATCCATGCTGAGGTTCAGCACATGGCCTGTGGAAAGATCCCAAGAACCGATGGCCTCCCTTTGGAATTTTATCTTACTTATCTTGATATTCTCACCCCACGCTTAGTGACATTATGCCAAAGTGCATTGACCACCACAGCACTAGCCCCACTATGCGTGAAGCACTTATAGTCCCTTTGCTCAAACCTGGTAAACCTGCCTCAGATATGACTGCATATCCACCCCTGTCAATGTTAAAAGTTAATTACAAAATTCTCAGCGGGATACCAGCACACCACTTGCTCCCACTCATGCCTGGACAGATTCACGCCGACCAGTCCAGGTTTATACTGGGACAGTGCATGACTCTTAATGTTAGGCGCTTATTGGTGCTAATGGGAGAGGGACATATATTGCCGGAATGGGCTGTGTGCATGTTTGTGGACCTCAAAAAGGCATTTGACAGCCTAGATTGGAGCTTCCTCTATGTTGCCATGCTCCGGATGGGTCTTGGCCTGGTCTTTGTCTCTTGGACCCTTCTATTATTCACTGACCATGTTGCCATGATTCGCAGGGGTTGCACATTACCTGTGCAATGCGTAGTGGGACATGGGACATGCCAGGGTTGCCCACTTTTCCTGTTGCTTTTTGCCGATGCAGTGGAACCACTGGCTTGCAAAGTGCGTGGTTCCCTGTCCTTTGCTGGCATCCGGGCCTGGCACATGTCCCATTTTATTTCCCTGTTCGCAAACAACATGGTGCTTTGCTTGCACGATCTGCGCACAGAACCTAAGAGAGTGGCAGGCTACCTAACGGCCTTTCACGAGGCCTCTGGCCTCCGAATGAAGTGGCGGAACACCACTCTGTTCTCAATCCGTCGGTACCGGGAGGAGCACCTGGACTTGGGAGACATGCACTGGGAACCGACAGTGGTGCAATACCTTGCAGTCCTTATATACCGAACCATCCCTGCCCTCCTAGAAGGTAATATAGGGATGGGAGTGGCTGCTATGCACATGAGCCTAGTATTTTGGAAGACCCTGCGCCTGTCAGTGGGGTCCACATAGCTGTGGCCAAAATAGTAGCGCTGCCTTGCCTGTTGTGTTTCTTTGCAATACTCCCATTAGTGATACCACAGTCTACTTTCCAAGACCTCGATTTCATACTTATCAATCTCATATGGAATAAGGGGCGGTGACACATTGCTTTGACCAAGCTGCAGTGAACAACGACTGATGGTGGTATGAATTCACCGGATTTCTATCCTACTTCCTGGCGGCACAGCTGCAATGGTGTTTGGGCTTGTTCCCGGAGAGGGAGGCCCCATGATTGATGTGATTGCCAGATCTCCCCAACCTGCGACAGGTTTGGACCCTAATACTTAACCTGAGGTGGGCATCCACTGGCAGTCGACAGGACCTTACTGTCCTTAGGACGTGTTAGATAAAAGTTCTTGGGCGGGCGAGGGTGCAATCCCCATACTCCAGGGCACTTATCTCACAGCTGCATGCAGTGGAAGAGAGGTGATTAATAAATGTGGAGGAGGCGGGGCTGGAGCCAGTGGGTGTGTTGGTTTCAGAGGGCATGTTGAAGACCTTTGCTGAGTTATGCGAGGAGTTCGATATTCCTAGATGCCAGTTCCTACTCTATGGCACCCTAACCTTGGCTATACAAGAACTTTGGGGGGAATGTGGAGTGGAGCCTCAGCCCCTCCACAGCTGCCTCTATTTATGTGGCACGGCTAATAACCACCTGCTAGTCTCAGGATTATATAGCACATTGAGCGACAACATTTTTCCCCCTCATGCAGTGTTGTGAGATTACTGGGAAACCGACCAGGGTTCTCTTCTGTCAGAAGGAGACTGGGTCAAAATGTGGGAGGCAGTGCCTAACATTACCCAAAATGCTCGCTTCAGATACACTTTAATATCTTCCACTTTAATATTTTCCAGCTTGCCTCATACCCCTGAAGCTCAAGATCTACTGTCCGCCAACCCCTCCCGATTGCTTGTGTTGCCATGTTGCCGTAGGGGATATTCTTCATATGCTCTGGAGCGGTCCCCAGTTGACTTCATATTGACCTCATATTGAACTGAGGCCACAGACCTTACCCTCATGCCCAAGCGCCATTTTTACTTGTTGGTCTCTTCCCTCACCCTGCTAATATATTGTTACTACTCATTTAATTGATTTAGCTCTTGTACTGGCTAAACAAAGAATTAACTATGATTTGGAAATGTGCTGAAGGACCTCGCTTGGAGGGCTGATGTTCTACGCTGGGTGACGTGGGAAGGAGTAACATTACTCTCAGAGCCGTGTCAGGGTAGAAGGCCTATGGACTTTGCCAGAGTGTGGGACATGGTGCTGGCTGATTTCCAGGGAGGTGGGAGTGAGAGTGATGATGAGGGTCTGCTTAAAGACCACACAGATGCTTCCATCCCCATATTGAGCCCTGCTTCGTTTATTCTCGACTCCTGGCCCTGGTTTTCATCTTCCCAGTCCCTACTAACCATGGACATTGATACAAAGATTCAATACTGATGGGAGATAAGTTATTATCCTCTTACATTCTTTTCCATTGGTTCCTCCTTTTGCCTATTCTGGGTGGGGCAAAGCCGTGGGATGTGGGTGAGGACTAGTGTTTTGTTTCATTGCCTTTTGTACGATATCCTAGGATGGCCACATCCTTTTATTGAACTATATTCGACTCTGGACACATTATCAGCCATGTGATTGTTTTTTTTCTTCATTTTATTATCTTTCAATGATGTGATTATGTATCATATTACTTAATTTACCGATATGGAATTTCCATCATGGATTATAAACTGCCAATGGCCCTCACTGTATCTTGCCTTGATTGCTCAATTCATTTCTTTTTCTCCTTTTAACTTCCTGTAAGAACAACAATGCTGCTGTTTGTTATTTGATTCAATAAAAATCTGTTACAAAAAAATCAGGTTCGTATTGAAGTATCCGGAGACTCAGATGTTAAGCTTTGGTTGATCAAGTATACATTTCTAAGGTTGTAATTAGCTTTAATGAGAGATTATTCCTTGATATGCCATCTGGGTGGATGGAAACGTTAACAAGCAGGAGAGGAGCCAGTCCCTTAGCTGCACCGTTAGCATAGTACCATCAATATTAGGTTGAAAATGAGTATTCTGAGTTATTCATGCACTGTAGTTAGAAGGGTCACATGTTTACCAGACTGTGTAGTTTTAAAGGTCTCATGTTAGCACAATAGAGGTTTCAAGCTGTGGTTTGTCTAGAGAGTGTAAATAACCAATACCAAGAGAAGATGACTGCAAAGGAAAGTTATTAGAAAATCAACTGTTATGGATTGATAAACTGGACATCGTATGGCTCAGAGGTTTACAAGAAACACATCATGTAATATGTCACCTAGAGTTACAAGAAGAGGGTTATTATGCAAAAGAATTGCTGAGCAGACAGTCAGGTGCTGAACCCCTCTGAGCTGGAATATTTGGGGTTATCCAATTTTAAGTTGAGAAAAAGAGGCACTTTCAGGAGAACGGGCTTGTCATGAAAATAAAAGTTTAATGATCTATGCTTGATGAACTTTTATGAGGGCTATTTACCAGAGATGTAAAAGGAAGTGGAAGGAATGGGATCGCTTATGGGTGAACGTATTCAACAAATTGTGGTGTGAAGAAACCAAGGGGTAGATTTTCAAACATTTTGTGCTAGCATCACAAAGTGACGCTAACCAGCACAAAGTGTTTTTTTCTAATTTTCTTTACAGTACAAAACTTGTTTTGCGCTGGAAAGTACCCTGAAAGTAACACAAAGCAGCACTGCTTTTGTTCTGAACCCCAATGTACCCTAATATAGGCCTAGGTAGTTACATGACCTTTTACCTACATCTGTCCTACCATGGTTCTACATAACGGGTTTGGCACTGACCTTTTAGCTAGTTAGGTGCTACATGACTGTTGTGTAGTTTTTCCAAAAACTAGCCTGATGTATTATGCATGAGGTTTCTCAGTATCACAGCAGGATTACCATCTTCTGCATAATAACTCTGTATAAGAGTCACCTCTATCGGCATCCTTGCCCTATATGCCCACAGTACACTTCTAGGTAGAACCCTTGAGGGTACCTTTCAGGTATATAAGCACTACATCTTCGCTGGGCAAGCCAGAGGAGAAAGACTTCCATGCTGACACACTGACGCGAGACGCTGAGGTAACTGCATGCAGACACTCCAGCACATAGTGGTCTGACATCCCTTGCAGGGTGTCACCATCTCAAGACCAAGACGGGGTCCATCGCTCTCCCACATCAGGTAATGGGATTGGCTCTATCCTAAGGGGATTCTTGGCTACACACCTACATACATGCTAGGTACATTTAGGTACATCTAGTTAGGGTTTGCATCGTAGGAGAACGCACTATTACTGTTATGTATCTATATGCCTACATATATTCATTGTTTTAACACTATGGTAGAATTCTACCTTTTCTTCACTCTACTGGTGCTCATAATAGTATATATAAGTTTATGTCTAATGTTTGTTGCAGCACACAAATTTTATACAAGAATGACGCTGGTTCAATAAATACTTATTGAAAATGTCCCCACCATTTATTCTGTGTATCTCTCTGAGACAAAGTAAGCACGAGTGACTGAGCGAAAAGTACTGTACTGTTTCCCTGATTCCTGAGGGGTCAGGGTTGTCATGTTCGATAGTTGCCAGAAACTATTCGCTCCTTGGTAAGAGGGGCTCATAGTGGCACTGTGAGCTTGCTGGGCTACAGACTAACATATCCTTCAGGGGTGTATGGAATCAGTCTGGAAACCAATCCCTTAGTTTATGTTTTCTAAACACGCAGATCCTCTATAGATTTGTAGGAACTACACAACACTTTGGGGCCGATTCCGATCTCGGCCGGTAGGGCTCCGAATCGGATTCGGTTTTACCGGATCCGATCCGGAGCCCTATTTTCCGACCGAGTCGTACGCGCGTCCGGGCGAGCGAGTACGATGCGTATTCGCCGACCGACTCGTCCGGGCGACCCGACCGCTCCGACCGACTGGTTCCCGGATCGTACCGCTCCGACCGACTCGCTCGGACCCGATTCGCACCGCGCAATGGAGACGTTTTCCGGCCGGGTAAGTACGATGCGCACCTCGACCGCTCCGACCGACTCGCGCCGTCCGACTCGAACTTCGCTGTCGGAGCCATACTTTGGGGGTCCGTGTCGGACCCACCTGTCACGCGTACCCGTGCGAGGCGCACACAGGGGGACCCATGAGTCCCCCTACCTGTGCGTGTACGCCACAAAGCGCTTCGCGGCGTACTCGCTGTAGGGGCGCCCTTGTCCGCCTCGCACCCATTGAGGCAATGGGAGCCCGCGTGCGCGTTGTACGACCGGCTCCCATTGAGTTCAATGGGAGTCCGACCGACTCGTGTCCGGTGGCATACGAATGCATCGGACTCGTTCGGTCGGACTGCACGGGTCCGATTCGGTCGGAAATCTCTCCGAGGCCGGCTCGGTCGGAGAAATTACCGACACGAATCGGAATCGGCCCCTTTATGTTACTTGGCTCCAGGGGGGCGTTACATGGGCGGTACATGGGCGTTCCCATGTAACGACCCATGCCTTTTGATGCAAAACCCTATCTACAAACAATAATAGAAAGGGTTTAGCACCAAAAGTTAATGCCATTAGAAAGGAGGTGTTAAAAGGAGAAATGTTTTTATTTCACTTTTTTTTTTACGACTTTGCATGCGCACACATACAAAGTAGGAAACGTTTGAAAGTGTGTCTAAGTATAGTATTTTGTGCTGGAAGGGTACACTTTCAGTACAAAATCTATGGTAGACTCAGACATACACCCTTGCACAATGGTGCAAAGGTGTGTGCCTGACGCACGACAGCTAAAATCTGTGCTGGCGCTAGGGAGAGGGGAGAAGAGAGCAATATCTCTGCATTTTTGCCTGCTGCGCTGCGTTCTGTGACTATTTTGAAAATCTGGGCCCAACTCTTAATAAGATAAAATTTTAAAGGATAAAATGTGGACACATATGCCATTTTGGACAACGGAGCAAGACATCCAGAATGCCGCAGCCAGACTCGTCCTCGGGACTCCGCGTCACGAACACATGACCCAACACCTACGAGGCCTCCACTGGCTCCCCGTCGAGAAGAGGGTCACCTTCAAACTCCTCACCCACGCCTACAAATCCCTCAACAACATCGGACCCAAATACCTCAACGACAGAGTATCCTTCCACGTACCCAAGAGGAACCTCCGCTCTGCCGACCTCGCCCTGGCAGAGGTCCCCCGCATCCGCAGAAACAGAACCGGCGGGAGAGCTTTCTCCTACATCACAGCCAAGACCTGGAACGAGCTCCCTGTGAACATCAGACGCTCCCCGACTCTGCACTCGTTCAGGAAGGACCTCAAGACCTGGCTTTTCGACTGACCCGGAGCCGCTCCCCCCCCCACCCCCAGCGCCTTGAGACCCTCACTGGTGAGTAGCGCGCTATTCAACCCCTGATTGATTGATTGACATTAATAAAACATGCATTAACCGAGCCAATAGGTCTTGCTATTTTTAAAGAACACATTTGCTTACCCTTAAAAAGCTACAATCAGCACTTTCTTGATGCTTCTGTATACCTTATGCTGTTAATAAAGGTCCATTGAATAGGATACAAATGCTTTCTGTTTAAGTCTGCTGTACCTTAAGTAGTCGATCACGGTCCCTCGATTCAGACACATATATTTGCTTTAGGAGGCTACTGTATTTAAGCCATTAATAGAGGTTCCTTGTGTAAGACAGATATGTTTTCTGTACCAGACTGTAGTACTTAAAGTCATTACAAGAGGTTCTTGGAGACAGGCTCAAGTCTCACATAGGCTTCCACCCCTCCACTACGCCCTCATTCTCTAGATAATGAAGATTTATGAGTAGATCAAATGCTCTTGAATGAGGAACAACTTCGAAAATCTCGACCGTGCTTATATTTTGATAGAGAGAGTGTAAATTCATCATATAAATTTACACAGTCACTTTAGAAAATCTAATTCTTTTTCCTTTTTTTCTATGGCTTAAATGAATATAAAAAAAACTAGGCCCCAAAGCTGAAAATCATCAACGAAGTTCTGTGTCCATCTGATGTCACCCTAAAAATGAAAACTGGTACCAGTCACTTGTATATACCAAAGAAGCTGAGTTATTTCCTCTTACTGAATGGCTAGTTAGTGGTTTCCGGCAATGTTCAAGGCCGAAGTCATCAGTGTCAGGGAACAGAGAGGGCTGCAGTGTGATGATGAGAGTAAACGCTGAAGGGTACCAATGAAAAAGGAAGGGTTAAAAGCATTAAAAGCCTACAAACAAAGAGAAATAGGAAGGGGCATGCACTCCAATCACTGCAAAAAGTAAAACGCTATAGAAACATGCAAAAGGGAAAATAATTCCCTAACGACTGCAGTAAAAATAACCAACTCATCCAATCAAAGCACAGTGAGACTTGAATACGCTAAATTGCACAACTAATGTTCCCTACTAAGTATAGCGTAAGCGATCGATCTTTTATTTACCTATTAAAAGTGGTTGAGGGGAGGAAACAACTCAGACAGATATCAGCAAAGTCGTCATGCTTGAAAAGACCACCAACTCCAAAGTGCAGTTTGAATATTTATTATAAGGCCAAAAACAATTGGATGTAAATACATCTCAATAGCAAAGTATAGAGGTACAGAAAAATTAATACAGAGCCAAGTTTACGAATATAAGTAATTCGGCCCAAAAGACAGATGATTATAAATTCCAAAATCACAACGCAACACAAAATAGATGCGATATTCAGTTCTCGGCTCATTGAAAGAAACCAAAATCTTTCCCTACACTGCTCTACATGAGGGCCCTTCCTGTGTCTCTTCTATCATTCCCCAACGGTGTCAGCACGTGTTGACTTGTTAAGAAGTACTCACGTCAAATGGGTCGTTTAGCTTATGGCTATGGAGCTTGCTCTAAGATGCTCCTTCTCCTCCGAAAGCTAGCAGAAGTCTGGTCTCGCTGTCCCTGCGCATCATACAAAAGATGGGATTCAACCCACAATACGTCATTCTTCTTAAAACTTTCCATTGCACCTCTATGAAGTAGCTTTTTTTTTTTTTTCATGACACAAATTTAATTAATGATATCTTCTTTCCAGTGGCCTTGGCTTTCAGACAGACCAGATACGCAAGGCATCCTCCCTTCTCGCTTCCCAGCCATCTTCAAAGACATTCTGGGTCTCTCCTTAACTCTGAAAATAACGATGTGTATTCTTTCACCTGCAGTAGGATGAGAACATTCTAATTTCGAACACAACAACATGTAATTATTTATTTCTCAAGAGCAAGGAGAATCGAAACTTATGACTTTGGGCCTATAATTCAGGCAACTTAAACTAACCACAATTACGGTGTATAGAAATAACATCGTCCTGCACATTATGCATGAAGGAATCGTAATACATACAAAGTTCTACTTAAATACGTTCACTAGTTTCAACATCAAATGATTCAAATAAATGTTTCTTAATAGTCATAAAACACTGCAAACAATACGAATACATGAGAGTGCGTTTAAACCATGAGTATAGTGCACTCATACAAAATAGAGTGCAATCAGCGCTCTATCAGTTCCCCCCTCTTATGACTAGTGTCATAACACCAACTTTCTATTCTTCTGTAGTTTTTCTCCTTGTAGAAGAGACCGACCTAAACAGAAGCTGTAGCTTGCCGTCCCTGTCTGAATCGTTCTAACCCCTTAAGATGCTGGTAATGACTGTCCTGCAGTCGTTCAAGTTGGAGCTCTTGCTTTCTCGAAACAGTCTCCTGATGTCGTGCCCTTTGCCATTTGTAAGCCTTGATGGCTCCTAGTAGGACAATTATACAAATGACAGCTATTATAGTAGGCTTCAAGATATATCCCATTATTCCTTGTCCCAAACTTCCAAACCAACTGCCTATCTTGCCGAATCCTTTCCCCACTTGTTCCCAGAGTCCTTCAGCAGCCATCTCACGTAACTCTTGGTGTATATCTGAAATATTGTTGATATATTTCCTTATATCCCGACTGTTGTCAGGAATATAAGTACAGCACTGTGGAACTTTCAATAATTTGCAGACTCCTCCGGCTATTGCTAGCAGCACATCTAGGGCAAGACGGTTTTGCAAAACCAAAGCCCTTATCGAAATCATCTCCCCATCTACAAGTAGTAAAATCTGAGCTGTATTTATTGAGAGCTTATCCACTAATGTTGCCAGCTTTCTGATTTTCAAATCATTCAGAATCACACCCATACTCGGTATCATAGCCCCAAATATGTCTCCAATCACTTCTCCTGCACTCACACCACGTTTTCTTCTCTGAGGTCCTTTTCTTTCTAGGGGCCATAAATCATTTACATGAAAAATCTTGGAAAATACCACAGCCAAATAACAAGTGCCATACCAATTTTTGGGCAACTTCACATACGCATTCTTTCCACACACAAAATACACATTGGGCACTATTGTTATTTTGTCCAATAATGCTTTTCTAATTGATTCTTCGATCAAGAAGATGTGCTCACAATCACTTTCACCCACAAATATCTTATCATAGTATGTGGTCGGGTGTCTAATACACAACTTCCCCTTCTGCTGGAAATCTAATGCTATGGGTCCAAAACTCCCCTTTGCTTTATGATCTAATTCTTCTTTAGTCCATGGGGTAACCTTGGGCTTTGGATCTGGTCTAAATAGAGTCTGTCTATGCCGATTTTCTATCTGATCTATAAATTTCTTTTCAATGTCAGTTAACATACAGGTTAAATTGTGTCTATGGGCGTAGGACGTATCTAAAGTAATGGTAGGCACAAAATACTTTGACATTCGCTCTACTTCCTTATAATAATCATATTTATTCATGTATTTAAGAACTGGGACTTCCGAGAGTACCACATCATAATTTGAGAAATAGTACTCGAAGTGTGCCTTGCTATAAAACATGCTCAACAACACACTACATGTAATGCCATAGGTCAAAGGCAAATGATGGTATCGAATGCCTTCTTCTACTGAGGCTGGTAATTGCATACACACATAGGAATCCTTTGCTTCCATGGTATCCACATACTCATACAATAATCGAGCATACGCATTCAAAGTGAAATCACCCTTTGACAAATCAACATGTAATCTACGACTGGTTTCCTTAATCATTTCTAGATCCCTTGCGGATGCATCCTCATCTATCTCAGAGATTGGTGTAGTAAGTGTTGCCTGTACCCTATTCTGTCCGACATCCTGAGATCCAACTAGAGATGTAACGATCACCACAGTTATAACAACAAGCACCACTACAATAAGGGTGCCAATGATGCACTTCTGTTTCCGTGTTGATTTTTCGGACACCATGGTTTTAACTGATCCGTTCCGAAGCACAAAAGAGAAAACACAGTCTCTTTCTGTTTTCTTTGTTTAACAATGTCTTTCTCACTTTTCTCCTCCCATGCAATTAATGTCAAAGTTCCTTCGATTGATACTAAACCTATTGAAGAGATGTAGTCAGCCCTATTCCTCACTCCATCATCTACTGGAAAATTCCTAATTTTATATCTTCTTAAACTGGGGTCGAAGTTATCTTCTTTCTAAGGCCTAATGCTTTCTTTGGTTATAATTCAAGCTTCATCGTTAATGATATTTGATCCAAGTATTTCGAGGACAAGTTGCAGAACCTCCGCACGAATTTCTCCTAATTCTTGCGTGGTGAGGTGTCGGCCAAATGAAGGGAAAACAACCTGATTGATGATCAGGTAACGCATTCCACTCAGCCTTGGAGGACTTGGAACTTGCAAAGTTAGTGTTCCAAACACTTCTACGCCTGGGACCATCAACTGTATTTCAATCGAGAGGGTGTCCCCTCCGTAGCTCACCGTACCAGCTCCCAACCTTCCGGGCTTCGCTGGGCTCTGCATCTGCAGCCAGGTACGTCCACTCAGGAGATGCGTATCTTCGAGACGCTATTCTTTCTCTTCTGGAGCGTCTCAGACCATCCGGTCTTTCTTCAGCGTCACTTTGATCTGATTCAGATGTTTCAGGAATCGGAGCGAGAGTTTTCTCGGATGCAAGCCTTATATTCAGCCTTTCTTTTCTTGCTGGCCACTTTTCCGTTCTGGCATCTGCTCTCCTCTCTTCCTCTTGATCTGATCCTTCTGCAATAGACTGCTCACCTTGATCTGGTGCAAAGTTCACATCTGCAATATCATCTATTTCAGGATCTGGGCTCAATTCAGGAGCACTCAGCTCTCGTCTCTCGTGCTCACTTGGCTGTTCCGTTTCATACGAAACTCTTACCGCTGGGCTTGTGCCTTCGTCGTTGTCTGTGGCAGGTCCACACATGCTTCTCGGAACCAGGGGACTCTCTTCCTCCGCAGGCGCTTGAACTCGGCGAGTGTGGGAAGCGTGTATCCAGTTCGGCAATCCTCCAAACTTCACAGCGGTACTTGTGACCAATATCACCTGATATGGTCGTCGCCAGCGAGCATCAAGACAACTCTTCCTCACGTGCTTGCGAACTAGTACCCAATCACCTGGATTAAGATCATGCAGCAGGTCTCTCGAGGTGGATGCAGTCGCAGCCTCGACCTGGTGGGATACAGAAGTAACCACATCAGCCAGTCCCTTACAATAATCCAACACTAAATCATCAGTGATGTTTATCAATGCTGTCGCTGGCACCATAGGCAAACGCATAGCTCTTCCGGTCAAAATTTTGTGGGGAGAAAGCCCTGTTCTCCTATCAGGGGTGCTACGCAGACTCATGAGCACCAGAGGCAGCGCATCTGGCCATTTCAATGAAGTTGACGAACACACCTTTGCCACTCTTGACTTGATGGTGCCATTAACCTGCTCTACAAGACCTGAAGCCTCCGGCCTGTAGCTACAATGCAATCTCTGATCATTGTGCAAAGCAGAGCACAGCAATTTCATGATTTCACTGTGGAAATGAGTTCCTCTATCTGTCTCCACTGATGTCGGAAATCCATATCTCAGGATAAATTCTCTTAACAACAACTTGGCTACTGTGAGACTGTCACATCGTCTAGTTGGATATGCTTCCAACCAACGCGAAAAGATACACACCACCACCAAAACGTATCTCAACCTATTGCACCTCGGCATTTCAATAAAGTCCAATTGTATCCTATTGAAGGGACCTCCAGATCTTCCAATGTGACTCATTGCAACCACAGTTCTCTTTCCAACATTCATTTGTTGACAAGTAACACACCTGTGACATACCGCTTCAGCCCACACACGAAAGCGTGGATTAAACCACGTCTGCCTAAACACTCACACCATAGCATCTCTTCCCAGATGAACTGCTCCGTGGACTTGCCTTGCCATTGGGCTCAGTAGACAATTGGGTAATACTGCTCTCTCATCTGTTGACACCCAAATGCCATTGTCTCTTTTTGTGCAACCTACTCTGACCCATGAAGCAGGTTCCTCTTCTGGGACTTCATCCTGCAACCGCTTCACCTCATCCCAAGTATCGGCTATAGCTAACATCATGCTGAGCTCGGTCTCTTCTGTGCTCTCGCCTATATATTCTCCATTGAAAATA
Organism: Calotriton arnoldi; assembly: GCA_963921515.1. Classification (NCBI taxonomy): domain Eukaryota; kingdom Metazoa; phylum Chordata; class Amphibia; order Caudata; family Salamandridae; genus Calotriton; species Calotriton arnoldi. Next base: position 340,156 of record CAWUFW010006458.1, read on the forward strand.
CAAGCATGTGCAGCACAAAATTGTGCTACTTCATCTGCATAGTTGTTGCCCTTAGTGACAAAGTCTTCTCCCTTTCCATGAGCTGCACATTTAACGACTGCTATCTCTTTGGGCTTCTGCAAAGCTTCCAATAGTTGGCGCACATACTCGCCGTTTCGTATAGGTGACCCTGAGGACGTTAGAAACCCCCTCTGTGACCATAACTGCCCAAAGTCATGAACTACACCAAATCCGTATTGACTGTCTGTATACACAGTCAATCGAATATCAGCTGCAATGATACAGGCACGTGTCAAAGGGACAATTTCGGCCACCTGAGCAGAGAATACTCTATTTAAACAGGCAGCTTCCACTACTCCCATGATGGTGCACACAGCAAACGCTGCTCTCAAATACCCTTCATTGTCTTTTAAACATGAACCATCAACAAAAAGGATCAAATCAGATTGGGGCAAAGGTTCATCGACAATGTCAGGTCTGGGTTTGGTCGATAGGTCAGTAACATCTAGGCAGTCATGCTCTTCACAATCCTCATCTCCTTCCTCTTCCGGAACAGGTAACAATGTAGCAGGGTTCAGGGTGGTACAACGTCTCAGGGTAACTTTTTCAGCGGCCAAGATAACCTGCTCATACTTGGTAAGTCTGTTGTTGGTCAGATACTGTGTTTTCGTTCTTGTCATCAATAATTCTACTGAATGGGGCACATAAACAATGAGCGGATAACCCATCACTATGCTTTCACATCTTTCAATGCTGACACAGGTTGCAGCAACGGATTTCAGACATCCGGGCAACGCAGAAGCTACAGAATCTAATGTAGCTGAGAAGTAAGCTACTGGTCTACGGGCACCCCCATATGTCTGTACAAGGACTGCTAACGCACATCCCTCCTTTTCACAGCAAAAGAGCGAAAACTCTTTGTTATAATCCGGCATTCCGAGAGCTGGAGCACGACAGATACTTTTCTTCAGCTCACAGAAGGCTTTCAAGCACTCGTCATCCCATGGTACCGGATCACTAACATTCTTTCAAGTCAGTTTTAACAGAGGCTTTGCTTGCAGGGAAAAATTTGGGATCCACTGTCGACAATAGCCGACCATTCCCAAAATCATGCGGACTTCTTTTTGTGTTTTTGGAGTTCCCATTTGCAGAATAGTCTCTACGCGATCTGGTGACACCCTTTGTTTTCCTTTCTCAATCCGGTGACCTAGGTACTGAACTTCAGACAAACAATACTGCAATTTGTTTGGAGACACTTTGTGTCCATTCTCTGCCAAATGATTCAGCAACGCCACAGTATCAATCCTGCAAGCATCCTCAGTCTCTGAGGCGACCAAAAGGTCATCTATATATTGCACTAAGACTGAGTTTTGGGGCATCACCAGTCCTTCAAGATTCTTTTTCAGACTTTGACTAAAAATGGAGGGGCTTTCTGTATACCCCTGAGGAATTCTTTCCCATGTTAACACACGATTGTCCATCCTAAACACAAATAAAAACTGACTTTCTTCATGCAATGGTATGGAGAAAAATGCATGACACAAATCTATCACTGTAAACCATTCTGCTTTGCATGGTATCTGGAATAGAATAATAGCTGGATTCGGTACCACAGGACAACATGGGATCACAATCTCATTAACCTGACGCAGATCCTGCACTATTCTGTACTTGCCACTTGGCTTCTGCAGTCCCATGATAGGTGAGTTGCAGGGACTTCCTCTTATCTCCTTAAGAATACCTTGGGCAATCATAGTCTCAATCACAGGTCTTATTCCGGCTACAGTTTCTGGAGTCAATTTATATTGTGGCGTTCGTGGGAATTCAGCATTGGGTTTGACCTGTATCTTAACTGGCTCAACCCCTCTCATCAGACCTACATCCTCGCCCATAAAATCCCACACTTTCGGATCAACTGAGTCTCTCAAGTCATGTGGCAATTCTGCTATTGTGAGCACCACAAACATTTCTGCACACAGACTCATGTTAGCCATCTTAAAATCTGCATCATCATCATATGTTTGCAATTCCACACCTCTCGGAGTGCACGATATAGTACAATTGAGCTTGCACAGAAGGTCTCGTCCCAAAAGACAGACCGGACTTGAATTGCACACTACAAATTGGTGTTTATCTCGAAATGGTCCTATTCTCACGGGTAATTCGTTTGTCAATGGATTGGTCATTTTCAGATTACTAACCCCCACTACTTGAATCGACTGTCCCGAAAGAGTTAAATTTGGGACTACTTCAGTTCTCACCATGGAGCGAGCAGCTCCAGTGTTTAATAAGAAGGTAACAGGATATCCATTCACATCTGCATCTACAAACGGCCCACTCTGATCTACTTCTAGAATTGCATCTAAGGTGCATTCCTCGTGCACCCCCCTCTGACACTCTTGTACATCTTGATTTTGAACAAATCTATCTTGTATTTCAAAATAAGGCATCTGATGGTATAACTGATTATGCATGGGTATCCTAGGAGGTTGAGGTACTTGGACTTGCTGCTCATATCCTCCTCCATACATAGACCTGGGTCTTGTCACAGTATTGACAGTCTCTCCTTCCATCTGTATCTGATTTGCTGGATTCGATCTACACTCGCGCTTCCAATGCCCGATTTTGTGACAATAGTGGCAGGCAGTGACCCTTTTCTGTTGGGCCACCCATTCACTTGCACCTGGATCCATTCCTCTTCCTCTACCCTGACCAGGTTGGGTCACCATCTGTTGTCCCATTCCTCTTCCACCTCCTCTACCTATCGCTCCTCCAATCCCTTGCGGCATATCAGTGTTTCTCAACTGCACCAACATCAACTTGTCCTTCAATTTCTTCTGTGTCGACTCCACTTGATCACTGCAATATTTAGCATAACGCAGAATCTCGTCCACCAACTTATTCTGCCAACATATCAAATGATGCTGTATCATCAAACTGATACCAGATTTCAATCCCAACACAAACTTCGAGACAAATTGTCCCATATCTTTCTGTTCAATTGTATCCAATCCACTATGCTGCTTAAAAGCTAACAACAATCTTTCCTAATAATCATGTACTGATTCCTTAGAGTCTTGAGTGGTGCGATCAATCTTCAACCAATCAACAATCTGAGGAGCTACCTTCGATTGCAACCATGTAATCACTTGCTCGTATTTTCTCATTACATCAAGTGAAGGACCATGAGTCAATGCATCTCTAGGTGGCTCTGCAGTAGGCCACTCAATGGCAATCTTACATGCCGCCCACAAATCTGCTGGCACTACTATATCAAACAAGGTGTTTAAATCAATCCACAATACTTTTGAAATCTTTACAAACCAATCTATTTGCTTGTACCACTCAGCAGGTTTTTCCCTCAGCTGAGGAAAATCATTCGTAAATGTTGCTAAATCACCCCTGCTCCATGGCACATGTACATACCCTCCATTCTGTACCTCCCTGAGGGGGACATTTTCTGCAGCTCCCGACCCTCCACCCGGAGGCAGAGTATTTCCTATTCCAGTCTTGAAGCTTTTCTTTTTGGCCCATCTTTCTTTCCATTTATCTAATTTTTTCCATGTCCGCATCCCTATCACTAGTTCTCTAATGTGTGCTTTTAATCCAATCGTTCGCTTCTTTTCCAAATCCTTATCTGTGTAATTTAATCTGCTCGAACCCTGTATCATCTTGGTCTTTGACAAATCAACCTCATACCTTTGTGCCAAAAGCAACAATGCATCATAAACTCGTTTGTCCTTTCTTGTCATGTACTTTGCTACGAATAGTAGTTCGCTAGAGTCATACGTATCAATTCTGTTCAGAGGTAGATTACCTTCAATCACCTCGTCTAGTTCTGCCTTTAATCGTACCACATCTAGCATTGGCGCTTTTATTGCACTTTTTAACACTTTCTGAATTTCTTTGTTTCTTGTATCTTCCCTATCACAGCCTTGGGTTCTCTTAGGAACTGCACCCTCTTCTATCTTCGAAGCTGGGCGTCTATCTCTTTCCCAGCTTCGACTTCTCCAATGGTCACCTGCACAAATAACCTGTGGCTCAAATAGTACTCTAGGCGTTTCTTGTCTCTTGCTTGTCTCTTCCCTCGGCATCATTGACTCTCTCACTGGTTGAACCCACATTCGAAGGTCAGACCTAGAATTCGCTAGAGCTCCTGTCCGTCTTCGTTCTGACCCACTATCCATTCTTGATGGATCAGCTGTAGCTGGCAGTGGAGTACTAGATTCCACTGGCATCCGACTTAAACCTGTCTCACTCATTGCAAGGCTCCCTCCAGACATTGTCTCTTCCCCTTTACTTATTTGCTGTTGACTGTCATCGGTTCTTTCTCTAGGATTATATATCGGAACCACCGGCCCTATTGTGACTGGTACCGACAAAGCATCTGGTAACTGCATGTTTCCTGCAGGTTGTACTGGCTCTGGGTTTGGATACCTCATTCCTCCAGACCCTCCCAGAATGTGTACCATTGTAATCTTGCCTCTTACTCCTGCCAATTGTTCCTCTGAACCCAGTTGTCCCACACCTAAAAGCTCTTCTGATGGGCGCAACCTCTCTGTCTCTGATCTAGAGTCGCACGGTGGAGGACGTTCCGCTAGCAATCTATCGAGGAAGCTGTCATCTGTATCACTGTCCTCCTCTGTCGTCTTTTTCCCTTCAGCCCCCTCTTCTAACATACGAAATGTGTACAAGCGTTCTCCCTCTATAGTGTCTACTCTCCATCTTTTCAACTGGGCATCCCATCTAGCATCATGATATGCCTTCATTGCTTTCTTCATTCTTCCTTGTGAAGCCTCTCTCCTTTTTGCTAGGGCAGCTCTCATCCATGCATCTAATGCCTCAAATTTTGTGGGTCTAGGGGGAGGTTTCAGTGCATTCATCACCCCCCTCAGCTGGGTCAGCACTTCCATACGAAAAGACCCATAACGAGGGAAAGCCAATTCACCCTCTTTTTCTGTAATTTTATGCCAATTCTGAAGCCACACTATCGTATGAAGTCCTACATTCGTTGCCATGTAATGTGCCGGTGTGTCTTCTGGCGGAGCTTCTTCTCCTACCCGAGTCACTACCCCTGTGTCGCCTCTACACAAATCTCGCAATACCCTAAAGCATCTCATTGTATAACGATCAATTGCAAGCCCAAACTGCGCTATTCCACTGCAAACGAACTTCCACCAATCCCAGCACGGCGTTACACCAACCAACCTATCCCAGCGCAGCACACCCTGACGTCACTTCTCACTCCATGCAGCGGCTCACCCGCCTTTACAATTTCACCGCAAACTCACTTACACACATTCGTACCACAAGTAACTGTATATCCAAAAGTTATTAAATCAAGTAACTGTTCCTACACAATTACAATAACTTACAGTCACATAAAACAAGTAATTGTCTGTCACTAAAGATCGATAGAACACTCTCACAAGAACATTCAGCCGTTGTGACCCCCAACCTGCGTTGGTCACTCAATCGCCATAGTCCACCCCAAGTACCTGAGGCTTTCTACCACGACCTACTCCTCATTCACACAAAGTTCCCTAACACAAGTGGATCGTCGATAGCGCTTCACAACACCCACATTTGATCAGATAATTACACTACAAAACTATCCCGGGATCTTGGACTTCTCTTAAGTCCGCTCACCAAAACTTCCTGCTCCGCACATGTCCGGACCAGTAAACCAAAAACCACATTCACTCAACATACATCCCAACTCCGCAAGACATCACACACTTACTCATCATCGCAATCTAACACCACAATTCCTTTCATACTCACGCCACCACTGTTTCCGCCGCACCATCAACGTCCGCCGGTCTCCGCCGTCTTCCACTCCACTTCAGGGCTCTTCGACCTTCAACCCTATCCCTGATTACTCCCCTCACCATAGAGATAAACCACTTTAGAGGTAAACCATCCTCTGCTACCATTTGATTACGCTAAATTGCACACCTAATGTTCCCTACTAAGTATAGCGTAAGCGATCGATCTTTTATTTACCTATTAAAAGTGGTTGAGGGGAGGAAACAACTCAGACAGATATCAGCAAAGTCGTTATGCCTGAAAACACCACCAACTCCAAAGTGTAGTTTGAATATTTATTATAAGGCCAAAAACAATTGGCTGTAAATACATCTCAATAGCAAAGTATAGAGGTACAGAAAAATTAATACAGAGCCAAGTTTACGAATATAAGTAATTCGGCCCAAAAGACAGATGATTATAAATTCCAAAATCACAACGCAACACAAAATAGATGCGATATTCAGTTCTCGGCTCATTGAAAGAAACCAAAATCTTTCCCTACACTGCTCTACATGAGGGCCCTTCCTGTCTCTCTTCTATCATTCCCCAACAGTGTCAGCACGTGTTGGGGAATGGGTCAAATGGGTCGTTTAGCTTATGGCTATGGAGCTTGCTCTAAGATGCTCCTTCTCCTCCGAAAGCTAGCAGAAGTCTGGTCTCGCTGTCCCTGCGCATCATACAAAAGATGGGATTCAACCCACAATACGTCATTCTTCTTAAAACTTTCCATTGCACCTCTATGCAGTAGCTTTTATTTTTTTCTCATGACACAAATTTAATTAATGATATCTTCTTTCCAGTGGCCTTGGCTTTCAGACAGACCAGATACGCAAGGCATCCTCCCTTCTCGCTTCCCAGCCATCTTCAAAGACATTCCGGGTCTCTCCTTAACTCTGAAAATAACGATGTGTATTCTTTCACCTGCAGTAGGATGAGAACATTCTAATTTCGAACACAACAACATGTAATTATTTATTTCTCAAGAGCAAGGAGAATCGAAACTTATGACTTTGGGCCTATAATTCAGGCAACTTAAACTAACCACAAATACAGTGTATAGAAATAATATCATCCTGCACATTATGCATGAAGGAATCGTAATACATACAAAGTTCTACTTAAATACGTTCACTAGTTTCAACATCAAATGATTCAAATAAATGTTTCTTAATAGTCATAAAACACTGCAAACAATACGAATACATGAGAGTGCGTTTAGACCATGAGTATAGTGCACTCATACAAAATAGAGTGCTATCAGCGCTCTATCAGACTAAAATACTTTAGAAGCAAAAAAAGCACAAGAGTAGAGAGGAAAGCGGTAATATCAGGAGAAGAGAGCTGTACAAACCCGTTATTGGGAGAAAGGGCCTGTGTATGTTAAAGTAGCAGTAACAATAGTCATTTCAGACAGATAAAGCTGTAGAAGAAACTAAAAAGACTGTATATATCTGGAGTGCTCATACATCCCATATATGTTTACTTACAGTTACATTGATTAGTTGTATCTTATGCAATTGAACAGCGTGATTAGTGCAGATACATGTTTGTAAATTACTATGGCAAATATTGGTACAGAATATTGAAGGAGGTATTATTTTGTGATGTGTCCTATATTTTTCTCATGGTGGCCTTGCTTAACACCAGTTGCACTCCCGTTGATCTGCCATGACCTAATTGCAGTCCTGTATGACTTAATTTACCTCTTTGTGGCTCTGCATGACCTCATTTCCACTCCATTCGATTTTCCCAGCAACTTCATAGCGCCATTAGGCAATCCTATGGAGTTATGGTGGCCCACATGATCTCGATCACTCTCCCCTAGGTCTCTAGAGCCTCATGGCGGCTTTGTCTGACCTCTTTTTGCACTTGCCTCAGTGTTTCAGAAATTCACCCTGGTTCTGAATTACTTAATTCTGCGCGACCCTCGGTGTTGCTGTACTCATTACTGTAGCAGTAAATAAGGATAAAGGTCTAAAATCAACTTTCACGCAGAGTTAACATTTTTACCTCAACCACTTTTTATTTAGACCAAGCATTAGAAAACAGCCACCACACTGCGATGTGAATTATATGTTCTTCCTGGCTCCATTACCAGCAAGATTTTCTTTATAGGCTCAAATGCTTTATAGGAAGTTTATTTTTTCAGTATTTTAGCGCAGAAACTTTTTGATCCCAGCAAAGTATTTCTATTTTTGTTTAGTTTACTGTAAGCCACATTTCAAGCTGTAACAGCGTCAGAACAGGAGACTTTGGGGCATATTTACAAGGGCTTTATCTCCGCTTTTTGGCTTACAAAGCCAAAAAGCGGAGATAAAACCAGCGCCCTATTTACAAGAGGGTGCTAACATGCATAATTGCATGTTAGCACCCTTTTCTAACGCCTCACTTTGCATCTCCAATGAGATGCAAAGTGGGCGTTACTGAGCGTACCCAAGATGGGCTACCTTGCAAATATCGCTGATGTTTACATCGCGATATTTACAAGGCAGCCCACATGATTTTAGCACACATTAGATTTTGGCGAAACGGCCGTTTTCGCCAAAATCTAACGTCTGCTAAAATCCTGACTTAGCCATCCCTAACATAGGGGGTGGATTATGCTGATACGACCACACGGTCGTATCATCAAGGTTATCGCCGTTTTGCAGGGAACATCGCTGGAAAACCAGCGATGTTCCCTGCAAAAGGGCGATAACCTCGCTATCTCTGGAATTTTTATCGCCCTGGAGTAACGCGTTGTTTATAACGCGCTACCAGGACGATAAATACCAGAGATAGCCTGCGATAATATAATTATCGCTAAGCACGACCAGCGATAATTATCGCTGGCCGTTGTTAAAATGCCCCATAGTTAGTTGACACTGGTCTCATTTTAGGCAAAGGTAACCATCATGCCTGCATACATTTAGCTGCACTTACAGGTTTCAATATATTGTGCATCACAACACAGCATTTTCAAATGTCTTGGATTAACTTTTTCCTAAAGAATAACTCACGCCACGCATAGGATACTTTCCTTCCAGAATATAGTGGGCAAGATTCCACCTAACATGATGCATAATCCTGGGTCAAACGCTTAAATGCTCATGCATGTATGTTTATATGATATTTTAGCTGGGTTTGGTTGAGATATGTCAATTTCTGGAAAGCATTAAGGGGGCTTATTTACAAGCCCCTTGCGCCACTTTTACGTCCCCCTTCCTGTACATAAACAATCTTGAAATGCCATTTTGACACTTCTATGTGTGCTGCTTAATGCAGCACACATGGAAGTCACAAAATTTCATTTTTTTAAAAAGATTGTTTATGTGCAGGAAGGGGGACCTTCCTGTACATAAACAATAAAAGGCCTTTTGCTTTTTCCATGTGTGCTGCACAAGGCAGCACACATGGGAAAAGCAAAAACGATTAGAAATATAGCATTTTTCCTCGTATCGCAACTGAAGACCAGGTTTTCCCTGGTCTTAATTTTGGCGCTGCCTCCTATTTACGCTGCCCTTGTAAATAGGGGCAGTATCAAAATCAATGGGTGTTGCGTTGGAACGTCCACAGCAACACCCACTGCCCACCCCTTTCACGCTATAGCATAGCATGAAAGGGGGCCTTATTTACAAGGCAGCGTTAAGCCACGTTAAGTGGCTTAACGCTGCCTTGTAAATAAGGCGAAGCCCCTATCACCACAGAAACATCACAAAAAGTGACGTTTCCGTGGTGATAGTGGCTTGTACATATGCCCCTGGGTCTCTAGATGGCAGAGGTATGCACCCTGTCCAAGTAAGGACCACAATCCTAGTCAGGGTAAGCTAGATACATACAAAAAGATAACCTGTGCTCACTCTCTGGTAGCTTGGTACAGAGCAGTAATGCTTATCTAATGAGACAATGTGTAAAGTATTTGTTCAACACACATACACACATAAACACAATGAAACCCCCTCAAAAATATTTCACACAGGTTTAGAAAAATAGATAATAATTTTATGCGAAAATCAAGATCAAAATGACAAAGATCCAACAACTAGAATCGCAGTTCTGAATTTTTAAACAATAAGCCAAAAATAGTGCTTAGCAGTCAATGGCGCTAAGAGATTACTTGAGGTTGCGCTAGACTAGGGTAAATCCAACGTTCACGCAGACCCCGATTGAGGGCAGGCTGGCTACAGGACTTACGCAGGTCCCGCTGACAAAATACCTTGGATGGAGCAAGCGTCGACGTCGAGAGCATGATGTGTCGGTTCCGAGTCGTGCAGTTGTACCAATACATCGTCGTTGGGCCTCTCAGAGTGAGCCCATGTCATCATTGAACCCTTTGGTGATGGAGGTGATGCGTCGTCATCAAGCCTTGCAGTCAGGTCCGGCATCTTCGTCGAACCCCTTTACAATGCAAGCGCTGCGTCATCATTGAACCTCACAGTCAGGTCCTGCATTATCGTCGAGCCACGCAGTGATGTCTTCGGATTGGCACTGCGTCAGCGTCGAAGGGCACTGTGTCGGTTCTGATCAGCGGAAAGTTGTCTCTGCGTTGTTATGAAACAAAACAGCTGCAGAACCCTCTTCTAAGGCCCAGGACTGGATTGGCACCTCAGGCACTTTAGGACTCACAGATGGCGGAGTACAGCAGCAGGGTTGTAGGAAGTATTTGATGGCCCTGAGACTTCAGAAACATGGGACAAGAAAGCAAGCGCTTGGAGTCACTCTGGGATCAGGTGAGATGGATACAGTCCTTGTCCTCAGCAGGGCAGAGATCAACAGGCAACAGGGCAGCTCAGCAAAGCAGAATGCAGTTCCTTCAGAGCAGCAGTCAGGCACAGTGTCAATTTTTGTAGCAGATCAGTCTTTACTCCTGGCTTCACAGGTCCAGTAGTATACTATCTTAGTAGGGTCAGAGCCCCAGTACTTATACTCAAATGTGCCTTTGAGGTAGGGGTGACTTCAAAGCAGGCCCTTGATGTGCACAAGTCCCCTTTTCATTCCAGACCTTTCTGCCAGGCTATCTGTTGGGGGGTGGGTGGGAGGGAATTTGACTGAATAATTGCTATGCAGGGGACTCCTCCCAATCCCTAAGGGATACCACGGGTCTGCGACCACCATGCACCTTCATACCACCATCCCATACCATGTCCAGTGAAATTTTAACATTTGAAAAAATGCTGCTCAATGACTTAGTTGTTCTCAGCAAAGAGAGAAGGTATGTCAAGTACAACCTTATCTATAATGAGAGGTGCACAGTCGGAAAGACGTGAGCAGAGCCACGCTTGTTCCAACTTCGCAAGCACTACCACGCTTGCCTTAACCACGCATATGCCTTAACCACACATATGCGTGGTTAAGGAAGTGCACGGTCTAGTTGCTGGCTGGCAGAAGCAGGAAGCAGGAAGGATTGGGAGAGGACGTGACGCAGTGAGGTAAGTGGGGCTGGGGGTGCAGCTAGGTCTTGGAGGGGGTTAGTTTGCCTGCTTTTGGGGGGCTCGGGGTAGCTTTTAGGGCTGGCGGTCAGGTTAGTTTTTCAGGGCTGGGGGTTGGGGTAATTGTCAGGGCTGGGGGGGTTTGGGGTAGTTTTCAGGGCGGGGGGTTTGGGGTAGTTTTCAGGGCTAGGGTTTGGGTAGTTTTCAGGGCTGGGGGTCGGGGTTGTTTTAAGGGCTGGGGAGGGGGTTGTTTTTTTAGGAGGGAGGGGTAGTTTTAGATGTCAGGGCAGGGGCCTGTGGTGCTATTTTAGGGCTTAGGTCGGGGGCAGGGATCATAATACGTTTTAGGGCTTAGGGGGGCATGGTAGTTTTTACTGCTCAGCGGGTCGTTTTTAGGGCTTAGTGGGGGGCAGGGTAGTTTTTAGGGCTCAGAGGGGTCGTTTTTAGGACTGGGAGCAGGGAAGTTTTTAGGGCTCGGAGGGATGGGGTCGTTTTAGGACTTAGGTAAGTCTTAACCCCCAAACCCTGCCCTATCAAGTCTTAACAATGGATATGTCTTTACCATACATGCCTTAACAACGCATAATTCGTTGTAAATGCATGTGTGGTAAAGGCATATTCGTGGTTAAGACTTGCGCTGTTGAGACTGCGTGGAACCGGCAAGAGTGGGAAACACATAAGTGGTTCCATCACATAACTATAATGAGACTATGACTATCGGGGGCATTAAGAAGAATACGGAGGTGGTGATTAAATCCGCAGACAAAGGGGGAGGTATTGTAATCCAGGATATATCTGATTACAAGGAAGAAATACCTACCCAGCTGAGTGATACCACTTGCTATGAATTGGTCAGAAGTGATCCTACAGGAATACTTAGGTCAAAGATAGCTTGACTTGTATTACGAAAAAGGTTCTAGAGCAAGGCTTTTTAAGCTCAAATGAACATGCCTTTCTCAACAAAGAATACCCAAGAACACCAGTATTATATACCGTACCTAAAGTCCACAAGAGATTAACTAATCCACCAGGGAGACCCATTGTTTCAGGATGTGGATCAATCCATGAGCCTTTATGTCAATATCTGGATCTCTTCTAGAAACATTTTGTACCCCTTACCAATTCATATATTCCAGACAGCATGCACTTTGTTAACATCTATGAAGGTTCAACATTCAATATTTCCACAGACATCATGGTCACCATGGATATCCAATCACTTTACACTGGTATTCCACAAATGGAAGTTATAAAAATAATATCAGGGATTCTAGATACATGAGAACAAACAGTTCAAGTTTCAACCTGGTTCTTGATCGCACTATTGGAAAGAGCTATAACCAAGAATTATTTCCTGTTTGACAAATGTTTTTACCATCACGTCAAAGGAGTGGCTATGGGTGCAGGCATTGCGCCGGACCTAGCAAATTTGTTCATGTCCCATTTCGAGACCAACAGAATTTTTGTAATTAACAACCCCTACCTTAACAATGTGTTAAAGTGGTCCAGATACATAGACAATGTTTTTTCGATCTGGAGAGGCATATTTGATGAGCTGATTTATTTTCACACATGGCTGAATACTTTGTCTGGGGACATTCAATTTACTTTCAAACAGAGTAAGACTGATATTCCCTTTCTAGAATTGAGAGTAGGATTAGCACAGGGCAACATCTTTTTTCACTGTACAGGAAACCTAAAGAAAGATACACCCTGTTACATTTCACCAGTAGTCACCCCAGAAATTTGAAGGACAACTTACCTTTTGAGCAATTTTTACACATTCGCAGAAATTGCACCAGAAGAAAAGACTACTTTGAGGAGACAGATAAACTTATCAAAAGATTGACTGAAAGGGGTTACCCTAGACGCCTGGTTAGACAAGCCAGAAAACGAGCCTGGTACAGCCATTGAGAAGACCTATTAGAACCTCTCTCCAGGGATAACACCCTAGACAGAATTGTTTGTGTTACCACATTCAGTCCAGCAAGCAATGAAGTCAAAAAGATTATAAAAAACACTGGGTCTTTGTTTTAGACCACCTGACTCAAAAAGAAATACCCTATTTTCTTTTAAATCAGGGAACATTTTAAAGGACACTCTGGTTAGAGCAGCACTTCCCCAACACCAAGAACCAATTTAAATACACTTCGGGGACTCCCGACTGTGATAGGTCACTACAAATGTAGCCAATGCTTGGCGTGCAAATTCAATTTGAACAACTACAACTTTTTGGATTCTAACATCACTGTTTCCCTCACAAATTTTGGTAACTGTAACACTCAAGATGTGATCAATGTTATTTGGTGTCCCTGTAAACTACTGCATATTGGACAGACCCAACAGAAGGTGAAATGAAGAATCCTGCAATACTGAGGCAGGTTAAAAGTCGGCACAACAGGTGAACCATTGGTTGACGGTTATCAGAAGTACAAGCACAGCAGCGAGGACCTTGAGTGGTAAGTAATTGAACGTGTCACTTTGGGACCCGGAGGAGGCGATAAAGTGGGCCTCCTATCCAAGAGAGAGCTATTATGGATGGCTAAATGTGCAACAATCACCAAGGGTTTGAACACCCTAGAGGACTAGAGACAAGCATTGTTCATGTGAATATTTATTTCCTTTTTTAGATGGTTTCAACAAGTCAAAAATTGCCAAATGTATATTTCTATCTGGAAGGTAGTCTTGAATTGTGTCTGTACTTCACTCATTTTTAACAATTTACACTTCAGAAGCTCTGATGCGAGAGCTCTTCATTCATCCATCCAATGTCTATAAATGTTAGGCCCTGTAGGTAATCAGGTCTCTTAAGTTTAGCACCAACACAACGGTCAACGTCATTTGGTTTTAATGCATATTAGGCATCCTAGAAGTCTGACACAAGTGTTTATAGATATCAGGCCCTATATGGTACCTGATTTTCCTTTGCAACCATTTCTCTGTTGTTTAAAGCTTTGTATAACCACAGTTTGAGTATGACTTCGAGACTCATGGCACCATAGTCTTTCTTCTAATATACTTTCAAAAGTATACTTTCATAAATCTTATTTTAATAATTTTTAGGAAAGTAGAAATGTAAATTGATACAAGGATCAATAATTCTTTATTGAATTGGCTTTCTCCAATCCATAAATCTATTATGATGCCATTATCCTGCTACTACCACAATGTGTAGGTTACGGCCGGCATGTTATCTCTGTTAGATAAGCGTGCCTCCCCAACAGTCACTGCCTTTCTTTGAATTCCGATTTGATTAATCTGAACTACAAGTGACCTTTGCACCTTTGTAAAGCTTCAGACTTCTGCTTTAATAGGCCCAGTTTTTGTTTCCCTTTAGTGCGATTTTAAAAAGCACTTGATTCAATACATCAAAAGCCCAAGTCTTGGTTCTGATGGGCTCAGCAAGTTTATTTTTATTTTTATTGTAGGAATTTTCAAAAACGTTGACAGTCCACATTTAGCACTCAGAATTTAGAATGAAGAATTATATAGAGGTGGACATTGAGATTGGCTAGGTTTTCTCATAGAAAATGAGTTATAGTTTTCTTTCGTCTTTTAAACAGAAACTCCGTCTGTCTTTGCAGTGTGATTTGATTAATTCGACCTTCAGCTGCCTTTTTTTAAATTCAATTACTGCTGGTCATCCAACTACCATAGGGATCTTTTCATCTCATTAAAGATTCTTGATAGATATTTTATGTCACTCAATTCACACTATTTATGTTTCAGCATGAAAGATTCAAGATAGTTTGAGGAATAATACCCTCTTGACTGTGGGACCAGTTGCCCCTGTCAATTGGTGTGAATCACATACATACCTGGTTAGGCACCTTAATGATACTGCAAAATATTTAAATACTTCCCTGTATTGATATATGTTTGTTAACTTCTAGGTGACTCCTATCTATTTTTCGTCTTGATGATGACCCCGTTTTGAATAACACATACTTAGGGGTCAAAACTTCAACAAAATAACCTATGTGGACTGTGTTTAATATATTGATGGTGGATAGCAACACTCGCTCCAAGGGTGCCAACTCGAAATAACCTACTGTTCATATCAGCCAAATATGTGTATGTTTATGTACAAAGGGGTCTATTAGGGTGGCGGGCGGAGGCACCACCGCGGTGCTGGCGGGGGTGGAAAATGCAATTTTCCGCCCGCGAACAGCGGTCCACACGTCCGCCATATTAGCATGGGCAAACCTAGGCCATTTCCCGTCCGCCGCGGTGCGACGTGAACCGTCATCTAAAAGCGCCCGCCACCGCGGCGGTGGGAGCCAATGCAGACCCACCGCCGTGCGGAATGACGTCCCGTCCGCCGTATAAATCAGGATGCCCCAAATAGCCAGCCGCACCGCAGTGGAGAAACCTGCTAACCAGAGACGGCGGAAACACCACAGCGGAGCAAGCGCAACCAGATTCACGGCCCCCACCACCCGGTCACGACCGCAATGGACCCAGCCTTACATGTTTTCCTGGCGCTGTACGTGATACACCACCAGCAAGTCATGAACCGTCGCGGACGCCGCCGCAGGTACGCAATGACACAACTCCGCCCACAAACAGAACACACAACTCCTGGGATGACACAGGGTTCCTGTCCACACCAGACACCCTGGTGGGGACAGGAACAAAACCACAAGTGCACCCACACATGTCCTACCTGTCAGTAAATCACCCCTCCGCATCCAGGCCACCCATCCACCGCAATCTTGCTGTAATGTCCCGGTCACGTCACCGCAGCGGTGAAGATGCGGGAAAACATGCGCACAATGCAGGAAGGCAGGGTCTGCGCCAGGCATGGGCTGTGCACAAAGATCACAGGGCCACACCTCCACCCTCCACACACTAGCCCCCCCTCAAGGGACATGCCATGTGCCCCACCTGTTCCACCCCATGTACAACAACAACCCAGGTGACCCCACAGCCTGCACCACACACTCCAAACAACTAGGGAGGCAGCCTCAGCAGGTAGGGTTGCAGAGGAACACACAGCACAGAAACACATGGCCAGGGCAACCCTCACACCACACAGACACTACACTCATGGCAGCAAAACTGAGTCCAAGCACAAAATGAACACTCATACAGAATAGGAACAAACACTGAACTGGACACACAGCCTGTCAAGTTACACAGACATACCCCACACTGACACACAGCCACATACACAGACCACATGTCAGCAGCAATGTAGGACCACAAATAGGAAAGCAAAAGTGAGGTGCACACCAATGGAAGGCCAAGGATACACCCACTAAGCATGTGTACATCACATGCAAGATAAGGAACATTTGATAACACCCTTACCCCATCAAACCACACATGGCTGCCCCAGTGAGTGAAATTAAACCACAGCCACCACATCTGCAACAACTCAGGGAGACAGCAAGGCAAAACATGTATAGGTGCAGGAATGAAAGGAAGTCTCAGAAGTCAAACAGTCAACAGCCACACATCTGCCTCCAACTACTTGATAGGTGTTGGTCAGCAGCACCACACACAGGGCCCATTGACAAACTCCACAACTGTCAAACACAAGTAGGATCCTCCACACATACCCTACCCAAACCACACCCACATCACACAACACCAGTGTCAAACACACATAAGGGGGCCAATAATGTCCAGTCAACACATTGACAAACAATCACACTCCCGGGGAGCAGACACAAACATCACACACACTCAGGGATGCCTGAACCAATGCTGACACCAAAACAACAGCCATACACCAACATCAATAACAACACACACAGGAGTACAACAAGACCAGACCAGACCTGACCTGTGCAGCAAAACTGTAGAAAGGCAATGGGAGCACAGACAGAACAGGAGAACCCAACATCATCACCCAGCAGCACTGCACAGACTACATACCCCAACACAGACAAGAAGTGCAGGGGCACACACACACACCAACACCACTGACAAAGTCACCCCTTCACACTGCACACTTCATGAACACCCAAGTGCACACATTGAAATCAACACATGTGACTAGGACGCCTGGACATCACTAGATGAGCATACACCAACACTGCTCTGCACACATCAAGAAAGCACACACAGACATGATTACCCTGGCCTGCCAGCCTGCAATACTGTGTATAGAATCCCACTTTGTGCTGGCACTGTATACACATATGACATGTGTCCAATATAGCTAAGATGACCAAAGAGTGACCAATACAACAGTAGTCCATCACAAACCAACAGCATTGCACCCCCAAGCCTCAGAGTCCAGAAGAACTGAAGTGCATGTCACCCCTGTCAAACCCAGAATGAAGTGACCCAAACCATTGGCAATGTTGAAGTGGCATATAGAGCATGTTTACAGTAAACCATACCCACACAGAATAACGCTTTATTCATAAAGGACACTGACAATACAGACAACAGGAGTAACTTGGTTTATTCACATATCACAGTGATAGGCACCAGAAGTGGACAAGAGCAAGGCCAGTGGCCACAACAAAGTACTGACTGTGTCCATGACATCCTGCACAGGGAAGGGGTAAACAGCAAGGCCAGTGGCCAGTCCAAGGAGCAGACTGTGTCCATGAGATCCTGCACAGGGAAGGGGTAAACAGCAAGGCCAATGGCCAGTCCAAGGTGCAGACTGTGTCCATGAGATCCTGCACAGGGAAGGGGTAAACAGCAAGGCCAGTGGCCAGTCCAAGGTGCAGGCTGTGTCCATGAGATCCTGCACAGGGAAGGGGTAAACAGCAAGGCCAGTGGCCAGTGCAAGGTGCAGACTGTGTCCATGAGATCCTGCACAGGGAAGGGGTAAACAGCAAGGCCAGTGGCCAGTCCAAGGTGCAGACTGTGTCCATGAGTTCCTGCACAGGGGAGGGGTAAACAGCAAGGCCAGTGGCCAGGGGAAAGTGCAGGTAAGGTACATGAGAAGCTGCACAGGCAAGGCTCAAACACCAGTGAGCAACAAGGCCAGTGGCCAGGAGAAAGTGCAGGTGAGGTACATGAGAAGCTGCACAGGCAAGGCTCAAGCACCAGTGAACAACAAGGACAGTGGCCAGGAGAAAGTGCAGGTGAGGTACATGAGAAGCTGCACAGGCAAGGCTCAAACACCAGTGAGCAACAAGGCCAGTGGCCAGGAGAAAGTGCAGGTGAGGTACATGAGAAGCTGCACAGGCAAGGCTCAAACACCAGTGAACAACAAGGACAGTGGCCAGGAGAAAGTGCAGAGTAAGTACATGAGATCCATCACTGGGAATGGGTGGTACTGTACCCTGCCATGGTCAGCAACACACTCAGGGCGTCAGCAATGGGAAGTCCATGGCACCACTGTGGGAGAGACGTGTGTGAGGGGGACTAACACTCAGACTTGGCTGACAGTCTGACTGGGAGGTGGCTGTGTGTCGGGGACAGTTGGGGGACTGGACCGGGGAGAGAGAGGCCCAGCTGGGGTTGAGCCATCAGTGGTTTGGGAAGCCTGAGGGCTGCTAGGACCAGGTGGGGTGGTGGCACATGGAGGTGGACTCATGCTGCCCGGAGACACAGTGTGTGTGGGAGATGCTGGAGGGGTGCCCTTCCACTTCTTGGGATTTGAAATGGCACCCCTGTCTTGGGATTCATGCCAAGTGGCGTGTACACAACAGGCACACTCACCACAAAAGCAGGATCATGTGCAGACGGTGGCCCTCCCTCTGGGGATGTGCTGGATTCAGTGGTGCGCTTGGCCCGGGATTGCCTCTGCCCCTGCATCCCCTGTTCACCATGTGTACCCCCTACAGTGGGCTCCTTCCCCTGCTTCACAGGGCTCTGGATGGGAGTGGATGTTGTGGGTGAACCTGCCTTGGAGCTCTTTTTACGTGTACTCTTTACAGGCACATGTTTCTCACTGGGCACGGAAACTGTCTGTTTGTCTGCGCGAGACACTTTTGGGACAGGTGAGTCCTTGGCTGGGGATGCCTTTGAGGCATGTGATCCTGAGGCATGCTTCTTGGCTTCCTTGCCCTGGGTGTCGCCTGAAGGGCTTTTGCCTCTGCGGTCTGGGGTGGCTTTAGCTTTCTGTGGGGATGGTGTCTGCTCCCTGGACTGCTTGGGCTGCTGCTGTCGTGTGCTGTGTGTGCTGTATCTCTCCCTTGATGTGTGGGGTCTGTGGTCACTATCATCAGACGTGGCCACTGGCAGGGTGGTTGACCTAGGGACTGGAGGTGGACCATGATATTGGGCCAGTTGAATGGCTGCCGTAACCGCAGAAGACAGAGACTGTACAGTACTTCCATTTTACCCATGCATACCCTCCGGATGATTATTTCTTCAGTTGCCCGGGTCCCGAGTTATGTATTATGAGTTTTGGGTTCTCCCTACCCCGTTACTGACATTCATTACGCTCTGTGTTGTCCCCCTTTCATAATGATTCAATATACCATGTCCGACTTAAAACCTAATTCTCACTTCGTTATACTCTTTCACTTATGTATACGTAGAAATTTTTAATGATATCCACATACTTTCCAGTTAGTAACTCTTCAGTTGCCCCGGTCTCCAGTCACGCGCCTTGTTTGTTTCTGACTCTGACGTCAGAGATGAGTCAGTACTTAAACTATTGGCGTCCTCCGGTCTCTCCTACTGTATCCGGGACTGCAGAGACCTTTTGTTTTGACTGCTGAGCTTGACAGACCGCGTATTAAAGGTAAGGGGAGACACGAGTGGCTGTCTGAAACCCGCTGATAGGCATGCAGGTGATTGCACTGACTTATTTCCGTTGTTCTTAGCGCGCCCGCTTATGCCTTTACCCCTTCTTAGCACTCCGTTTGCTTGGATGTTATTTCCCGACCTTTACCAGATTCCTTTAGACCTTACGACCATCTGACCCTAGCGCCCCAGTTCTGTGTTTTGGCTGTAATTGTTCCTTGCTCACGGCCTCTAAATTCAATAAGAATCTAGCCTTTAAGCTTTGAAATAATGCAAAATGCCGTTTTTCAATATGCTTCAGAATTGTTTTAAATAATAACTCCGAGTGTGTTGCATTTCTCGGCCTCCTTGTTATAAAGCAAATATTTTTTCTGGCTTTTTATATGCATCACTATAGACACAATTTGAACTCTGATTGTGGTTTTTTTTACTCTAGGCAAACGATTAGCCTTGTGGTTTTGGCTGTTATAGACATTTTCCTTTCGCTTTTTCCTTTCAAACTCCCCTTTTTTTCTCACTTCCTTTTCTCACGGCCTCCTTGTCATAAAGAAGATCGTTTGCTAGCATGCTACAACATTAATTATATTTCAGGGTATGCTCTTTGTCTCTAGGTATACGAGTAACCATGCTATTAATGAAATAATGTATTTTACTTAAACTATATGGCTGGATAGTATGCCCGTATATACCGTTGTTTCACTGCTGGTCTTAATAATATGTGTTCGTCTTGAGAATTAATGTACTCTATATACTATATTCCTTGCATTAATCACATAATAATGTAATTACTATATACGTTTAAATTACCTTATGTTCATAGATGTTTTTTTCCTCCAAAACTAAATTCGAACGCAAATGCCATAATGTGATACACTATATCTCATTTCACTGAGTGACCTTATTTTCCTCTATTTCTCCTCTCTCCTCTCTGTTTTCCCACTTCCCCTTCCATTACATAACTGTAAATAATCTCCCCTCTCCTTATCACATATTCACACCTTTTCACTTACCTGTGCCCCCTTATCACGTATTCGCACTATATCTTACATTCCACTTATCTGTGCTTCTTAAACTTTTCCTTTTTCTTACATATCCACATATTCTCAGCCTTGAAAAAGCCCTCGGCCGATGGGCCACTTGGGCGAAACACGTGTCGGCTGTTTCTTCACTAACCTTTTTTCCCTGCTCCATGTATGGAAGCATAAATAAATACTACGCACTTGAAAAATACCGAAGGATGCTTGAAATTTATTCAATGTAAATACATGTAATTTAAGAAGGCACAATCTTCCACAATTCTTCAGACTTACCTCGTTATGGTTCTTGGGTGTAACCATTTGTGAGGACTGTGCCACCACAGATAATTGGGCCCTGACAACTGTAGCATAAAAGCCCAGATCTCTCCACCCATTCTACTTGCTCTGTAAATCAATTGTGATGACAGTCATTGTTGGCGTTGTGTCAGTCAAAACGTAAGATGTCGTACACATCTCATGGTGTATTGCATTGACATGTGTCCACTTTCATCTCAAATAGGAGGAGACCAAATCTGCATCGTCCCTACACCGTGCTGGCAGACATGGAGGATGAGGAGGTAATTCGGAAGTTCCGTCTGGACAGAGCCACCCTACAAAACCTCTGTGCTATGTTGGAGCCCCATCTGCAGCCTCGCAGGACAGATCCAACAGCTTTCACCCCAACATCCAAGGTGATGGTGGCTCTGCATTTTTTTGCCTCTGGGTCATTCCAGCACACGGTGTCCAGCGCAGGTGGGATGTCGCAACCCATGTTCAGCATGGTGCTGCGTGATGTGCTGGCTGCCATGATGATTTACAAGGACAGGTACATCCATTTCCCCAGGGTGCCGGAATTGGCGGATGTAAAGGGAGACTTTTATGCCCTTGGACACATCCCCCATGTTGTTGGGGCCATTGATTGCACCCATGTTGGGCTTGTTCCAACACAGGCACGGGAGCACATTTATAGGAATCGCAAACATTTCCACTCCGTAAATGTGCAAGTGGTGTGCCAGGCGGACATGATCATCACGCACGTGTGTGCCAGATATCCAGGCTCAGCCCATGACTCCTACATCATGCGGAACAGCATTGTACCCCAGCTCATGGCTAATCTGCTTCCTGAGCGTGCATGGATTGTGGGTGAGTACGAAGAGTCCAGTAGCGTGGTGTGTGTGTGACATGCTGTCCTCTGCCACAGAATAATTACAAGGTTTATCTGTGTCTCTCACACCTAGGTGACTCTGCATATCCCAACCATCCGTGGTTGCTGAGCCCACTGCGTAATCCCAGGACACCAGCTGATGTACGCTACAATGATGCCCATGGGAGGACATGTCGTGTGGTAGAGCGGACTTTTGGTCTCCTCAAGTCACGATTTTGCTGCCTTGACAAGACGGGAGGTGCACTCATGTACTCGCCCAGGAAGGTGTGTCAGATTGCTGTGGCATGCTGCATGCTCCACAACCTAGCCATTCGCAAGGAGATCCCCCTGATCCTGGATGATGATGAGCAGCCAAGGCCCCCACCTACAAACCAACCCGTGTCCAGTGATGAGGACAGTGGAGAGGTGGAAGGTGTTGACCTGCGTCAACAGCTCATCACCCGCTACTTCACTTGAAGGTGAGTGACAATGTACAACGGACCCATTGTCTAATGATGTTGCTGTTGTTGTGAAGGTGTATGTGAGCTTTGTGACTGCAGCCGGTTGTTGACTCAGTGGTGGCTGACAATGTTTATGGGACAGGGTGGTTTGGAACATCTACAGGATGTGTATGTTGGCACTTGTTGCTCATTGTGATGTGTGCATGTTGTATTTGCTTGATGGTAAGTGTTGTATGATGTCTGTGATGCCACACCCAGACTAGTGAATCTTGTTCTGTTGTGTTTTCCTAGGTCCCTTCAGCCTCTCCTTGCCTACATACATTCCATGCTCCTGGTACATTGTAATCATGGTGAAGACTGCACATCCTGGAATAAAGACGGAGCAGTGACAACGACATGTGTGTAAGGAGTATTTATTTACAATGGTGACATGTGAGTGAGGTGAACATTTACATTGAGGTGATTAGTGAAGCAGTGAGTTGACAGTTATGGTAAATGAGAGTATCAAGTAGTCACCACATTGGTGTGGTGACCCAGTCCAACAGACAGATGCCATTCACAAGGCAGTGTGGGGAAGGACAGTCCAGAAAGTCAATGCAGTGGTGAGGAGTGTTCCCATCATGGCTGGCTCCGTGACGGACGTTTGGCAGGTGCTTTGCCACGGGATACTCCCAGGGATTTCTTGCGCTGGCCCCTTCGTCGCTTGGCAGGAGGGGACTCTGCTGTAGGGCCAGTGGGGTCTGAGGACTCACCCCTCTCTGTGGCCGCAGGGGAGGATGTTGAACTGTCATCCTGCGGCACAGCAGGGGGAGGTGGAGGTGTTGTTTGTGGCGCAGGCCTGTCCCTCAGTGCCGCCACTATCTGGCCCAAGAGGCCCACAATTTGTCCCATGCGAGTGTCCATGGACCTCCTCAGCAGGAGGAGCTCGCGGGAATCTTCTTCTGCCCGGGCCGTTCGTCCATGGGCCCGTTCATATGCCCCAAGGACTCTGTTGATGCTGTCCAGGGCTTCGGTCCCAGGCTCCGGTTGTCACTGAGTGACCCTGCCCCTCCCACCTGCCCTGCTGCCACGGACCTGTTGCCTCACCACTGTAGGCACCCGCATCCTCTCCCTGCCCTCCTCAGTTGTTGGTGTGGGGTGGTCATCCTCTGGGACAGGAAGAGTGTTGCAGGCAGCACTGGTGGTGGTGGTGGTGGTGGTGTAGGACGCACAGGTCATAACAGCAGGGGTCTGCATAGCTGTTGGTGTTGCTGCAGATGTGGTGGGGGGACAATGGGTTCCTGGGACCGGTTGCGCCCTGGCACACCAGATGGTCCGACTCACGAGCTCCTCGTCCTCTGAATCCCGGGAGTCAACATCCGAGAGTCCATGTTCCGGGGGGTGACTGGCTCTGCAGGTTGCTGGTGTTGTCCTCTGCAGTCAGTTCTTGGTCACCTGTGGGACAGATGGGAAATGGTCATTGTAGTGCACCATGCAAGCTTTGTGTTAGCTGTGTATTATTCACTGTTTGTACACCACACAGTTGACTGATCATCACATTGTTTGTATGCGCACTACTGTGCCTCCTGAGATGATGTTGAGGTACATGCATTACTTGTCCATGGTGTGAGGTGTCAAGACATACCATGCGCCACGTGCATGTTTTGTGATTACAGGGACATGTTGCCATCTAGGGACAAGCGCAACAAAGATTTTCTGTGACGCCTCTTTGTTGATTACTCTGCCCTGGCAGACGTTACATCTGAGCATGAACTACTGGCCATTGACATCTCATGCATACCTTTGTCATGTCATGTGCAAATCTGAATTTGTACCACCAACCATGCTTTCTTTATTTACATATGGTCCTTGCAGCTCTGGCCACATGGCACTTACACATGTCAGTCAGTGCTGTGCATGATTGTGCACAGACTTACTTCTACATGTGAATTGGTGTGTCACACTTTTGTTGCTGTGGCTGTTACATTTGCTTGGCTGTCTGGACACTGTGAGTGGCAATTGGATCTGTGGGTATTTAGTGGGATGAGAGGGCTGGCACCATGCTTTTTGGGAGGAATGGCTAGGTGCATGTACTGGCTACTTACTTGTTCTGTTTACACATTTGGGTTGGATTTGTGTCACGTCTTTGTGTGTGGTGTGGTGGAGGCTTCCATCCTGCTCAGGGATGGGACAAGAGGGCATGAGATGTCTACCTACCTGTTAGTTTGAAGTGGACAGTGCAATGACTGACACATGCATCTGGGTGGGAGGGAGTGCTCCATCTTGATGCGCTCGGGGACAGGGGGTTATGGTGGGAGTTGTTGTGCAGGCCTCCCACCCCCAAACAGCCCTCCCTTTTAAGATGGCTACTACCTACCTGTTAGTTTTGTTGTTGTGATACAATGGCTGCCACATGCTTCTGGGTGGGGGGTGCTCCATCCTGCTCAGGGGTGGGACGGGGGCATGGTGGGAGTTGTTGTGCAGGCCTCCCACCCCCAAACAGCCCTCCCTTTTAAGATGGCTACTACCTACCTGTTAGTTTTGTTGTTGTGATACATTGGCTGCCACATGCTTCTGGGTGGGGGGGGGTGCTCCATCCTGCTCAGAGGTGGGACAGGGGGCATGGTGGGAGTTGTTGTGCAGGCCTCCCACCCCCAAACAGCCCTCCCTTTTAAGATGGCTACCTACCTGTTAGTTTTGTTGTTGTGAAACAATGGCTGCCACATGCTTCTGGGTGGGGGGTGCTCCATCCTGCTCAGGGGTGGGACAGGGGGCATGGTGGAAGTAGTACTGCAGGCCTCCCACCCCCAAACAGCCCTCCCTTTTAAGATGGCTACTACCTACCTGTTAGTTTTGTTGTTGTGATACAATGGCTGCCACATGCTTCTGGGTGGGGGGGTGCTCCATCCTGCTCAGGGGTGGGACAGGGGGCATGGTGGGAGTTGTTGTGCAGGCCTCCCACCCCCAAACAGCCCTCCCTTTTAAGATGGCAACTACCTACCTGATAGTTTTGTTGTTGTGATACAATGGCTGCCACATGCTTCTGGGTGGGGGAGGTGCTCCATCCTGCTCAGGGGTGGGACAGGGGGCATGGTGGGAGTTGTTGTGCAGGCCTCCCACCCCGAAACAGCCCTCCCTTTTAAGATGGCTACCTACCTGTTAGTTTTGTTGTTGTGATACAATGGCTGCAACATGTTTCTGGGGGGGGGTGCTCCATCCTGCTCAGGGGTGGGACAGGGGGCATGGTGGGAGTAGTACTGCAGGCCTCCCACCCCCAAACAGCCCTCCCTTTTAAGATGGCTACTATCTACCTGTTAGTTTTGTTGTTGTGATACAATGGCTGCCACATGCTTCTGGGTGGGGGGTGCTCCATCCTGCTCAGGGGTGGGACAGGGGGCATGGTGGGAGTTGTTGTGCAGGCCTCCCACCCCCAAACAGCCCTCCCTTTTAAGATGGCTACCTACCTGTTAGTTTTGTTGTTGTGATACAATGGCTGCCACATGCTTCTGGGTGGGGGAGTGCTCCATCCTGCTCAGGGGTGGGACAGGGGGCATGGTGGGAGCAGTACTGCAGGCTTCCCACCCCCAAACAGCCCTCCCAGGGAAGATGGCTACCTAGCTGTTAGTTTGTTTGTAGTGAGACATTGGCTTCCCAATGCTTCTGGGTGTGGAGTGCTCCATCCTGCTCAGGGGTGGGACAGGGGGCATGGTGGGAGTTGTTGTGCAGGCCTCCCACCCCCAAACAGCCCTCCCAGGGAAGATGGCTACCTACTTGTTAGTTTTGTTGTTGTGATACAATGGCTGCCACATGCTACTGGGGGGGGTGCTCCATCCTGCTCAGGGGTAGGACAGGGGGCATGGTGGGAGTAGTACTGCAGGCCTCCCACCCACAAACAGCCCTCCCTTTTAAGATGGCTACTACCTACCTGTTAGTTTTGTTGTTGTGATACAATGGCTGCCACATGCTTCTGGGTGGGGGGGTGCTCCATCCTGCTCAGGGGGTGGGACAGGGGGCATGGTGGGAGTTGTTGTGCAGGCCTCCTACCCCCAAACAGCCCTCCCTTTTAAGATGGCTACCTACCTGTTAGTTTTGTTGTTGTAATACAATGGCTGCCACATGCTTCTTGGTGGGGGGGTGCTCCATCCTGCTCAGGGGTGGGACAGGGGGCATGGTGGGAGTAGTACTGCAGGCCTCCCACCCACAAACAGCCCTCCCAGGGAAGATGGCTACCTAGCTGTTAGTTTGTTTGTAGTGAGACATTGGCTTCCCAATGCTTCAGGGTGTGGAGTGCTCCATCCTTCTCAGGGGTGGGACAGGGGGCATGGTGGGAGTTGTTGTGCAGGCCTCCCATCCCTAAACAGCCCTCCCAGGGAATATGGCTACCTAGCTGTTAGTTTGTTTGTAGTGAGACAATGGCTTGCCAATGCTTCTGGGTGTGGAGTGCTCCATCCTGCTCAGGGGTGGGACAGGGGGCATGGTGGGAGTAGTACTGCAGGCCTCCCACCCCCAAACAGCCCTCCCTGTTAAGATGGCTACCTAGCTGTTAGTTTGTTTGTAGTGAGACAATGGCTTCCCAATGCGTCTGGGTGTGGAGTGCTCCATCCTGCTCAGGGGTGGGAAGGGGGCATGGTGGGAGTAGTACTGCAGGCCTCCCACCCCCAAACAGCCCTCCCTTTTAAGATGGCTACCTACCTGTTAGTTTTGTTGTTGTGATACAATGGCTGCCACATGCTTCTGGAGGGGGTGCTCCATCCTGCTCAGGGGTGGGACAGGGGGCCTGGTGGGAGTAGTAGTGCTATTTGCCTGGGCACATACAACCCTGTAAATGTTAGCTACCTTTTGGGGTGATTCAGATGTAGTGGATATTACATCTGTGGGACATGTGTTGGATATTGTGGTGCATATGGATCTACTTGTGCCTCTGAGATGTAGCTTTGTAGTTGTGCTTGACAGTACATTGCTGTATAATGTTCTACATTTGTTTGTACTTACCAGCCTCCACTCCACCGGGTATTCCTGTGAGATTCTCTGGATGCAGTATGGCAAGCACCTTCTCCTCCCATGCAGTGAATGTTCTTAGTGGAATGGGAGGGCCACCGCCAGTCCTCTGAGCCAGCTCATGGTTCTTGCTCCTCTTCTTTTTGACAACACTCTTCAGGTCATGCCACCGCCTCATGATTTCCTGTCTGTTGCGTGGGATGGTCCCTACTGCATTGACCTTATCGACTATCCTTGCCCACATTTGATTTCTTCTGGCTAATGGTGTCTGTTGGACCATGTTACCAAACAGTTGTGGTTCGACTCTGACTATCTCATCTACCATGACTGTCAACTCACTGTCTGTGAATATTGGCATTTTCTGTGGTGCCATGGTGTGTGATGTGCTAAGGGGTTTGAGGTGCAGGTGTGTGAGTGGTGGGGGTGATGTATATGGTGTGTGATGTGCACAGGGATTAGAGGTGCAGGTGTGGATGTGGTTGTGGTGCTGTGTGTGGTGTGAGTAGTGATGGTGTGCAGATTTGCCTCTCCTTTGTGTTCTGGTTTTGGGCCCTTCAGTTGTGGAGTTTTGCAAAGGATTGTGGTCAGGGAAGGGGCTGGTTTTATGCTCAGCTATGTGGGTGTGTCCAAATGAGGTATTGCTGTCAGGTGTGTTGTCCTGGGATTTGTATTTTTGTAGTTGCCATGTGGTTGTGTCATTGGGGTGTGTTATATATTTTTGGGTGCATGGCTAGTTTGCTGTGTGAACTTTGTGGCCTTGTCGTGTGTTTTTTCTGTCGACCGCCATATTTGTCACGGAGCGTCCGCAGCAGTGGCTCTGCTGCAGTTCTTCCGGCGGCTCTCCCATTCATCACTGTTGGCGTTTTCGGCGGTCGGATTCAGCGGAACATACCGCGGTCACATCGGGGATATCCTAATGTTCCGTGCGGTGTCTCCGCTGTCGTGGCGGCTGTTTAATTTGTTTCCTCCGGGAATCCAACCTCCACGGACGGGTTTTCGCCTTCTCCGCCTGCTATGGGCGGTTTTTCGGTGGCTCTCACCTCCGCGGTCGTTTTTTTTGGGCGGGACATCCTAATCTGGCCGCCGGCTTTGCCGCGGTACCTGCGGGCTGTTGTTTTCCGCTACCATGGCGGTCGGGGAGGTTTTCCGACCGCCATCGTAATAGGCCCCATAGTACGAATGCACTTTTTGCACCAATAGTTACTTTCACTGTGCCATCACTCTCTAGGAGCACCTCACAATTGTTTTAAGTCTAATGAATTGAATGGTTCACTGACACAACATCGATGTAAAAAATATCGAAGTAAAAAATATTGAGTAAAAATTATAGACAACAAAAATATCAACTCCTATACTTAAACAGGTAAGTACAAAAATATTGAATCAAAAATATCGATGTAAAAAATATAGATGCAAAAAATATAGATGCAAAAAATATTGATTTAAATATATATATATAAAATAAAATAATATATATTAAATATATTAAATATTATTAATTTTAACAAAATAAATTACATTTAATATACATTTTTACAAAATATTACAAATAAACTTAATTAAAAATAAATAAACAGACAAACATAATAATTTATACATATATATTTACTTTAAAATAATTAATAAACTAGTATCTTCAATTTATTTTAAAACTTTAAAATTATATAAAAATAATATATATATATATATATAAATAATTTAAAATATAAAAAAACATTCTAGAATAAATTAAAACATTAAACTATGAATAAATAATTACACTTCAATTGCCCAATACAATCAGTGCAACAGTAGGGAAAGTGTTGGATAGCAGAGGGGTAAAATGTACTATTCCCACTCCAGTGAGAGCAACAGTAGGGAAAGTGTTGGATAGCAAAGGGGCAAAAATTACTATTCCCACTCCAAAGAGTGCAACAATAGGGAAAATGTTGGATAGCGGAGGGGTAAAAATTAGTATTCCCACTCTATTGAATGCAACAATAGGATAAGTGTTGGATAGCGGAGGGGTAAAAAAATGTATTCCCACTCCAGTGAGTTCAACAGTAGGGAAAGTGTTGAATAGTGGAGGGGTAAAAGTTACTATTCCCACTCCAGAGAGTGCAACAGTAGGGAAAATGTTGGATAGCAGAGAGGTAAAAATTACTATTCCAACTCCAGTGAGTGCAACAGTAGGGAAAGTGCAGGATAGCGGAGGGGTAAAAATTACTATTCTAACTCCAGTGAGTGCAACAGTAGGGAAAGTGCTGGATAGCAGAGGGGTAAAAATTACTATTCCCACTCCAGTGAATGCTCAGTAGGGAAAGTGTTTGATAGCGGAGAAATAAAAATACTATTCACACTCAAACACTTATAAAAAAAAAAATATATATATATATATATATAAAAAAATAATAAACAGAATTAAAAATATATATATATATTAAACATATAAAAATAACACATATTATAATACTAATTACAAATAACAAAAACCTACAAATATTATGTAAAATAAAATAATAAATAAATTTACAAATAAATAATTGTTTTAAACTAGAATATATTTACAAATAAAAAAATTAATTAAAACATAAATGTATTTATTTTATTTCCTACCCTATAACACCACAGCAATAATAAAACACTTCAACATTTTTAATTACATTTATTTACATATTTAACATAATTAATAATTAATTAAAACATATTATTAATAAAAATAAATAATATACATGAATTGACTAGACACACTTTAACACTATAATACCCACAACACACACCTAAATTAAACTATACAATATTAAAACACAATTAAAACTTTTTTTAAATTAAAAACTATTACTATTAACAACTGATAAACAAATAATAATTAAAATGTATTTGATACCCACCCTTTATCCCTTTAAAAGTAAAAACAACTCACACAAAAAAATACCAAAAATAAATATCAAATAATTAACATTAATTAACAACTATATATAATTAATTAAACACGAATTACTTCCCACTCTTTACTCCTATAAACACCACAACACACACCTAAAATAATTACACAATTACCATAATTAATTACCAATTAATTTATTAAAATTAACTAACAACTAATTATTAATTCATCAATTAAAAATAAATGACTTCCCACCCTTCCCACCCTTTACATCTATAAGAACCACAACACACACCTAAAATTAATTACAAACTTACCAAAATTAATGTCAAATTAATTAATTAAAATTAATTAACTACCAATTATTATTTCATAAATTAAAAACAAATTACTTCCCACCCTTTACACCTATAAACACCACAACACACACCTAAACTTAATTACACAATTACCATAATTAATTACCAATTAATTATTTAAAATTAACAACCAATTATTAATTAATTAATAATAAATTAATTTATACATTTAACACTATAACATCTCAATTAAACAAATATTAATAAATAAGAATGAATCAATAAATTTAAAATAATTAAGTTACTTCCCACCCTATTCCCCTATAAACCCACAACCTGCTATGGAACTAAAAACGCAAATTTCAAATAAAAAAAAAAAATTAATAAATTTAATATAATTACATACATTACTTCCCACCCTATTCCCCTATAAACCCACAACCCGCTACGGAACTAAAAGTGCAAAATTCAAATAAAAAAAAATAATAACTACAAAAAATTTAACTCATATAAAAAATACAAAAAATTCTTATACAAAAAAACATACATCACATACATATAAAATATATGTTAAAATACATAACAATAATAAAAAACGATATTTTTAACAACTATATTTTTGCAAACGATATTAAACACTTCGATATTTTTTAAATCGATATTACTTACCTTAAGTCGATATTCTTGACCACGATATTCTTGCTGTCGATATTTCTGACCCACGATATTATCAACTCGATATTTGTGCAATTCGATATTTTGTACTCGATATTCTGTCTCTGCACCGAATTGAATTACATATCTCAAAGAATAAATTGAATAAAATAAATATATATAACTTTGAGCTAATTGTGTTAGAGGTGTTTGTACCCTGATCCTAACACTCTGCCATGGAAGTCAAGGGCTACACTTCCCCCATAGGGACCACTTTTTTGTGAAATATCTGTGGTGGTGATCAGCCCTTTGTGTGGGACACAGGACACTGCCTATTCAGATGTAAGTGTCACCTCCATTTATCTTTTCCTGCCCAGGAAGGGCTATCAGAATGTAAATGAATGCAGATGAGTACTCTGTCACACTCACCCTTCCTGTTTGTGGCTGTCTAGAGGGAATACACAAAGTGTAGCTGTCACCCATCCCAGTCGTGTATTGGAGACAGGCTGCAAAGCACACAAAGCAGTAAGAGCAGAGAAATGTCTACTTTCTAAAAATGGCATTTCTAAAATAGTAATGATAAATCCAACTTCACAGATATTAAGCAGCTACTCCTTTCTAGTTAAGAATTTCCGCTTTAAAGTGTTTTCAGGAATTCCCAATGCTAGCCTATGAGAGGAGTAGGCCTCACAGTAGTAAAAAATGAATTTAGCTATTTGTCACTACCAGGACATGTAAAACCTAAAAGTACATGTACTACCTTTTAGTTACACAGCACCCTGCCGTTAGGGCTACCTAGGGCCTACCTTAAGGGTGACATATGTAATAGAAGGGGTGTTTAAGACTTGGCAAGTAGTTTTAAATGCCAAGTCCAAGTGGCAGTATACTGCACGCACATGCCTTGCAATAGCAGGCCTGAGACAGGTTTGAAAGGCTACTTGTGTGAGTGGCACAAGGGGTGCTACAGGCCCACTAGCAGTATTTGGATTACAGGCCCTGGGTATATGGTATATCATTTTACAATAGACTTATAAGTACACTTAATATACCAATCAGGTATACACCAATGTCACCATGTTTAGGGGAGAAGCACATGCACTTTAGCACTGCACAACAGTGGTAAAGTGTTCAGAGTCCTAAGACCAACAAAAAAGGATACAGCACAAAGTGGAGGTAAGCAGGCAAAACCTTTGGGGGAAGACCACCCTAAGGATGACAGGTCTGACAGATATTCCCTTACTAGTGGGCAGGGGCTTGCTCTAGCAATCCCAAGGTACTCTTCTAGGGGGTAGTGCGGTTGAGCAGCCTTAGGCTTATCAGAGAGGAGTGTTAGATATCCGTTGTACACACACATCCAACAAATGACACATATGACTCAAGAAGGTGATCCTCACCAATTTATAAAATTAACACTTACCTGTATATAACTTTAGGCACCAAAATCCAGTAAGTACTTTTTAAAATAAGAGCTTTAAAGAAAACAGGCTTTTGATACTTCAAATAGTAATTGAAGCATTTCGCGTCAATGTTAACTTAGGGAGACAACATATGCTGCATACTGTCACTTAACAGCGACTTACGGGACCCTTCTCCGGGTCCTAGGGTGAGTATGGGGCAAGGTCCAGGCAACACCAACAGTTCAACTTGGGAGGCAGAGGATGTCCAAGTGCAGAGGTGTGTTTTTCAGCATCAGGTGATTTTGATACATTAAATCTGAATTGAAGCACTTCGTGGCAATGTTAACCTCTGGAGGAAAAACATGTATTGCATTTGAGTACTCAACAGTGCCTTAAGGTCCCAATCTTCTGGATTTAAGGTGAGTATGGGGCAGGGTCCAAAGCAGCACCAACAGTTCACTTCGGGAAGCATTGAGGTGGTGGGTGCAGAGGTGCCTTACAGCGTCGGGTGCCTCATTCAAGTCTATGACCAGTCAGGCTGAACCAACAGGAGGGCTCAACTGTTGCAATGCTCAGGGACATGGGATACCTTAGGTCCTCTTCTCCAGGGGTGACAGGTGTAGAAGTGTGTTTAGGCATCAGATTTTCGTCACCAGGAGCACTCACTATAGAAGGGTTCTGCAAACAGATGCTGCAGGTGGTTTCAGGAAGTCCACAGTGGGCAAATAAAAGGTGGGCTTTGTCTCTGGAGGGCTGGAGACCACACTGGCACCATTGGCCTACTTCAGCTCAGGCTAGAAAGCACGGGTGCAGTGGTGTCGGGTTTTTGTGGTCCGGAGCAGTCACAGTCTTCTTTGGAATGACTGCAGGAGGCAGGGAAGCAGCTCTGCTGCTCCACAGGAGTTCTTGAGTCTTTATTGAAGGCAGGTAGTGATCCAAGGCTTTGGAAGCACAGCAGCTGCAGGATGAGACGTATTTGGTGCAGCTTCGACAGGGAACGGCAGACAGGCAGGCAGTCTTCTGCTTTTGCAGCTCTTCAGTATCGTTCTTCTTCGTAGGTTGTCAGGATCTCTGGACCACGATGGCACCAATGGCCCACTTCAGCTTGGGCTAGGTGGCTCGGGGGCAGTGTTGCTTTCTGGTGTTGGGTTTTTGCAGTCTTGGAGCAAACACAAGGAGATGATGGACGGAGCGCTGAAACTTTTCAGACACTCACCCCCAGTCACAGATCTGGGTTGAATTCATCATCATTCTTTAGCTCACTTCGCCACCTCAGTTCAGACCCAGCTATATGCAAATCAGTCTTGACCCTGTGCCTCATGGGAACAGTCCAGCCCGAACTGCCAAGCCAGGTCTTCTCTGAACCGGAAACAAGCATCCTGGGACCGGTTTCTGGGTAACACCCTTCATCAGCCAGGCTAGCTTGAATCCAGTGGCAAAGTGAGCAAGGGACCCACGTCTGGGCATACCCTGCCAACTTAGGGCGAACAAAGCGATACCAAAGGTGATGATGGACGGAGCGCTGAAACTTTTCAGACACTCACCCCCAGTCACAGATCTGGGTCGAATGCATTTGTCACCCTGAGAGGGACGGGTATGCCCAGACGTGGGTCCCGTGCTCTCCATGCCACTGGAGTCAAGCTATCCTGGCTGATGAGGGCTGAAAGCCCAAAACCGGTCCTAGGATGCTTGTTTCCAGTCCAGGGAGGACCTGGCCTGGCAGTTCGGCTGGACTGTTCCCATTGGGCGCAGGGTCAAGACTGATTTGCATATGGCTGGGTCCAAACTGGAATGGCATGGTGAGCAAAAAAACGATGGATTAAGGCCCAGATCTCTGTACTGGGGTGAATGTATGACATTGTTCTGCATTCTGTCCATCAATTGTTGTTTTTGCATTTGTCACCCCGAGTGGGACGGGTATGCCCAGACGTGGGTCCCATGCTCTCCATGCCACTGGAGTCAAGCTATCCTGGCTGATGAGGGCTGAAAGCCTGAAACCGGTCCTAGGATGCTTGTTTCCAGTCCAGGGAGGACCTGGCCTGGCAGTTCGGGCTGGACTGTTCCCATTGGGTGCAGGGTCAAGACTGATTTGCATATGGCTGGGTCCAAACTGTAATGGCATGGTGAGCAAAAAAACGATGGATTAAGGCCCAGATCTCTGTACTGGGGTGAATGTACAACATTGTTCTGCATTCTGTCCATCAATTGTTGTTTTTGCAGTCTTGGAGCCTCACAAGTCTGTCTTTGGTACCTGGAAGATGCAGGGGAACAACTCCACTTTTCCACTGGAGTTCCTTTGTCTTTGGAGAGGTGCTGGCAGTCCTCCCAAGCTTTGGAGGATCAGCAGCTTGCAGGGTGATATTACTTTGGTGCAATTGTCGAGAATAGGCAAATAAGCCGGCACGGCTGGTGTCAAGTAGGTTGCTTCTTATACAGTTCTTGCTTTCACAACTCTTTGACCCTTCTTCTTCTTTTATTCCACAGGATCTCATTTCCTGGTGCCAGGGCTCCCCTAAATATTGAATTATGGGGTGTTAAGGACCTGTAGGGTAGTAGCCAATGGGCTACTTTCCACCGGGGGTCCTGTTTGCAGAGTGCTGTAGGGCTCCGTGTCGAGAATGTGTCGTTCAGCCGAGGTGATGCATTGGTTCCAAGGAGCTCTGAGGTTGCAATGCGAGAAGTGGCGTCTTTGTCATCAAGGCTGCTGTCAACGAGAGATGAGAGGGCCGGCGTCAGGAATGCTTCGCACAGGTAGTAGTTCCGATGCGGTTGCGAAGTCGATACGAAGTCCTATGCATCGGGACAACCCTTGCAGCAGATGCGATGTGTCAGTTTTGCTTGGGATTGCATCACACAGAAGAGGAGAAGTGTAGATCTGTTGGGTTCCACAGATGGGCTTGCAGAGCACCTTCTGACTCGCTTCCCAGGGATATGGACTGCGGTGAGACCAATTAGCAGGGTAGGACTCACAAATGGTAGAGTCATCCAGGTGCTGGGTTCAAGGTTGTGGAAGACTTCTGTGCCTGAAGCTGTAGTCAGTAGGCCAGCCAACTAGCCCTTGGAGTCAGTTTGAGGTCGTGGGTTCAGCAGATGCAAGTCCAGTCCTTCTCCCCCAGGCAAGAGGGCAGGAAGCAGAAAGTCAGCACAGCAGGTCAGCTGTTCCTTCAGAGCAGCAATCCAGCAGAGTTGCATTCCTTTCAGGAGTACAGCAGCTCTTTTTCCCGGCAGTGTATCAACAGGTCCAGAGTTGTACTAAAGAGGTGGAGTCTGAGGTCCAATATTTATATCTGGTGCCCTTTCTCTGGCAGGTGGGAGACGTTTCTAGAGGTTTCCATTTGAAGTCCATAGACATCCTGCCTTCCCTGTCCTGGCTCCAGCCTAACTACAAGGGGTGTGCAGCTCTTTGTGTGGAGGCAGGACACAGTCTATTCAAGTGTAAGTGGGCTGTGCTCAGCTGTGCCCTCCCACCCTGCCGGTGATGGGCCATCCGGGCACACCTAAGCTCTATATCATGTGTGTCTGTCTAGGAGGAATACACAATGCCCAAATGTCAGCTACAACCAGTCATGTGACCCAGAGACATGCTACAGTCACTACATGGTTAAGGCAGGAAAATGCCGGCTTTCTAAAAGTAGCATTTTCAAAACTGTAATTTAAAATCCAACTTTACCATAAGAGAGGATGTTTTATTAAAATTCCAAAGACACCAAATTTAAACAGGTTACCTGTTCCCATTTGGAAATGACAGCTCATTAAATGCAATGTAAAACTCCAATGTTATCCTGTGGGAGAGGTAAGTCTTGCAGTAGTGAAAAACAATATTAAGAGTTTTTCGCTTCCAGGACATGTTAAACTTAAAATATAGGGGCCGATTCCGATCTCGGTCGGAGGCGCACCCAATACCATTCGGTCGGGAAAAAAGCCATGCGAATGCCTGTTTCCCGACCGATCCATCCTAGCATACCGAACGAGTAAGTATGATGCGCACAACAGCACAGAATCCGGCCGAGTCGTACTCACCCCAATCCAGGTCCTGTTCTCCGACCGAGGCGAATCCGGAAACGCAGAATCGAGTCGCACGGAAGGGAAAATGCAGCCCCGTCCGGCCGAACAAGAACGATGCGCTTTCCGTACGCGCCCGAACCCGTCGCTACGCACGGCACGTCAAAGCATCCGGGAGGCGCACATAAGCTCCGATTCGCGCCACAACACGATCCACGGCTACGAGGCGAACACGCCAGCGACGGGGGACGACGCGAGCGACGAGAAAGACGAACGACACGAACCAACCATGAATCCCTTCGTCCCGATCATACCAATATTCTACATTTACTACCGGAACAGGCACGGACGCGTACGGCGCAGAAGGTAAGTCAGACACCAACCACAAAACACATACAACACGTACACGACACATCACACACACACAGAGGGATGCAGAATTTACTTACACCAGCAACAGCAGCACCATAGGGGCGGGATGCCCATCACCAATGCCACATATGCACACAGGGGCCTGAATGCGCACCACCACCCCTACCCAGGGGGCCGGATGCCAACCACCACTACCACCCTTAGCCAGGGGGTGCCAGATGCCCACCACCACTACCACCCTTACCCAGGGGGCTGGATGCCTACCACTACTACCACCCTTGCCAGGGGGGCTGGATGCCTACCACTACTACCACCCTTAGCCAGGGGGTGCCAGATGCCCACCACCACTACCACCCTTACCCAGGGGGCTGGATGCCTACCACTACTACCACCCTTAGCCATGGGGGTGCCAGATGCCCTACCACTACTACCACCCTTACCCAGGGGGCTGGATGCCTACCACTACTACCACCCTTAGCCAGGGGGCTGGATGCCTATCACTACTACCACCCTTAGCCAGGGGGTGCCAGATGCCTACCACTACTCCACCCTTAGCCAGGGGGCTGGATGCCTACCACTACTACCACCCTTAGCCAGGGGGTGCCAGATGCCTACCACTACTACCACCCTTACCCAGGGGGGCTGGATGCCTACCACTACTACCACCCTTAGCCAGGGGGTGCCAGATGCCCACAACCACTACCACCCTTACCCAGGGGGATGGATGCCTACCACTACTACCACCCTTAGCCATGGGGGTGCCAGATGCCTACCACTACTACCACCCTTACCCAGGGGGGCTGGATGCCTACCACTACTACCACCCTTAGCCAGGGGGCTGGATGCCTACCACTACTACCACCCTTAGCCAGGGGGTGCCAGATGCCTACCACTACTACCACCCTTAGCCAGGGGGGCTGGATGCCTACCACTACTACCACCCTTAGCCAGGGGGTGCCAGATGCCTACCACTACTACCACCCTTACCCAGGGGGGCTGGATGCCTACCACTACTACCACCCTTAGCCAGGGGGTGCCAGATGCCCACCACCACTACCACCCTTACCCAGGGGGCTGGATGCCTACCACTACTACCACCCTTAGCCATGGGGGTGCCAGATGCCTACCACTACTACCACCCTTAGCCAGGGGGTGCCAGATGCCTACCACTACTACCACCCTTAGCCAGGGGGCTGGATGCCTACCACTACTACCACCCTTAGCCAGGGGGTGCCAGATGCCCACCACCACTACCACCCTTACCCAGGGGGCTGGATGCCTACCACTACTACCACCCTTAGCCATGGGGGTGCCAGATGCCTACCACTACTACCACCCTTGCCCAGGGGGGCTGGATGCCTACCACTACTACCACCCTTAGCCAGGGGGCTGGATGCCTACCACTACTACCACCCCTTAGCCAGGGGGTGCCAGATGCCTCCACCACTACCACCCTTAGCCAGGGGGCTGGATGCCTACCACTACTACCACCCTTAGCCAGGGGGTGCCAGATGCCTACCACTACTACCACCCTTACCCAGGGGGCTGGATGCCTACCACTACTACCACCCTTAGCCAGGGGGTGCCAGATGCCCACCACCACTACCACCCTTACCCAGGGGGCTGGATGCCTACCACTACTACCACCCTTAGCCATGGGGGTGCCAGATGCCTACCACTACTACCACCCTTAGCCAGGGGGTGCCAGATGCCTACCACTACTACCACCCTTAGCCAGGGGGCTGGATGCCTACCACTACTACCACCCTTAGCCAGGGGGTGCCAGATGCCCACCACCACTACCACCCTTACCCAGGGGGCTGGATGCCTACCACTACTACCACCCTTAGCCATGGGGGTGCCAGATGCCTACCACTACTACCACCCTTAGCCAGGGGGCTGGATGCCTACCACTACTACCACCCTTAGCCAGGGGTGCCAGATGCCTACCACTACTACCACCCTTACCCAGGGGGCTGGATGCCTGTCACTACTACCACCTCTACCCATGGGGGGCTGGATGCCTACCACCAACACCACCCCCACTCATAGGATGGACAATGCATGACACAACCAGCACACCACATCCTAGGGAATGCAAGAAAAAGACATCCCCCAACACCATGACAAGCGTGTGTAGACTGTGTCAAATGCCTACAACACTGAACATGACTTTGAACATACAATGTGACCCCCTATCACATGTGCCACACATATATGTGTGTGGCCCCCACAATGCAAGCAGGCCATGACCATTGTGGCAATGGGGTCCAAACCCCCATCATCACAGTGACCAAAATGTAAGTGTGGGGTCCATAGCTGAAGCACATTTTGAACAGTGTTGCAATGGGGTCCAAACCCCCATCATCACAGTGACCAAAATGTAAGGGTGGGGTCCATAGCTGAAGCACATTTTGAACAGTGTGGCAATGGGGTCCAAACCCCCATCATCACAGTGACCAAAATGTAAGTGTGGGGTCCATAGCTGAAGTACATTTTGAACATTGTGGCAATGGGGTCCAAACCCCCATCATCACAGTGACCAAAATGTAAGTGTGGGGTCCATAGCTGAAGCACATTTTGAACATTGTGGCAATGGGGTCCAAACCCCCATCATCACAGTGACCAAAATGTAAGTGTGGGGTCCATAGCTGAAGCACATTTTGAACATTGTGGCAATGGGGTCCAAACCCCCATCATCACAGTGACCAAAATGTAAGTGTTGACAAAGAAAAAGCTGCAACTGCCAAACTGCATGGATGATTCC
Organism: Calotriton arnoldi; assembly: GCA_963921515.1. Classification (NCBI taxonomy): domain Eukaryota; kingdom Metazoa; phylum Chordata; class Amphibia; order Caudata; family Salamandridae; genus Calotriton; species Calotriton arnoldi. The sequence continues at coordinate 379,994 of CAWUFW010006458.1, forward strand.
TGGTCACAGAACATAAAACACATCAGTGGCAAAGTAGTGCATGTGTCCCATTGCAACATAAATTGGGGGAGGCAAATACTGCAGTGCAAATAAGACATACCTTTGACCATGTGCAGACAAACAACACCCATGGGGGCTGACACTGTCAACATTCATCAATGACACAATGACAGAAGTGACCATCAGAATGCAGACCCACATATTTGCACCAATGGGCACACAAATGCAGATACCCTGTGGAGACTGTAGATGTGAGGTGAACAGATATCATACCATGGCAGCAATGGGACACACAAACCATGATCATTGTGCTGACCGATGACCTAGGAGTCCCAGGGACAGCAGGGGAAACCCACCAAACTACATACAGCCAATGGCACACCCAAGATATGCCAATGCAGTGGTGCAGATGCACAAACACAAACAGGCAGACCCACACTGCACATCATACACAACAGGTGAGGGGGTGCCAGTGTCCCCAGGCAACCACACAACACATGAGGAGACCTGAATACCAATCATACAGATGTGCATACAGTGCCACACAAAGGTAACTCATGGATCCAAATCCCCTATGTGGGCAAGCAGGCATTGTCAGATGAGAGGGAGCACAAATCACACATGTCACACAGGCACGTAGGAACAGCAACTGACACAGCAAGACACAGACACACCACAGCACTACCCCCAGGGCCCCCACAATGTGGTGACCCTGGGCTGCATTACAATCCCACTGTGATGACAAAGCTAAATGTCGTTCACACTGTGAACCACAGTCATGTGTCCTGAGCAACAAACTACCATCACACCTACACAAGCACAAATCAATCAGCACGGCCAGTAAGCCAAGGCCAACATGGAGGCAGGGGCCTAGCCGGGCAACAACTCTCATCTGCACACACTCAACACCACACCCTCGAACTCCAACAATGTGCAGCAGTGAAGCACACATGCACTGGTGACATTGCACATGCACCCATGACTATTCCAGGGTGGTGGGTGGGAACCAAGGTGCAGAAACACATCACACATGGCCACTCAACAAGACTCCTGAATGTCTGACACACTGCACACTACGCTGTACATGGACATGACGGCAATACCACACCAACCAATGGGATCCCAGCCACAGTCACACACCAATGAAGAAGCCAAGGTCACCCACAAAGAACACACATAGACAACAACCAACATTGCAGCCCGGACCCTGAGGAGTGCCAGCAGTCACACACACAACGTGTCACAATCACTGAAAGATAACACAAACTGGAAATCACATGACAGGGGCAAACAACAAGTGCCAAGGGGAAACCTGACTGTGACCCATCTGCGTCTGCACACAAACTCAGCCCTGACAGCAAACACACCTATGGGTGACACCCTGATGACCAGTAATGTGCCATGCACCCACATCACAGAGAACCCAGGGAGAAGACTTTGGGGGAACATAGGTCAACTCAGCAAGCATCACAAACAGGTACAACACTAGGGATCACAGCATGCACAGCTAAACGGAAGTGAACACACAGACATGCTCATACAACACACACCTTGAGCGCAGGCAATGTCACAGGAGTACACACTGCCATGAGGGGACTCCACTCCTGTGTGAGGAAAGCTGTGCCATATGTTGCCTCAGTAGGCAGACCCCCCAGGATATTGCGGCATGGATTAGCAAATTTAGCGGCACAAATATGGAAATTTAGCGGCACAAATATGGAAATTTAGCGGCAATTTTGCGGCACTTTATAATCATTCATTTTCAACCTGAAATCAATGGAAACTGTTTTAGCAAAGTATTCCACTTTGAATTAGGCATGTTTAAAGTGTCTGTAGCTCTACAGAAGCACAGCTCCAGTCCTAATCTCATAGGAGGGAGCTGTATTTCCCCTGGGATGTTCTAGCGCCCATGTATGCACCCCTGCCGGGTCACCGCTGCCTCCTGGATCCGTGAGGCAGGACACCTCTTCCTCCTGGTCAGGGGCCCGGCACTTATTATTTTACAAACTAAGCACCAGTACACCATATCTGCACTGAAACTGCAGTGGCTTATGATGGAATTCACCTGAGGGATGACTGTCTCGTTATTCCTATGGCCCTAACCAACAAGTCCTCCAAACAGCTCATGCAGGGAGTGGTGAACACCAAAACAATATTGACAAACAGTGCTTGTTTTCCACTAGTGGATGGCAAGATCAAAGCCATGGTGAGAGAATGTGTGGTTTGCCAAGTTGCTGGGCCGCCAGACCCACTTGCCCTTCTCCTCAGAGAAGATATATCATACCATCCGTGGTCCAGGAGAGTGCAAGTGTTGTCTGTCTTCCAGATGAGAGATATTTCCTAGTTATTGTTGATGACCACTCCAAATAACCCGAAGTGGAAACGGTATCAACCATGTCAAGAGAAGAAGTCACCCCCAGACTGGAAAAGATACGTGCAGCTCAGATTCTTGAAAGCACTACAACAGTGGGCCCCCGTTCCAGAGTCAAGAGGTCGCAAATTACCTCAGATCAATGGAAATATGACATATCAGGATCACTTCTCGATGGCCCCTAGCCCATGGCAAAGTAAAATATTTGTGCATACTGTGTCCTTCACCTTGCGTATACCGCTGGACCCATATCTGAATGGGCACTGTATTCTTTAATGATGTAGTACCAAAACGCTCCCCACTAGAACACTGGACACCTCAGCAACAGAAGTGCGGTGGATGAAATCAAACCACATCACCTGATCGAGGCTTCTCTGTCAGACTGTTGCAGCAACAATGTCCACACGATCACCAGTTGTTGTGCTTATGCCTCTGATGCTAACCTAGGCACTCCAGTGCTAGTGAAAGATGTGCACACTGGGAGCAAGTTCACACTCCTTTGAACCGCTGGACGGTATGAGGCATCAAAGGAACTCTAGAGACAGCAAGCAAAGCTAAGGACGTTGTTAATTGACAAACTACCAAGCTGAGTTCGGCTGTGATAACCGCCCTCGAAACTAGCCTCTCCTGCGAAATCCTATATAAACAGGAGTAAGCCTCTTTGCCCTTCTAATTCTGTCCCTGCCAAGAGGCCCTGTTACTTAACTTTGAGAATCTCTAAATGGCATGTGCGGGGATAATCCCATTCCAAGAGTCCACTTCCAGTCAGATGGGAATCTACAACCCGAGGTCTTATTTGCTGCTCTCTCAGAGACAGTGGAACTTTGTGTGCTGAAACCAGACATGCTCTCAGCGTTCTTGGTGTTTCATCTTTTCCACTATGTTTAAACTAGTGCATTTCTCTGTCATCACTTTTTGGAGTAGTCCCAGGGCAATTAAGGGTTACTAGGCTCAGTTTGTGTGCATCATAGCTGTTTACCACTGGTGTCTGAGGGATTAACTGTACTATCAGACAAGACTGAGCACCAAGTACACCCCGCCAACTTCCTGTTGCTGCACCGCACCCCCACCGGTAAGAGGTGTCTCATTCTACAAAGTGAGCGCTTCAACGAGATGGCCACAAGAGGTCCTCCGTTTCCCAAAAGTTGGGAATTGAGAGGTGAAAATATGTGTTTTCACAGCCCTTCGTCCAATTTTTTTTTTTTTTAACATTTTCGAAATTTCGCGGGCAGTATTGTAAAAATCGCGGCATTTTTACAAAACTGCCGATTTCGCGATTTTTTTGCAAATCGCGAAATTCTGGAGGGTCTGAGTAGGGCCCCATCATGTCAGCTGAGCACTTGGTCACACAATCAACAATTAGCACCAAATGAAGGCTCCTGTCACATCAGCCTGGTCATGGAAGTGCCAACGAAATCATCAGCACAGATCCAACACACTTGTATAGCAATGTTGCACTGACAACACAGATGAGTCCTTCCCCATTGATGCCCAAACCTGCATGTCCAGTGGAGATGGCCACATGGTCAGGGAAGTAGACGAATTGAACAATGGCAGGCACAACAGATGTGCAGGGGTGGAAGCCACAGATGTGAAATTGCTAATGTAAGTAGGAAATCCCATTGCCAAATACTGAACACATGACACCCTCAGATGCTGCTATGGATGACATGGATACACCACAGGATAGGACACATTCCCCCTGGACCACATGGGTTCCTGCACAGTAACACTTCATTATCATGAGACCAAATATCACCATCACTGCAGCAAGGGCATGGTTAGCATCATCAACAACATGTACATCAGAAGCATAAGCACTAGAGAACAGAAAGTTGCTTTATTCAGCATATGTGTGTATTGAAAACTGAAAGTCCAGAAAAACACAAAGGCCAATGGCCAGTCCATTGTCAAAGTCCAAACAGGGTGACAGTGGCAGATGTCACCCTACGCATGCCTGCACTGCACAAAACCAGGGACAATCCACTAGGAGGGGCAACCGGGGGGCAGGCCAGGCACCGCAGGGACAGGATCAGGGCTCACCAGGAGGAAGCAGGGAAGGGGTGGTGGGTGCTGGAGAGCCACTGACAACTGCAGTGGAGGTGTCTGACATGGTGTGTGCCGGCACAACTGGGGGGCATGACTCAGATGTTGTGGGTGCCGGCACGACTGCAGTGGACCCTGCAGATGGAGTGGACAGGTCCACCACTGCAGTGCCCAAGTCAGACAGGGTGGTAGTGGACTCCACTGCAGTGCCTACCACCAGGGGAGGAGAATGGGGAACAGGCAAGGTGGGCTGGACAGAGGGGAGGACACCCTCACCACATCAGTGGCACAGACAAGCGCAGCGGGGGGTGGTGCCGGGAGAGCAAGTGGCAGGGGAGAAGGCCGGATCCTCTTGGGGATGGTATATCTGTGGGTGGGGTACCTGGGGCAGGGTGTGGTGGGGGCACCTGTGGAGTGGGGGCCTGAGGGATGGAAGAAGGAGACCTGGTGCCTGAGCTGCAGGGCGGCGGCGGGGTCTTGCTCTTACGACTCCGGGGGACTTGCGGGTGGGGGCCTCAGTCTGTCTGCGCCTGGGGAGGGGTGTCCGGGGGCGAGGGGCACTCTGCTCCGTGTGGGTGGGCTTCCTCTTCCCCCTGAATGCTGTATCAGCTGGATCGGAGGGGAAGAGGCCGAGGTCACTGAGGAAGAGCCGCTGGGTCTTTGGGGTTGCAGGTGAGGCAAGGGAGGGTGCTTTGGAGGGAGAGGCAACTGAGGACTGCGCAGTGCTCGTGGATGCGTGTGTGTGTTCCAGGGCCCCATCCCCTGTGAGTCTGGTTTCAGTCCCCTGACCGTGCGTGCGTGTGCGTTTTGTTTGTGGCGTGTGTGTCTGTGTGCTGGACGTGTGTGTGCTGGTGTGTGCCTGTGCTGGTGTGTGTGTGCTTGGGACGGGTAAGGTGCTGGGGAGTGTGGATGGAGCAGAGGCAGGAGGGGTGAGGGACTGTCTGAGGAGGGACACTGCTGTCGTCAGGGAGGAGTCCATGGACCTATTGCCCCTCTGTAGGTCAGACATGCCCGATGAGATGACCTCCATGAACGACACCAGCTGAGTCAACACAGCGGTGTGCGCATGGAGGACACTCAGCATGGCTGTCTGCCCTACATGGAGCTGGCGAAGGAGGTACACAGACTCCTCACTCAGGGCAGCAGGGGACACAGGGGCAGGGGGTGCGGTGCCCGGCCCAAAGGAGACACGCTCCCGAACATGGGAGCCTCCACGGACCTGGGGAATGGGAGCCGATGGGAGGGCGGTGGTGGTGCTGGTGGTGGCGGGGACAGCAACACTAGCTGGGGTGTGGTGGCTGCTGACACCCGCCTCCATAAGGGAGTCATCCTCCGAGTTGCTCTGGTCCTCAGCTGAGGTGGATGGTGCTGAGGACTCCTCGGTGTGGCTCCCCTCACCCTCCGTGCCACTGGGTCCCTCCGACCACTCCTCGGCTGCTGACCCAGTCTGGCTCTCCGGCTCCTCCTGGTCTGTGGAGCTGTCCCCTTCCGTGGCCGTGGATGTATCTGCAAACAATGGGGAAACAGACAGACATCAGTCACCTGCACCAAACGCACACACCACTGTGAGCACAGCACATTACAGAGCAAGCCCTGGCATCATTAGTTGAACATTGCTAAAAGTGCCCTAACTGAACAGGAGAAGCCAATTGTCAGTCTGATGCCAACCATGGCACTCACATCCCACATGGCCTTGCACCCATCTGTCTGGTGTCTGTTGGATAGCAACACCCCAGTGTGAACACATGCACCACCTACACAGTAGTTGGACAGTGCAGAGGACACGGTGTAGCATGTGGACATGCACACATCACAACTCTTGCCACTGAGTCAGTACAGGTTTCCGGATGAAAGGGATGCCCAGAGTCAAATAGGAAATGCATGTGATGCATACCAGCGACAGACACCATGATGCACCCATGTCCTGATAGCCATCGCCACAATGGTGTGCATGTAGCACAGTCACTCCCCTGCAGGATCACCAATAAGTAGACACATGCCATGGCGGAGGCATGACTGCTAAGTCATACATCACTGTCTCAGTGATGTATGACTTGGCAGCCAGACAACAACACTCTGCACTGTGTCACAATAGTAGGTCATGGGGAATGCAAGTCCTGGAGCTGCACAAGTGCACATGTACATCCCCCACACAACACATCATCTTAACCCTCATCTGTCCAGGTCATACCGATTGGACATATGGGAGACCTGTGACACTACCCTCTGAACCTGAGCCCCTCACAATCTGCTGTGAATGGGAAACAGCTGCCTGAACTTCACATTCGCATACCCCAGTCTGCACGGGCAGCTGATCAAACACCTATGTGACACACAAGTATCGTCTCCTATGGTCACATCTCCAGTGGCATTCTGAGCCCCTACCGAGAAACACCCCAGCAGTCCTGGCAACAAATCCACAGCACACTGACACAGAGGCAGACACCCGAGGGGTCAAATCACTGCGCACAATGTGTCAGCTGATACACGGGAGTGGGAGTACAGAGTGCATTGCATGGCCTGGAGTAGGCATGACTGTCCTGCCCCACATGAATGAGGGATGAGCCCTGGACAGTGGATAGCTGGCTATGTATGTGTGACACACGTAATCTGCACACTCCTGGGGCCCAAACATTGTTCCCACCCACTGCATGGGTGTGTGCCACATACCCCAGGCACATGTGGTGGCTCAGCTCAGCAATTGGACCGCATATCAAAGCAACACGCAGATTACATGTCCGAACACAGGCGTTGTGTGAACTATGGACCCACCCATGATGCCCACAACAGAGTTAGGGAAACAGATGCTGTCCCCCACCTTTAGTGAAGCAAACTGCAAGGACACAGTCCCAAGTGACACAATTCCCTGAATGTAAGGGCCACACCTGGGTATCAGATGAGGAGTGGGCAGTGCACAATAGAGGGACATGGCTCCTGGACAACATGACTGCTGTACTGTGGCAGTTTAACCAGGCCAGAGGAGGGCACATAGCATGTAATACAGAGTTCACAGTGCAGTCTTTGACTCACCCCTCCTTGCTGCTGTCTGGCCTTCAGCTGCCCATCCAGGTCTGGAAACACCACCGCCAGGATCTGGAGCATGTGGGGGATCAGGGTCCGTGTTCCGCCCCCTGCGAGGAGGCGACAGCTTCAGCTGGACCCGTGCAATCCTCCGGGTCCAGCCCCGAAGGTCCTGCCACCTCTTCTGGCAGTTGCGGATCCGGCGCTTGTAGACCCCCACGGACCGGACAGCCCGGACGATGTCCTTCCAGATCTCCTGCTTCCGATGGGCATTAACCTGTCAGGATGACAAAGTGAAAAGGCCATTACTACACATGCAACATATCCGTGCATGACACAGTTGTATATACATGTCTCAATCACAGGGGCACATGATGTACACAGGCAGTGCAACGCTGCCATGGACAGTTTGCCAGAAGTCACTACATGGTATCATTGCATGGGAAGTAAAACCTTGTTCAAATGCACTGTCACTGCACCATACCTGTCCAGTGCATGTCACTACACACTATGGGGGGTGACAACTACTCAGTGAGCCTGTAGCCAGTGGCGTGCAGACTTTCAGCCTTGCTAGTCAGACAAAATGCACATTCAGAAAGGCAGTGCACAGAACACTCACCTGCTCCCCTGGTGTCCCATACAGCTTGCTGTACTGTGGAAGTGAGGCTGTCCAGCAGGGCCTGGTTCTCCTCAAGGCTGAAGGCTGGGGCTCTCTCCACAGTACGTGCCATTGCAGGGTCCAGAGGGGGCAGAGACAGCAGCAGTGCAGTGGCAGATGTCATCCTGGAGCATGTAGTGCAGGCAAGTGAGCTCTCAGGGGAACAGCCAGCAATATATATGTGCTGGAGAGGCAGATACTGTCCCATGTGTCCAAAGTGATAGGTCCAAGTCGTTTGCATCTTCTGAATCTGGCCAATCCATGGAATAGCAGCACCAATACACGCCCACAGCATCCTTCAAATCTTCAACTTCATGACATACAAGATTTTGCAACATTGTTGTGGGTGACCAACTGAATTTCCAGCAACCGACTCGTTCGAATTTTGAAAACGCGTCCGTTGCCAGGCTAGGCCATTGTCAATGGGTGCGCACCGATCGGTCCATTGCTGTTCAACGCGTACAGGGGTACAATGCGTACCCGCACACATTGAATGCAATGGGCCGGCCGAGGCACCGATCGGTCCATTGCGGTACAACGCGTACAGGGGTACAACGCGTACCGCGCACATTGAATGCAATGGGCCGGCCGGGGGCACCGATCGGTCCATTGCGGTACAACGCGTACAAGGGTACAACGCGTACCCGCACACATTGAATGCAATGGGCCGGCCGGGGCACCGATCGGTCCATTGCGGTACAACGCATACAGGGGTACAACGCGTACCCGCACACATTGAATGCAATGGGCCGGCCGGGGCACCGATCGGTCCATTGCTGATCAACGCGTACAGGGGTACAACGCGTACCCGCACACATTGAATGCAATGGGCCGGCCAGGGGCACCGATCGGTCCATTGCTGATCCAACGCGTATAGGGGTACAACGCGTGCACTCCGCGCACATTGAATGCAATGGGCCGGCCGGGGCACCGATCGGTCCATTGCTGATCAACGCGTACAGGGTACAACGCGTACCCGCACACATTGAATGCAATGGGCCGGCTGGGGGCACCGATCGGTCCATTGCAGTACAACGCATACAGGGGTACAACGCGTACCCGCACACATTGAATGCAATGGGCCGGCCGGGGCACCGATCGGTCCATTGCGGTATCAACGCGTACAGGGGTACAACGCTGTACCCGCACATTGAATGCAATGGGCCGGCCGGGGCACCGATCGGTCCATTGCGGTACTAACGCGTACAGGGGTACAACGCGTGCACCGCCACATTGAATGCTATGGGCCGGCCGGGGAACCGATCGGTCCATTGCTGTTTAACGCGTACAGGGGTACAACGCGTACCGCGCACATTGAATGCAATGGGCGGCCGGGGCACCGATCGGTCCATTGCGGTACAACGCGTACAGGGTACAACGCGTACCCGCACACATTGAATGCAATGGGCGGCCGGGGCACCGATCGGTCCATTGCGGTACTAACGCGTACAGGGGTACAACGCGTACCCGCACACATTGAATGCAATGGGCCGGCCGGGGCACCGATCGGTCCATTGCGGTACAACGCGTACAGAGGTACAACGCCGTACCGCTCACATTGAATGCTATGGGCCGGCCGGGGAACCGATCGGTCCATTGCTGTTTAACGCGTACAGGGGTACAACGCGTACCCGCACACATTGAATGCAATGGGCGGCCGGGGCACCGATCGGTCCATTGCGTGTACAACGCGTACAGGGGTACAACGCGTACCCGCACACATTGAATGCAATGGGCCGGCCGGGGCACCGATCGGTCCATTGCTGTTCAACGCGTACAGGGGTACAACACGTACCCGCACACATTGAATGCAATGGGCCGGCCGGGGCACCGATCGGTCCATTGCGGTACAACGCGCACAGGGTACAACGCGTACCCGCGCACATTGAATGCAATGGGCCGGCCGGGGGCACCGATCGGTCCATTGCTGTTCAACGCATCCCTGTACAAGTGACTGGCATATGTCACCATGCCTGTCTCAGATGAACATATGCCAGTCACAGATAGCTCCCAGGGAGTGAGGGGCACACCTACAACACGACAGCCTGTCCAATCTGTATCATAAGGCATGTAAGGCTGCATTTCCTATTGTGTGTATGTTGGTGTACATGTTGTCCTGTGGGTGTCACCTGGGGGCAACCACCCCCAGGCTGTGCACGTGTTCATGGGGACAGGATCCTGGGTGTTACGTGTACATGACCACTGTGATGTGCAACTGTTCATATCTGTGCATGTGCCATGGTCACATTTCACGGTGGTGTATGTGTATGTCATGTCACATACCCCGTGAGTCCCATGTGGGACGGTATGTTTGAGCCAGGGTGTCCCAGTGGCACAATAGTGATGGTCATCCACAGTCTGTGTGCATGTAGTGTTTACAATGTCTCTGATTTCATGTGCACAATGGGAGACGGTCTCCACATCCACGTTGTGTGTGCATGGACTTTGATGTTGTGCGTGTGTGTGTCACAGACGTCCATGTCTGTCCTGCAGTGGCAAGTGTGACCACTACCTGTGGGGGTCATGGTTGTTTTGCTGTGGTGTATACATGATACTCCATGTAATGCCAGTGTCCATGTGGCAATACAGGGTCCCTGGGAATGTACCTGTCGTTGAGCTGTGATGCCTGGGGCACATCTGTCCTCACATGTCACTGTGGGGGTGATTGTGACACGGCAGCAGGAGATGGGAACTGTGACACGGCCTCATGATATCCAATGGGCCAACCTGGGACTTATTGATGCCACTTGTTGAACCGTGATGACAGATGTTGGCCATGTATGTACCATACATGTCCTTACGGAACTGCACACTTCATGTAGTTGTGCCTCATAATGATGTATGTTGTGATATTGAGTGTGTTCAATGCCGCATATGTGGGGTGACTGACAATCTTGCTTTCTTCTCCTCTGCACTGCAGGGCTCCTGCTGTCCATCGACCATTCCCAGACCTGGCAACGATGGTGGAACGGGACAGCATCCGACGGTACCGCTTCACCAGGCAGCTGATTGAGGATTTGGCAGTGCAGTTGGCCCCACATTTGCAGCCTGGCCGGCCGTATCCTACAGCGCTGACCCCCAAGGTGAAGGTGATGGCAGCCCTACACTTCTTTGCCACCGGTACCTTCCAACATACTGTGGCGACTGCTGGTGGGATGTCACAGACCATGTTGAGCCGTGTGCTCCGCGATGTTTTGGAGGCAATGTTGCTATTCCTGAACTGGTACATCTATTTCCCTAGACTGCAACGACTCACTGACGTGAAGAGTGACTTCTATGCCCTGGGGAGGATGCCGCATGTCATTGGCTCCATTGATGGGACACATGTGGCTTTGGTACCACCACAGGCCCAGGAGCAGGCCTCACCGTAACCGCAAGCACTACCACTCGGTCAATGCACTGGTGGTGTGTCTTGCAGATATGACCATCACACACGTGTGTGCCCGTTTCCCTGGTTCAGCACACGATGCCTTTGTGATGAGGAGTAGTCGCATCCCCAGGATGATGGCACAGATGCAGAACCAGAGTGCCTGGCTTGTCGGTGTGTACTGACTTTGTGCCATTGTGTGTGATCTGATCTGTAGTATTCCGCCCACTTTTCCAAGTCAGCTAATGTGCACTTGTCTGTCCGTAGGTGACTCGGGATACCCCAACATGCCGTGGTTGCTGACACCCCTCAGGAACCCTGTGACACCAGCCCAGATGCGCTACAATGAGGCACATGGTCGGACCAGGAGAGTGATTGAGCGGACATTTGGTCTCCTGAAGAGCCGCTTCCGCTGCCTGGACAAGACAGGAGGGTCCCTCCCATATGCCCCAGCGAAAGTGTGCAAGATTATCATCGTCTGCTGCATGCTCCACAACCTGGCAGTGCGGAAGGAGTTGCCTCTCATCCAGGATGACAATGACCAACATCCGCCACCTGTGGAGGATCCTGGCCTGGACCACGATGCCAGTGATGATGATGATGATGAGGGTGATGTCCGCACACAGCTCATCACCAACTTCTTTAGCTGAATGTGAGTATCCTGAGGTGTCATGTCAATGATGTGAGTTGGCATGATATGTGTAGGTGGTGCTCTGGTGCTGTTGGAGTGTGTCCATGGGCTACTTGACTGGATGTGTGTAGCGATGTGTGCTTACAGGTGGTCTGTACTCCCCAACAGTCTTGACATGCTAACTTGGTTCTGGGTGGGTATCTTGTAACATGTATTGTGCATGAGTTTTGCTGTTCTGTCCTGTTCTCCATTGCTTTTGACTGTGTGTCATTTCTGTCCTTCACAGGGTACTTTCAGATTCGTTTGGTCAACTGTGTCCACCGACGACGTGATTGTACTTCCAGGGTGGTAGCTGTTGTGTCCCTACAGGTGATGTGCACCACACCCATGGACTTCCTTCCTTCTACAGTTGTTGACTGTGTGCCCGCTGCCAGGTGGGATTACCTTGCATCTGTAGTGGTTACGACATGTTGCAACTGTGTAATAAACCTGTGCTTCACTTTGTGATGTGCGTTGTCTGTGGTCACACATTTGACTGCCATTTGCTTACTGCACCTGTGGGCTACTTGACTACAACTGGGAATAGGTGTGGTGTCTGTGCATTGCACCGTCTTCCCTGGCAACATCAGTGTAGGCAATGAGTCAGATGGCCTAGGTGTGTATGTGTTGTGTAGCCCTGGTGGTGTGTCTCCCTCATATGTGTCACGTTGCCTTTACTCACATGCCTGTGTTGTACTTGCTGTTGCAGTTCGCATACACAGTGTAATTTTGCAGTTCATCATCCCCATGACAGCACCCACGTTGGAATCACAACAGAGGCAAGTATGGTGTATTAGTGTGTTTATTGTGATACATTTGTGTGAATAGTGCATAGGATGGTTAGTGCTGTACATATATCTTGCAATCAGAAGTTCCTAGGTGAATTGAAAGTCCTGGTAGACAAAATCCCCAGTATCGGGCCACAGTTGTCTGAGACATTGGTCCAACTTGTACTCCCCATGTAATGTGTGGGAGTTGTGTTGCCGTCAACAGGGTGAACAGTTTGTGCACAAAGGTGAACATCCAGAACAGGTTCAGGCTTCCTGGGAGTTGCACTTGGCCATCGGCCTCTCACTTGCCCCTCCTCGGACGACCCCTCTTCTTTGGGGGGGCCCCTCAAGTACAGGCTGCTGCGGTGCAGGGGACTCTCCGCCAGAGTCATCCTCCCTCCCTGTGGCAGTTGCAGTTTGTTCAGCACCAGATGTTGTTGGCACACAGGGAGGTGTGGACTGGTTGCTGTTCATCTGGCGGAGGCATTGTAATATGTCCCTGTGCACCGCCGTCATCTCTTGCAGTGCGTCCCACTTGGACTCCAAGCGGGACATGTGTGAGTCCAAGCGGGCATGATGGGCGGCCTGCTGCTGTTTCATGTCTCTGAGGAGCCCCACTACCTGGCTGAGATCTCCGGTGCTGGACTGGTACGCATCGGCTATGCGTCCCAGTTGTGGGTCATCATGTACACCAGCAACCTCTGCAAGCAGCGACCTCTGTCTCCCACCCCTCCCACCACCCCTGCCGACATGTGCAGTGCGTGCAGTGGCACGCACAGATGACCCTGGTCCCCCTTGGGGGTTGGTGGTGGTGGTGGTGTCCATGGCCCCACGTTGGTCCAGGGTCCCTGTGCTGGTGTTGCTCCTTGTTCTGTCCATGTCGGCAGGGATGGTATTTGTGGTGACAGTCGTTGGAGGGGTGGGTGCAGGGGGTGCAGCTGGTGGTCCTGCTGGTGCTGCAGCTGGTGGTCCTGCTGGTGCTGCATGTTGACTTGCACCGGATGTGCCAGGTTGGTCTTCTTCGTCCGAGGAGGGCAGAGGCTGTACGACACCAGTGAGCTCCGTGTCCTCTTGAGCCTGGGACTGGGACTCCTCAGCGTCTGCTGCTGTGTCCCCATCATCACCTGTTTTTGGGAGACACACACAATGTATGTTATGTTTCTGCAGGCATCAATGGTTGACACACCTGACAGTTGTGACTGTGCCTCTGGGTGCGGGCCTGTACATTGAATTGTCCTAAGTTGTCACAGTCAGGGGTTGATATTGGTGTAGCACATAGTCCTGCATTATTTGGGCATTTCTATGTATTTGTTGGGGTGTGAACATGGTCTGCATTGGCTGTATTTGGTTGACAGCCGGCCCTCCTTCCCACCCAGCCAGTCAGTTATCCCACCATGGACTGTGCTTGCATTGCAGGGAGTGAAAGTTGTATTTCAGGATGTCAGTCAATGGTGTCCTGCTGTTGGTTGTTGCACAGTTGCCAGCAGGGCCTTGTGCTCCCCACAGCAGTAGCCAGTGTCAGCCATCTTGTCAGTCCTTATCCACTCCCTGTGATGTGAGCATGGTTCAGGGTGGTGTTGATGGGACAGTTGTGGGGGTGAGCTATGTCTGTGACTATGACTCCCATCATGCTATTGCCTCCACCCCACTTCCCAGCATTCCCATACTTACTTGCTTTTGTGGGGAGTTCAGTGTGTGTGGGTGTGAGAGCAATGGTAAGATGGCTGACAGTGGTGTCCTGCTGTTGGTTGGTGTGCAGTTCCCAGCATGCCCTTGTGCTCCCCACAGCAGTAGCCAGTGTCAGCCATCTTGTCAGTCCTTATCCACTCCCTGTGATGTGAGCATGGTTCAGGGTGGTGTTGATGGGACAGTTGTGGGGGTGAGCTATGTCTGTGACTATGACTCCCATCATGCTATTGCCTCCACCCCACTTCCCAGCATTCCCATACTTACTTGCTTTTGTGGGGAGTTCAGTGTGTGTGGGTGTGAGAGCAATGGCAAGATGGCTGACAGTGGTGTCCTGCTGTTGGTTGGTGTGCAGTTCCCAGCATGCCCTTGTGCTCCCCACAGCAGTAGCCAGTGTCAGCCATCTTGTCAGTCCTTATCCACTCCCTGTGATGTGAGCATGGTTCAGGGTGGTGTTGATGGGACAGTTGTGGGGGTGAGCTATGTCTGTGACTATGACTCCCATCATGCTATTGCCTCCACCCCACTTCCCAGCATTCCCATGCTTACTTGCTTTTGTGGGGAGTTCAGTGTGTGTGGGTGTGAGAGCAATGGCAAGATGACTGACAGTGGTGTCCTGCTGTTGGTTGGTGTGCAGTTCCCAGCATGCCCTTGTGCTCCCCACAGCAGTAGCCAGTGTCAGCCATCTTGTCAGTCCTTATCCACTCCCTGTGATGTGAGCATGGTTCAGGGTGGTGTTGATGGGACAGTTGTGGGGGTGAGCTATGTCCGTGACTATGACTCCCATCATGCTATTGCCTCCACCCCACTTCCCAGCATTCCCATACTTACTTGCTTTTGTGGGGAGTTCAGTGTGTGTGGGTGTGAGAGCAATGGCAAGATGGCTGACAGTGGTGTCCTGCTGTTGGTTGGTGTGCAGTTCCCAGCATGCCCTTGTGCTCCCCATGACACAGCAACAGTGTCAGACATCGTTGATGGGCCTTTCCACTCTCTGTGGGATGTGCAAGCGTGAGTGTGAGCTTGCTGGGCCATGTGGTGGGGGACGGAGAGCTGTGCCTACGACTCCCATCATGCTATTGCCTACACCCCCCTTCCCAGCATGCCCATGCTTCCTTCCTTTTGACTCTGCTTCCCTGTGGTGTGGGCTGCCTGTGCTGACAGGATGGCTGGGAGTGTTGTCCTGGCAGTTGTTTGGCTAAAAGTCCAAAGAGTGTCCCTGTGCTTCACACAACATAACCCAGGGTGGTGGTTCTTTGTGGGATCTTCAGTTAGGATGTGAGGCATTGCATTCTCCCAGGTGGGTTCTGTGGAGTATGTGTTGAGGGGGTGTGTGAGGGGAGGTGCTTGTGACTATGGTCAGTGCTGCAAGTCCTCCTTCCCACCCAGCCAGATATCCCACCATGGAACGTGCTTGCATTGCAGAGAGTGCAAGTTGGCTTTCAGGATGTCAGGCAGTGGTGTTGTGCTGTTTGTTGGTGCACAGTTCCCAGCAGGGTCTTGTGCTCCCCACAGCAGTAGCCAGTGTCAGCCATCTTGTGATTCCTTATCCACTCCCTGTGATGTGAGCATGGTTCAGGGTGGTGTTGATGGGCCAGTTGTGAGGCTGAGCGATATCTGTGCCTACTACTCCCATCATGCTATTGCCTCCACCCCCTTCCCAGCATGCCCATGCTTCCTTCCTTTTGACTCTGCTTCCCTGTGGGGTGGGCTGCCTGTGCTGACAGGATGGCTGGGAGTGTTGTCCTGGCAGTTGTTTGGCTAAAAGTCCCAAGAGTGTCCCTGTGCGTCACACAACATTACCCAGGGTGGAGGTTCTTTGTGGGATCTTGAGTTAGGATGTGAGGCATTGCATTCTCCCAGGTGGGTTCTGTGGAGTTTGTGTTGAGGGGGTGTGTGAGGGAGGTGCTTGTGACTATTGTCAGTGCTGCGAGTCCTCCTTCCCACCCAGCCAGCCAGATATCCCACCATGGAACGTGCTTCCATTGCAGGGAGTGGAAGTTGTCTCTCAGGATGTCAGTCAGTGGTGTCCTGCTGTTGGTTGTTGCACAGTTGCCAGCAGGGCCTTGTGCTCCCCACAGCAGTAGCCAGTGTCAGCCATCTTGTGAGTCCTTTTCCACTCCCTGTGATGTGCGCATGGTTCATGGTGGTGTTGATGGGACAGTTGTGGGGGTGAGCAATATGTGTGACTACGACTCCCATGATGCTATTGGCTACACTGACTTGCCCAGCATACACAGAATTCCTTCCTTTCAGTGGTCTTCACTGTGTGTTGGTGTTGTAGTGGTGGCTGCATGTCTGGATGTGTTTGTTAGTTCTATTTGTGCCACTGCCTAGCTATAGTTGTAGTTGTGTTTGTACATGTGATGACACGGTTAAATGTAACTTTGAGATGGCATGTGTTGTGTTTATCTGACTGACATACACATTTTGGGATGATTCTGTTCTGGTTGCTGTGTAATTGCTATGAGTGCATGGTTTGACTCTCCCCTTGACAGTGATGTGTGTGTGTATTGTGGCAGAATATTGTGTACATTTGTTGTGTACTCACCAGGCTCTGGGATGTTCTCTAGTCCATAGACGCTCACTGGCGGAAGGATGTCCCGCACCTTCTCCTCCCAGGGCCTGAGGTATACTGGCTTGGCAGGAGGGCCACTGCCGGTGTATTGGCTCAGGAGGTAGTCCTTCTTGAGCAGCTCCCGTACCCTCCTGCGCACGTCATACCACCTGTTCTGGATGTCTGTCTTTGTGCGCAGACATGGTGATTGTGCGTTCACCCTGTTGATGATCCTCTCCCACATCTTGGTTTTCTGGGAGATGGGTGTCTGTTGGACCAGTGTGCCAAACAGCTGTGGCTCTACCCTGAGGATCTCGTCTACCAGGACTTCCAATTCACAATCTAGGAACTTGTGATTCTTCTTGGGGGGCATGGTGATGGGTGGTGATGGTGAGTGATGTGTGTGTTGGTGTGCAGGTGAGGGTGTGTGAGTGTGTGTTTTGCTGGGTGTATGTGAGGTAGCTATTTGTTGGTGTGCTGATGGTGTGTGGCTTGTGTGAGGGATGAGCTGTGGGTGTGTGGTTGCTGTCTGTTGAGTGCTGGCAGTAGAATGGCATTTGCAAAGGATCATGGTTGGGATTTGTGTCCTTTATATGGGTGGAGTTGTGGGTGTGTCTTTGTTCTCTGTCCCCCCCCCAGTATTTATTGGCTTTGTAATTGCTTGTTTGGCCTTTTTTTGTGTATTTTTCCTTAGTACTTTTTGTGCATGTTGGAAACGTTCTTGTGACCGAGTCGGACCCTGCATTTGTCTTGTACGGTCTTCTCCGTTTCGTTCACGCTGTGTTTGTGCAGTTTTCTATGCTGCGTACGCGTCGGTCGCGGTGTTTTGTGTTACTTCGGCTCGGTTTTGTATGCGTGTCGGTCGTACGGCTTGTCCTCCGTTCGACTCGGTCGTGGTTTTCGCGCCTTGCATCGTACTTAGCGGTTTGGAGTTCGCGTGTACGTTTCGGTTGGATTTGTTCCGGGTGCGTGTCGGTCGGTTCGATTCGCGTGTTTTTCCGGCCGGATTGCTGTTTTCCGTGCGGCTCGGTCGTTCGGCTTGGGTTCAGTACGTGTCGGTCGGATTTTGCACGCCTTGCATCGTACTTGGCGTGTCGGGCGCCACAGGTACGTGTCGGTCGGAATAAATTCCGGCTCTGAGTCGGTCGGTGCTTTTTCCGGCCCGAATCGGAATCGACCCCTAAATGTCTGACTTTTTAAAAAAATTGCACATTGCCCTGTGGGATGTTTAGGGCTTACTCTGGGGTGACTAACATGTATTAAAATGTGTTAGAAATGGGGGTCTCTAGTTGGCAAGGGCTTGCACCTTTGTCCAAGTAGGGACCCTTCTTCCTAGTCAGGATAAGGGAGTTACACTCCTAAAATAACCCCTGCTCACCCCCTTGGTAGCTTGGCACGAGCAGTCAGGCTTATCTTAGAGGCAGTGTGTAAAGCATTTGCACATAACCGACAGTAATACAGTGTAAGCACTACAAAAGGACACCACACCAGTTTACAAAAATAGCCAATATTTTTATATACAAGACCAAAAACGAGAAGAATCCACAGTACAGTACTTAAAAATCTACAGTTATCAAAATACGCTTTAGAAACAGTTCCTTGATGTCGATAGCTCCGTCCGGGGCTATCACGGCATCGTGAGCAAACAACTCCAAACAGTTCAGGCTGGTCGCGGCATCGCGGACCAGCTACGGTGTCGGGAAGACCCGCAAACAGTACCTGTTAGAGATGCAGGGCGCCGAGGCCCTTGAAGTCACTCGCGTTGCAGGTCGAGCTCCTTTCTGTTGGGATCAGGAGCGCTGGCGTCGGCAGGCATCGGGTGCTGCGGTGCGAAGTGCAGCGGTGCGGCGAGCAGTGCCCTCAGGTCGCGGTGCGAGCAGCGGCTCGGTGGCGGCATCAGATGGCGTCGTCGGTGAGACCAGGGTCGCGGTGCGAGGTGAAGGCGGTGCTCGTCATGGTGCTGGCAGGTCCCTGTGCAAGCAGCGGCGTCGTCGTTGCTGAAGCGCTGTCGTTGGCTGACGAACAGGAGTTGATGGTGCCGGCGTCGGTAGGCCAAGGCTGCGGTGCGGGATGAGGGCGGTGCGTCATGTAACTTTACGAGCGGTGCCCTCGAACCACGGTGCAAGCAGCGGCGTCGATTTTGGCGTGGAGCGGCGGCGTCAGGGAGGCCAAGGCGTCGTCGTGAAGCGAGGCGGTGCGGAGTGCGGTGCCCACAGGTCGCGGTGCGAGCAACGGCTCAGTGGCGGCGTCAGCAGGCGTCGAAGGTGAGACCAGGGTCAGGGTGCGGCAATGCGGCGGTGCTCTCTGCGGTGCCCAGGCTTCGGCACGAGGCAGTGCGGAGTGCGGTGCCCACAGGTCGCGGTGCGAGCAGCGGCTCGGTGGCGGCATCAGCAGTAGTCGTCGGTGAGACCAGGGTCGCGGTGCAGCGTTGCGGCGGTGCCCTCTGAGGTGCCTTCAGGACACAGAGTCCGCAGCGGCGTTGTAGACGTCATCGAGTTGCTTTTCTTCTGTCGCAGCACAAAACACACAGTCCCCAGTGCTGAGGGCAGAAGAGCTTGAAGTCTTTGCTGTTCCTGAGACTTCTTGAACAGGGGGCAAGCTCTACCTCAAGCCCTTGGAGAAACTCACAAAAGTAGATTGCAGAAAGTTCAGTCCAGTCCATTCACTGCCCAAGACAGAAGCAGCCACTGTAGGCCAACACAGCAAAGTGGTAGTCCCTCCTCACAGCTTCTCCAGCTCTTCTTCTTGGCAGTCTTCTTGATCCAAAAGAGTTCTAAAGTTCAGGGGTCTGGGCCCCAGTATTTGTATCCAAAAATCCTTTGATCCACTAGGCAGAGGGTGTCTGTGCCCAGCCAGAACCAGTTCTGCCCTTCTGTGGTGTGATTTCCCGGCAGGGGGTGGAGACGGCATTGTCAGAGGCAGACCAGGCCCTTTGAGGTGCAAGGAAATCTCCTCCCTCTTCCCCCATCGCAGCCAAGGTCTATTCAGCCCTTTCCTGACCTACCTAGACTATCGGGAGCCACCCTTGCTTCCTAGCCATCTGTCGTCCAAAACCCAGACAGGCAATCCACATTCCAACAGAGGCACACAGGATGACTGAGCATGAAAATACCTACTTCCTAAAAGTGGTATTTTCAAACACAGAATGTAAAAATCACCTTTATTAAAAGATGCATCGTTAGATTCTGAGTTCAGGCATACTAAATTTTATTTTCCCACCTAGTTCCCAGGGCCAGTTATGTTTATAAGATGTTATAAACAAACTTCCCATTCTGTCCTATGAGGAACAGGTAGCCTTGTGATAGTGAAAAACGAAATGGGCTGTAATTCACTATCAGGACATTCCACACACACCAGGGCATGTCCTACCTTTCACATACACTGCACCCTGCCCACAGGGGTACTTTGGGCCTACCTTAGGGGTGTCTGACATGTAAGAAAAGCGAAGGTTAGGGACTGGCCAGTGTGTGCACGGGCCAAGTCGACATGACAGTTACAAACTGCGCGCAGACTCTGCAATGGCAGGTATGAGGTACCTTTTTCCGGGCTACTCACGTGGGTGGCACAATCCGTGCTGCAGGCCCACGCGTAGCATTTGGTTTTCAGGCCCTGGCACACTCAGTGCACTTTACTAGGGGCTGACAAGAAAACCAAACAGCCAATCATGGAAACACCAATCCATAACATACTTTACCACAGGAGCACTTGCACTGTACCACTGTTCAGCAGTGCAAAAAGTGCGCAGAAACCCTACGCCAGCAAAAACAGAGTCAAAAACTGGGAGGGTAGAAAGCAAAAACTCAGGGGAAACACGCCAAAAGATGCCAAGTCTAACACATGTCCCCTCCAGCTGAAAGTAGGGAGAACTACCCAACCTCCTGGGAGTTCTCTTCACTAAGGCGAAAGAACCTGGACAGACCATCTGCATTGGCGTGTTCTGTGCCAGGACGGTGTTCCACCGTAAAGTCCATTCCCTGTAGGGAGATGGACCACCTCAGCAGTTTTGGATTCTCACCCCTCATTTGCATTAACCACCTGAGGGGCCTGTGGTCTGTCTGAACCCGGAAGTGAGTCCCAAACAGGTAGGGCCTCAGCTTCTTCAGTGCCCAGACCACAGCGAAAGCTTCCCTTTCTATGGCACTCCACCTCTGTTCCCTGGGGAGTAGTCTCCTGCTAAGGAAGACTACAGGCTGGTCTAGGCCCTCTTCGTTCAGCTGTGAGAGCACCGCTCCCACACCATGCTCTGAAGCGTCAGTCTGCACGACGAATTCCTTGGAGAAGTCGGGTGCCTTGAGCACGGGTGCCGTGCACATGGTGGCCTCCAGGGCATCAAAAGCCTTCTGGCAGGACTCAGTCCAGATCACCTTCTTGTGCTGCTTCCTGGAAGTCAGCTCGGTTAAGGGGGCAACAATGGTGCCATAACCCTTAACGAATCTCCGGTAGTACCCGGTGAGTCCTAAAAAGGCCCTCACCTCTGTCTGGGTCTTGGGGGGCTCCCAGGCCAGAATGGTGTCAATCTTGGGTTGTAGGGGTGCCACCTGGCCGCTCCCTACCTGGTGTCCCAAGTACACCACAGAACCCTGCCCGATCTGGCACTTACTGGCCTTGATCGTGAGGCCTGCCCTCTGCAGAGCCTTCAACACTTCGCAGAGTTGCTGCAAGTGTTCTTCCCAGCTGGAACTGAACACTGCAATGTCATCCAGGTAGGCGGCACTGAAATCCTCCAGCCCAGCCAACACCTGGTTGACCAACCTCTGAAAGGTGGCAGGGGCATTATTCAACCCAAAGGGCATCACCCAGAACTGGTAATGTCCTTCTGGGGTTGAAAATGCTGACCTCTCCTTGGCCCCATCGGTTAAGGCAATCTGCCAGTACCCAGACGTTAAATCAAACGTGCTGAGGAACTTGGCATCTCCCAACCGATCAATGAGCTCATCAGCTCTGGGGATGGGGTGTGCGTCAGTCCTGGTGACGGCATTGAGACCACGGTAGTCCACACAAAACCGCAGTTCTGGAGTGGCCCCGGGTGCAGCAGCCTTTGGGACCAAGACCACTGGGCTGGCCCACGGACTACTGGACGGCTCAACCACCCCTAACGCCAACATCTTAGAGACCTCCTCCTTGATGCTGGCCTTGACCCGGTCAGCCAACCTGTACATTTTGTGCTTCACAGGGGGGCTGTCACCGGTGTCCACGTCATGGGTACACCAGTGAGCAACACCTGGGGTCAGGGAGAACAGCGGGGCAAACTGTCCCAGCAACCGGTGACAGTCGCTCTGCTGCTCGGCGGTCAGTGTCGGGGAGAGGATCACACCTTCCACTGACCCATCACCTTCCTTGGCCGACTGAAGGTCGAGGAGAGGCTCACTCTCCTCTTCCGCCCCGTCATCTGTCGCCAAAAGCATGCTCACTTCGGACCTCTCGAAGTGGGGTTTGAGGCGGTTCACCTGGAGGACCCGCAAAGGGTTCTTGGGAGCCTGCAAATCCACCAGGTAGGTGACCTCACTTTTGCGCTCCACCACCTCAAACGGCCCAGTCCACTTGTCCTGTAAGGCACAAGGTTCCACTGGGGCCATGACCCACACTTTTTGTCCAGGTTGAAACTCGACCAGAGTGGCATTCTGGTCATACCACTTCATTTCTTCCTAGCTGGCCTCGAAGTTCGCCTGAGCGAGTTTCCTGAAGCGGGAAGTTTGGTTCCGGAAGGCCCGCATGTAACTAAACACATCCTGGGGAGTTTTCCTGGGAGCTGCCTCCCAGCCTTCCTTCACCAAACTCAGAGGTCCTCTCACAGGGTGACCATACAGAAGCTCAAAGGGACTGAACCCGAGAGACTTCTGGGGTACCTCCCTGTAGGCAAAGAGAAGGCACGGCAAGAGGACGTCCCACTTACGCCTCATGGGTTCTGTTAGACCCTTAATCATGTCCTTCAAGGTCTGGTTGAACCTTTCTACCAGACCGTTACCTTGTGGGTGGTAAGGGGTGGTGAACTTGTAAGTGACACCACACTCCTTCCACAGGGATGTCATACTTCGATATGAAATTGGTCCCCCTGTCGGAAACCACCTCTCGGGGGAACCCCACGCGGGACAAGATCCCCATTAACGCCCGGCCCACCACTGGCGCCGTCGTTGTCCTGAGAGGGATTGCCTCCGGGTACCGGGTGGCATGGTCCACCAAGACCAGGATGTACCTGTTGCCCATGGCTGTCTTGGGATCCAGTGGCCCCACAATGTCCATCCCAACCCTTTCAAATAGTGTCCCAACAATGGGGAACGGTTGGAGAGGAGCTTTGACCTTCCTCCCACTCTTACCACTTGCCTGGCAAGTTTGGCAAGACCGGCAATGTACATCTGACTGCCTTCGCATTTGGGGCCAGAAGAAGTGGGTGACAAGCCAGTCAAAGGTCTTGTCTTGCCCCAAATGTCCTACCAAAGGCACGTCGTGAGCCAGACCCAGTAGGACGGTCCTGAAGTGCTGGGGTACCACCAGCACATGGGCTGACCCAGGCTCAGCGACCTTAGGCTCGCTATACAGGAGATCATTCTCCCAGTAGATCTAATGTGATCCGGACTGATCACCAGTCACCTGGGCGGCGGCCTGCCTCCGCAGACCCTCCAGAGAAGGGCACTCTTTCTGCTCCCGGCAGAACTCCTCCCTGGTGGGACCCCATTCTTGCTGCCAATGGGTCAGCTCACAGATGTCCCCCAGTTCGGCTACCTGTTCCCCTGTAGGCACCGGGGCGTCCCCCTCAAGGTCCGCCTCCTCCCGGGCTGTGGGAACTTCGGGGGCCAGTTTCCCGCTCCCCTTGCCCTTTCTCTTGGCAGGGACCTGGGCCACTGTTTCAGGCTCCGGGTCCCTCTGATCACCCTCTCTGGCCGCCATGGACCGAGTGGACACGCATGCCCACTCTGGCAACCCAAGCATCTCCAAGTGGGACCTGAGCTCAACATCCTTCCACAAGGACTGCTCCAGGTCGTTACCGAGCAAACAATCTACAGGCATGGAAGGGCTCACAACCACCCTCAAGGGACCTGCGACCCTCCCCCACTCGAAGGGAACCTGCGCCACCAGGCACTGGCGCTCTGAATTGTCGACTGCAATTACTTGGTGGAATGCCCCGGGGACTACCTGCTCCTCAGAGAACAGGTGACACCGGACTGAGGTCACACTGGCCCCAGTATCCCTGAGAGCCTCTACCCTTCTCCCATTGATGGTCACTAACTGGGTGTTAGGGGGCACCTGGGTCCCTGGGACCATCTCACTGTCCCCTAGTGAGATGAGGGTCATTTCTGTGGGGTCCCCACCCTCCTGTGGGTACTCCTCCTCCTCCCCAAACGCTACACTAGCCAGCACCTTGGACTGCCCACCAGCGGGTGGCTGTGCCCCCTTGGAGCACCTGTGGTCCCCCTTCATGTGCCCCACCTGGTCACATGCAAAACATTTGCGGGGGCCGGTCTCAGCAGGCTTTCCTGACGAGACCAATTGCTTCTTAACTCCGGGGGATGGGAACCTTTACCCTGGGTGTTATTTTGGGGCCCTTTAGAGAACTCCTGTGCTTTACCCTTGTCCCCCCACTTTTCTGCTGGGGACCCTGCCCACCTTTGGCTGAGTCTCCCCAAACGCTTTCTTGTGGACCCTGGTACTCACCCAGCGGTCCGCCTCCATAGCAAGCTTCCTAGGGTCAGTCAGCTTACTATCAACTAGGTGCTGGCGCAGATCTGCAAAACATAGACTGGACAAGTGCTCCCATGCAATCAAATTGTAGAGCCCCTGAAAATCTGTCACATTACTGCCCTTCACCCAGCCATCCAGTGACCGGCAAAACACATCCACACATTCCAACCAAGTGTTGGCATCAGACTTCTTACTGGACCTGAACTGATCCCTGTACTTTTCAGGAGTAAGACCATACTTAGTGAGGAGGGCGTCCTTCATGTCTGGATAAGTGAGGTGATACCCCTTACCCAAAGCTATTAAAGTGTCCCTCGCTTCCTCAGGGAAGAGACGCCACAATCCTGCTCCCCAATTCTCCTCAGGGACCCCATTCATGTGGATTGCTGCCTCGTACCCCTGAAACCACCTTTGTATGTCATCCCCCTTCTTGAATTCCTTGCCCACATTCTTAGGGATGTGCACGATTCTGTCTGCCTGTCTTGATGAGTTGCTGCCACCATCTGAGCCGGGCCTACTCCTTAGCTCCAGCTCCTTAAGACCTCGCTCATGGTCTAACATCATCTTCCTTTCCTCCATGGCTATTCTTTTGTTTTCCCTCTCACTTTCCATCCTGAGTTTTTCCAACTCGAACTTCCTTGCTTCCCGCCTGTCCTCCAGCTCCTCTGGGGACAGGCTACTGCTGCCTGGCCTGAAGGGTTCCCTCCCCTCCCAAAAGCACACCCACCCTAGGAATAGGCCCCTCCGCCTCTCCACTAAGATCGCCAGATTGCCCACTTGCATCTCTGGCTGCTACCCAGGCCCTCAGTGCCTTTTGTAGCTCGTGCTTCCTAGTGAGGCCTCTGACTTGGACTTTTAGGCTCTTGCAAATGGATTTCAATTCCCTAACATTGTAGAGTTCCAACCTATCCTCCTCAAAGGCAATTTCCAGGGATGCAACGAATGATGCTCTTGATTCCGGCATGACGAAGTACCAAGTTCAAACTGGCAAGATCAAAAAATAGGCCAAAAAGAAAAAGGACTAGTATGTGGCACGTAATGGTCTGCGATATGGTAGTAGTGCACACCAATCACTGTAAGTCAAGTGCAAACGCAAGTCCTATCCTCACCGCTGACAACCAATGTTAGAAATGGGGGTCTCTAGTTGGCAAGGGCTTGCACCTTTGTCCAAGTAGGGACCCTTCTTCCTAGTCAGGATAAGGGAGTTACACTCCTAAAATAACCCCTGCTCACCCCCTTGGTAGCTTGGCATGAGCAGTCAGGCTTATCTTAGAGGCAGTGTGTAAAGCATTTGCACATAACCGACAGTAATACAGTGTAAGCATCACAAAAGGACACCACACCAGTTTAGAAAAATAGCCAATATTTTTATATACAAGACCAAAAACAAGAAGAATCCACAGTACAGTACTTAAAAATCTACAGTTATCAAAATACGCTTTAGAAACAGTTCCTTGAAGTCGATAGCTCCGTCCGGGGCTATCACGGCATCGTGAGCAAACAAATCCAAACAGTTCAGGCTGGTCGGGCGTCACGGACCAGCTACGGTGTCGGGAAGACCCGCAAACAGTACCTGTTAGAGATGCAGGGCGCCGAGGCCCTTGAAGTCACTCGCGTTGTATGTCGAGCTCCTTTCTGTTGGGATCAGGAGCGCTGGCGTCGGCAGACGTTGGGTGCTGCGCTGCGAAGTGCAGCGGTGCGGCGTGCAGTGCCCTCAGGTCGCGGTGCGAGCAGCGGCTCGGTGGCGGCGTCAGATGGCGTCGTTGGTGAGACCAGGGTCGCGGTGCGAGGTGAAGGCGGTGCTCGTCACGGTGCTGGCATGTCACGGGGAAAGCAGCGGCAGCGTCGTTGCTGAAGCGCTGTCGTCGGCTGACAAACGGGAGTCGATGGTGCCGGCGTCGGTAGGCCAAGGTTGCGGTGCGGGATGAGGGCGGTGCGTCGTGTAACTTTATGAGCGGTGCCCTCGAGCCACGGTGCAAGCAGCGGCGTCAATTTCGGCGTGGAGCGGCGGGGAGGCCAAGGTGTTGTCGTGAAGCGAGGCGGTGCGGAGTGCGGTGCCTACAGGTCACGGTGCGAGCAGCAGCTCGGTAGCGGCATCAGCAGGCATCGTCGGTGAGACCAGGGTCGCAGTGCAGCGTTGCGGCGGTGCCCTCTGCAGTGCCTTCAGGACACGGAGTCGGCAGCGGCGTTGTAGATGTCGTTGAGCAGCACAAAACACACAGTCCCCAGTGCTGAGGGCAGAAGAGCTTGAAGTCTTTGCTGTTCCTGAGACTTCTTGAACAGGGGGCAAGCTCTACCTCAAGCCCTTGGAGAAGCTCACAAAAGTAGATTGCAGAAAGTTCAGTCCAGTCCTTTCACTGACCAAGACAGAAGCAGCCACTGTAGGCCAACACAGCAAAGCACACAGCAAAGTGGTAGTCCCTCCTCACAGCTTCTCCAGCTCTTCTTCTTGGCAGTCTTCCTGATCCAAAAGAGTTCTAAAGTTCAGGGGTCTGGGCCCCAGCATTTGTATCCAAAAATCCTTTGATCCTCTAGGCAGAGGGTGTCTGTGCCCAGCCAGAACCAGTTCTGCCTTCTCTGGTGTGGTTTCCCGGCAGGGGGTGGAGACGGCATTGTCAGAGGCAGACCAGGCCCTTTGAGGTGCAAGGAAATCTCCTCCCTCTTCCCCCATCGCAGCCCAGGTCTATTCAGCCCTTTCCTGAATTACCTAGACTATCGGGAGCCACCCTTGCTTCCTAGCCATCTGTCATCCAAAACCCAGACAGGCAATCCACATTCCAGCAGAGGCACACGGGATGACTGAGCAAGAAAATACCTACTTCTTAAAAGTGGTATTTTCAAACACAGAATGTAAAAATCACCTTTACTAAAAGATGCATCGTTAGATTCTGAGTTCAGGCATACTAAATTTTATTTTCCCACCTAGTTCCCAGGGCCAGTTATGTTTATAAGATGTTATAAACAAACTTCCCATTCTGTCCTATGAGGAACAGGTAGCCTTGCGATAGTGAAAAACGAAATGGGCTGTAATTCACTATCAGGACATGCCACACACACCAGGTCATGTCCTACCTTTCACATACACTGCACCCTGCCCACAGGGGTACTTTGGGCCTACCTTAGGGGTGTCTGACATGTAAGAAAAGGGAAGGTTAGGGACTGGCCAGTGTGTGCACGGGCCAAGTCGACATGACAGTTACAAACTGCGCGCAGACTCTGCAATGGCAGGTCTGAGGTACCTTTTCCGGGCTACTCACGTGGGTGGCACAATCCGTGCTGCAGGCCCACGCGTAGCATTTGGTTCCCAGGCCCTGGCACACTCAGTGCACTTTACTAGGGGCTGACAAGAAAACCAAACAGCCAATCATGGAAACACCAATCCATAACATATTTTACCACAGGAGCACTTGCACTGTACCACTGATCAGCAGTGCGAAAAGTGTGCAGAAACACTACGCCAGCAAAAACAGAGTCAAAAACCGGGAGGGTAGAAAGCAAAAACTCAGGGGAAACACGCCAAAAGATGCCAAGTCTAACAAAATGGGAGGTCTAGCAAAAGGTTTATTTTAGCAGGTCAAAATAGCAGTTTAAAACTGCACACACGAGCTGCAAAGCAGGCCTGAGACATGTTTAAAGGGCTACTTAAGTGGTTTCCACAATAAGTGCTGCAGTCCCATTTGTAATATTAATTTTACAGGCCCTTGGAGCATGTAATCCCACTTTACTGGGGATTATAAGTAAATTAAATATGCCGATTGGGAATAAGCCAAAGTTACTATGTTTTAAGGAGTGAGCACATGCACTTTAGCACGAGTTAGCAGTGGTAAAGTGCACAGAGTCTAAGGCCAGCAAAAACAAGATCAGCACTAATGGAGAAGGGAGGGGAAAAGTTGGTGGAAGACCACCATGTGGCTGACACGTCTAACAAGTTCGTTGTAATAAACTAATTGTTCACCAAAAGGGTCTCTGAATATTGTCTAAATCAATAATATATTTTCAAGGATAACATTTATCCAAAAATATAATCTTTAATAAACACTCCAAATAACATTTCAAACTTTAGCCAAGATTAAGTCATACAGCTTTGGGGCACTGAATCAAGAAGAAATTCTCATTCAGCAGTGTGTAGATCTGAAAAGGAAAACGGATAGTTATCACATCACAGTAAAACTAATACAAGAGAAATTGATTTAATTATATAACTACTTGCGGCTAATCACCATTGTGAAAGCCTTTGCTTCACACTGTATGCTCTAACCTGTTAGGGACTGGAGAGTAATAATAAGAAAACAGGTGAAATGCATTCCGTGTACCTGGACAGAAAGGATTGTGCTGCATATGACAGAGTGCCCACCTCTCCTTTCCTGGATTATTGCACTAAAGTTACAAAGTATTCTCTGGATGATGTTAGCCTGTGTGAGATTTGTTTTATGCCGGCATAACCTTGTGTGATACCTGAATTACGAGTTAATTGAAATGGGCAAATGGCTCATTATTTCACTAACACAAATTGCACATGACTTTTGCTTGTGGAAATCTTGTTTGAGCAGAAAAGGTCTCACATGAGACATTTACTTCTTATGGAAGGGTTTTTATCCTCAAACCAGCCCCCTGCCAGTTCTTTTCATGGCGTTCCTTTGCGAGAACAGTAACTTGAGAAATTGGAGAAATCTATTGCATGGAACACACATAATTGTGTGAAAATTAGTATTTTGACCCAAAACAAACACTAAATGTTCATACCCCCACTAGTAGACATCCATACCAAAGTGTCAATGATATTTTTTTCCAATTAACATTTTGCTTTGTAGAGATGGTGTTCAAATTGTATCCTTTATGACTGCTGTATGACAGTGTCACATGCAGATACACTACAGAAGTTTACACTCAAACCTAAGTAGAATAAGGTAATCTGGGCACTATCTGCCTGCTATTGACATCATGCGTTTTTAGCCCCCCAGTCTTTATACTTTGCTCACAAGCATTTTTATGGGACTTAAAATGTCAACATAACTTGTCCAATGGTGATGAGGTAATGGCTGATTAGCATCTTGTTAGAACCAGTGAAAATTGAATTAGGCCATTGTTTACCGTATTTTAGAAGCCTCTTTAGTTGGTAAATTTCCTTTATCCAGAAGTGCTTTACGTCATGTCATGACTTTTACAATGTTACCGACATTGTTATATCAATTCTAGTCATCCAACATGTGCCTTTGACCTGTTCTGAAGTTTCCAACATGGGCTCAGTTTTTATGTTACTCAAGATGGATTTTACAGCAATAAATATTTTGCTAATGATCATTTATAAGATCATGGATGGCATTTGTTAAAGAAAATACAATCGAAGAGCTGATTTTCTACTTTGTGTTCATAAAGAAGGTATCTGATACAGAGAGCTCCACATTTTAAAGAAAGGGTCATCCATTTACAAGAAAAAAGGAACCTATGGATGACGAGATGGTGGATCTTCAGGACCTGTCCATTTCACCCGGTCGTTCTGACGAGGATGATGTGGTGAGGTTAGCTATTGAACATTTCTGTCAGCAAGTAGAACAGAGCTGTGATAATCTCAGTGCAGCATTACTGCAATAAATAGACCGTTGGCCAGTACTATTTGTTGGCAAGTGTAAAGCGAACAATTAGACAAACCAGAGAGAATTGCAGAATATGTCACCCTTGTTTTGTGCTTTCCATTTTTACCAGTTCCCCGGTTTTGTAATTGATGTTTGCTCTATTCTTGGATATTCTTTAAGTTTTTTTTTGTTGAAAAGTAAGATTACTGAAAAATAATTAAAAATAAAAGATTAATAATAAAAACAGGCCTTGCTTAGCAAAGAGCTCAGGGACTAACCGTTCTGTGGCGTGAGACCCCATTCTCCTTAAAATTCCACATCCTTAAATATGGGCTGCACGAATGTGTCTGTGAGACCCACTCATTTGACCTGTG
This sequence comes from Calotriton arnoldi, assembly GCA_963921515.1. NCBI lineage: Eukaryota > Metazoa > Chordata > Amphibia > Caudata > Salamandridae > Calotriton > Calotriton arnoldi. The sequence goes on from CAWUFW010006458.1 coordinate 410,758, forward strand.
TGACCCCCTCATTTGACCTGTGTCAGATGACAAGTGCCCCTGCCCATGCAGTCTCTTTGCAAAGCTGCCTTGGGCCGAGACAACGTAAGCTTTCTGCTTCTCCACCTCTAAACGTGTGAGCAGAGTGATGCATGCTGGGGCAGTAAATACTTGGGCCCTCATTTATGTTTTTTTTGCCGTAGGGCAGTGCAGCAGGCCTTGCTGATGTGCTGCCCTACGGAAAAGAAAAGGGCAGGAATGTGCCGTATCTATGAGATACGGCGCATTCCTGTCCTTTTCCCCTGTGCCGGCGCACAATGGGCTGCCGAGCGCCAACGCAGGCAACTTTGCACCATGGTGGAAGGGTGCCTGCGTTGCGGGTATGATTATTTTTGTGCAGGAACAGAAACCTTCCTGTACAAAAACAATTACAAGAGGCTTTTTCCTCTTTCTATGTGTGCTGCAGAATGCAGCACACATAGAAATTGGAAAAACGAGGAGAAATAAAGACATTTCCCCTTGTTGTGCCTCCCTTAAGTCTCCCCTGGGGAGGCGTAAGCTTTTGATGTTGCCTCAGACTTACGATTTCTTGTAAATCTGGGGCAGTGCCAAAAATCCATGGATGTTGCTGGGAACACCCCCAGCAACACCCTTGGAATGCCCGTTTCACACAGTTTTCTGCGTGATAGGGGCACATATTTATAAGGCCAGGAAAAGCCACGTAACGTGGCTTGAAGTGGCCTTATAAATGTGCCAGTGACACATTACGCCACAGGAATGTAAAAAAAAATGACGTTCCAGCGGTAGTGCCGGTAGGGCCTCATAAATGAGGCCCACGGTTAGCATTTTTGCCACTCATCAGTATTCACTGTGTTGTCAATCTGATGCATGCTGTGATGGAGGGAGGGAAAGAGAAAGAAAACACGATTGAGATCATTTTTGAGCCCAGCAGGAGAGAGACAGAGACAGACAGAAAAAAGAGACAAAGAGAAAGTGGGGTAGAGAGAGGGGTAGAGAGAAGAGAATATAAAGGGGCAAGTAAATACAGTAGGTTATGTTTAAAAGAGCAGCAAAATCTGTGTTTATATTGTCTAATAAACAGACAAAGAGAGAAGAAGAGAGAGAGAGAAACAGAGAGGGGGGGCAGTTGAGCAAGAGGGAGAAGCTGCTAGAGCAGGATAAATTGAAACCATGCTAGTATTCCCTGGGAGCAGGGTTATTGGTAGTGGTGGGTGAAACTTGCATAATTCTATTTAATATAATTATGCAGAATTACCTAATAATTCTGCGAGATTCTGTAGAATTACATGAGAAGAGAATTTTAGTGCAGATAGGCTCCCTTGCGTCCTTGCGTCCAAAATGAACTTGAGGATGCATTTTGTGCTAAGACATAGTGCTAAATGCAACAGAACATGAACACCGAGTGAGAGCAGCTGCTCACGCTCGCTAAATGTGCCCTTGGGGTAGGATTTCACCAAAATTACTCCTTGCAATTAGAGCTAGTTACTTTGCACAAAATGCACCCCACGTCCAAAATGGATGCGAGGATGCATTTTGAACAAAGAAAATATCGCTAAATGCAACAGAACATAAACAGATGCGTGAGCAGCCACTCACACTCATTCAATGTGCTCCCGCTGTAGGATTCTTTCTCCCAAATTACTCTTAATTATTACACAAGCAGGCATAATTGCATTATTATTTGCAATTCCAAGTCAAAGAGTAACTTGGAATTACTGAAATTACTCCAATTATTCCAGCATAATTAAAATTACTCCCACGCATAGTTATTGGTTGCAGAACATAATTAAAGACAAGCACAAGACAAGAGCACACTAGGCATGACTGAAGGTTTTTTTCTTCATTTATTTTTTTGGTATCCAATCAATTAGCCTACAATCAATAACACTGATAGGATAGTGTGTCAATCTAATTTGGGACAAGGCCTAATTTAGTGTTTTGGTGGATGGGGTACCTGACAATCCAAATTTTGCTTTTAAAAAAATAATGGGATTTTGGGCATAGAACCCTCCTCTAAAAATGTGTGTCTAATATCTGCTATCACAGTAGCAAAGATCTCTACATTATTTATATGCTCAACGGAATCCTATGGAATCTGGGAACACAGAGGCTTGGCATATGTTGTGGCAAAGGCTTTGTCCTGCAACCAGAGGCCATAGCAAATGGGCACAGACACAGTGGGCTCATGGAATAGTCAATATACATGCCCTGTGGGTAGTGGATTGTGTACAGGGCGTGGCTTAAAACCATGCCTTGCACTTAGAGCCCACTGAGTTTGCTGGAAACTGTGCACAGCGGCAACAGCGGGGCCGGACTGGCTGTAGCGGGCACCAGGCATTTCCCAGGTGGGCCGCCAGGGTGGGGGCTAGTTTTGGACCCCTGGGGGACGTTTTTGTTACGGGGGCCGGTTTTGCAGCATAGCTGCAATATCGGCCCCCTGTAACAAAAGCAGGTGCAGTGTTTTCCACGCGCAGCCCTCCTTGCCCCCCACGGCCGGTCCGACTCAATTGCCAGGGCCGGTTTGCGTTCCCTGTCCGGCCTGGGCAACAGGGGTCAGTGGTACTATGCAAAGGACTTATCATCAACCACGACCTGCACCCAGTTCCCACTGGACCATTGCGCAGCGTATACGTTGGCCACAAACCAAAGCGTAGGATAGCGATAACAAGCAAAAACAATGAAAAACTCATTGTTAAAAATCTTATAATTGCTCCTCACATAAAGAAGTTATAAAAATCAAACTATTGTCCTTAAAAAATGTCATTTGAAATATTATGAATATGATCTAAGACCTAAAAACGTCTGAAAATTGGCTATTATAGTGAGCTATGAAACTTGCCTTTCACAATGCAGTGTGAGTGATGTCGACCAAACACGATGTCACTGATGACATCCCAAATTGCATCCTTGATGACATCAGTAGTGACGTAAGATATCATATCTCAATCAACACCGTTACTGCCATTAATAAAGTTGGAAACATTTTTTTCCTTTTTATATCAGTTTGGCGAAAGTGGAAACGTAGCCATTGTTTCAAAATGTAATACAGTGATAACATTTTTTAATTGAAAATAAGGGTGCCCCCGCTAACCTCAACTAATACACTCTGACGCGAGGTATTGCTAGTAACGGCCTTTCTTTTTTCTTTAGATATCTGGTTCATGACAGTAATATTGAATTCATACCCTGCCATTATTGACCCATACATACACTATTCTGCATTTAAAGAGCCATCAGAGTTTCGATCGAAAACCTAGGAAACAGATTGCTTTGTACTATACCAGTGACAAGTGTAGAGAACAAAACATACCCCTTTGCAGAATCCGCATCAATACAAATCACTAATACACCCACTAATAGGCATTCTAGAATTTTCATCTGTTTGATGGTGCAACCCTAGGATTTTGAGACCTATTGTGTCACCATTCACTGGATAGCCCCTTTAAGGCCTCTTTCACCTTGGTTGTTGTGCAACGCAAATACGGGTGCCAGCAAAGTAAGGACTACACACTTCTTTGTGACTTGAGGAGGTTTTATATCTGCATTTGGCAAAACATACAAAGACCGAAATAGTACAGTATATCTTTAAGGATATTTTTTAATATCTTGTCAAGGCATTTGTCACTTTGTCAGCGGTAGGCCACCTTCTGTGAGCTGATTGCAATGATCAATGCACCGAAGAAAGACGATTAGCAGCAGCACATTACTTCTGACAGGAGAACAGATACCGCCAGCCTACCGTCCCTCGTTGGCAAACTGATGTGTGCATTCAGTCAGTGCAACAGACTCAGCATAATGACAGATGCAGCTGATATATTCAGTTTTGGGGCCTTTGCTTAAACTAACCCATTCCAGTGACGTGTTCAGTAGCATATACGAATTCAGACGATAAAACTTCCTTTCCGTTCCCTTGACCCACGCTTGTCTAGGAGACACGACTTGTCCAAGATGGAAGTGTAAAACTCACATAGACAGAACATGGCCTTTGAATTTTGCAGCCACAAATCACCAGCTGCGGTTGTCGCAATAAGTGAAGCTAACAAGGCCAGGCTCACAATATTCATTATGGTGTTAAATAGTTCCTTCTGCAAAGTCGCATCGCCCTGGACCTTAGTGTGGGTCAAGAGGTATGAGGGTTTTTTAATTCTGTGTAAACACATTTACCCCTGCATTAGGCAAAAAAAGAAGCTTCCTCGAATTATATATAAATCCTGAAACGTGAAACAAATCTGGCTACCAATACAAATAAGGCGATTGTCCACCAAATATTTAGTCAATTAAATTTGACTGGAAATGTGACTTCCGCAAAATTGTATTAGGACCAGATGGAAGATATTTTCATTTTGAAATCCTCCTTTCGGATCAGTTTTTGTTTCAGTGTAAGAAGATCTGTCCACACGTAACCGTTTCTTCCTTGACCTCTCGGCTGCCTTTGACACAGTGAGCCATGCGGCCCTCATCAAATTCTGGAGAATGGGCTGAACCGTTCTCTTCATACCCGGAGAACTGGAGCGGATGTATAACCAGGGCCATCCTATCTTCCAACTCTATGTCTGTCCATTAAGGTGTCCCCCAAAGCTGCATTTTCTCTTCAACACTTTAGATTCAACCTGGAGCAAATAACCTCCATTATAAGCAGTTCTAATATGTATTTCCCCTTCTACAGCCACTACACCCAACTCTGGGGCCGATTCCGATCTCGGCCGGTAGTGCTCCGAATCGGATTCGGATTTACCGGATCCGATTCGGAGCCCTGTTTCCCGACCGAATCGTACGCGGGTCCGGCCGAGCGAGTACGATGCATGCTCCCGCGAAATCGCCGACCGACTCGTACACGGCTTCAACACGCTCCGACCGACTCGCACGGACACGACTCGCACCGCGCTATGGAGACGTTTCCCGGCCGGGTAAGTACGATGCGCGCCGCAAGCAGTCCGACTGACTCGCGCCGTCCGGCTCGAAAGAGCTGTCGGAGCCGGACTTTGGGGGTCCGCGTCGGACCCCCCTGTACGCGTAGGCGCGCGAGTCGCACACACCTGTGCATGTACGCCGTGATGCGCATGGACGCGTACCCACTGTAGGGGGCGCCCTTGTTCGCCTCGCACCCATTGAGTCAATGGGAGCCCGCGTACGCGTCGTACGACCGGCTCCCATTGACTTCAATGGGAGTCCGACCGAATCGAGTCCGATAACATGCAAATGCATCGTACTCGTCCGGTCGGAGTGCTAGGGTCCGATTCGGTCGGAATTCTCTCCGGGTCCGGCTCGGTCGGAGAGATTTCCGTCCGGAATCGGAATCGGCCCCTCTATCTTTAAAATCTTTTCTTCTCAAGATGTAGACACTCTACGGATAGTCTGCCAGTCTTCCGCTACAAAACAGAACACTGCAAAATATACAACTCTACAACTGCATATCCAAGTAAGTAACAATTATATTTAAATTAAAAAGTCATATAATGCTACCATAAAAAACGATTCATTAACAAAGAAATGCTAAATGTAACTTTTATGGATTTACACAGAATAACTAAATTAAAGATGAAACCTTCCAGACGACCAAACTCCTACAAAATCCCAACTAAAACAATACATTGAAAATCACAAAATAATGTAAGTATAAATAAATATTAATTTAACCACACCCCAACTGCAACGCAAAAAATCCTAAACCTTGTCAAACATAATAATCCAAATGTTAATAATATAAATTTTTTTCTCTTCCAACAGAAAAGAAACACCTGGTTCACGTTCAAACTAGCTGAAAGAAAACACTGCAAACCCATACAAAACTTCTCTAAAAGACATACAAGTAAGTAAATAAAATAAATAGTAAATGCATCTTTAAATATATAATAATAAATAACATGCATAATGTAACTGTATTTTGTATTTATATTATTACAGTAATTACAGATATAATGACGGAAAGTATCAAATGTATCACTTCACAAAAAGGCAAACAGTTATTAAGTCATATAGGGTACTTCTACAGTCAAGAAATGGCATCTACAGAAAATACAAACTGGAAAAATATTTTCCAAAATATGATTCCAATGCATGCTATGGGAGGGTAACTACAAAATAAAATGTTGTAATTAATGTAAGAGAGCATAACCACCCCCCAAATATCACATACATAGAAGTGAGAGAAGGTTTACAAGCAGGGCCGGACTGGGAACAGAAACCGGCCCTGGCAAACTGCTCAGCCGGCCCCCCCTGGGGTGAGGGGGAGTGCAGCCGAGCAGTTTGCGAGGGACGGTTTCAGCCGATTTTGTTACAGGGGGCCGATATTGCCGACCCCTGGTAACAGAAACGGCCTCCCAGGGGCCCAAAACCGGCCCCCACCCTAGCGGCCTACCGGGGAAACGTCCGGTGCCCGCTATGGCCTGTCCGGCCCTGTTTACAAGACATAAGAGAAGCAAGCACTAGTTATCAACAACGCACAACCCAAATCCTAAAAAATATACTACCCAAAGTCCCATAACATATAACACACCAACTACCATTGATCACCACCTTAAAATGCCTAATCACATGCACTAAAAAGGCCACCAGCGACACTCCACCTCCTCCTAATATTTATCGGGATATAGACATGCCAACACATCTAACAATAACACATAGAGAGGAACCCTTCTTCCTATATGACAATGAAAATATTGAAAAACTAATCCTAATCTTCTCCACTAAACTATCCCAATGCCAAACCTGGATGATGGATGGGACCTTCAAAATGTGTCCCAAACCATTCAATCAAATATACACCATACATGGTGAATTTCAGAAGACTAATATCCCTTTTATATACAGTTTACTTCCTAATAAACCAGGCAGTGACTACATGGAACTCCTAACCCATCTAAAACAACAAACAAACAACTACTATCCCCAAAAAATAATCATTGACTTTGAACAAGCTATGATTTTTTCTATCCTAAAAGTATACCCCCACACAGCCATACAAGGCTGTTACTACCACTTTAATCAAAGTATATGGTGCCACCTACAAAAATCTGCACCAAGTGTAGAATACACCGTGTTAGACTTGGCATCTTTTGGCGTGTTTCCCCTGAGTTTTTGCTTTCTGACCTCCCGGTTTTGACTCTGTTTGTGCTGGCTTAATGTTTCTACGCACTTTTCTCACTGCTGATCAGTGGTAAAGTGCAAGTGCTCCTGTGGTAAAATGTGTTATGGATTGGTGTTTCCATGATTGGCCTATTTGATTTATGTGTCAGTCCCTAGTAAAGTGCACTGCGTGTGCCAGGGCCTGTAAATCAAATGCTGTTGGTGGGCTGCAGCACTGGATTGTGCCACCCACACAAACAGCCCGTAAATGTGACTCTGGCCTGCCATTGCAGAGCCTGTGCGCAGTCTGGTACTGCCATGTCGACTTGGCAAGTACACCCACTTGCCAGGCCCTAACCTTCCCTTTTCTTACATGTCAGCCACCCCTAAGGTAGGCCCAAGGTACCCCTGTGGGCAGGGTGCAGTGTATGTGAAAGGTAGGACATGCCCTGGTGTGTGTGGCATGTCCTGATAGTGAATTAATGCCAATTTCGTTTTCACTATTGCATGGCTTCCTGTTCCCAATAGGACAGAATGGGAAGTTTGTTTATAGCATCTTATAAACATAACTGGCCCTGGGAACTAGGTAGGAAAATAAAGTTTAGTATGCCTGAACTCAGAATCTAAAGATGCATCTTTTAGTGAAGGTGATTTTTACATTCTGTGTTTGAAAATACCACTTTTAGAAAGTAGGTATTTTCTTGCTCAGTCATCCCGTGTGCCTCTGTTGGAATGTGGATTGCCTGTCTGGGTTTTGGATGACAGAAGGCTGGGGAGCAGGAGTGGCTCCAGATAGTCTAGGTGGGTCAGGAAAGGGCTGAATAGACCTGGGCTGCAACTGGGGAAGGGGGAGGAGATTTCCTTGCACCTCAAAGGGCCTGGTCTGCCTCTGACAATGTCGTCTCCACCTCCTGCCAGGAAGTCACACCAGAGGAGGCAGAACTGGTTCTGGCTGGGCACAAACACTCTCTGCCTAAGAGATCAAAGGATTTTGGGATATAAATATTGGGGCCCAGACCCCTGAACTTTAGAACTCTTTTGGACCAAGAAGACTGCCAAGAAGAAGAGCTGGAGAAGCTGTGAGGAGGAACTACCACTTTGCTGTGTGCTTTGCTGTGTTGGCCTACAGTGGCTGCTTCTGTCTTGGGCAGTGAAAGGACTGGACTGGATTTTCTGCAATCTACTTTTGTGAGTTTCTCCAAGGGCTTGAGGTAGAGCTTGCCCCCTGTTCAAGAAGTCTCAGGAACAGCAAAGACTTCAAGCTCTTCTGCCCTCAGCACTGGGGACTGTGTGTTTTGTGCTGCAACAGAAGAAAAAGCAACCTGATGCCGTCTACGACGCCGCTGCCGACTTTGTGTCCTGAAGGCACCGCAGAGGGCACCGCCGCAATGCCGCACCACGACCCTGGTCTCACCGACGACGTCTGCTGATGCCGCCACCGAGCCGCTGCTCGCACAGCGACCTGTGGGCACCGCACTCCGCATCGCCTCGCTTCATGACGAAGCCTTGGTATCCCGACGACGCCGCTCCACGCCGACATCTACGCCGCTGCTTGCACCGTGGTTTGAGGGCCCCGCTTGTAAAGTTACACGACGCACCGCCCTCATCCCGCACCGCAGCCTTGGCCTACCGACGCCGGCGCCATTGACTCCCGTTCGTCAGCCGATGACAGCGCTTCAGCAACGACGCTGCTTGTACCGCAACCTGCCAGCACCGCGACGAGCACCGCCTTTACTTCGCACCGCGACCCTGGTCTCACAGACGACACCATCTGACACCGCCACCGAGCCGCTGCTCGCCCCGCGACCTGAGGGCACCGCACGCCGCACTTCGCACTGCAGCACCTGACGCCTGCCGACGCCAGCGCTCCTAACTTCAACAGAGAGGAGTTCGATCTGCAACGCGTGTGACTTCGAGGGCCCGACGACTCCAGCACCGACCTCCGGAACCTACGCCTGCGGACGCCGTGCTTTCGGAAGCTCAACGAGAGGTCGTTGACGCCCTGCATTTCTAAAAGGTACTGTTTGCGGGTCTTCCCGACACCATAGCTGGCCCGTGACGCCGCGGTCAGCCAGAACTGTTTGGATTTGTTTGCTCACGACGCCATGATAGCCCCGGACGGAGCTATCGACATCAAGGAACTGTTTTTCAAGCATATTTTGATAACTGAAGAGTTTTAAGTACTGTATTGTGGATTTTTTTAATCGTTTTTGGTCTTGTATTAAGTATATAAAAATATTGGATATTTTTCTAAACTGGTGTGGTGTCCTTTTGTAGTGCTTACACTGTATTACTGTTGGTTTTGTGCAAATGCTTTACACACTGCCTCTAAGATAAGCCTGACTGCTCATGCCAAGCTACCAAGGGGGTGAGCAGGGGTTATTTTAGGAGTGTAACTCCCTTATCCTGACTAGAGTGGTGGTTTCTGCCTGGCTTTGGCACATGCCCTAGCCTACCAAAAATCCCATTTCTAACACACCGCCAACAGCCAATTCGCCTTTGAGGCAAAGAAATTATAGCATTAGCCTACGTCCCTGTCATAGATGTAGCCAACCACTATAACATCCTAATAGAAAGTCCATACTATCAATGAAATTAAAACAAACTTAGTCCAGTAATGGACTACTTTGAGAACACATGTGTGGTCAGACTGCATCGGTCAGGACACAGACGCCAACCCAAATTCCATATCCCACATGGAATGTCTATGACAGCACCTTGGCACAGGAAGCAATAAAAAAACAACACAGTGGAAGGATGGCATAATGCCTTCCAATCCACAGTAGGCAGAACTCAACCTACACTTTACAAATTAATCGAAGCATTGCAAAAAGAACAAGGCCCCTAAGAACTAAGAATAGAACAATCTGTTAGCGAAATTGTCCCTAAACTAGCTAAACAAGGTAAAAAATGTATGAGATGCTACAAAGTAAAGTCAAAATATTTATAAATAGCAAAGGACTAGACTACTTAGAAGTAATAGCCAAATTTATCCTCTAAAACACATATAAACCTACTATAAACCTCAGAAACCACTAGATACTCCACTACAGTAAATCAGATATATTTTTTTAAATACTAATATAATAATCTTATTATATCAGTGAGTAAATCATACAAAAACAAACATGTTGCTCACTGATTTAATAAGGACCGAAAGCGACCACCTACCACAAGAACTACTCCTCGCCCTGACCCCTGACTACCATAAACCAAAAGATGCATTCCAAGGCAGTACCTACACAGCAAACAGAAAGAAACTCAAGTGGTCATCAGATACAATTATAGACTTGTCTGAGGAAGCAAAAGGAATGTGGATAACAAAACTAGATAGAGCAAGCACAGCCCACGCGGCATTGGAGCAATTTACAAAAGATTTTGCAGACTGCCACACACAACTGGTTAGCAGGTCCAGAAGTGTCCACAACACCCTCCGACCACCAGGAAACAAGAAAGCCCAGGTTCTGAAACGGAGCCGGAACCAAGCCCTATGATTACATCAAAGGAACCCCAGAGATGATGCATCAAGGGCTAACCTGACCAAGGCTAGGCCAGCATATAGGAAACATCTATGGGATCTAGAAAGAGAATCTTCAGCCAAATTATTAGCCAAACTCCTGTACTATCTCAAGGCAAATAGGCATGTCAAGTTCTAGAAATTGGTGAACATCTTAAACAAGCTATCACAAACAAGGGAGATAGACAAATCTCTGAAGAGACTTTGCATCAGTACCTTACAAAACACTTTGGTCATTCAAGTTTCAAATCAAGCTACACAACGAGCTTCATCAGTTTGATGGTAGTGGGTGGTCCAACTGAGCCAGTGACATCTCCCTCGTTACCGACTCAAGACTTCTATAATTGAGCGGAGGATTAGAGAAGGGGCACCCGGACCAAACAGAATCCTGGCAACCCTTTTTAAAGAAGACAAGTCGTTCTTGGCAGAACACCTGAAATCAGTATATGAAAGCATAATCACATCTAACATCATCCCCCACTCATGGAAAGGCTCAACAATTGTGCCAATTTACAATGGGTGCATGGCAAATGGTCCAGCAACCTATCAGCTTCTGGACCTGTTATCCAAGTATTTATCAGGGTGTCTCCTGGAGGAGCTACAAGTCAGGGCATCAGATAACAACTTAATCCCATTTAACCATTCAGGGTTTTCTAAAGGTGCAGGATCAACTGCTAACCTCCTGGCTGTGTCTCTTCTATTCGACCACAGCAGGGCTACAAAGCAACATCTACACCTCTCATTTATAGACTACAAGGCCGCCTTTGACCGAGCAGACAGAGGAAAACTGGTGACTAAACTAGCCAGCTGGAACATACCAAAACATCTGCAGAAAAGGATAATCCTTCTCCACACTGAAACCTGGGTGAGGATCAAGCTCGGGGATGGGGCGTATCTATCAGGGAGATTCCAATTCATCAGGGGCTACGACAAGGGTGCGTGTTAGCCCCAACTCTCTTCAATCTTTTTTTAGCAGACTTACCAACTAGCTTAGTGCAAGTGAAGTCCCACACCCCGAAACTGGGAAACACCCCATTGCCATCCTTGATGTACACCGACGATCTGATTCTGCTTAGCCAAACAGAAATTGGCCTCCAAAGGCTGGAGGCTACAGCTCAATATTCGGCTTCAAATGCCATGACCCTCAACTTAAACAAGTCAAAAACAATTTCCCTTAGAAAAACTTTGCTGCACACAAATCAGTGGTTCTTGGGAGGTGACAAAATCGAAGAGGTGCAGGAATATAAATATCTAGGCATGGTCTTGGACATCAAAGGCTCCTTCAAACCACATCTAGAACATATAAGCCGGAAATCCGTTGCCCTTAAAGCATCTTTTAAACGTATTAAAGCAGCCACAGGAGCTTCCACTTACCTACCATTGCTAAAAATAATACAGGCAAAACTAATTCCCATCATCGTCTACGGGAGTGAAATCCTGAGGGGAAGGGATGGCGTTTACCTGGACAAAATCATCACCAGGTTTTTCAAATCAGTGTTCTGCCTGCCAGCATATACCTCCCCAGCACAACTATGTCTCGAATTCTGCCTAGTCAAACAATCAATTGCACATGAGGATACACTCATTAAAGTTTGCTACAAGCTAAAGAAGGCTAGCACAGCGACGCTCTGCTCCCTTCTTTGGAAAGAATTGCACGGGAGGGCCCACTCTCCAGCCATAGACTATCTTGAGTGCTCCCTGGCAACTACCATCAAACCAAAGCTACAGTTAATAAACATGTCTAAGCCCGCTCGCTGCTTGAAGATAAAGAAACATTTGCTAAGAGACAGCATGCATGGTTCATATTAACAACCAATACCAAACTAACACCTCAGCCATACCCGGGAATAGCCATTAAAGTGCAGCCCAAAACTGCTTTAATGAAGTATCGAATGGGCTGCTTGCTGTCATATGCACATCTGGCCCCATGGAAGCCTACAAATATGTCAAGGGTGTGCCGGCTTTGGGGGACTGCCCTCGAGACGCTAGTTCACCAGGTTGTAAAGTCATCATGAAAGACCGAAAAAGTATAATACGGCCAATTTGGAACCAGAGAGACCTTTGCTGCTGCAGGCTAGCAATTCTAGCCTGCTTTAACGGGACGGACATGCAGCTGATGGAGCAGGGTAAATATAAAAATTTTAACCTCCTAATATTTTCGTATAAAAATATTAAACATGTACGTTCAAGTAATTAACCAACAATGTATGTCTGGGAAAAGGATAACACGCAGTTTTATGTGCAAAGTAATGAACTAATAGTTGTTTACGTTTCTAATATAACATAATATTTTGCGTACTAAAATGATAATAAAATGCATGTTTTCGTGCTTTGAATAAAACGTGTTGTTGCAAAATAAAGCGATGGTAAGTAAGGGACAGCTTTAATTGTGGCTTCTGCTAGGTAATACCTAATTGGGGTACGTAGAAAGACGGGAGGGAAACGAAAGGGTTTATATTTCATTGTTTTAATAACATTTTGTTTTCTTTAGAAATAGTGCGCTTAGGCCTGCTGAGCAGCAATATAAAATGGCCGCGAGTTATTAGAGTGCGCAGGAGCGGATGCAACCACGTGATAGAGGAGAGAGGCTGTTGCAAAGAGATGATCACGTGCTGATGCCGAGAGGCTAGGATGAAAGTATGGTCAAGGCTGCTGTGACCCTTCTGAGCAGATGTGTGCCAAGATGATCAGCAAGAAGCGTGAGAAGCCTGGTTGAATCAATAGAAAAGAACATTATTATACAATTGTTGCAGAAAAAGAAAATTTGGACTGATCGAAATGGATGAGCGAGTGCATGAACTGTGGGAAACGATGCTTGCATGGACATTCCTCACGGAACTAGTTAAGACCAGGAAGCTTGATTAGAATGTATAGGGACCTGAGTTTTGGACCAATGAGAATGAATCGCGCCATGTAAGAAGAAACATTTTATGCTGTAAGCTAGAATTAGAGTATAAGAAGACCTACTCTTGGTGGGAGGGGGTTAGAATGCTGCGGGATGCTGCGGGAGATGCTGAAGAAGTTAGATGCTGTAGATGGGAGAGTTTGCGGTTGCTGATGCTGACGAGCTGATGCTGCTGCTGTTATTTTCCTTTTCCAGTTGAGTATGAAATGCTGCTTTAGGAGAACTAGCATTTGACAAGATTTATATTAGAATTATTAGGATTTCCCCAAGAGATAGATAGGTTGATCTATAGAGTCTTTAGATGATAACTTCATTTTCGGTCTAATAAAAGTGACATGCAATTTGCAATTATTCTTATAAAGATGATAAACGCAATGATCTGAATAATAAATTAATCCTGAATTTTCTGCATTCAAAACTTTATATAAACTTTATTATTCTTTAAACAAACGACTCAGTGACTTTCTTTAGCATAATGATTAATAATGTTTTGGTAAAAGAGTTCATTGTGATTGAGCTGGTCTTAATCACCATCAACTAATTCCTACTAGTTGGTCCATCGACCAATGAGCGGAATACCTTAAAAGCAAATGAAACTTATTGTGTCTTTATAAAAGAGGTATCCCGTCTCCTTCCAGCAAATCGTTTTTCTCCTAGGTTTCATGTCGGAGGAAAATCCAGGGAAATAAATGAGTAAGTGAATGTATATGCGGTGTTATGGGCCCCACCGTCATATGGATATAGTGTGTATGTGTTAGAGAAATAATTGCACCTGGATGACCCAAAACCATAGTAGGAGAAAATATTTTTATTGTAAGCGCTGGATCACAGCTCTGCTGCAGGCTTGCAAAATACCTGGTCAGGCTTGACCATAAAACTTCAAATGCACTAGAAGTCCTGACTAGTGGAGGCGAGTACCCTATGTCACTGAGTAATAGTGAGCAGCAGCTGCCGGGAGAGTACAAGGGACTGTAGCTGAGATATACAGAAAGAACATGCAAGCCTCAAAAACTCTTAGCTCTCTAGCATTTTAAAATGCCGTCTTTCACAGCTACCCTTTTGGCACAATTCTTTATGTAAAGCTGTGTTTTTAAATATTGGCACGTGATACCATTTTACTACATTGTCCTTCACAACCACTCTTTTTGGTACAATTTTCATGTAAAGTTGTCTTTTAAATATTGGCACTTGGTGGAAAGGTTTTAATTAACTGTGCAGTTAATAAAAAAAATAAACTGAAACAATAAAAATATTAATATTAGCAATTTAAAAAAATATATAACACTAATTAACAAACCAAGTAACAAACAAACTCAATCCATAACATGAAATAAATACAACACATATTATTAACAAAACAACTTATTAATAACATCAACATAACAATTATGTGTGCACCCCAGTCGCTCTGCTGAACACATACCTGGCATACCTGGCATGAGTAGTTCCAGCATTTGTTAGTGCCAGCAACCGTGCCTTTGTGTCTCTGCCTGCCACTATGATCGAGGTGCTGTCTGCCGATGTGGCTGCCACTGTGGGGATATAGCACTGGGAGGAAGCCCCGCAGGAGCTCCAGCCTAGTAGGATGGCTCGAGCGCGGGCTCACAGCGGCAGTGTCAGCACAGGTCAAAAAAGCATCCCAGCGACCACGGAGGTGTGCAGAAGTCCCCTGCCCCCGGGGAAAACAAGGCAGAGGCAGAAGAGATGGGAGGCGGTGGAGGAGGTTAAGAGGACTTGGTGCTCTAGTCTTATGGATAAGAGAGGTCGGAGTGTGGGTAAGATCTCGGAGTACTCACTGCATGTGCACACCTTTGTCGGTGAAAGGGCAGTCCTTTGCAGGATTGTTCTTCCATCACCCTGAAAGTTGCAGAGAAGGCCTAATATTGTACTGCTGGGAGGGGGGGGCACAGAGTTTTCAACCAGTAAAGCTGGGAAGACTGAGAAGCCACCCAACAAGATCTCTGGAGGTAGGGGGAGGAAATATTTGTGCACCAGATAAGAATAACTCCCTCCCTGAATTCCTTTTTTTAAAGTTATGGCCTTGCCTGCCCTCCAGAATGCTGAGGGGGCTTTGGAAGGGGATACAGGAAGGCAGTTCCAGAATGTGGAGGCACCCCTTGCTCCTGTTGCTCTTGCTGGTTTAATCAGTGGGAATAACACTCATATAATTGTTGCAGAAAGCAGTCTTGGGGTGGATGGAGCTACTCAGAACGTTTCCAAAGTATCTACCAGCAACAGGTTTGAGGTCCTAACCACATTAGAGAGGCCTGAGCAGGTAGGCGAGTCCTGCCAGGGAGATCAACAGGAGAAGGCTCCACATTTGGGGGGGGGGGGTCGGTGGACTGGAGGGGGCTAAGGCCGCTGGGGTGCAGTCAAATGAATCATTGGCAGCTGTCCTACTAGGTCTAAAAGAGGAGATTAAAAGCAGGTTTGAGGTATCTGGAACTAATCAGTTGGGGATTCAAGCTTCTTTTTTCGCTTTGACCCACGAACTTGATAACGTGCCCACTCGGATCAGAGGATTAAAGTAGAATTTCATCTTGATTAAACAGGATGTGAAGAAGAATACTACCAGGATAAGTTTGCAGACTAAACAAAATCAGGGTCTGATGGAGGATCTTGAGAGGACTGAGACTCACTCCCGGAGGAACAACCTATGATTCTTAAATGTTCCTGAGGCTGAGGAAGGTGGCGACATGAAGTCTTTAATAATTGCCCTACTGCATGATACAGTTCTTAAGGACAGGCCAGACATCAACCTTGAGCAGGAAATTCAAAGTGCACACAGGGATCCTTTTAAAAGGAATCTGCAATGTCAGAAACCAAGAAACATCTTGTTAAATTTCCTCTCATATGCGGTGAAGGAGGCCATTCTGGGCATTGCCCTGAAGAGTGGGTCCTTCACTACTAAAGGTTTCTCCTTAGTCATCAGATCCAATGTGTGTAAGGCAACAGACCAGCAGCAGTGGGAGCTTGGTAGGAGAATGAAAGAGCTCCATAAGTTGGGTGCCAAGGCGCAACTAAAATTCCCAGCAATGTTGAGCATAATGCAAAACAATCAGATGTTTGACCACTGTGTCTTGTAGGATGTATATACATTTATCTATTCCATCAAAGGAGGCAAATCTTTAAATCGCTGAATCTTTGACTGACTGAAGTCTGGGCTTCTGGTGGCCCGAGGTGGTGTCAGAAAGGGGGTGTATGCACAATGTTTGAGTATTTAGAAAGTGTTCACTTTTCCATTTCTTGGGGATGCTCTTAGGCATTATTCTGCCTACAAGCATTGGGAAGATTCCCCAGGGTGGGGTTTGGGGAAGATTGTGGGAATGGGCACTGGGTGGGGAGCAGTGGGGAAAAATAAAAAATAAAATCCTCAGTTTCACCAAGTTACAGCCCTTTATGAGCATGGGCTCCTGCCATACTATAGGATGAGGAGATGGAAATTTGATGGAATTAATGGGGGGTGGTAAGGAGATAAAAAATTTTACTTGGAACTTGAGTGGCCTCAGGCCCAGGGAGAGGCAGAAGTTGGTGCTGCGGTACCTTGAGGAGAGCTTGGCCCACATTATGATCTTGCAGGAGACTCGTCTAACTGCAATTGAGAGCAGAGCCCACTTTTCCAAATGGAGGTGGTTAGAGAGCTATCTTGTTTCAGATCAAGCTGAATATTTCAAGGAGGTTGCATTCTTGTTGAGGAAGGGGGCTGAGGTGAAGGTTGTATCCTCAAAAACAGATAGTTCAGGCAGATCGGTGTTGGCAGGTATGAGATGTGCTGGGTATGAATTTCTGTATGCGGGATATTATGTCCCTAACGCTGATGATCCCCAACATTTATCAAATCTGGAGTAGAACCTGATGGGGTCATCATTACTGGTGATACTGGGGGTCGATTTTAACATCTGAATAGATACCACCGTAAATAGATCTACCAGGAGATACTGCATTCACGCACCTCGGACCAGGCAGGCCTTGAGGAGCACATTACAGGACCTGGGGTTGCCTCACGTGCGGCATCATTTAAAGGGGCTGCCGAGAGGCTATACATTTCACAGCAAGATATACTGTCATTTGTCAATGCTTGACTACCACTTTGTCGTTAGAGCCCTAACTGATAAGGTAAAAAAAGGTCAGTCATCTACTGGGGCATATCTCTGACCACTCGGCTGTCACCATGGTTCTTCAACATCCAGGAAGCAGGCTGAACTCAAGGTAGATGGGAAATTGTACTCTCCTCCTGGATATTGGAGTTCCATCTGCCTTGAGAAAAGCCAGTGCTGTTTTTTTCCTTGACAATGTTGGTTCAGCTTCCCTTGCTATACGTTGGAATACTTTTAAAGCTTTTATAAGGGGCTTGCAGAGCCAAGCACATTTTAAAAATAAGTCAGAGTGGCTAGATTGGAGCAAGACGTCAGGGCATTAGAGGCTGTCTTGCAGGCACAAAACTCCTCACTGGGAATGGAACGAGCATTGAAGAAGAGAGAAGAGGCACAGCTAAACTTCAAATTCAAGCTTGATATCAAATGTGGCAGACCAGGGGTATGAATAAGTTCAAGTATGGGGAACGATCGGGTGCACTTCTGACATGGAAGACGAGAGCCTGCGAGGTCCAGGAATACCATCAGGGAGCTGGTTATTAACTCCTAGGAAGACACTTCCAATCAGGCAGAGGAAATTCAGGGGCACCTGGTTTCCCTCTTTTTGGCACTGTATACAGAAGAGGTATTTCCTGACTTGGATAGGCTCAGGGAATGGTTGAGGGACAGGGACCTCCCCGGGCTTGCGGAGCCAGGTAAAGAGTGCCTGGAGGCGCAGATTACCGAAGAGAACATCTTGGAGCATTTATCACAAATCAAGAATGGTAAGGTGGCAGGACCTAACCCCATTCCCTCGGAGGTTTGCAAGCTCCTAAAAGAAGAGATTTTACAAGTGTGGGTGAAATTGATTAATTCAATCTATTTGGGGAATGCTCAGATTCCGGACTCGTGGAAGAAAGCTATGTTAATTTTGATCTTAATCCCTGCCAAAGACCCCAGAAAGGCTGATTCTTATCAACCAATTTCTTTATTGAATGCCGACTATAAGGCTTTTTTGTATATCCTGGCCGCAAGGCTGGCTAAATTAGCCCCCCAGTTAATTCATCTCAATCTTTGTACTGTAGCGGCAGATTCACAAGCTCACTCAGCAGCTGATCAGGTCTATTGGTCTGGCCACCACCTGTTCTATACCCTTGGCAGTGGTCACAATAGATGCTGCCAAGGCTTTTGATTGAGTTTGTTCAGACTATTTATGGGAGATTTTGGTAGCAATGAGTTTCAGCTCTTGCTTCATCTCGACCCATCAGAGGCTGTACTAGAAATTGTTGACCCAAATTTTGTGCAATGGATCGCTGACCAAGAGTTTTTGAATATGCAGGGCCATGAGACAAAGTTGCCTCTTGTCTCCTCTCCTCTTTGTTATATACATTGAACCATTTCCTCAGTTACTTGGAAGGGACACACAGGTAATTCCCTTCCATTCCCCGTACTGCAGCAATAAGATAGCGCTTTATGCCAATGAGCTCATAGTTTATACATCGGACGCTTTTCAGACTATTGTCAGGGTAGAAAGGTTAGCGGAGGAGTTTGGGGCCCTATCACGGTATCTAGTGATTAACTACAAGTCAGAGGTCATGTGTTGGAATGTTGCTAACTGGTTCGAGGAGACTAAGGTTCTCATTATGAACCTGACGATCAAACCTCTAGTCCCTAGTGTCGGCAGTCCGGAGACCGCCATCAAGCTGTCGGCATCCCAACCACCATATTATGACATGACCACCGCAACCACGGCGGTCTGTCAGTGGCGGCATGCTCAGGCTCACTATGTGAGCCTAAAAGTGATTCTGTTGTGTACGCACTATTGCCATGCACCATGTCATGAATGTCATGAATGGCACACAGTGAATGCATTACAGTGCATGCAGAGGAGGGCACAACTTGTGCCCCTATGCATTGCCCCCTGGGCGAAATCACACAGGGGGCCTGTTTGTGGCCCCTTCTTCATGTAAAGGATGTCGGAAATGCAGATTAAAATCTGCACGGCGGTGCCTTCCTTGGCACTGCCGCCATCCCCCTCACCCATTCCAACCTCCGCACCATCATGATCCATGATCCTAGTGGTGGCGGCTGTGTGTCATCGGGCTGATATTGGTCTGACCGCCTTACTCTTGATACAGCGGTGAGACTGATGGACTGTCAGCGGTTGGACCGCCACCAACAGGCTTGTGGCAGTTTGACCGTCAAAGTCATAATCAGGCCCTACGACTGAGATTAGATACTTTGGTATCGCAATAGTCAATCCCCTGGAGGCAGTCCCATTGAACAACATAGAGAGGGTGGCGAAGGAGGTTGATTTGTTACTTGCCAGATGAAGGAGCTTGCCACTGACAATTTATGGGCAAGTGAATCTGATTAAAACGTTGATACTTCCCAAGCTGATGTACTTTTTTAATTGTATCACACTTACATTCCCAAGATAGGCCGTAGCTAAGATTCAAGGGAAAATAACAAGTTTTATATGGGCCTCGTATGGGGTTAGGCTTGCTTGGAAAAAATTGAGGTGAAGGTTGTTGAAAGGGGGCCTAGCTCTTCCGGGCCTGAATTCATACTGTATGGCTCTCGAATTCAAAAATTGCAGGATGCTGCTAGTAACCCTGGCAATTCAACTTGGGAGGTAATCTTAGCAGGGATTACTAGGGAGCTGGGATCCACAGGTTTTCTGTATAAGGTTGGTGCCCGAATGTTTTTAAAAAGTCTGATTAAAAGTCTAAAATGTTGTGCCGCGTCTATGGGTCAGAGTCAGAAAGACCTTGGGCATTGGGTATTTCTCGGACTTTTCGCCAATCTGGGAGTCTCCGGGCACCCCAGAGTGACTGCTGGGTGGGCTGAGTCTCCCCTGAGGAAGGTTGGGATAGGTACTTGGAGGGAGCTGTCTTCAGTACAAGGGTTACAACCTTGGGAAGTCCTAAAGACCAGGACCTGGGGCTCCCTCTCAAGAATTAAATACCTGCAACTTTCCTCGTGGTTTGCAAGTGCCAATACAGAGATGGGGGGCCGGGGAGGATGAGTCATTACTGCAGGGTGTGAGGCCCATGAGCAAAAAGGTTGCCATCTGGTACTGGAAGCTACTGGTTGCCGAGAATAGAAATATAGTAGCACCGCAGATGGCATGGGAGGAGATATTCCTGGGGCCCAAGTTACAATCGTTGAATTTGTTGTACTCTATGAATAAACCAGCTAATCTGAAGCAAAATCATTATTTCACCCTCAATAGACTATATTGGACCCCCCCTGAAAGATCGCAAGATTTGTGCAAAATCCTACTCCCAGATGTAGGCAATGTAGTCATCTTTAAGCTAAGGATGAACTTAAGTTTTTTACCTGCCCAATGATCAGCAGGTATTGGGAGATTGTGGGCAATATGATTGCAGAGATCTTGAGTGTCAGAATTAATCTGAGTTCTTTTCTGGGTCTGATGGGGGTGGATATGGAATCACACAGCCTGTTCAGGAGATCACAGTGGGGCTTGTTGTTTTAACTTATACTTCTCACTAGAAGGGAAATTTCCAAATGATGGAGAGATCCATCGACTTCCTCTCCAATGGACTGGTTAAAAGTGGTGCAAAGGGCTTGGCGGCTAGATGGGGAGAGCAATCCTGGTGGGATGAATGGGATATGGGCTGATTTCTCCAGGTGGAGTGGTATTTCAGTACCGGTAATTCAAGTGGTCCCATGATTACATCTACACACTGCTATGTAGGCGGGCATTTCAGCCCAGGTTGGAGCGGTAGGGCCAAAGCAAATGCAGTAGGCTGGGGCCTGGATACCTATCGTAAGACAGCCTGAGTTTCCTAAAGCCATGGTGATAGGAGGACAAAAAAAACATAACATTTATAAAATCATGTCACATTTCCTACCCACAGTAAAAATATAAATCAAACTTAGGGTTCTGTAGCTGCAGATCTCTTGACAAACCCACATACTAAAAATTAGTAATCCACAAAAAATAAATAAAACAAACTCCAAAATCCCCCCCAAAAATGCAAAAATGGAAAAAATGCACTGGAAATCCCTCACAGCAAACCACAGTCTGTATCTTCCATAAAAAAAACCTGAAAAAAGGTTTAAAAAATCACTTCAGGCAATGCAAAAAATATGGAAATCTATATTAAAAAATTGGTTTATAATAAACGTCAACAGATTTCCTTAAAAAGAACAAAAACAGCCCAGAAACACAAACCTGTAACAGAAAAGTAAAACACAATCCTGTACAAAATAGTACATTCCCAAATAAATACATACATAACATTTATAACATAAGTATCGAAACCCATTTACCAACACATTTGTTAAACATAGCATAACCATACATTAACATTTCATAGAAAAACATGCAATACAATGACACAATACTAAATAGTATCAAAAATGCAATAAAATACACAAAAAACTCTTTAACAACAACACCCCAACTTTTACACAACTATACTATATACTCCCACCCTAGAAACCATTAAAAAATAGCTAAAAGTGACTCACCTGTTCTGATGAACAGCAGCACCCAACCGCTACTTCTTCCTTCTGAAAACAATACAAAATAACGCCAATAGAATAAAAAATATAGCTAGTGATAAAAAATAAAAACGCCCAATAAAAGTTAAAAAAGACTATCTCCTCAAAGGAATCAATGGGAAAAACTTTAAAAATGTTAAATAAATGTAAATAAAAAGTTAGACATTTTGCACAATATTATACATGTAAAACAATAGTGGAACAAATATTACAAAAATTGTAAAGTAGATATTAAATAATATTATGACATATATACACTTATCTAATATATACTACTAATAATGTTAGGACACACCATGGGGCCGATTCCGATCTCGGTCGGAGGCGCACCCAATACCATTCGGTCGGGAAAAAAGCCATGCGAAAGCCTGTTTCCCGACCGAACCGTACGCGGGTCCGGCCGAGCGAGTACGATGCGAGTCGCCGACCGACTCGTCCGGGCGTCCCGACAACTCCGACCGACTCGCTCGGACTCGAACCGCTCCGACCGACTCGGTCGGACCCGGTTCGCACCGCGCAATGGAGACGTTTCCCGGCCGGGTAAGTACGATGCGCGCCGCGAGCAGTCCGACCGAGCCGCGCACTCCGGCTCGTAAGAGCTGTCGGAGCCGTACTTTGGGGGTCCGTGTCGGACCCCCTGTACGCGTACCCGTGCGAGGCGCACACAGGGGGACCCAAGGGTCCCCCTACCTGTGCGTGTACGCCGCGAAGCGCTTCGCGGCGTACTCGCTGTAGGGGGCGCCCTTGTCCGCCTCGCACCCATTGAGGCAATGGGAGCCCGCGTACGCGTTGTACGACCGGCTCCCATTGACTTCAATGGGAGTCCGACCGACTCGTGTCCGATAACATACGGCCGCATCGTACTCGTTCGGTCGGACTGCACGGGTCCGATTCGGTCGGAAATCTCTCCGGGTCCGGCTCGGTCGGAGAAATTTCCGGCCCGAATCGGAATCGACCCCCATGTATCTAAAACAAATGTGCAAAAAATAGTAGAATGTAAAAAAATATGAAAATGTATATTATGCAAAAATTAATAAAAACAATATTTTTCAGTATTTTTACCATTAAAAAATAAATATGTGATGTATTTGCATGAAAAATTACTACTTTTTTATTTAACAAATGGATTTGGCAACCAGTAAAATTATGCAAAAAATGTTATTCATTAAAACATAAAATTAAAAAAAATATGTGTGTGATTTACTTACTATGCTTAATGACATATACATAATAATAGTACAAAAATAAAACTTTATATTCCCATTCCTATACAAAGAAACTAGGAGAAGATATTTTCCACTAGAAAGATAAACCTTACTATTCCCACTTCACTAAAAACCAACTATGAGAAGGTGTTGGGCACTAAAGGGGTGACATTCACTATTCCCACTCCAATATACAGTAAATTAGGAAAGGTGTTGGACAGTAAACGGGTGACATTTACTATTCCTATTCCACTACAAACCAGAGCAAGGAAGGTGTTAAACACTAAAGGTGTTACATTTACAATCCCGCCGCAACGTAAAAAAACGTAAGAAACATATAAGAACATAAAAAATCAAAATTAAATAATTCCAAATCAAAATAAACATCCTTAACGACAAAGTTATTTTTTAAAAATACATAATTCTTAATTTATACTACACATTATCCATTTAAATAATGTTTCTATTTTTACTAAACTTTCATATTATAACATACTATTTAAAACTACTATTAATTATATGAATATAAAAGTGAATATTTGTTTTAGAAATGTACAAAACTATTACACATTATTTTCAAATTATTTTCTAGCACTCATACATTTTGAAAAAAATGCTACATTTAAAAAAAAAGTTTTTTACTGATATAACTCTAATTGTTTATAAATTATTTAACAATCTATTTTTTTAACTTTTCAAATTCCTAACACTTTTTTACACAATTCTAGAAATAAATTAAAAAATTGAATTTGCAACAAAAAACAATTTGATATTTAAACATAAAATTAAATGCATTTATTATAATTTGTTTTCTTTCAAATATTTTCTTTAAATATAAATATTTAATACATTAATTCTGATTTCTTTACAAATAAATTTTTTCACAATAAATTTATTTCTTAAAATTATAAAATTGTTAAAAAATGAACATTAAGAAAACAATTTTCACAATCAAACAATATTTAACTTATAACTGAAAATATTAATAAATAATATTTTAAAATCTCCTCATCCTTATCCCCTATAAACCCAACATCCTGATACTGAAAAAATATTTCTAAATATCACAAAAAGCATTAAAATATTTTAAATTACAAACTAAAAATTTTTATAAATAAAATATATATTAAAATTATAAAAAACATTAAAATAATTGATAAACATATATAACATAAAAACATATAACACTATTTACAACTAAAAAATGATATTATCACAAACAATACATCGATATTAAAAAAATCTATATTTTAAACACCTAAAACAATATTTTTGACAGTGATATTAACATCCACAATAGTAATGTTATCACGATATTCTAGACACAATATTTTTGTAACACAGTATTTTTATTCGATATTTTGTCCAATTGCCGCTGCTGACAAGACCAATTTAAAATGCCACATAAGAGCTGTTAGCATGCACACACTGATCAGTGAGACTTGAAAGGATCGCCCTCAGTCTACCACAAGGAGGAATGAGGCCCTTGAACTGGATGAGCATGGCAGTAGCCCTATCAAAATGCCTGGCCTGAGGTACAGATACAGTAAGGTGCGATCCAAAGTCAAGAGGTCAGGGAGCTAGACTTTAAAGATGATCAGACTCATGATTATTTTAGTGGACTCCCTCTTACTCATCTCCCCCAACTAGATTTGATCTGGTTGTTTCTTTCTTAGGCAAAAGGGAACAATGCAAAGGAAAATGGACGGTAGCCTTACACCGCTTGTATGAATCTGGGGTTGTCATACAGTTACTGTTGGAAACCCCTTTAGTGTCGAAAATTCATCTGTGACTGAGATCCAAGCACTTTCAATTCAAGTGCTCTAGTTAAACACTATGGGGCCAATTCCGATTCGGGCCGGAAATCTCTCCGACCGAGCCGGACCCGGAGAGATTTCCAACCGAATCGGACCCGTGCAGCCCACCGAACGAGTACGATGCGTCCGTATGCTATCGTACTCGAGTCGGTCGGACTCCCATTGAAGTCAATGGGACCCGGTCGTACAACGCGTACGCGCGCTCCCATTGCCTCAATGGGTGCGAGGCGAACAAGGGCGCCCCCTACAGCGGGTACGCAGCGAGCGACTCGCGCCGTACACGCACAGGTAGGGGGGACCCATGGGTCCCCCCTGTGTGCGACTCGCGCGGCTACGCATACAGGGGGGTCCGACACGGACCCCCGAAGTACGGCTCCGACTGCTCTTTCGAGCCGGACGGCGCGTGTCGGTCGGACTGCTCGCGGCGCGCATCATACTCACCCGGCCGGGGAACGTCTCCATTGCGCGGTGCGAGTCGTGTCCGAGCGAGTCGGTCGGGGCGGTTCGACCCGGGAACGAGTCGGTCGGAGCGGTTGGGATGCCCGAACGAGTCGGTCGGCGATTTCGCATCGTACTCGCTCGTCCAGACGCGCGTACGAATCGGTCGGGAAATAGGGCTCCGAATCGGATCCGGTTATGCCGAATCCAATTCGGAGCCCTACCGGCCGAGATCGGAATCGGCCCCTATGTAACATTGGAACCGGGTCGGGATCTAAGTACACAACACCTGCCAACATGCAATTCTTCAAATAGAGTCCAGTAACCAGGGCAGATGTCTAAAGCTAGTCCTGCTTTTGGGGTTGGATACCTACATGATGGCTAAATTGCATGCCCCTAATACAGGCCCAGAGCAATTCATTGAATTCACCATTAAAGTAGTAATTGCTATAGCAGAGGGTTCAATAATAATTGGGGAGCCCTAAATGTTCTCATGGACAATGTTGAGGATAAATCAGTGTTGGCAATGGGCAATACTGGCGATGTAAGTGAGGAAAACAAACAATGACATGCATCTCTCGGTTTGATGAATGCTTGGCAAGTTCAATACCCCAATTAAATTGATTGACATTCGACTCAGCAATATACAAATCTTTTACCAGACTAGACTACTTCATGGCAGGTTCCTCACTGATGCATACAGTGCTTAAGATGATGGTCGGGCATCTTGTTTTATCAGATCTTGTACAAACACCTACTACCTTCATAACATAAAACATGGCACCTCAATGAATGTCTTCTCCCCATCAATCAAGGAGAAACTAGCTACAAGCATTAATGAGTACCTACACAAGCACATAAAGAAATGACATTTGTGATTAAGTACTGTGGAACTCATTGAAAGCAGTAATGAGGGGCTGTTTTGTCATATGCTTCAGCCAGGCTTACTAAAATTAAGTAAGAGGTATGCGCATATCTACATTCACATATAAAGGAGATGAAGGTGAACATCAAAGTCAGGCTTGCCGAAACAGTGGCGGTTTGGGAGACTATCAGAGCACTAGACACTGATAAGGTGGATTTGGTTTACTCCATCTAAAACAAAAATATTACTCTAGAATTAATAAGGCAGTCAGGATCACTACTTGTTGAGGGCCAAGAGAGTGGAAGAAAGCATAACATTGTTGCAAGGGAAAAATGAAATGCTAAGAAGCAATGACAAAGGAATGGTGTCTGAGTTCTGCATTTTTAGGCCAATGTCTGTTGTGCAGAAAACATGTCTTCTGAAAGGGCTATATCCTACTTAAAAGACTGAGTACAGAAGATAAAACAAGATAAGGTAGCCCAGCTAGAGTGACCTTATTGATGTAGAGGAAGTGATCCTTGCCCTGATCCTAGCCCTATTATTTGGCTTGTTCCATATTTCAGAGATAAACTCACCTTTAATGAGAGACGTTGAGAAATTGGTCATTCATAACCAATGCAAAGACTTTTCTTAATGTATTTCCTAGAGACCAGTTTCAAGACTCGAAGCTTTTGACATGCACATTAGCAGCTTAAAATGGGACCGATTTTACCTGACCTAATTGACCCGTGTCAGTCAAGTTTGATCTATAAGAAACAAGGTAACAAAAATAATAAAAATTACTGCATACACTCCAAAATTAGCATAGGACAAGTAAACTACTCTGTTGAGCTTGCTCAACAAAGAGAAAGCAATCAACCATGTAGACTGGTTATTTCTGGGCAAAACACTAGGCACATTTAGTATAAAACTAAAATTCAAGACATGGATGACAGTGGGATACAAGACTCCCTCTGCATTGGTGAGGATTATTGAAGGCAACTTACCTCCCTTTCCCACAAGTAAAGGCAGCAGGCAAGGAAGTCCCCTGTCCCCTCTGCTTTTTACACTTTCCTTGGAATCCTTAGTAGAGAAATTGTAGGAATGGAAACATCCAGATAATCCAGATGGGTAGAGATAATATTGAAATGATGCTATATGCTGATGACGTCCTAGTTGCTGTGGTAAACCCAAACCCAACACTACCCTCTTTATTGGAAGAATTAGCTACCTGTAGGCAGGAATTTAAGGTGAACTTACAAAAATCTCACATCCTAAATATTTCAGTTTCTCAGGACCAAATACCTACACCGAAGGCACGATTCCCATTCTGATGAACAAAAAATTCAATCACTTATCTAATGGTTCAAATAGCTCCCCTAGTAGCTCAATTGGTCAATGTTAATTATCCTCTGTTTCTAAAAACATACGTAAAGACCTAAACATGTGAATGTAAAAGGTCGAGCATGGCTCACATGGATCCGTGACACTGTCTAAGATTATGTGTTCTGACTTGACACAGAGATCCACAGGTCAGAAACATTGGGGAAACAAACTGTGTAGGACTTTTACAGATCAGGAGAGGGATGAGAAATACACCAGAGCAAACTTTATAGGCAGTGGGTCCACAGCAATGTGAGCTACGGTAATACTAGTGCTACATTGGTAAAACCCTCTGGTTAAAGTCCACAAGTGGCATGCCAACATAACTGACAAATGCTGGAGGGCTGTGGCCTTCCCAGGGACACTGCTCAATTTTCTTTAGAACTACCCTTGACAACATTCCAGGCATACACAATATTAGACCTCACCGAAAGACTGACATAAAAATTACAAATAGCTGTCCTTGGCATTATGCACAGCCAGATACGTTATCACCTCTTTGTTCTGGATGACCAAGAGTCTCAGATCAGGGAATGGTTGTACCACCTCTGCAATCTCCTCTGCATGGAGAAAATTGCACTGACACATGAGGGGACCTCTGAACCTCTTGAAAGTGACTGGGCACCATGCCAGAAATACCATTCCACAAAATTCTGAGAACTTTCCTGTAAGAAATTGGGTAACCGGTTGAGAGGGGGGGAATTCTACTGAAGCAACAATCATAATTCTTGTCAGGTTGCATCACAAAAAGCCATTAAATTAACCTGTGCTTAACCCTCTGGTAGCTTGGCACAAAAGCAGTCATTCTTAATTTAGAAGCAATGCATAAAGTGTACACAGTACACAGACAATAATAACGATAAAACACAACACAAGACAAATACCACACCAATTCTAAAAAATAGAGTCAATTTTAATAAATAACATTACACCAAAACAAATTCAATGCAATCAGTGGAACCGGAGTTATGAATTTTTAAAGTTCTTAGTGAAAAAGAGCATCATAAATAATAAAGCGCTAACCGCAGGTATCTGGTCGAGCGAGACTGTCACAAACTCACAGGTAAAAGCCAACTGCAATGAAGTGCGGGTCAAATACAGTTACCAAGTTCACCCGAGTCAAGAGTTACCTTTAGACTCAGAAGAAATTTTGAAGATTTCCTGGAGAAGGTAGAGTCCTCAGCTAGGCCCATTAGCAGGCTGCAGTCAAGTAGATGTCATGGAGGACAGGAAGCCTCTGGATGAAGTCTCAGTGAAGCCTTTGATGATGGCGGGAAAAGCTCAGAGTGGGAAAACATGGATTTTCAGGCCAAGGAGGTTGTTGATTGGGTGCTTTTTGCCATCGAACCCGGCAAAGAATTCTACCTCTAGACTTAGACATTTTTCTGGAATTCAAATTACCCCTGAGGAACGAGGCTGCAGGCTGTTGCTGGAGAGGACTCCACAATGCTGGATAGCCTCATCAAGAGGTTCAGGGGTATGGATTTGCTACAGCAGATGAGAACGAATTGGGAGATGCAGCAAAGTCAATCACACCGGCAACGCACCTTTGGCAGATCGACTTTCAGGTAGGTCCCAAACTCCTGTTGGTTCTCAGAGCAGTTTTTGCTGTAAAATTTCCCAAGTTTGGGGTTTTGGTAGGAGGAGGCCACTTTAGCACCACACCAAGGGTCCAGAACGTGGGAGAACACCACTTGGGGGACTTGACTCTCCCCAACAAGGACCAGCAGCAGCAGGCAGGTACATTTGAGTGTCTCTGGAGCTTGTTGTATCCCTGTAGATTACACACAAGGAAGCCATCTAGGCCTTGTAGTCACTTTGGTGGTCCTGGGTTCAAGGAGAAGGCTTAGTCTTCCTTCTTCAGGCCTCAGGGCAGTCCTTCCAGCAGCAGGGCAGCAGTGTAGTTGTGTCTTCCATAGGTCTAGATGTGATCTAATTAGGGGTCTAAGAGTGCCAGCTTTTATCCCCAGTGTTAGCCTTTGTGTTGTGGGCAACACCTGGCCCACTCCCCTGCCCCTCCCGGGTATGGCTCCCAAATGTCTGGGGTGACAAAAGGCTAGTGTCAGGTTCCTTTGTTTGTGTCGCAAGTAAGGTCTTTGAAGTGTAACTCAACGCTGGGTACAACTCCTCCCCCAGCCATCCTGGCAAGATGGGACATCCTGTCACACCTATGTCTTCATGTCTGGGAAGAATCAACAACCCATCACAAAGGATACAGCCACAGTCATGGGACCCTGCTTACTGGCAGAAAGGCACTGTATATTTGAGCACAAAAATGCCAACTTTCTAAAAGTATCATTTCTAGGATTATGACTTAGGGCCTGATTACGAGTTTGGCAGTCCTACAGCGGACGGTGCAATGTGCCACCTGCTGTAGGACTGCCAAACCCATGGTGTGACCGCCTGCCTGATCGGTCTGACAGCAGCGGTCTGGTAGGCTCATAGAAGAGCCTACCATGCAGACTGTCCTTCTCAGAGCGCAGCCTGCACCTTCCTGCATGGTGTGGCATACATGCCAGACTGCGCAGGAACTGGGGGTGCAAATCGAGGGGGGGCACTACATGTGCCCCCCCTGCATGCACACCCTGGACCCTGAAATGGCAGGCGGCCCTATTTGATACCCCTTAGTTGCCTCACTGCCACCCTTTTCATGATGGGCTCACCACCGTGAACAGGTAGTTGTGAGGCAACTCGAAATATGCTTGGCTGTGCCGTTGCGGCACCACCAGCATATTTCTGCCTCTGACCGCTGCGTGAACACAGCAGGATCCTGGATCCCTGGCAGTTGCAGTGGTCCTGTGGCGGTCCGACCTCCGCAGTCGTAATACTGCGTGTGGTCCCGCAGTGCAGCAGTGTTCAGACCGCCACCATGGGTTCGGCGGTCCTGTGGACTGCTGAACTCGTAATCAGGCCCTTAAAGTCCAACTTTACCATTAAAGAGGGTGGTGAAATGAATGATGCAGTTCCACTAGTAGCATTTAATTTACAGGCCCTGGGAACATGTGGTACCATTCAATCAGGACTTGCCAGTAACTTTAATGTACCAATCAGTTGTAGGCCAATTTTACCATGTTTTAATGAGCGGGCACAAGCACTTTAGCATTGGTTACCAGTGGTAAGGTGCACAGAGTCTTAAACCCAGAAAAAAGCGAATTTAGCAACATAGGAGGAGTGAAGGGAAAAATGTTTGAGGGATTACCACCCCAGGGTGTCAGGTCTAACATTTTCTTTCCAAAATATTTAAGAGTCCTTAAAATAATTCCATCAGACTGTTCCCAAATATATCAACCAGAGAGCCTATTGAGCTCTTCCAACTGAGTTGGACTTTTAAATACTTAGAGGGTGAGCTGACTGGGTGAGATAAATTATGAGACTGAATGGCTCTACCATTGGAGTGGGATTGAATATAGCTAGTTGGGATATCATTGGGCATTTTATCTTTCTTATTGACTGTTTTAACAAACACTGAGAGACATATTTACAAGCCCCTATCGCCACAGGAATGTCACTTTTTACAACGTTCCTGTGGGAGATACGGGCTTTGCCTTATTTACAAGGCAGTGTCAATCCACTAAATGTGGCTTAATGATGCCTTATAAATAAGGCACCCCTTCACGCTATACTTAGCCTGAAAGGGGTGGGCAATGGGTGTTGCGGTGGGTGTCCGCCACAACACAAACTTGATTTTGATGCTGGCCCATATTTACAAGGGAGGCATAAATATGGGGCAGGGCCAAAATTAACACCAAAAAAAACCTGGTCTTAGCATGGCACAACGAGGAGAAATGCTTTATTTTTCCTTGTTTTTGCAATTTCGAAGTGTGCTGCATTGTGCAGCACACATAAAAACAGCAAAACACCATGCATGATTGATTATGTGCAGGAATGTGTCCCTACCTGCAAATAAAAAATCATTTTAAAAATGACAAGTTACAACTTCTATGTGTGCTGCACAAAACAGCACACATAGAAATGACAAATCACCATTTAAGATTGTTTATGTGTAGGAAGGGACACCTTCCTGCACATAAACAATAATTCCCACAATGCAGGCACCCTTGCATTGGCGCTAGGCAGCTGTAATTAGCGCCAGCGCAGAAGAAAATGCAGAGCTGCACCGTATTGTTGTAAACACAGTGCAGCCCTGCGTTTCAAAAGTGGCGGAGCGCGGCGTTAAGCCAAGAAGGCTAACACCGCACTCTGTCACTTTTCTTGTAAATATGCCCCTTTATGTTTTCTCCTTCTCACATGAAACATGGTTCTCTAATGGATGACCAGGAGACACATTTCAGTGAAATCGTGCCTTTTTTACACATCTTGATTTCCTTTTACTTAAATCAATAAGAATATCTAATTCTAACCATTGCCCAACCACCTCGATGCTAAACTGCATACCTTGAGATGCAGAGTCTGCAAAGTCACCGAACATCCACTTAGATAAAAACCCCAATCTTCAAACACACAAACATGCAATGGCAAAAGAAACACATTTTTAATTTAGGGCCTGATTACAATTTGGCAGACAGGTACTCCATCATAAATGTGACTGATATCTCATCCACCTTATTACTAGTGCATTATATCATCATAATGCACTTCTAATAAGGCAGATGGGATATCCACTGTGTTTGATATTGAGTATCCATCTGCCAAACTCTAATCAGGCCTTTGACTCCTGTCTGGAATAAATCTTTCAATAGTTTCTCAGGATTTAAGATAATAATTCATTACCTCGAATTATCAAGTCTTGACTATTGAAACTCCTTGCCAGTAGAAATTCAAAATCATCATCTGGCCACTCTCATAGCATCTCCCAAGGCAACTGCCAGGCTGTCCACGGGTACTAGAACATTTCACGATACCTCACTGACCCTGTTGACACAAAAATGGCTCTCAATTGAACCAAGAAGCATCTTCAAACTTGCATGCATCATGCATACAATAATATTTCTGGGATAACACAACTATCGGTGTCCAAAAACTCTCAAGTGGTCAACATTTCCATAGAAATAAAGAAACTGCTTGCTGAAACACTGGTATTATAGAAAACAAAAACACTTAAAACAATCATTCTTTTGAAGCGCCTCATGGATCTCGAACTCCATTCTACCATCTATCAGAAAAATATCATCCATTGCTTCCTCTAAAAACAGAACTGAAAATCCTACTGAGTCGACCTTCAACTTCGAGACTTATATATAAATTCACTATTGCAAAGTCTTGGACTAGTGTGGATTCACTAAAGCTAAATAAAATCTTAACATAACGATTTGTCAGTCCTGGTGCTTTTTTTGTATTACTATATGTCAGCTCTTTGAAGTGCCTCAATTTGACTGTTCTCGTTATAAAAAAAAAGCAAACTAACCCACGATATATAAATATATATATACTGCATTTCATAAATAAGCTGTCTCATAAATAAATTATAACATTAAAACACACTTCTCATGTGCGAAAGTTAAGCATAAAAGCAACCTTTGGAAGTCAGAAAAGCAATCCAAAGGAAGCATATTGTAATTAAAGTGCATAAAAAAACTTTTAAAAAATGTAGAAATTAATGATAATGTATGTTATGAAAAATCATAGCAAAACCTCCAAGCCACAAGTTCTCCTGAAAACATAGTTTAAAATTAAATTTGGTTCTCTCACAAACTCTTAAAATCACTCTTAAACTCAACTCTTAAAACGTTCCTCTTATGAAAACTTACAAAAATCATAGCTCATAAGGTTGCCTTACTCATTACCCCACACACTTACACTAATTGCATCTGAAATGACATTATCACACATGACATCACTAATGGCATCTGAAAAACATTATTGATGACATAACTATTCCCACCATCACTTACATCACCCTTCTCCTATGAACACAATTAGCACAGTTTTATAGCAGTGCCCTGAGTGGTAGACTTAGCATGTTACTTTCAGCCAATCCCTGTGCTCTCT
Organism: Calotriton arnoldi; assembly: GCA_963921515.1. NCBI lineage: Eukaryota > Metazoa > Chordata > Amphibia > Caudata > Salamandridae > Calotriton > Calotriton arnoldi. The sequence goes on from CAWUFW010006458.1 coordinate 444,487, forward strand.
CACCATCCCTCCCTCCAACCCAACCTGTACACTGTGCATAGCCCCCAACACCCAATGGGCTGACCATCTCTTTTTCCTTGCCAGTGAAATGCAATGAATGTGACTTTCAAACACACCTCTATCACTTTTGCGCTCTCAATAATATGTGGCCAGTGGATGGTAGGTGAACGATATCCATACATGATTTTTCACTGCTTCACCCCCATAACTGGTTGGATGGGCTGACTGCAGTGTTGAATGGGTCACAGGAATAGGGTACTGTTTTGAACATCGCATGTGGTGTCTTCTCCTGCACCCGCTGATCATTAAATTTTACCTTAGGATAATACAGTCATGCCATCAATGCTAAAATACGTTAAGTCATTGGCGGTGTCTTCAATGATGTCTTTTGAGATGTCATCAGTGATGTTATATGTGAGATCATGAGAGGTAAATGGCACAGGTGTTAAAGCTGAGAGTTGTAGTTTGCACATCTTAACATATTTAACCAATTTCATTGTGTTTAAGAGATTGTAATAGGAATTAACATTATTTGAATTATGTTATTTAGGAGGATTCGAGGGAGGGTGTTGGAAATTGGGTAATTGGGTGGGTGGAGCGAAACCTTACTCAAATAGCCACCACACTTTGGGCCTGATTATGAGTTTGGCTGTGTGGGAGTGGGACGGCCTGCCACCATCCCACTCCCACGCCGCCAAACTCCACTGTCGACTACCCGCCGTATTAAAAGTTGCAATCCGGGCGGGTGGTCCTGCGGTGGCTGGCCCACGATGCTGCCTTCCACAGGGTCATTGCAAGAGCCTTAGAAAGGCAGGTGCTGTGGGTCAGCCAAAGCGTTCCAGCATGGCATGGACTGTAAAGTCCATACCGTGCTCCAGCTAGGGGTGAATACAGACAGGGGGGGCACACTATGTGCCCGCCCTGTATTCACCCTGTGCAGCCAGGCACCGGCTCCCTAAGTTTCCTCACCACCAGAAGTTTCATGGCGGGCTTACCACCATGAGACAGCTGAAAGTGAGGGAATTCATAATATGCTTGGCAGGGCCGCTGCGGCCCCAACAAGCATATTGCTGCCTCACACCGCAGCGCTCTCGCCAGGGATCACGGATGCCTGGGGGTTGCTGCGGTGCAATGGTGGTCCGACCGCCCAACTTGTAATGGGGCGATCGGACCACTGGTGCGGCACCACCGTGTGTCTGGTGGTCTGTGGACTGCCAGACTCATAATGAGGCCCTTTCTGTCAGAGTAAAGTCACAACCAAACCCCAAATTAACCTGTGCTTAAACTTTTGGTAGCTTGACACAAAGCAGTCAGGCTTAATTTAGAGGCAATGTGTAAAGGATTTATGCAGCACTTCAAACAGTAATAAAGTAAAACCACAACACAGGGAAAACAATTTAGCAAACTGGAGTAAAATGTAATACACTATTTGAGACCAAAGCAACCAAAATGCATTACGTAGAACCGGAGATAGGCAATTTCAAAGTTTTAAGTAAAAATAGTGCCTAGAAGCACAAAGCGCCAACTGTGGTTGTCTGGTCGCACCACACCGGGGCAAAGTCACAAGTTCAGGTCGACTGTGATAGACCAAGTTAGTCTAGCTGAGTAAAGTACCTTAAATCCTGGTTTGCAGAGCCTTGCGAGATCCAGCGTCAAGGATGTGTTGCGCAGCAGCGGTTCTAAGTAGACTGCGGGGCTGCGATGCTTAGCCCTGTGTCATCATCAAGGATGCCGTCGATGAGGGGCTTGTGATATGAAGGCCTGAGTTGAGGATGCATCACACAGCAGTGGTTCCAAGGGGACTGCAATGCGACGTCTGCCGTCGAGGATGCCTTGTGCTGTGGTGGTACTGAAGTAGAACTGCAAGGAGATGTGTTGTGCTGCCTCGATTCTGCTCGCAGGACCAAACCTGGGCTGGCAGAGAACCAAGGATTCAGGACTGCAGTGGCACCACTTGGTGGGAGGGTAGGAATCACAGCAGACAGAGTCCAAGTGCTGGGTTCAAGGTGGGTGGAGGCTTTTCTGTCCCTGAGAGTCTGAACAGGAGGCCAACCAACTAGCCCTTGGAGTCACTCTGGTGGTCCTGGGTTCAAGATGCAGGTCTATTCCTTTTCACTCAGGCATCAGGGCAGTAGAGTAGGCACTGTTCTTGCAGAACAGCAAAGCAGTTCTTCAGAGTTTTCCACAGGACCAGAGGTGTACGGAAGTGTTGGGTCTGAGGGTCCATCATTTATATCTGTTGCCCACTTTGAAGTAGGAGAAGGTTCTGTGGGTTTCCACCCCGAGGTGTTTGGAATTTCTTGCCTCCCTGCCCTGAGCACAGCTTGCCTGGGGTCACTAAAGACTAGTGTCAAACCCCTTTGTGAGTGTGCTGGACAGAGTCTTTGTGATATACAAGTGTGATAGGTGACAGCATCTCCCCCTCGTTGACTCATAGTGGCCCATCCTGCTAATACATGCTTTCCTTTGTCTCACTGTCTGGTAGCAATAAACAAAGACCAACTGCCAGCTGCACTTAGTCATGTTACTCAGGACCAGTCTGCAGCTATCAAATATAAAATGCCAACTTTCTAAAAGTGGCATTTTCAGAATTGTGACTTAAAATCCAATGTAACCATTAAAGATGGTTTAAATTACAATTGTGTAGAGACCAAACTCGACATCCTTACCTGCTTCCAGTTAAACTTATCACTTATTTAATGTAATAAGGTAATCCAATGCTATCCTACTTGAGGGGTAGGCCTTGCAGTAGAAAAAAATTAATTTAAGTGTTTTTCACTACCAGGACATGTAAAAGCTGAATGCCCATGTCCAACCTTTTAAATACACTGCACCCGGCCCTATGGGCTGCTTTGGGCCTACACTAGGGGTGCCATATGTACTGAAAGGGAAGTTTTAGGCTTGGCAAAAGGTTTACTTTGCCAGGTCGAAATGGCAGTTTAAAACTACACACACAGGTTGCGATTGCTGGCCTGAGGCATGTTTAAAAGGCTCCTTAAGGGGGTGGCACAATCAGTGCTGCAGGCCCACTAGTAGCATTTAAATTACAGACCCTGAGTACATGTGGTTCCACTTTAGTAGGGACTTACAAGTAAATTAAATGTGCCAATTGGGTGTAAGCCAATTTTGCATTGTTTAAAGGAAAGAGCACGCATCTTTAATACTGGATAGCAGTGGTAAAGTACACAGAGGCCTAGGGCCAACAAAACAAAGATCAGCAAAATGGAGTAGTAAGGCAAAATGTTTCGGGGAAAACAATGTTATGGCTGACAGGTCTAACAGAGCATTTAAGCTATGCTTTAACCAAAATGTACTTTACTGTTACATTGTTTTACTGATTTGTTTCTGTAGTGTTAGAACCAGAATATACATTTACTGTAAATTATTCCATTACTAACATGTTTGTAAATATTATAATTAATATAATAATAATTATTATTATTAATAAATATATTTATTAATACTAATTAAATATGTATTAAACATGCATTTACATCATGCGAAATGGTAGGAAGCATCATATTTGTATCCAACACTCTCGATCGTATTAACAGCCTTCTCATTAATATTTATTCTCCGTTAACAATCAAGTATGTTATATTGCAATAGGATTTCAACATACTTTGAAGAATGCAGAAGAAGACATTGCTTTACTTTGAAACAGTTACTTGTAATTAAAATTTCCTAAGGAAAATAATAACTCTGAAAAAGTCATGCCATTAACTAAAAAAGGTTATGTCTGTGTGATGTCATTGCATCTGTGTATTTATTGATTGCCTGATTGATTTGCCTTTACTTATATCTATATCCTGTCTTTGTCAACGAGGTTGAAGCATTAAATTGTTCCTTGCACACATATCCCACATGCTTCATTATACTTTATATCTCGACCTTGCTTTTAAGTGTTTTGCATGTGGGTAGCTATTTTACCTGACAGCCTTAGAATGGCCTTCCCCCAAACATTTTGCCTGTTTTCCTCCAATGTTGCTGAATTTGTTTTGTTGTAGGACTCTGAGCACTTTGCCACTGCCAACCAGTGCTAAAGTGCATGTGCTTCTCCCCTAAAACATGGATTGACTTATCCACAATTGGCATATTTAATGCCAGGGCCTGTAAATTAAATGCTACTAGTGGGCCTGCAGCACTGATTGTGCCACCAACACATGTATCAGGCCTGCCACTTCAGAGCCTGTGGTTGCAGTTTACACTGCAATGTTGCTGTGGCACTTAAAACCCCACGACAAGCCTTAAATTCCCCTTTTATTACATATGTAACCCCTAAGGTAGGCCCTAGGTGAGCCATTGGGCAGGGTGCTGTGTAATCAGAAGGTAGGACATGTACTTTTAAGTCTTGCAATAAAAAACACAAACATTTGCTTTTCCAGTACTGTGAGGCCTACCATCCTAATAGGTTAACATTGGGGATTCCTTATTATACTTATAAGCTGTAAATCCTGATTGGGAAGGAGTAAATCTGTCATGTTTGATATCTCTGGAATGGTAATGATAAATCCTCTTTAATGGAAAAGATGAATTTATCACTACCCTTTTAAAAATGCCACTTTGTCCATCAATTGTTGTTTTTGCATTTGTCACCCCGAGTGGGATGGGTATGCCCAGACGTGGGTCCCGTGTTCTCCATGCCACTGGAGTCAAGCTATCCTGGCTGAAGAGGGGTGAAATCCTGAAACCGGTCCTAGGATGCTTGTTTCCAGTCCAGGGAGGACCTACCCTGGCAGTTCGGGCTGGACTGTTCCCATTGGGCGCAGGGTCAAGACTGATTTGCATATGGCTGGGTCCAACCTGGAATGGCATGGTGAGCAAAAAAACGTTGGATTTAGGCCCAGATCTCTGTACTGGGGTGAATGTATGACATTGTTCTGCATTCTGTCCATCAATTGTTGTTTTTGCATTTGTCACCCCGAGTGGGACGGGTATGCCCAGACGTGGGTCCTGTGCTCTCCATGCCACTGGAGTCAAGCTATCCTGGCTGAAGAGGGGTGAAACCCCAAAACTGGTCCTAGGATGCTTGTTTCCAGTCCAGGGAGGACCTACCCTGGCTGTTCGGGCTGGACTGTTCCCATTGGGCGCAGGGTCAAGACTGATTTACATATGGCTGGGTCCAAACTGGAATGGCATGGTGAGCAAAAAAACGATGGATTTGGGCCCAGATCTCTGTACTGGGGTAATGTATGACATTGTTCTGCATTCTGTCCATCAATTGTTGTTTTTGCATTTGTCACCCCGAGTGGGACGGGTATGCCCAGACGTGGGTCCCTTGCTCTCCATGCCACTGGAGTCAAGCTATCCTGGCTGAAGAGGGGTGAAACCCCGAAACCGGTCCTAGGATGCTCGTTTCCAGTCCAGGGAGGACCTACCCTGGCAGTTTGGGCTGGACTGTTCCCATTGGGCGCAGGGTCAAGACTGATTTACATATGGCTGGGTCCAAACTGGAATGGCATGGTGAGCAAAAAACCGATGGATTTAGGCTCAGCTCTCTGTACTGGGGTGAATGTATGACATTGTTCTGCATTCTGTCCATCAATTGTTGTTTTTGCATTTGTCATCCCGAGTGGGACGGGTATGCCCAGACGTGGGTCCCGTGCTCTCCATGCCACTGGAGTCAAGCTATCCAGGCTGAAGAGGGGTGAAACCCCGAAACCGGTCCTAGGATGCTTGTTTCCAGTCCAGGGAGGACCTACCCTGGCAGTTCGGGCTGGACTGTTCCCATTGGGCACAGGGTCAAGACTGATTTGCATATGGCTGGGTCCAAACTGGAATGGCATGGTGAGCAAAAAAATGATGGATTTAGGCCCAGATCTCTGTACTGGGGTGAATGTATGACATTGTTCTGCATTCTGTCCATCAATTGTTGTTTTTGCATTTGTCACCCCGAGTGGGACGGGTATGCCCAGACGTGGGTCCCGTGCTCTCCATTTAACTGGAGTCAAGCTATCCTGGCTGAAGAGGGGTGAAACCCCGAAACCGGTCCAAGGATGCTTGTTTCCAGTCCAGGGAGGACCTACCCTGGCAGTTCGGGCTGGACTGTTCCCATTGGGCGCAGGGTTAAGACTGATTTGCATATGGCTGGGTCCAAACTGGAATGGCATGGTGAGCAAAAAAACGATGGATTTAGGCCCAGATCTCTGTACTGGGGTGAATGTATGACATTGTTCTGCATTCTGTCCATCAATTGTTGTTTTTGCATTTGTCACCCCGAGTGGGACGGGTATGCCCAGACGTGGGTCCCGTGCTCTCCATGCCACTGGAGTCAAGCTATCCTGGCTGAAGAGGGGTGAAACCCCGAAACCGGTCCTAGGATGCTTGTTTCCAGTCCAGGGAGGACCTACCCTGGCAGTTCGGGCTGGACTGTTCCCATTGGGCGCAGGATCAAGACTGATTTGCATATGGCTGGGTCCAAACTGGAATGGCATGGTGAGCAAAAAAACGATGGATTTAGGCCCATATCTCTGTACTGGGGTGAATGTATGACATTGTTCTGCATTCTGTCCATCAATTGTTGTTCTTGCATTTGTCACCCCGAGTGGGACGGGTATGCCCAGACGTGTGTCCCGTGCTCTCCATGCCACTGGAGTCAAGCTATCCTGGCTGAAGAGGGGTGAAACCCCGAAACCGGTCCTAGGATGCTTGTTTCCAGTCCAGGGAGGACCTACCCTGGCAGTTCGGGCTGGACTGTTCCCATTGGGCGCAGGGTCAAGACTGATTTGCATATGGCTGGGTCCAAACTGGAATGGCATGGTGAGCAAAAAAACGATGGATTTAGGCCCAGATCTCTGTACTGGGGTGAATGTATGACATTGTTCTGCATTCTGTCCATCAATTGTTGTTTTTGCATTTGTCACCCCGAGTGGGACGTGTATGCCCAGACGGGGTCCCGTGCTCTCCATGCCACTGGAGTCAAGCTATCCTGGCTGAAGATGGGTGAAACCCCGAAACCGGTCCTAGGATGCTTGTTTCCAGTCCAGGGAGGACCTACCCTGGCAGTTCGGGCTGGACTGTTCCCATTGGGCGCAGGGTCAAGACTGATTTGCATATGGCTGGGTCCAAACTGAAATGGCATGGTGAGCAAAAAAACGATGGATTTAGGCCCATATCTCTGTACTGGGGTGAATGTATGACATTGTTTTGCATTCTGTCCATCAATTGTTGTTTTTGCATTTGTCACCCCGAGTAGGACGGGTATGCCCAGACGTGGGTCCCGTGCTCTCCGTGCCACTGGAGTCAAGCTATCCTGGCTGAAGAGGGGTGAAACCCCGAAACCGGTCCTAGGATGCTTATTTCCAGTCCAGGGAGGACCTACCCTGGCAGTTCGGGCTGGACTGTTCCCATTGGGCGCAGGGTCAAGACTGATTTGCATATGGCTGGGTCCAAACTGGAATGGCATGGTGAGCAAAAAAACGATGGATTTAGGCCCAGATCTCTGTACTGGGGTGAATGTATGACATTGTTCTGCATTCTGTCCATCAATTGTTGTTTTTGCATTTGTCACCCCCAGTGGGACGGGTATGCCCAGACGTGGGTCCTGTGCTCTCCATGCCACTGGAGTCAAGCTATCCTGGCTGAAGAGGGGTGAAACCCCGAAACCGGTCCTAGGATGCTTGTTTCCAATCCAGGAGGACCTACCCTGGCAGTTCGGGCTGGATTGTTCCCATTGGGCGCAGGGTCAAGACTGATTTGCATATGGCTGGGTCCAAACTGCAATGGCATGGTGTGCAAAAAAACGATGGATTTAGGCCCAGATCTCTGTACTGGGGTGAATGTATGACATTGTTCTGCATTCTGTCCATCAATTGTTGTTTTTGCATTTGTCACCCCGAGTGGGACGGGTATGCCCAGACGTGGGTCCCGTGCTCTCCATGCCACTGGATTCAAGCTATCCTGGCTGAAGAGGGGTGAAACCCCGAAACCGGTCCTAGGATGCTTGTTTCCAGTCCAGGGAGGACCTACCCTGGCAGTTCGGGCTGGACTGTTCCCATTGGGCGCAGGGTCAAGACTGATTTGCATATGGCTGGGTCCAAACTGGAATGGCATGGTGAGCAAAAAAACAATGGATTTAGGCCCAGATCTCTGTACTGGGGTGAATGTATGACATTGTTCTGCATTCTGTCCATCAATTGTTCTTTTTGCTTTTGTCACCCCGAGTGGGACGGGTATGCCCAGACGTGGGTCCCGTGCTCTCCATGCCACTGGAGTCAAGCTATCCTGGCTGAAGAGGGGTGAAACCCTGAACCGGTCCTAGGATGCTTTTTTCCAGTCCACGGAGGACCTACCCTGGCAGTTCGGGCTGGACTGTTCCCATTGGGCGCAGGGTCAAGACTGATTTGCATATGGCTGGGTCCAAACTGGAATGGCATGGTGAGCAAAAAAACGATGGATTTAGGCCCAGATCTCTGTACTGGGGTGAATGTATGACATTGTTCTGCATTCTGTCCATCAATTGTTGTTTTTGCATTTGTCACCCCGAGTGGGACGGGTATGCCCAGACGTGGGTCCCGTGCTCTCCATGCCACTGGAGTCAAGCTATCCTGGCTGAAGAGGGGTGAAACCCCGAAACCGGTCCTAGGATGCTTGTTTCCAGTCCAGGGAGGACCTACCCTGGCAGTTCGGGCTGGACTGCTCCCATTGGGTGCAGGGTCAAGACTGATTTGCATATGGCTGGGTCCAAACTGGAATGGCATGGTGAGCAAAAAAACGATGGATTTAGGCCCAGATCTCTGTACTGGGGTGAATGTATGACATTGTTCTGCATTCTGTCCATCAATTGTTGTTTTTACTTTTAGAAAGATGGCATTTTCTGCTCTTAGCCTTGTGCGCCTGCAACCTTTATCCAGTGCATGTCTGGGGTGGGTGACAGCTGGTCTTTCTGCATTCCTTCTAGACAGCCACCCAAAAAAGGAAATGAAGTGTAACTGATGGGGCATCCACATCCTGATGGACCATCCTGGGCAGGACGGGAGAGAGGAGCTGACACTTACACGTGAATAGTCTGTGTCTTGTCCTTACACAAAGGGCTGCATACCCCCTGGAGTGAGTCTAAAGCCAGAGCTGAAGGGAGGACCTCTGTGCACTTCGAAGCCCCCCTCTGAAGTCACCCCCACTTCAAAGGCACAACTGGGTATCAGTATTGGGTCTCTGACCCCACCAAATCAGACACCACTGAACCTGTGAAGAGCTCTGCCAGGAGGAAGGACTGCTATGCTGCTACATGGACTGCCACTCTTCTGGACTGCTGCTCTGGAAGACTGCCTTTCTGCTATGCTGCCCTGCTGCCTGCTACCCTACGCCCTGCTGAGGAAGGACTGGACCCATCTCACTTGAACCCAGAGTGACTCCAAGGGCATGCCGACTTGCCCCCTGTTCTAAGTCTCAGGACATCAAAGACTTTTTAACAACCTGCTACAGCACCTGGACTTTTCTTGCTGCAAATCTTGCCCTGCCACGTGGTGCCAAACTAGTCCTGGGCCCTTGGAAGTGGGTATAAAGTTTTGCAACTTTTAAAAATCCATACATCAATGACATTGTGCTGATTATAACCCGCCTATTTCCCTCAATGCCGATGCATCCCCACTGCTTCACGGACTGCAGACCTCGGATCGCCAACTGCACGGAGCATTGTCTCCAGTTCCCAATGAATCGCCTACATCCTGTGGCTCGACGACAATGCATCTTCCGTTTGCGCGGCTCGAGGACGACGCATCACCTTCGATCCAGCAGTTCGGTGCTGACGCATCACCTCTTTGCTTCTCACATTTGGAGTCCGACGACGATGCATTTCAGGTACTTTTCAGTGGGCCTTGGCTGGTCCCTGTGTCTGACCCGAGCTCCATTGCGGTCTTCCTGAACTTTTGGATTTACCCCAGATCAGCGCAACTAGATGTCCCCAGTTTATGCTTTAAGGTTTTAAGCACTACAATTTCATTTATTCTTTAAAAATTCACAACCCCGGTTCTAATTACTGGATTTTTGTTGTTTTGGTCTTGTTATGTTCTTAAAAATACAAGCTATTATTCTAAACTGATGTGAGTCTTTTTGTGGTGTTTTCACTGTGTTACCATTTGAAGTGTTGAGCAAACACTTTACACATTGCCTCATTGCCTGCTCTGTGCCAAGCTACCAGAGGGTGAGCACAAGTTAATTTATGGTGTGTCTCTGACTTACCCTGACTAGGATTGTGGTTCCTGCTTGGACAGGGTGCATACCTTTACCAACCAGAAACCTAATTTCTTACCGGAACCCACTGTCTTTGCTACCAAACCAGAAATGGGAATTTGTTTACAGCAGGGAACAGTGTATCATGGTCCATCTCCTGTTGTCCCTTGTCCATCCAGGGCCCAAAACATTTTTCACACCTCCACTCCCCTTAGGTACCCAAAATACGCCATTTGCAGAACCAAAATCCCATTCCTGATTCTCAGAATCAAGACAGGTGTGATTGTCATTGATTGTTGGGTAAACACTTTTCCCACACAGAGTTGTCTCAATGAGGTATTCTATTGCTTAAGAAAACTGAGCCATCTTTCATAATTCTATTAACTGGGTGGATGACAAAAAGAATTACTCGATTTTGAGCACTTTACAGAGGAGATAAACAAAGTGCTCCTCAGAAGGGGGGGCAGAGTGCTGATACTCAGCTACATAAGCAGAATATCTTCATCCACGTCAAGCACAGTGATTTAGAGGGTGCACCAAAGATTGGAAGAAGAATATTTGAGATAATGAGCAGATAAGTGGCACTTAAAATGGGAATAGAGAAAACATGTACCACAATTTCCCTGGGGTTTATGACTTTGACAATGCTTATTCCTGATGGTGCAGCAAAACTAACTGCAAAAAAGAAAGGAGATAATTAAATCATAAATACACTTTTTGGGATTTTTTTTAAGCTTCTCTTAAGGCACAGATGTTAAATTCACCTCTTCTTTGTCGTTATTTCACCTCACGAGGACTCTTCAATTTGCAAACTGTATTGATGTTATTTTTAAGTAAATGTGGATTTTTCCCAGTGTAGTACACATAATTGTTCCTGGATTATTGTGAAATTTGCTTGAATAGCCTTTATGCACTGTTGCAGCAGAGGAATAACATATTTAGTTTTAAATGTGAAGCTCGAGGCAGTACCAATTTCTCTAGCAATAAAACTTAATTCAGGGCCGATTTTGACCTATTTGTCAAACCTGAATTTAATTTAACTTCAATATTCATTGCCACTATGCGAGACAGGCAATAAATGCACAATGGAGCCACAGGGCATATTCATGAGAACTTTGTGTCATGCTTGCACAACACTACATGGTACATGTGTGACACAAATCTCAAAGTCAGATTTATGAAGCCAACAAAGCCATGGCTTTGAATGGCTTTAAAAATTTAGAGTAAAGCAACGCAGTGCAAATTGTTGCGTTGCCTTACTCTGTGCAAGGGAGGTGTCCCATGAGCGTTGTGTTGGATGTTCCCACATAACTCATATCGTTTTTGACGCATTGCCAGATTTACAAGGACTTGTAAACCTGGGAATGCTCCAAAAAATACACCTACCCAGGAGAGGAGTAACAAGAAGAAATATCTTTATTTCCCCTCGATTTCTCCTCTATGTGTGCTGCATTCTGCAGCACATATAGAAAGAGGAAAATGCCTTTCAGGATTGTTTTTGTGCAGGAAGGTGCCTCTTCCTGCAAAACAATAATCCTGCCTACAATACAGGCACCCGTGCACCATGGTGCAAGTGTGACTGCATTGGCGCTAGGCTGTCAAAATGGCCCCTGCACAGGGGAAAAGGACAGGAATGTGCCGTATTGTATTCCTTCTCCTTCCCTGTGTGTTGGAAATGGCCCTTTTTGCAGGGTTATCCCCAAACGTTTTGCTTTTTCCTCCTATTTTTCCCTGACCTGTTTGTGTTGGTTTTTGGACTCTGGGCACTTTACCACTGCTAATCAGTGTTAAAGTGCATATGCTCTCTGTGTAAATTGTGTTATGGATGGGTGTTTCCATGATTGGATATTTGATTTACCTGTTAGCCCCTAGTAAAGTGCACTGCGTGTGCCAAGGCTGGTGAATCAAATGCTACTCGGGGGCCTGCAGCACTGTTTGTGCCACCCCCGTGAGTAGCACTGATAACGGTAACTCAGACCTGCCATTGCAGAGTCTGCGCGCAGTTTGTAACTGCCATGTCGACTTGGCCAGTGCACACACTAGCCGGTCACTAACCTTCCCTTACATGTCAGACACCCCTCAGGTAGGCCCAAGGTACCCCTGAGGGCAGGGTGCAGTGTATGTCAAAGGTGGGACATGCCCTGGTGTGTGTGGCATGTCCTGATAGTGAATTACAGCCAATTTCGTTTTTCACTATTGCAAGGCTACCAGTTCCCCATAGGATAGAATGGGAGGTTTGTTTATAACATCTTATAAACATAACTGGCCCAGGGAATTTGGTAAGAAAATAAAATTTAGTATGCCTGACCTCAGAATCTAAAGATGCATCTTTTAGTGAAGGTGATTTTTACATTCTGTGTTGGAAAATACCACTTTTAGAAAGTAGGTATTTTCTTGCTCAGTCATCCCGTGTGCCTCTGCTGGAATGTGGATTGCCTGTCTGGGTTTTGGATGACAGAAGGCTGGGGGGCCGGAGGGGCTCCAGATAGTCTAGGTAGGTCAGGAAAGGGCTGAATAGACCTGGGCTGCGATGGGGGAAGGAGGAGGAGATTTTGTTGCACCTCAAAGGGCCTGGTCTGCCTCCGACAATGCCGTCTCCACCTCCTGCCAGGAAATCACACCAGAGAAGGCAGAACTGGTTCTGGCTGGGCACAGACACCCTCTGCCTGAAAGATCAAAGGATTTTTGGATACAAATACTGGGGCCCAGACCCCTGAACTCTAGAACTCTTTTGGATCAAGAAGACTGCCAAGAAGAAGAGCCGGAGAAGCTGTGTGCTTTGCTGTGTTGGCCTGCAGTGGCTGCTTCTGTCTTGGGCAGTGAAAGGCCTGGACTGGACTTTCTGTAATCTACTTTTGTGAGTTTCTCCAAGGGCTTGAGGTAGAGCTTGCCCCCTGTTCAAGAAGTCTCAGGAACAGCAAAGACTTCAAGTTCTTCTGCCCTCAGCACTGGGGACTGTGTATTTTGTGCTGCAACAGAAGAAAAGCAACTCGACGACGTCGACGCCGCCAACTCCGTGTCCCGAAGGCACCTCAGAGGGCACCGCCGCAATGCCGCACCGCGACCCTGGTCTCACCGACGCCGCCTGCTGACGCCGCCACCGAGCCGCTGCTCGCACCGTGACCTGTGGGCACCGCCCTCCGCACCACTTCGCGACGACGCCTTGGCACCGCAGAGGGCACCGCCACAATGCCGCACCGCGACCCTGGTCTCACTGATGACGCCTGCTGATGCCGCCACCGAGCCACTGCTCTCCGCACCGCCTCGCTTCACGACGACGCCTTGGTATCCCCGACGACGCCGCTCCATGCCGAAATCTACGCCGCTGCTTGCACCGTGGTTCGAGGGCACCGCTCGTAAAGTTACACGACGCACCGCCCTCATCCCGCACCGCAGCCTTGGCCTACCGACGCCGGCGCCATCGACTCCAGTTCGTCAGCCGACGACAGCGCTTCAGCAACGATGCCGCCGCTGCTTGCACCGTGACCTGCCAGCACCATGACGAGCACCGCCTTCATCTCGCACCTCAATCCTGGTCTCACCGACGACGCCATCTGATGCCCCCACCGAGCCGCTGCTCGCACCGCGACCTGAGGGCACCGCACGCCGCACCGCTGCACTTCGCACCGCAACACACGACGCCTGCCGACGCCAGCGCTCCTGACTTCAACAAAGAGGAGATCGATCTGCAACGCGTGTGACTTCGAGGGCCCCGACGACTCTGGCACCGACCTCCGGAACCGACGCCTGCGGACGCCGTGCTTTCGAAAGCTCAACGAGAGGTCGCCGACGCCCTGCATTTCTAAAAGGTACTGTTTGCGGGTCTTCCCGACACCGTAGCTGGCCCGCGACGCCGCGGTCAGCCAGAACTGTTTGGATTTGTTTGCTCACGACGCCGTGATAGCCCCGGACGGAGCTATTGACAGCAAGGAACTGTTTTTAAAGCATATTTTGATAACTGAAGATTTTTAAGTACTGTATTGTGGATTTTTATCATTTTTGGTCTTTTCTTAAGTATATAAAAATATTGGATATTTTTCTAAACTGGTGTGGTGTCCTTTTGTAGTGCTTACCCTGCATTACTGTTAGTTATGTGCAAATGCTTTACACACTGCCTCTAAGATAAGCCTGACTGCTCGTGCCAAGCAACCAAGGGGGTGAGCAGGGGTTATTTTAGGAATGTAACTCCCTTATCCTGACTAGAGTGGTGGTTTCTGCCTGGCTTTGGCACATGCCCTAGCCTACCAAAAATCCCATTTCTAACACTGTGACGCAGGGTAGCGCAGCGAGGTGGCTTGCTGTGCTGCCCTGTGTCACAAATTTCATAAACATGGCCCATTGTGTGCAGCATTTCGCAACTACTGACCACAAGATGCATAAGGGCCAGAGTTTACATGCCAAACCCCCTTCTATATATGTACGTAAAGCCATGCCATATTAAAAGTAAGAATGCCAGATTGACTTCAGCAGAATATTTTATCCTGCCATGCAGCAAGACTCATGAACATTGTATCAAAGGAGTTATATTGAATTTCTCATAAATTCATATCACAAAAGTATGATAATTAGCTATGCAATATGGCACCTTCATTTCGAGAAAATGCCAAAACGTTCTGAGCTGGCCTTTACTTTAAAAAAAGTGTGTTTCAAAAATGATTGTTCATCAACCTACAAGAATGTGTTGTTCTGTGAATCTGCTGGCATTGTTCACTCGCTTAACATTTTAATGGAATGCTGTCACAGTTCAACTATTTTTGACCTAAAACTAGACAAAAACTTCACCAGCTTTAAATTAACCCACAGCGCTACCCGCTGATGCATTACGCATGAACAACAGGAGGACTTTAGCTACCCTATCCCCAAAGCCGTATTTACGAATTCCATCTTTCCTTCCCTCCGGTACTAATTTCTTTATAACGTTATATAGCTGCTGCTACTTTCATTATTCAGCCTCAACTTCGTGTTTGCTGTATTTTGATGTTTATTGATGACTACGTTGCATTCCTCTTTTGTTATCATTGCAGTTGTCTTTGCAGACTGTTAATTATATGATTTTTTTTTTTGCTTTATTGTTTGCTGTGCGCAGGAGCAGGAACACTGGCATTTGTCTCCGCAATGCAAATAATAAACAACGTAACTCAATACAATGCGTTCTCCTAGGGTCCGAGTCACAAAAGCGTGAGAAAAGAACAAAAAATGTACTCCTCTAGGCTTACACCACTGTTTAATGTTCTCAATTATTTCTTTGGGTGATCCAGACATTCTTCAACTATCGCAGATTACCAGGAGCGCTCAAATACCCGGGTGACCATGCATTCATGTGGGCGCAAAGTGTACGTGCCAAAGTGCATTTTAAAACGTTGATTCTCTACTAAGAAAGTGCGTCTTATGAAAAGAAACGCTTTTCCATTAATTTCCAAATATTGTTACAGTTTCCAAGTTTTCATTTACCCCTACCTTTGACATAAGGAAATTTAAGTGAATGTTCCACGCAGGAAACGGCAAATCATAGGTGAATATTCACAAACATGCATGAGACCAATGTTCACCAATTGTACATGCTCACAGCTCACCCAGTCTGAAATGCCCACAAAACGTCCCTTGACAGTCCCTAACACATAAAATACCCTACTTGTGAAATATCCGTGTGAACATATCCCATTTACAACAATACCATCCCACTGCCCTGATTGGGATTTGTTCTGTCGTAAATGTTATTTCTGCACACTCAAGTTGCTCAGATAGGCATGTGAATCTGACCCTGTGAGCTCAGTCACTGGCCATGAGTCAGATGCACCAGTAGGCTACTTAAATATTTATCCGACTGACCAGGAACAACATTTCAATCCTGGGGAAGAGGAAGATTGCATTTGCTGGACAATGTTACTTTTCTTTTCACCTACAAGGGTCCCTCTGATCAGCCTGGGGTCTGAAGGGACCCACGGGCTGTGCTATTCCATATGAATTAGCCATCGCCCTGGACAAGACGTAAGTGTATGGGTTTAGGGTTGCACAAAACACGGGATCCCAAGCAACAGATCTTCCTTGATGTAGGTGCAGAGCCAGTCAGACACCTCCCGCTGGGCAGAACATATTTCTTTTCATAGAATTTGCCATTATATCAGACATGAAGTGAGGAGGATAATGGACTTTGCAATCACTGCGTGTTTAAATGAGATGTTAATGATTCTAATTAACTGCTTAATTAAATGAAATTGATAGTTTTATTCTCTGTATTTGATAAGCTCACAAATGTTTTGAAAAAGACGAACAATTTTGGAAGAGAGTATCATCATCTCAAGGGCAAAAAATATGCATTCTGTGTTTCTGTCCTTTTATTGCTTATATTGATAAGTGACAGAGTATCTAATTACCTACCTGTTCAGCTACCTCCACCCTTCACCTTGACTTAATTAGATTTTAAATAAACATCGACAAAGTCAAGAGGTATGTCTTTTTAATAATATATGACCAGAGGCACACAGGCCCAGATTTACAAAGAGCTAAAGCAACGGCCATGTCTGAACTGGGGTGGTGGAGTGAGCTAAAGAATGATGATGGATTAAACCCAGATCAGTTGACTGGGGGTGAGTGTTTGATTAGCTCAAGCGCTCCGTCCATTATCCCCTTTGGTATCGCTTTGTTCACCCTAAGTTGGCAGGGTATGCCCAGACGTGGGTCCCTTGCTCACTGTGCCACTGGATTCAAGCTAGCCTGGCTGATGACGGCTGAATAGCCAGAAACCGGTGCCAGAATGCTTGTTTCCGGTCCAGGGAAGACATGGCTTGGCAGTTCGGGCTGGACTGTTCCCATGAGGGTCAGACTGATTTGCATATGGCCATGTCTGAACTGGGGTGGTGGAGTGAGCTAAAGAATGATGATGGATTAAACCCCGATCAGTTGACTGGGGGTGAGTGTTTGATTAGCTCAAGCACTCCGTCCATCATCCCCTTTGGTATCGCTTTGTTCGCCCTAAGTTGGCAGGGTATGCCCAGACGTGGGTCCCTTGCTCACTTTGCCACTGGATTCAAGCTAGCCTGGCTGATGACGGCTGAATAGCCAGAAACCAGTCCCAGGATGCTTGTTTCCGGTCCAGGGAAGACATGGCTTGGCAGTTCGGGCTGGACTGTTCCCATGAGGCACAGGGTCAGACTGATTTGCATATGGCCATGTCTGAACTGGGGTGGTGGAGTGAGCTAAAGAATGATGATGGATTAAACCCAGATCAGTTGACTGGGGGTGAGTGTTTGATTAGCTCAAGCGCTCCGTCCATTATCCCCTTTGGTATCGCTTTGTTCGCCCTAAGTTGGCAGGGTATGCCCAGACATGGGTCCCTTGCTCACTGTGCCACTGGATTCAAGCTAGCCTGGCTGATGATGGCTGAATAGCCAGAAACCGGTCCCAGGATGCTTGTTTCCGGTCCAGGGAAGACATGGCCTGGCAGTTCGGGCTGGACTGTTCCCATGAGGCACAGGGTCAGACTGATTTGCATATGGCCATGTCTGAACTGGGGTGGTGGAGTGAGCTAAAGAATGATGATGGATTAAACCCAGATCAGTTGACTGGGGGTGAGTGTTTGATTAGCTCAAGTGCTCCGTCCATCATCCCCTTTGGTATCGCTTTGTTCGCCCTAAGTTGGCAGGATATGCCCAGACGTGGGTCCCTTGCTCACTTTGCCACTGGATTCAAGCTAGCCTGGCTGATGACGGCTGAATAGCCAGAAACCAGTCCCAGGATGCTTGTTTCCGGTCCAGGGAAGACATGGCTTGGCAGTTCGGGCTGGACTGTTCCCATGAGGCACAGGGTCAGACTGATTTGCATATGGCCATGTCTGAACTGGGGTGGTGGAGTGAGCTAAAGAATGATGATGGATTAAACCCAGATCAGTTGACTGGGGGTGAGTGTTTGATTAGCTCAAGCACTCCGTCCATCATCCCTTTTGGTAAAGCAACGGAGGGGCAGCAGGAAAAGTTGTGCGCTACGTTGCATGAACTGCATGTACTGCAGAGGGCATAACTGCACCTTATCTACAAAGAAGTGGTGCAGTCCTGCTACCTTCCTGCACTGGAGCACTTTCAGCACCCATGTGCCAACGCGGACATCCTTGCATCCATCCAAGGGTGTCTGCATAAGTAAGCATAGATTGTATGGAGGAAGGGGTCCCTAGAAATAAGGAATGAGAAAGGAACCTTCAGAAATGAATGATTTTTCTCAAACCCAGAGGGGTAGTGGGTGAGTATGCAACAGCATAGGTCTGGTCAGCAAGAAGAAAGCAAAAGAGAACAAGCTTTGGCAAAGCCAATTGGTCTGATCTTTCATATTTCATATAATTCAAGTAATTACTAATGTCTGTCTCGAGTAAGAAGCAACAGCTCAAATGTCCTCAAAAAGGCTGCAGCCTTTCAAAACCTTACCAGATGCTCCTCTCAAGTTCAGAAGTAATTGCATCACAAGTCTAGCACACAGCTGCTCTAACTCAGTTTTTACAGAATGGCCCTCTTAAGTCAGATGCAACTGCTTCAAATGTTCTTCACAAAGTTAAGAGGGTATGGCTACAACATAAAAATGAGCTGTCTTTCACCTAGGTGATTCTGACTTCAGGAGCAGCTCCCTGCCCCATGACCACCAGCCTGTGCTTAAGGTCTCATGCCCCTTATATACGCTTTCTACTGGTTGTTACATTTGTGCTCCGATTGATTCCTTTGTCTAGGGATTCTATTGGACTAAGGGGTTAGGGTTCGAGTTCTGACTGGCTTATAGGTCTGGGGTTCTGATTGGCTCCTAGGGCTAGGGTTTCTATTGGACTTAAGGCTTAGAGTTAAAGTTCTGATTAACTGATAGGTCTGGGGTTCTGATTGGCTCCTAGGCTAGAGCCTCTAATGGATTTTGGGTTTAGGGTTTCGCTTTGGATTGGTTGCTAGGGCAAGAGCTGTGATTGGTTGAAAGGGCCTGGTCTCCTATTGGTCCTAGGGTTAGGGCTCTGATTGGTTAGGGTTAGGGCTAGGGTTCCAACTGGCCAAAGTTCACCTGACCTAGGGTTATTTATCACTAGAGTTCAGGGCATCTCAGCCCGGGCGTTGAGGTTAAGGGTGGAGAAGACAAGAGCAGTTGCCTGTTTGGCCCTTGATTGGGACAGGTCAGGCCTCCGGCCAGAAATGGTGCCCTTTTTTCCATTCACCAGCAACCACCTTGAGCTATCCGCATCCACAAATGTATTAACACACTAACACCAAATGCAGTCTACTCATTTGTTACAAACAAATCCTCAACAAATTTCAGTGTCTCAGCAACCACTACAAAACCCCACAAACTACACCTATCAAACTATAGCACAAAATCGTATAGGCAAAAGAGGAGGTAGACTACCTATTATATTCAAGCAAACAATAAATCCCACCAAAGCTGACAACATTTCCATACAAGCTAAACATTTGGTTTGACAAACCCATTATGCCCTATCCAAAAACTATCATAACTGGCCTAGTCACACACAAACCTACAACAGATCGTACACAAACCCACACACATTGCTGGACACATTCTTGATGTCAGTTTCTCAAATCAGAACTAGTTACCTTTCAAACGATTACATGGTCAGACCACCATTTGGTAGCTTTCCAACATAAAACACCACAAATCAACACACCTAAGACTACCTTACATGCATCCACCTATGAACCATAGTACAACCTCAATTTTGAATACTTAGGGACCGATTATGATGTAGTGCGGAAAGCCTCCGAATGGCATTTGGATTCCCCTAGACCGTGTCTGAACCTATCCGCCCGACTCGGTCGGAAACAATTCCGACCGTCCGATTACGATGTTCGAGGTTGGAAAGGAAACCGTTTGGTCAATCCGAATCGGTTCCGACCGGCATTTGGAGAAACCGAGTTAGTCGGAGCCTAATCGTACAGCTCTATGGACAGCTTTTCCGACCAACAGATTACGATGTCGGATTCGGACAGCTTTTCTGACTCGGTTTGTCCGACACTGAAAGACTGTCGGAAACTGTCTTTGGGGGCACCTATCAGGCCCCCCTTCATCCTGAGGCCTCCGGTTCGGGACCCCCCTGTAAAACCATGCACAGTGTGGAAGACTCTATGGGGTGCCCTTGACAGGGTGCAAGGTTTTCCGCAACCACCCCTTTTCCCCTTAGGAGCCTGTGTTGTTGGTCGGAACACAGGCTCCCATTACAGTCAACTGGAGTCCTTCCAAGCGGTGTTCGGAAGCATCGTAATCGGTCGTGCGGAACCGCCGGCCGCAAGTCGGTCAGAACCGTTTCCGACAAGGAGTCGGGCAGAAAGTTTCCGCACAACATCGTAATCGGTCCCTTAGAAACACAACTAACATCCAACACAGATCTAGACACAATAAATTCCATTCAAAAACTCTATGAGTGGATACAGGATACTTTTGATATAATACCACTAAGAACAGCAAAACAGGACAAAAGAAAACAAGTACCTCGGAGACATACAGAATTAAAAAAGATAAAACAACAAATTAGAAAGCTGCAACGCGAATGGCTCAAAACAAACAGCAATCAAGACAAACTTCACCTATGCAAACTTTTTTATTTTATAAATCTCTTTAGATTTAAATCTTTTTGTTGATATTTATCAACAAACAAATCATCTCGCTTTGAAAGAGATGCCAGATCATGGGCTACACAGAGCCCTTGCAATTGACTTACTGGAGAGTCGAACAAGAAACGGGAAAGGACAGGAAAAATTAAACTGTCAACCCCCCCTCCCTGTACCCCCACCCCCACCCCTGTTCACTGCGATTCGGTAGTCGTATTTTAGGCCCGTGATGTTTCACTGCTGATTCGTGTCTTGGTTAGCAATGGTGTTGGTTGCAGGAAGGCGCAGGAGACGCAGGTACCTAGGACATGTAAGTTCTCGGAACTCTGGTGTGAGTAGGCCAAAAACAGGTGCCAGAGATCTCCAAAGGTTGAGTCCTTCCCTGCCAGTGTAAGGGTTATCTTCTCCATCCCCAGTACATGCCATAGGTGCTGGAGCCAGCCCGTGTGTGTGGGAATTCGGGAGGTTTTCCAGTGGATCAAGATGTTTTGAGTAGCTGTTCCCAAGGCTATCGCTATCTGGCGACCTCTTCTGGACTTTAGGGGGTATGTTAAGGGATTTGGTACCCCTAGCAGAGTATAGGCTGGGAATCTTGGTAGTTGGGTATCTAGGTATTTGTCAACTTCGTCTAATATCTGAGACCAATATTGTTGTATGTGTTCACATTCCCACAGGAGATGGACCAGCGTTCCTGTTTTCCCACACCCTCTCCAGCAATCTGGGCTTTGTTTGGGGTCTGCCCTGTGAATGCGCTCTGGAGTGTAGTACCAGTAGGTGACTATTTTTGTTAGCATTTCAGTCAGTCCCATATTGCTTGCCGTGTGCCGTGCCGTGTAGTACACACCCTCCCATTCTTTACTGCTAAGTTCTTGTCCCAGATCTCTCTCCCAGCGCATGCGGCTTGCGTTGTATGCATGTGTATTTTGAGTGAGTAACATCTTGTATAGATCCGAGATTAATTTCTTATCCGATGTCCTTGTTATAAGCCATCTTTCATAAGAGGTGAGGTGCCTCTGTGCATGTGGCCTATTGTCTGACTGTAGTGCCCAGTGTCTAAGTTGCAGGTAGTGCAGCCTTTCTGACTCAGGGATTCCATAGTCAGATCTGACTTGTGGGAAGGAGAGCACTCCCTCTTCGTCGAAGAGATGCCCCAAGGCGCGGCATTCTGTAGCACGCCAATGTGTGAAGGCAGTCTCACCAATCCCTGGGCTAAATTCTGGGTTGTCGAAGAGTGGGGTGAGGGGAGAGGGGAAAGTGCTTAACTTATGTTTCATGTTAGTCTGATCCCAAGTTATTAGTGTTGTTCAATATCAATCTCTTTATTAACTTTTGCATCATATAGGAGGTATGGGTAACAAATGCATTTTGAGTTCAATACAAAGCTAAGCGACAATCTAGAGACATCAATGCTTGTAACATTTCTCAATGTGTTGTAATATTACATTCACTTGTCACACAAACAATGTAGACTAAAAGGTAACATGCATCCCTGTAAACCCTTTCCAAACCCTGTGTCTAGTCTAGTCTTCAAAATCCCCTGAACTCCCTTCAAGCCCCCCAAATTTTTTCCATTTTTTGGGGCATCCTCTATCCTGATACACCACCTGCTCCGCTCCCTGACACCTGTCCGAATCTGACATCCACTCCCCAATGGTCGAGGAATCCATCTTACCCTACGCCGGGGATATATTTCACTTGGCCACTCCGGCCGCTAGTGTCACCCAGATGTTTTGATATCTAGGCCTAGTTTCTTCCCCCTATATGTTCAGCAGTAACTACCTTGCACTCAACGAGACTGTGCTGGACGTAACCTGAGACATCGCCTCCGTGATCTGTGTCCAAAATGCTTGCATCTGGGGACATGCCCATTAAATATTAAAGAATGTAGCTTCCTGGCCACAGCCACATAAACAATGTGGGGACACTGTTTTTCTGGCCCTAAAGAGGACCGTCCTAGAATAATAGGACTTATGCAAGATCCTCAATTGGACCAGATGAAATCTGGACCTGATAACAATTTCCCTTGGGCTTTGTATGGCCTCGGTCCATTCCTCATAATCAATGTCTCCAAGGTCTTCTGACCATTTTTCACATAAATGTACCAGTATATCTGGGGAGTTATTTAGTAATTTCCTATAGATCAACAAGTTACCATTGTTTGGCATGGAATCTGCCAAGAACTGGTCTTCCAGAGGGGATGATTCTGGTAAGCCCTCCTCCTCTTGTAAGTGACGCCTTATCGCATGGCCCAGCTGCAAATACTTGAGTGTTCAGTTTCGGTCATGTTATTTTCCTGACAGAGGTCCGCAAAAGGTATTAGAGCCTGTCCTCTCCATATATCCCTGAGGTATTCTATCCCAATTAAATCCCATCTTGAGAAGTCCTTTATGCCCTCCACCTCTTTTAGTAGGTCACAATACCATAGTGGGGTCCGGTTCGTTAGCTTACCGCGCCATCTCAAATTTTGCATTGCTTCCCTCCAAGCCCTGACTACTGACTTTGTGTGAGGTGGCAAGTTTCGCTCTTCTTTAGCTGATAGAGAACTGTGTCATATGTCCCCTGGCCCATTACATGTCTAATAACACAATAGGTGGGCTCCTGTTGATCTGCGAAGACCCAATCCTTGATCACTACTAATTGCATTGCCCAGTAGTAGAGCCTGGCATGTGGACCCCAAGCCCACCCATATATACTCCCCTCTGCAGTTTACACAGTGCAGTTCTAGGGGTGGAGCACTGCCACAGTGGCATACCGATTTCCTGTTGTACTTTCTGAAATATCATCATTGGGACACAAAATGGAGTATTCTGCCAAATGTACAATAACCACGAATGGGTCATCATTTTGTAGAGGGAAGCCCTTCCCATCAGCGAGAGGGGTAAGTTTAGTCAATGGGCCATCACCTATGCAAACTTAACAGAATATATAAGTCGAAAATCAAAAAATCTAAAGAAAAAAGGTACTATTCAGACAGAATTCAAAATGCTAAGTGTGCAAATAAAGAATTTTGGAAAATTCTCACAGAATTTCATATGCCTAAGTGCACAGAAGGAACTCATCCCATTACTCAAGAATTCAGTGACAAATTGGCAAATCATTACACAATCAAAACAGACACATTGGACTCCTATTTAAAACAAAGGAAAACCACAAGCACCAACCCATTCCCCAAAATCCCGTCCAAGACTAGGCTAACCCAGATTCTGCATTCCTTCAAACAAATATCACAAAGTGAATTTATGGATCTGGTCAAAGCAAGCAGGCCAGATGGCTGCTTTCTGATCCTTGCCCACCACAAATCTTCAAGAACATTCTATTAACTACCTTTGATGCCACACCATTAAGAAGAATCATGATTAATTTTTGAGCTACAGGAATCTTTCCAGAAGACCTGAAAAAAGGCATACATACGACCAATATTAAAGAAAACTAACCTGGACCAGCATAATGCTGACAACTACAGAACAAATGCAAATGGAACTTTCCTGGCACTTAACCTTAAACCCCACCATACAACAAAAAACCATAGGTGGTACATCTTTCTCTGTCCAAGCGCCAAACTATGGAATTCATTACCCCCAAACATAAGATCCACGGATAACTATCTTACTTTCATAAGACTACTCAAGAGGTGGCTCTTTCCTACATAACCACAATACTCAAGCTTAATGTATAGCATATCCCAGTGCTTGTGAACATTTATAATTTAATTAAATGCATGTATCTAGATACATGTATTTCTGGGAAACATCCATTACAACGCAGCCATTACAACGACCTACCTTTACAACGCAACTGTTACATTGCAACTGCCTTTACATCGCATGCCATTACAATGCATGCCATTACAACGCATGTCACTACAACGCTTGCCATTACAATGCATACCATTACAACGCATGCCATTACAAAGCATTATAAGGTAAGTAATGGAGATTATTTTAGTGTTAGGGTGGGTATGGGATTTGGGGTACATGGGAATAGCAATTTTTACCCCTACACCCTCCAACACTTTCCCTACTGTTGCACTCACTGGAGTGGGAATAGTAATTTTTACCCCTACACTATCCCACAATTACCCTACTGTTGCCCTAAAAGTATTATGAATTGTAATGGTATGCGTTGTAATGGTATGCATTGTAATGGAATGCGTTGTAATGGTAGTTTTTAAAAATGTGTTGTAATGGCATGCATTGTAAAATCATGCAATGTAATGGTAGTTGCGATGTAAAGACTGCGTTGTAAAAGCATTCGTTGTAATTGCATGAGTTGTAACGTCATATATTCGTATTTCTTTGTACAAATATGTATAAAAACTATGGTTTTAAAATATATAGATATTCATTTCTTCTGTTAAGAAATGTATATATTACTTATAGTTGTATATATATATACACATATATATATATGTGTATATATATATATATTAATCTATGCTTAACATGTTTATAGGTCACTGCATAGTTTTCATATGTTATTTAATTAGATGCTTATGGGTCCCTGTTTTATTCATCTATCACAATATGTAAATATTATCATAACCGTTTTATCTATCAAGTGATTCTCTGTTGAAATATTGAGGAAAACATCTAAATTAAAAAATAAATAAATAGTTATAAAAAATAAATAAATAAATTAGCTTCAAGTACAGCAAGACTTGAAAAGTCTGAGTTGGTACACTACATCTTAAAATCTCGATATATCATCTTCCTTATAGATGTATGCCCTTTCTACTGTAGAAGAAAACATATATATGTACTTGTATACCCTCTCGATATATTTATATATCTATATATTTATTACTTTACTCCTGTAGAAAAAGTGAAAAAATCCCTTTGACTCTCTCCAATGCACTACTCTGTCTCACGCTATACCTCTCTCAATATATCCTCTACCTTCACTCTCTGACTCATCCCAAATCTCATTCTACTACTATGATCTCAAAATTAAACCTTTCTAGACTCTTCCCCATCTACCCCTCATTGGCTCACTCGAAACCTCATTTTACTACTATGATCTCCCAAGCAACCCTTTCCGAATTCTTACCCCATTTATCCCTCCTTTGACTCATCCCAAACCTCATTTTACTACTATGATTTCCCTAATCCCTTTCTAGAGATCCTTACCGCCTCCATCTCTCCTTTTGCTCATCCCAAGCCTCATCTTAATACTATGATCTCCCAAATAATACTTTCTAGACTTTTCCCTCTCTTATCTCTCCATTATCATAACCAGTCCAACTAACAGGCTTGCATGTCCACCACTGAAATGAACACATATTTACCTATACTAATTTACACTAATTTTTTTTCGTCGAAAAGTGCTTTCACATTTCATCAGGTGTAGTAAGCGCTATATATATACAATTACAATTACACTTTTGCTACTGTAATGAATTGTGCTTGTTTTGTATAGGACAAGTAAAACTGCCAATGCTGGTATATGCTGTTGATTCAATAACTCAACTTTTTTTTAGTTTAGTGTGGGGTGGGTGGCCTGAAGTCCAGTTTAGATGAAAACTAGCATCTGTATAATTCCGGGCCCCCTGATATACCTCTGTAACAAAATTGTTGTCCTGAGATTTTCATTTTTTACTTGTGTTTTTGTATCATTAAAGAAGTAATTTAGCTTGGGTAGACATTGCTGATCCGGGCTGAATTTTTTTGGACAAGATTTTGTAAAATGGCGGATGTGTTGCAGTGATGATGTAATATTTCAGGAACCATGAGACCTATATACTTCATTTTGGTGTAAAAACATACATTCTGGGAGTCAAGTAGTCTTATGACAGAAAATAACTCCTCAGAGCAACCTTTCTGCCATTTTCCAAAATGGTGGTTATAATAGAGGAAAAAGAGACATATATAGAAATTAAACTAATAATAATGTTTTTTAATCCTTTTATGTATAAACTAAAAAATTTTATTATCTGTTCATGGAAAAAATAATGTTTATCACTCTTGTTTTAGACACATTTTCATAGTTCACTTTATTTATTTGTTTCGGCAATTACTCATGGTGCATTTGCAGAATTTAAGAAGAGTATATCGACAGGGACATCTTTTTGTAGCACAGGTTTTGCAAGTACATGCACGTGTAAGTTCTGTGGGTAGAGGCTTTAGAAATGTTGTTGGTTTTATCACCCCATCAATGTCTACCCAACCAAATTCACGCGGATCTTTCTCTACATTTGCATGATCCAAAATATTTACAGAACTTCTGATCAAGTAGAATACTCTTTTAATGTGTCCACAGACAGAATATGATGTTGGTGGAAGGTCACTTAGTAGGACTGATCTCTTGAGCTCTCTGTACAGAACATTGTCAAATGTGTGACAGTCAGCAATCATTTTCCACACACTCACAAGTTATTTTTCTATGTCTTCAAGAATGTCACATTCTTCTTCTGTCTCAGCAAACCCTTTTAGAAACTTTACAGTTTCAGCAGTTAAAGCTCAAAGCTTTGTTTCAATTTTGCTCATAGTGTCATCATAGTGTCATCACCCGTAAGAATATGTGGTTCGTGGTAAGATTGCTGCCGCTTGACGAATCCACCATATATTTTAAATATTGTAAAACTTTTAATCTGTTTTATATTGCGACATTTTGCACAGCCCTGAGAAGCATTTGAGCACTTTCCTACCTGCTTTCCCGTCCCGGTCCACCGCGGCTGTTTGCTGTTTGAGTGGAGGGCGTGGTAAGCAGTACCTGGACCATTCACAAAGCACTTCCGGTCTAGGAGGGGGCGCAGTAGTTTTCCCGCTCGCTCTCCTATTTTAGACCGATGTGCCAGCGGGCGCACCGAAAGGGCGCCTAAGGCAAGCCCATCTGCGCCCGTCCGCGCCCGACCGGGACCAGGAGCCAGGACCCCTGCTCCTTGCAAATCAGACCCTAGGAGCTCTCTTTACTACCCTAGAGACTCACTCCTGGCACTATCCAAACACGTACCAGGCAATAAAACATCCTGTATGAAAACCTATCCAGGGTATATGGAGGGCCCCTTTTCCTGTCTCAACTGCAAATGGTGCAGCCTAGCACAGTCAGACTGGTCGCACAGAGAAGCGGATGACCAGTCCAAACTAAACTGCATTTATTTTAATGCCAGGTCTGTACCTAAACACTCCCTTGACATTTGGGACACCATAAACGAGACGAATCCTGAATTAGTTTTCATTACAGAAACCTGGTTGGATGAAAACAATTCCCCTGATATTGCGAACGCCTTACCTCCTGAATATAAAATACTAAAACAAGACAGGTAGGGACGGAAGGGAGGGGGGCTTGCTATCCTGTTTACGGACCGCTTCACCTGCCTCCCTGTCACAACGGCTCAACTGGGAGAGCAAGAAATACTATCATTTCAGGTGTCCAGAGGGGGCCATATTATACTTGGCGGAGCAGTGATCTACAATCCCCCCGGATATCAGCCAGAGTTCAGTGCTAAACTACTCTCCCAGGTATTACCCGCATGTTTAAAACACAAAAACATTATGGTAATGGGGGACTTCAACGTCCACTTTGAAAAAGCAAACAATCCGGTGGCAACTCACCTGGAAAATGACATGCAGATTCTTCAATTAAAGCAATGGGTCTAGGGGCCCACACATATTGCAGGGCATACACTGGACCTACTATTCTCTAATATAGAATCTACCCTGGTCCGGGATATTAAACCTCTCTCCTGGACTGATCACTCTCTAATCTCTTTCTCGCTCAGCCTGCCGGCGACCTTAACAAAATCTCCTAAGCCTTTACAAGTGGCAAACAGAGCCTGGAGACTGGTCACATCTGACTTATTTCAATTCCACTCCGTCCTTAACGATTCAAAGACTCTAGGTGCCCTCCCTGTTAATACGGGAGCAGTAATTCTCGAAACTGAGATCACAAACACACTGGATCAGTGTGCACCCAAACTAAAACCAAAATCTATAAAGAAAACACCATCCAAAAAGTGGTATTCGCCTGAACTCAGGGCACTGAAAAGAAAGTGTAAAACAACGGAACACAATTGGAGATTGTCTAAACAGGACACGGACAGGCTGGTATATAAGACAGAAATGAGGAGTTATAATATTGCAATTAAGAAGGCCAAAAGAGCTTACTTCGCAAAGCGAATAAATGAGAATAGCAACTCGGCAAAAGAGCTGTATAAAATAGTACGAGAACTTTGCAAACCAGCCAGTATGTCCCAAACCTTGCCTTCCTCAGCAGAATGCTGTGAAATGATTAGTAAATTCTTTTCTGATAAAATCAGCAAAATATACTCGTCATTTAGTATCAATGCCCCTTTTGACACTACCAATTGGAAACACCTGGACCCCCATCCCGATGCCCTAGCACGTCTGGGTAGTTTCTCCCCTTTTACTGAGGAAGAGGTCACAAAGGCAATGGGGGAAGTTAAATCAGGGTCCCCTCTTGATCCTTGCCCACACTTCATTTTCGCTCGGATCATACCTGCACTATGCCCATATGTCACGCAGCTATTCAATCAATCTCTAGAGACTGCAGTTTTCCCAGAAATTTGGAAACAGGCTATAGTGACCCCTCTGCTGAAAAAGGCAGGCACGGATGTCCATAACCCAGCCAACTATCGGCCAATCTCCCAACTCCCTTATCTTTCTAAAGTGATGGAGAAGTTGCTTAATAGCAAAACCAAAGGGGATGATGGACGGAGTGTTGAACATTGCAAGCACTCACCCCCAGTCAACTGATCTGGGTTTAATCCATCATCATTCTTTAACTCACTCCGCCACCCCAGTTCAGACATGGCCATATGCAAATCAGTCTGACCCTGTGCCTCATGGGAACAGTCCAGCCCGAACTGCCAAGCCATGTCTTCCCTGGACCGGAAACAAGCATCCTGGGACTGGTTTCGAGTTCATAACCCTCATCAGCCAGACTATCTTGAACCCAGTGGCAAAGTGAGCAAGGGACCCACGTCTGGGCATACCCTGCCAACTTAGGGCGAACTTAGCAAAACCAAAGGGGATGATGGACGGAGTGTTAAACATTGCAAGCACTCACCCCCAGTCAACTGATCTGGGTTTAATCCATCATCATTCTTTAGCTCACTCCGCCACCCCAGTTCAGACATGGCCATATGCAAATCAGTCTGACCCTGTGCCTCATGGGAACAGTCCAGCCCGAACTGCCAAGCCATGTCTTCCCTGGACCGGAAACAAGCATCCTGGGACCGGTTTCGGGTTCATAGCCCTCATCAGCCAGGCTATCTTGAATCCAGTGGCAAAGTGAGCAAGGGACCCACGTCTGGGCATACCCTGCCAACTTAGGGCGAACTTAGCAAAACCAAAGGGGATGATGGACGGAGTGTTGAACATTGCAAGCACTCACCCCCAGTCAACTGATCTGAGTTTAATCCATCATCATTCTTTAGCTCACTCCGCCACCCCAGTTCAGAAATGGCCATATGCAAATCAGTCTGAGCCTGTGCCTCATGGGAACAGTCCAGCCCGAACTGCCAAGCCATGTCTTCTCTGGACCGGAAATGAGCATCCTGGGACCGGTTTAAGGTTCATAACCCTCATCAGCCAGGCTATCTTGAATCCAGTGGCAAAGTGAGCAAGGGACCCACGTCTGGGCATACCCTGCCAACTTAGGGCGAACTTAGCAAAACCAAAGGGGATGATGGACGGAGTGTTGAACATTGCAAGCACTCACCCCCAGTCAACTGATCTGGGTTTAATCCATCATCATTCTTTAGCTCACTCCGCCACCCCAGTTCAGACATGGCCATATGCAAATCAGTCTGACCCTGTGCCTCATGGGAACAGTCCAGCCCGAACTGCCAAGCCATGTCTTCCCTGGACCGGAAACAAGCATCCTGGGACTGGTTTCGGGTTCATAACCCTCATCAGCCAGGCTATCTTGAAACCAGTGGCAAAGTGAGCAAGGGACCCACGTCTGGGCATACCCTGCCAACTTAGGGCGAACTTAGCAAAACCAAAGGGGATGATGGACAGAGTGTTGAACATTGCAAGCACTCACCCCCAGTCAACTGATCTGGGTTTAATTCATCATCATTCTTTAGCTCACTCCGCCACCCCAGTTCAGACATGGCCATATGCAAATCAGTCTGACCCTGCAAGTGCTCAGGGTCAGACTGATTTGCATATGGCCATGTCTGAACCGGGGTGGCAGATTGAGCTAAAGAATGATGATGGATTAAACCCAGATCAGTTGACTGGGGGTGAGTTCTTGCAATGTTCAACACTCCGTCCATCATCCCCTTTGGTTTTGCGAAGTTGCTTAATAGACAACTATGCAACTATCTTGAGACCAATGAACTACTGGACCCCTCCCAAACCGGCTTCAGAGCCTCCTGGCTGTCCTAGACAATATAAGATCTTTGATCGATCAGGGGAAGGCGGCAGCCTTGATCCTGTTAGACCTGTCGGCAGCATTCGACACAGTCTCACATAATCTTCTGCTGAAAACTCGTTACGAAAAAGTTATACACGCCAAAGCCCTTCAGTGGTTCAGTTCTTTCCTGAGCAATAGAATGCAAACCGTACAAATGGGCGCGTTCTCCTCAAGCCCAAAAATCATCAGCTATGGTGTCCCGCAGGGAGCCTCCCTGAGCCCCACGCTCTTTAACGCCTACGTATCATCCCTGCCAAAAGTTAGCGAGAAATGGGGTTTCAGCATTTGCTCCTATGCGGATGACACACAACTGATGATAGCCATTGAAGAAAGGCATGAGGACACCAGGACAAAACTAAACAACTGCCTCTCTGAGATAGCGACCTGGATGTCAGAACATCTCCTAAAGCTGAACGCTGAAAAATCAGAAATCCTGCTCTTTGGAGGAGCCAATTTAATCTGGGATGCATCATGGTGGCCCCAATCATTGTAGGATGCCCCGGCACCCAAGAAGTGCGCAAAAAACTTGGGCATCCTTATTGATAACACCTTATCCATGCAGGACCATGTGCGGACCCTGTGCGGAAGAAGCTTTGCCACTCTGAAGCTTCTAAAAAGGCTCTTCCCCTGGATTCCATTGGAATGCAGAAGAACAATCCCACAAGTCCTACTTATTAGTAAGTTAGATTATGGAAACGCACTGTTCCTGGGCATGGCCGACTACCTCTTCGCACGCCTGCAGGTGATACAAAATGTAGCGGCCAAACTGGTGTGCAACAAAGGCAGATACAGTTCAGCATCTGAATGCATGAGACAACTCCACTGGCTGCCTATACGTCAAAGAGCGAGATTTAAGCTTCTGAGCCATGCATACAAGGCAATACACCAATGCGGTCCCATAACTCTTCAGAACAAAATTCAATTCTATGCCCCGACCAGGTGCCTGAGGTCACGCTATCAGGCGCAAGCTGAGACAAAACGTATAAAAAGGGCAAGGGCAGGTGGTCGCACTTTTTCACATCTGGCTGCTACGCATTGGAACAAACTCCCACAGGATCTACGTATCACTGCTGACTACATGGCATTTAGAAAGAAGCTTAAAACCCACCTGTTCCCCAAAGCCTGATGTCGGACATTTCAGCAGCACCCTGTGTCCCATTTCATCTCTACCATGAGATACTGCTACTCTAGCACCGTGATATCCTGTCGGATGAATGTTGCTCTCTATAACTAAATAAATAAATAAGAACACTGGGCATCTCGGGGTCAAGTTTCTTGTACAGAATATGGATTAAGTGTCTTTTCTCGCCTAATCCATAATGTATCCATAACTCAGACAATCCTTGACTTATGAACATTGCAACAAATCTAAGTAGGACAATATTAACATCTGTGTTATTTGACAGTACAATGACTCTATTGGAACCATTTCGAACAGCTCACTCAACATGTGGCACAACACGAAGGTCAGCTTCCTTCAATTTGCTGTTAAGTTCTTGAATAATATGGTCTGTACCTTTTGAATATATCTCTGCAGGCACAAACTCCTCATAGACAATCATTCCACTTGCAATAATTGGAAATTCAGTGTTCACTGAAGCATCAGCAATGTTCAGGCAAGTTAACATCTCTAAGTTCATCTTGTTCGATGTTGATGACCAACATTTCTCAAGTTGAACAGATATAGGTGTCAAACTTTTGCTGCAGGCAATGTCAATTGTTCCACTTGTAGACATGCATATCTGAGTCTCTCACATTCTTTGACAGATAGTTCAAGATAACTGTCAAAGACAAAGGGCAGTTCTTGCAAGGTGCACACTGACTTTGATATCTGTAGTACAGTCTGAACGACCTATCCAAAGATTTGCATGGATGAAACCTTGACCATTCGCAATTGAGATATATAGTACACAACAACAGCAGTTTTCAATGAGGACACCTTTTCGAATTGAAATTCTTCAGGTGAAAGTTTTTTTCGAGGTCTTGTACGAGTTTTTGCTTCACTGGTTTGGTTGCAGCATCTCCATCATATAATACGTTTGTTGGAAGAAGATCATGTGACAGAATGTCCTTGATAAAGTCACCCCTTTCATTTGCTACATCCATCTCTCTACGTGATTGCGTAAGTTGTTTTTTTTGTAATCAGTTTTGTAGTGGCTGCTTGGCCGAATTGCTTACTATGGCAATTAAAGCATGGAAGATTAGCTTTAGTGATTATGCCAAACAGCTTTTTCTCTTTCAATACAAATCTCTTCTGCTTCAGTTCTGCGTATAGTTTCGATCTATGTTCCAGGACATCTAGTAGATGTATCTTTATATCGTTATCCACATATTGTTTGGTCGAAGTTGTGTAGTCGCACAGACTCAGTCATTTCAAAGGGGTTTCCTTGCTGCTGCATGAAATGAAGAAGGCTGTCAACATGTTTATAAAAAATTTCCCCTCTTTTTCCCACAAGTTTGTGGTGAGAAATAGTTTCACGATGGTCCATTAATTTTAATTCTGTAATTTCTCTGAAAACATTGCAAATAGAAAGGACTTCATGGTAAATTAGATGCAATTGATCAACATTTCACTTTTATGTGTCTGACCAATAAAATTCTCTTGGAGCTTTTTCTGTGATCTCTGGATTGTCTGTTCCAGTTTCATATATGGAGCTGCAACATTGAACCTTCCTTCTCTGTCTTTCACCACAAAATGTCTTTAGATGAATCTTCTGTAGATGTATTGTTTTTCCACTTCTAGCTTCTTCACTCTTTCCAAATACCAGGATCCATATCTCAGGTAGTTTATGCAATCAAATTTGTGAAGCACAGTAATCTGTGACTCCACAGCCTTCACGTGCAGCTTCCAATCACCTTTCCGATCAGCATGTACCAAGTTTTTCACTAGAGCTATCATGTGGCGAATTTTTCCCCAGTACCTGCAAAGTTCTGATTTTTCTTCACTTTCTTTGACAAACTCTACGAACTTGGTTTTCAGATTTTGAACTTAGTGTATTAAACATGCCTGGCTTTGTATTATGTCTTTAGAATGAAGTGCACCCTGTGACTTGTTCACTTCTGAGTTAAGATAAGCAAAACCTAATTTGTCATTCTTCTTCCAGAAATCATTCCAATGCAATTTTTCCATAGCCCAAGATATGATGAGTATACCTTGTAATGAATGAACATAATGAGTTGAGCCCAATACTGCCTGGACAGTTTTGCTTCCAAAGTGAACCGCCTATGCCACATCAACTGAGATAACTTCCAGCACACCGCAACACAACATTTATTATGTGGAAAATGCCCATCATTGGATAAGATCATCAAATTATACTTGATTGCTCATAAAAATGTCAGATACAATATAGAAAACACCTTCATCAGAGACAATTGGCAGGATAGGCTGGTCTTCAAACTGAGCACACACATTTTTGAAATTATTTAGAGCTCTGCATACTGTTGTGTAGTTTTTGTGACTGGAGATGCTATTACTGGTAAAAACCTAACCTTCTTCAGTGGGACGGTATTCTGGGAGATGAGAGCATGAATTCCAGCCCACAGAGGAACTCTCTTTTCTTCAACCTTCATTTTTCACCGAATAAGCGATATGAAAAATTCAGTTAAATCAGCTTTGCGGACCACAGCATCAGGTAGAAGAAGATGCATGTCCTCAGCCACTTTGAAACTTTCTGATAGACTGGGATGTGTAAATGGCTTGTAGTAATTTTGCACACATTGGCAAGGCAGTTGGGTTATACGTTTGCAGCTTTGTTTGTTTATGACTACAGCTGACACAGCTCTTTTTCCAGCAGCTACTTCATTGGTACAGTCTTGAAAAAGCACCATGACAGTATCATGTGTGCTGGATGTTCCAGAAAAAGAAGAGCTGTCTTCAAAATCAAAATTATCAAAAGCAGCAATTGTAAATCCTTTCCTGGTAAAGAGACTTGCAAGTGGTATGCTGTCGGATTGACTTTACAGCTTGAGCTGCTAACAAGTTCCTGCTCCGTACTATGTCATTATAACTTGTTGATACACCAATCCTACTCATTGAAGTGATTAGCTCTATACGTTTGCACTTGTCATAGATTGCGTAGGCAGTCATCATGTGTAGCAGAGTTTTCTTTTTGCCGTGATGTAATTAATAAAACATGATTTGGAAAACACAGCACATTTGCACGTCATAAGGCTGTCGTTTCATACTATTGTCTTTCACTTCTTCGCTTATATCTACAAAGCCATCAACAATGTTTCCGGCTTCTGTTCCGAACTCAAGAACTTTAGTTTGTAACAGTTTTGCTTTGCTGATATTAAACAATGAGGTAAAAAATGTTGAGACATCACCAGGCATTCTGGTTGACTCCTATGATTTGTGGAGCTCTGAGGCATCACAAAATTTGTCATTAAGTCCAAATACTAAATCTTTCAGGACATTTCTTACGATGCCTCCTGCTGATTTTACTGCATCCTGTGTTCATATTTTGGCAGCAAGAACTTCAGGATTCAAATCAGCTGAGAACACCATAAGTGACTCATTCTATTTGTTAGACTGACAAAACCAAATTCTGTCATTGTACTTTCTCACCAGAAGAATCTTAATTTCATTATTATGGATCAATACAGTTTCATCAATGTTGACCATTATTTCTCTGATATCCCTGAGTGTGAACCCATAGCCAGCACTCAACAGTGGCTTAAAACTTCATTTGATTTCTCAAAGATTGCAAACTTAAATGAAGGCTGG
The DNA here is from genome assembly GCA_963921515.1 of Calotriton arnoldi. Taxonomy (NCBI): domain Eukaryota; kingdom Metazoa; phylum Chordata; class Amphibia; order Caudata; family Salamandridae; genus Calotriton; species Calotriton arnoldi. Next base: position 480,352 of record CAWUFW010006458.1, read on the forward strand.
TGGTCACGTTGCTGCTGGGAGCTCATTGTACATTAATATTTTCGAATGTATGCACGCATGCAGTTTGGGAGGGCATGCAAATCCACGGCAAATACATTCACTGCGCAGTTTAGATCAGCTACTCGGCTGAAAACTTCATCTTGGAAGAAACTAGCTGCAGATAAAAACATGTTTGCCCTTTGAGACTCACATACTCTGAACTTTGGTCTTTCGTCAATCCATTTGGCCCTTATTCTGACTAAACATCAGATAACACATTGAAGATCCTCTGGTTTTTGATCTGTCGTTGGAGGTGGATGAGGAGTAGCCATCGATCTTCTAAGTGGATGGGCATTGGGTTTGGTTGTTGTCACTTTCTCAGAAGACTCAAATTCTTGTTGTGATTCACTGGTTTCTGCTATTTTTTTATGAATATTTTCTAGACTTTTTTCCATTGTATGCGACCTGTAGCACTTTTTGTTACAATGATAAAATATTTGATCCTCATAACCCATCAGTTTCAATCTTTTGTGAACTTCGTCTTGCTGTATTTCTGCAGCATCTCGAACTCTCTTCTGTCCAGCTGCAGTTGATGTTAGCTTTCCTTTTGGATTAGTTTGGCATATGACACATTTTTCTTTGTTGAAGGAGTCCTCAGATTATGTAGTTAGCAACACTCTTTCAGGAGTTAAAGATCCTCTGCTACCACCTGCTTCGCTCATGTGTTTGAATTTTAATCATCAGAATACCTGAAACAAAAACAAAATTATAATAAATTACCAGTATGTTGGCTAAAACAAATCATTATAGAGCCGCCATTTTGGAAAATGGTGGAAGGGTTGCCCTGAGGAGTTATTTTCTGTCTCCATAAGACTACTTGACCCCCAAAACCTATGTTTTGAAACCAAAATGAAGTATATAGGTCTCATGGTTCATGAAAAATTTACATCATCACTGCAACACATCCGCCATTTTTAAAAATGTCATCCAGAACAATTCAGCCTGGATTAGCAATGTCTACCTAAGCTAAATGACTTCTCTAATGATACAAAAACACAAATCAAAAACGAAAATCTCAGGATAACAATTTTTTTATGGCGGTATATCAAGGGGCCGGGACTAGTAGGCTTGTGGTAACGGATCAGTTATAAGCGTAATCATTTGACTACGATATATAGATGACCTATTTGTAATCTGGTGGGGCACTAAGAATAGTGCCAGGTGTTTTGTAAACATGATCAATGTGAATAGTTTAAACTTGCATTTTACTGTAGAGATCAGTCGGGACAGGAAAACCTTTTTGGATTTGGAAGTATTTGTTAAAAGTGGGAAGTTAGAAACTAAACTTTTCAGAAAGAAAAGCTCTGGGAATACACTTTTACATGCTACTCTTTTTCACCCCAGACATCTCATAGCTAGTGTCCTATACGGAGAACTGATACGTGCTAAGCGCAATTGCAGCTTACAAACTGATGTAACAGCATGACATAAGGAGGTAATAGGCAGGGTCAAGAAAAGAGGATACAGTGACAAAACATTACAAGCTACCCTATAAAAAGTTAACACCTTGACCAGACATATCATTTTGTTCAAAAACCCAGCTAAAACACAGGCGACAGGAACAGTATGACTCATAACTACTACAGCAACCAAAGCAAAGAATTAACTACGCTTATTTGGAAATTTGCTCTGATCCAGAGATAGGGGTATTATTGCCCAAAAAAACATAAATAACGTATTGCAGAGCGGCTTCCATGAAAGATACTTTGGTGAGAACCGGCCCCGAGATTAGTAAATTCACAGGCTTGCTCTCTGGCAGAAAATGTTTTTACAAGTATTCTAGATGCAGAGCATGTTCTATTGCAGTGGCGGCTCGCATAGGGCAAGCTGCAGGGCGGCGGGGCGGGGAGGGATAGGGTGGGGGTAGTAAACTCAGACATACGACGGAACGGAGGAATGTAATAATTACTTTCCTCCGTTCCGTCGTATGTCCGAGTTTACTACCCCCCCACCCTGCCCCTCCCCCGCCCCACAGCCCCGCAGCACGCCCTATATGAGCCGCCACTGTTCTATTGGCATCAATACCAGAGAGTACCTTACTCCTTTCAGTGACATACCTGTCATAATTAAGGGTAGTTTTTAAAAGCAAAAGTGATCATGCAGTGTATGTGCTTACGTGCAGCTGCAATTTGCAATATGTGAGCAGCACTGTTTTGAAGGCCTACAAACGCATTTTGCAGCACATGCGCGCAATCAATAATGTAGACAAAAAGTGGCCAGTTGCTAGACACTGCGCTGAAGTCCGTAACTGTAACGTATCACAAATGACATACTATATGATATACACAGTACCACACAACAAAAGAGGGGGAGATCGTGTAAAAGCTTTAAGACAGTTGGAATCAATGTATATATTAAATCTACATTCCAAATCTCCTATTGGTTTAAACTGCAAAGAGGATTTGCATAATTTTCTGTAATTATGGATTGTCTATTCTTTCTGATTATTGATAAGTTTTTACATGCATATGCAGTTTTGAATAAAAAGAATGGCATTTCGTCTTTGCACATACAGCTATGTTATTTTGATTGTTTTTATTTACCTACTTATGATGCTTTCTACCCACCATGCATGTGATTTCAGATGTTACTCACTGTCTCCATAGATTTAGAGTCAACCCACTAGGGCTTCATTAGTTCCGCACACTACTTTAAGCATTGATTCAAACGCAATCATGGTATGTTTTGCTAGCTTAGTATGTTCACTATGTCCATTCAATTCTATGTCTTGAATTAGTGGCATTAGCTTTTCATCTTTTTCATTCGTAGAATTTCTTTTCAGCTTTCATTGCATATTCCATGAGTATTTTTTAATGTAATCTTTGCAATTCCATGACATTGTTTTTTTGGTAGTGACTTGTTGACTTCTATGCTGAAGGGAAACATATATTTAGGCAGTATGGCGACACCGCCTGTGTGTGACCAAGGACACTGCTCCAGCCATAACGCGTTATGGGGTGCATGTGAATGCAATAAAACTTTGTTGGAGCATCATACCTGGTTGCCTGCATCAATCCCATGGGAGGAAGCGCGTACGATGGATGGAAAGTGATATTGTGCTCTGCTTGATTGATGGTGCTATTCCACAGCTGGGCCAGGCCGTGTCAGTCTGCTCACAAATGCTATTGTTGTAACATTAACGGATCCCACTCACAAGTGGGGTCTGAATTGATTTATTCCGCAATAATTTAAGAGAAGCCTAACAAAAACACCCAATGACTTTAGGTCCCTCTGGACCTTGTTGAGGGCCTATTACATGAGTCCTTCTCAATATTTATATTCTTTCCATCATCTCTCTCCCTTCTGTTCTTTCTTTTTTCCCCTGCCGGGAGTTGTAGTTCACAGTTTATAGTTCCATGAAAAATGCATCGTACAGTTTAAGTATGAAGTGATCTATGTGCTCAGTTCATAGTGCAAATTTAATATTTCTTCTAATTGAATATCAAAAGAGAGAGTAAAGATGCATCATTCAAAGTGTCAACTACTCTTTTTCATATTTCAACCATTAATGTCTCACATATGCTTCCTGCTACCTTTCCTTTCCTATATTTGTTGCCATAAGTTTGACTTTTCACAGTGCATTCTAGTAATTGGGGTACATCTTATGCGCTTTTCTGTTTTCCTTTTTCCATCCATGTTCACTCATCTTTTATATTTCTCTTTATTTTATTTCTTATCTCTATTGAGGCCCTCCAGTAGGCATTCTCCTCTTTTTTGATGTCTTTTCATTCATCATGACTCAATTTTGTATGTTTTATTATTTATATTGAAGCCCTCCAGTGGGCTTTCTCCTGTTTTTCCTTATTATACTCTCAAAGGAAATCCATTTTTCTGATCTTTTTAACAATTAAGTATTAACCCATATTTGTAACCATTTTTTCTTTTTTTCTTTATTATATAGTAGTCAATTTGATTTGCATGGACTGTGTCACTTTCTCATTTTCCTTTGAAGATGAATATGTCACTTTCAGTCAATTTTCGAGTTCCATGATTTCTCTTTTTTATTGTAAATGCACATATAATTACTCATCTTCATTTAACCCTTCTGGTGTTAAGCTGCACAATAACATAATGTAGCATGACTCTTTTTTGGCACAAAAGATTTTCTCTATTTTCCCCTCTCTCTGATTTTATCACCCAGTCAATTGCATAGAAATTAAATTGTTTCCAATCACTTTCATATTCATTTCCTTAAGCTTTGCCACAGCATTACTCCTGTGTTTGTTTGTTGTTGCTCGAATACGTTTAAGAATTCATTTTTTGACTTCACATGTCGTGCTTTCAATATATTGCAAATTGCATGGACATTCTATCACATAGATTACAAATGTAGGACCCGATTCACAGAACTAATCTGAGACAAAATCCTAAATTTACGACTTTTGGTATTCACAGAAGGCACTTACGATTTTTGTTATTCACAGAAGGCACTTACGATTTTTGGTATTCACAGAAATCACTTACGACTCCTAACTTTACGTCTGCACTTGGGCCGGAATTTCCGCACCCGGAGTGGAATTTCCACACCCGGAGCGGAAATCCCGCATTTGTGCCGGAATCTCCGCACCCAGGCCGGAATATCCGCATTTGGGCCTGATGATCATTTTCATCAATGCTAAACACCTGTCCAAGTGCCTACCACCCCCCACCATGCTCCAGCTGAAACACTGCAGCCCAACAGCCAATCCCAGCCCTGCAGCACATATGAAAGCTGAGCAAACACACACAAATCTTCCAACATGTTGCTGAATGTGTTTGTTGCTCTGCCCCTTGCTCTGCCCCTTGCCAAGCAGCAAGAAGACTTGAGGAGGAGAAGGAGCAGGAGGAGAGTAGAGAGGATATTCAGAAAAAGGATAAACCTATTTGGGGTGTCCAGCCAAGATGACAGGGCCAGATATTGTATCCCTCCAGAAGTCATCTTGGAGATGGTATGTGAGTGGGAGCAGGGACTTGACTCTGTGACCTGCAGCTCCCATGCCATTCCAGCATATCTCAAGATACTTTCTGCTCTCCATTTCTGTGTGACGGGGTAGTTCCAAAGGGTCTCCAGTGACCTTGTGGGCAACTCTCAGGCAAGCCAGTTGCGGTGCTTGCATCAGGTACTGAGCTGCATCAATTCAAGAGCCCACCTCCACATACGAATGCCCCATACACTGGACATGAGACAAAGGGCAGCTAGAGATTTCCATCTCATTTCTCGCTTCCCACGTGTGCTGGGTGCAATTGATTATACCCATGTGGCCATTCAGCCACCCCGCCGCATTGCACCCATCGTCTGCAACAGACACCGATGGCATTCCATCAATGTGCAGGCTGTCTGTGATGCCAGTGGGAGATTCATTGATGTGCATGCAGTGTTTCTAGGCAGTACCCATGACAGCTTTATATTCTGCATATCACCTCTTGCCCGTCGGATGGCTGTGGGAGAATTTGGCAACATGTGGCTACTGGGTAAGTACCAAGCACTAAAAATGAGGGATATGTGTAAATGAAATATATGAATGCCACTTTACATTAACAACCATTTTACCATAAGAATCATCAAGCAACATACACGGTCTCAACAGACACTGCATGTACCAAAGTATAGATCATGTTCTGTGTAAATTAAAGAGGGAAATGTAACCAATTGCCCTTTCTTCCCTCCTCAGGCGATGCTGGGTATGCACTCTCCCCACAACTCCTCACACCTTACAGACATCCAACCACTGTACCTCAGCGTAGGTACACATACGAACTTGAGCCATCATACAGCGCACTTTTGGTCTGTTGAAGTCGCGATTCAGATGTCTTGACCGCACGGAGGGGATGCTGATGTACTCCCCTGAAGTCGTGTGCAAGATCATATTAGCCTGTTGTGTTTTGCACAATATAGCTTTAACGCATGGCTTACACATACCTCTTGTACCTCGGCTAGCTCTGAACTCGGGAAACCGGGCCATTTAATATAACAGAGGTCAGGGTATGCAAGTCTGTGATCTGCTGGTTGCCACTAGGGGTGGGCGGAATTTGCGCAGTCGCGCTACGCAAAGCTCCGCGAAACGGTAAAAAATCTCCGCGAGCATGCAAAAGTTCCGCGAACACGCGGAATTGCTTGTTCCGCCCGTTCGCAATGCTTTTTTCCTGTTCGCGAACACTGTTTGCGTGCTCGCGGAGAAATATCTCACGAACACGCATATTGAAAGCGCGAACAAGCAAAAAATTCTGCGAAGCCGCGGAAATTTGGGTAATTCCGCGTTCTCCGCGGAACGCGAAATTACCCAAATTCCGCAAATTCCGCGAGCGGACGGAATTTACAGCCCAGGCCTAGTTGCCACGTTTTACACATGAGCAACCTGTTGTGTCATGGAGAAAATGTGGTTTGCAGTCTGTTGTCAATGATGAAAGTTGGATAATTACGACTTTGTCCAAAAATTCCATCCCGAGACTACTTTGCAAGCCTCACTAACTGCATGTAAACCACAGCTGTTGACAGGAGTTAAAAGTTTGACCGTGCATCAGGTCATGTGCCCATGTCAGCAATTAGTGTACTGGATGTCCCTAAGGAATCTATTGACCCAGAGGATAAAATGTATATGTTCTGAGAGACCTTCCTGGACCTTATGAGAATGGGTGTCTGAATCACAAAAGGGCCTAACTATTGCATTGTCAGAGTTTTTGCCCCCGATAGATTTGACTCCCCCACAAATGATGGGCCCACAACGTGGGTGATGATGTTCTGGGTGAATCTGGCACTATGTGTCTGGGATACACAGCACTGCTTCCCCCAATTTTCCGTAACACAACAGACAACTCTTCTGTTGAGCACTAAATATAGACTACATGTACCATAATGCAAAGGAGGAGAAAACTGAACTGGGGTGTGATTTTGTGCCAGCCCCCAACCTTGTCCCAGCCAAAATCTCATTAAATGGTCTTTTCTACCTTTTGTTTCATGTCTAGGATTTTCTCTTACACTTACACTGTCATTTCATGTTTCCACGCTACAGAACAACAGGATGGCAGAGGATTTGATCTGTGATGATGGATGAATCAGATTGAACACAAAATGGCTGTCAATTACTTCCTGTGATGTATTTCCTGTCTTCAACTTCCTGTATATCATTTCCTGTATGAAAGAATGAGTTCTGGTCCGTTTTCACAACTTCCGGCACACCGGCGTAATTTCCAACTGCGGAGCGTATGCCTCGTATGCGGACCCTACGCTCTGCTTCCTGAACCTACGCTCCACAATCGGAGAGTACGTATTTGAGCCGGAAGCTCCGAAAACGGACCGGAACCCATTCTTCGCCAGGCATTTTGTGTTCATTCTGAGTCATCCTCTCTCACAGAACAGATCCTCTGCCATCCTGCTGCTCATTTCAACCTAATTTCCCCCAAAATGGCTGGGGGTTATGAGGAGAAAGCACCCCCTTTCCCAGAAATGGAATTAGACATCTTAGCTGAGGGGTGCCAAGCAAATATCCTCAGCTATATGGGGGCCAGAGGACCAGCTGAGCAGTGCAGCGCGGGCCACAATATGGTCCAACATTGTTGAGCGCTGCAGTGCAGTGGGCGTATTCACCAGGAAGGCCAGGGCATGCTGCGAACGCTTGGAGGACCTAAAACGCTGGGCCCCGCACATGGAGCTACTGGGCCAGTCTTCCCAGCACCGTGTGCATCGTCCCCGCCTCTCGCCACTGTACAGGAGGGTCCTGCGTGCAGCTTGGCCGACCCTCCATGCTCAGATGGAGGAGCATGAGCATCAGAGACCTGGTAAGTGCATCATATGCAATATGTGTCTGGAAGTATGATGAGAGTGAAGACAGAGCTGTACCATCATGTGTCCCATGCCTCAATTTACCTATTCTGTGTCTATGCAGCAGTTATCATGAAGCAAAAGGCTCACTGTAGCACATTGACTGTACAGGGCAGAGTGCATTCTGGCAGTGGTAGTTTTATGATGACAACTGGGGAATTGAGCCACACACGTGCATTAGTACAGAAATTTGCACTGCCAGCTCCACTAACAGTGAACCAAGGGCATCATAACTGATGTGTGCATTGGAAGAGGAATGGTACAAACACTGTCCAGTGTGTGTATGAGAGGCCAATGGGTATTGGATGCTGTGACTTGCATTGCATTTGGTGAGTTTGGGTTCTGACTAAGTCAGATCAAAATGTACCATGGAGTCAAGACAGACTTTGAGAACCTTGCCTCACTCTTAAGTGTTTCTAATTTTGCCAAGTCTGTCCACAGACACACGTCTTACCCTCAGTGGCTTGTATGCCATTTGTCAAGTCCAGGTAGCAGCAACAACTAGCCACTACTGTTCACCAGTGCACAGCACAACCTGATCAGTCTTCGAAGCCAATAAGTGGCACTCAATTGTCAGCTTTTTTGAGGGAATATCAAAAGGTTAGACACACACCTTACCAAACATAAGAACCCAGACCCTATATGGATGTGTGACACCCAATCGGCATTTGTGTTGTCTCATACAATGCTACACAGCAGATGACATTTGTCCGGAAGTAAAAGTGCAGAGACACCATATCACAGGCCCATTCCAATAACATCTGGACTCTCTCTGATCTCCTTTTGTAGACTGGGTTTGGAATCTGCCCATGTAGCAGTGACAGGACTCACAGATCACAAGAAAGCCACAGTTGAGGGTTGATCAGTACAGATGTGTAAGCCACCAAAATTCTAGTGAGATGTCCATGTCCGACTCAAATCAGGAGATGACTAACGGCAGGCAGAGAACTCTGCTCTGCCAGCGGAGTGTGCAGAGTTTTTCCTACTCCACGCTCTGCTCCGAGTTTAGGCAAAACTACGACTCTGCAGTGGAGCGGAGTTAGCCAGCCCCCCCTGCTAAAAATAGGCTCCCCGCCTCGCTCCCTAACAAAACAATTTGGAAAAAAATTAAAGAAGAAAAAAACACATACCTCTACTGTGGCGCCTCTGGGCTGCCCTCCTCCTCCTTGCCGTGATCTATCTCCAGCAATTTCAGTGGGCTCAGCTGGCCAAAAGGACCAACAGAAGGACCCGGTTCAGAGCAGGACATCGTTGGTGCGCCGGCAGCCACGACCTCTATCCACAAGTGAGGAAGAAGAGGATGAGGCGGGACCTTGTACATCAGGAGGCAGGGGGATTGTGTCCACCCGGACTGAGCAGGAAGATACCTCTGGTGCTAGGGACTGGGTGGAGGCGGAGGACATTGAAGGGGGGAAGAACTGGAGACCTCTGGCAGGGGGGAGGAGATGGACTCTCCCACAGACCATTCACCACTTACTTTTGGTGAGCTGTCCCCGGGGCAGGCCACTACACAACCTGGGCCTGCCATCAGCCCCTCCCTAACTCTAGAGGCCCCCATTTCATCGGGGCCTCCAGGTGCATTCCCTGCAACCAGTCCCCCTCATTGTGGCTGCCAGGCAGACACCAACATTGGCTCCGAACACGAGGCACCACACACCCCTCATGTTTCACCCAAACCCCTCCCTGATTTGTTACACCTGTGGCTGTACCACCGGACTTGATGTGGGCATGTGAGGGTCAGCCAGACATGGCCTCTTGCATCATGCTGCAGATGTGTACTGTGCTGCACAAGATGCGAGAGGCACATTCAAGAGCTCTGGCCACCCTCACTGCCAGTGTCAATTCCCTGACTGCAGCCATTTTATCTGTCCATTTCCAAACCCCCACCCACACCACCATCAATGTCTCCCCCTGTCCGTTGTGCCACACTGTTTCCCCCCGTACTCCTCATGTGTTCCAACCCCATGTGGTGCCTGGTCCTGCACCGGCCAGCCAGGAGCTTGCATCGGACTCAGAGGATCTGGACATTGTACAACTAGAGGATGACCAGAAAGACACTTGACCTGTTGGACAGATTTTTCTAATTTTGACAATTATTTACTTTGCCCATTGTACATAGACTGGTTCCCCGGATGCTCCCTGACGTGTTATATTTATGTTGCCCCACCCCAATCCAAGTTCCCTTCTCCTTCTGTAGTAAGAACATCATTTGTTTTCCTTTCTCCCTTCCAAACGGACTGTTTTTCTAATCACAAACTTTTTTCTACATAAAACTTTATTTTGAATCATACTGTCTCTATCTTGTTTAACTTCATTGCGCATGTCTTGTACAAAATATGGACATATATTTTGGGAGTCATCTGCTCTGCACATGAGAGCTTGTTGCAATGATGGGGTTACACTTGTACATGTGTCACGCACACACATACATCCTCACATCTCTAGGCCACCGCAATTGGAAAACAATTGCCTATCAGGACATAATACGCAACATAGTTTTGACTTGTGATGAGATTTTCTTTTTATTTACACATATTCACACTGGTCAAAAAAGTTTGGATGTGATCAATGGGGATCGTGCTTTCGACTGCGCAAATTTAGAGGTGAGGATCGCTGTGAGGGATTATGTCTGGGTTGTCACCGAGGGGCAGGTGGATGTGGTGCATGTGCCTGTACAGGGTGAAGTTCATGTGCAGGGGCGGATGGTGACTGTACAGTTGATGTTTGTGCGTGGACAGAGGCTGGTTGTGCAGGTGTTGGTAGTGCCTGTTCAGGGGGTGGTGGTGGATGTGCAGGTTGGGGGAGTGCCTGTTCAGGGGGTGGTGGTGGATGTGCAGGTTGGGAGAGTGCCTGTTCAGGGGGTGGTGGTGGATGTGCAGGTTGGGGGAGTGCCTGTTCAGGGGGTGGATGTACAGGTGGTGGGAGTGCCTGTTCAGGGGGCGGTGGTGGGTGTGTACCCTTGCTGTGGTCTTGTGCAGTTTGTGGTACAGGTGTGTGGGTGTGATGTGTTGTAGGCATATGTGATGGCTCCCCTCCCTGCGTTGACCGTGAAGGGAGACCTTGGATCACTTTCATCATGCCCTCAATCATCTTCATGGCCAAGGCATGGTGTCTTAAACTATCTTCCCTTTGGATGGATATCATGTCTCTGATATTCTTGGACATGTCTTGCCAAGATCTATCCATCCTATCCAAAACATGGGTCAGTCTGTCCACCACCTGAGTGATTTGGCATATGTCCTGCAGGGCCTCAGACATGTCTGGCAGGGTAGCCCCTATTGCACGAATGTCCTGCCTCAAACCTGCCTGCTGTTGGATGAAGTCCTGCTCCCTCTGGCCATCATGGCCAGATGCAGGCCCTCTCTGCAGGGGTCGGCCATGGATGAGACCGCCAGGTCTAACAGCAGGTGGAAGCCTGTGGACAGGAGAATGGTGCCAGGGGGATACCTGCACCACAACAGGGTTGGTACTTCCCTCAGATGGGGGAAAGAATGCCTGGGATACACTGTATAGGGAGGAGTGTGTAGGGGAACCACCACATCTATCCTGGATGTGAGGGCTGTGAGGGAGTGATGTCTGTGTTGGGGTGCGTGTGAGCTGTGGCTGGTTAGCTCTATGTTGAGGACAGGCAATCTTTCATTTTGGAGGAGGCTGAGGCACTTTGCTAGGCGGAGGGTGTGAGGCATTGCAAAATTTGGCCGATGTTGGAAATTTTCTGTTTATGGCATCAGAATCGTCATCTTCTGAGAGGATGAACAGATAGTCTCCATCATCGTCAAATCCTTCAACCTCCTCAGGTACTTTCTCCTCCTTCTCTTGCGCAGTACCTGCAGCTGACATTACTGCCTGCAGGAGCAGTGGATTTTCCCCTTTGATTGCCCATCGCCCAACACTGGTGGAAGGTCCATCCTCCTCATCGTCATCATCACCTGGAACACAGAGGTTGCAACAGGATAAGTAATTGACCTAATATAAGATGTGGTGGAACACAAGGGTTGGTTCTACTGTACTTTGCATCAACAGATGAAGCCCATGTGACCTGGTTTGGGTACCCCTACAAGTGCCAGCTCACACCATAGCACTGAGGTGTAGAACGGAGATGTACATTGCACAAGCAAACTCACCATCTCCAGCCACAGCTTTGTGTCCCTTTGCGATCCCCCCCTGATGTCAACTGCTGAACCATGCTCCTCATAGGTTTTGTTGACGAGGCAGTCCCCAATCCAGCAGCTATAGAGGGAAGTGACACCATACTCAATGATCTGCATTACTAATTTACAAACAGGCACATGTGAAAATTATAATATGTATGTAACTTTGTAAACACCGACTGCAGCTTCTATGCAGAAGGGGATTTTGATCTTTGTCATGGTTTTGTAATCTATGATAGGAAAACACTTCACGCCACAATTACCCGATGGACCGGTGCGGGAGGGTTTCACTGCTGCAGCCAGGATGTCTTGCATTCCCAGGGATGATGTTGTACGCTGCACTGGTGTCATCCTGTCAGCAGCTGTGATGAGACATACATGTCCATATTTCAGTAAACCAGATGGTAGCTATGAGCTAACATGTCTGTGTCATTCTCAATGACCATTGATATGCTATTCCTGGCCAATGTGCAGCATGTTTACCTCATGGACATGTGGGCCCCTGCTCACATGCAGCAGTTGCCAGTAGTTACCTACATACAGCACTGACATCAATGAGAAGACACATCAACAGACATACGTGTATGAGAAGGTTACTGATATTTGAAGGAAGGGGATAAATAATCAGGACGCCTCCGCATTACATTGATTACACCTTCACAGTTAAGACTATCATATCTCATGAGTATAATGTTGTCTGTTGACAAGTCGAAAGGAGTGTACATCACCAGGCTGACCAATTTCACATTTGCACATCAAATCAAACATTGCATTGCAGAGTTCATATGTGCAATAGTCAGGTACATTTTGTGGGTCATTTGTGCTTCCCTACCCACGAAGTCACAAAGCTCATTTTGGAATGAGAGATCACACATTTGTTATGTCCATCCTTTGAGTGTCCTCTGTTCCCATAATCCATTTCCAACATCATGGTAGAACTTAGCTGACAACGGATGATGTCTTGTACAGCAGACATCCTAACCTCATATATTATACACTCACTTATATAGGTGAATACAGTAGAAGAGGAGGCAAGCAGAATGCAACATTTGACTAAGGGTGGGCGGAATTTGCGTAGTCGCGTTACGCAAATCTCCGCGAAATTGCTAACAAATTCCGCGAGCTCGCGGAAATTCCGCGAAATCGCGGAATTGCTTGTCCCGTCCGTTCGCGATGTGTTTTTGCGTGCTCGCGGGGAAATATATCGCTAACTTGCCCATGCGGTCGCTAATGGGCGCGGCCATCTTGTTTTCACTTGTCCCGCCCGCTCGCAATGGTATTTCCTGTTCCGGGTCGCGTATTGCATGCTCCCGCCCGTTCGCGATAATGGTTTCCTGTTCGGGAACGCAGTATACGTGTTCGCGACGCTTTGCGTGCTCGGGGGAAATATCGCGTGAACTTGCCCATGCGGTCGCAATGGGCGCGGCCATCTTGTTTTTCACTCTATTTCTATGGTTCTGGGCCTGCTTTTCAATCCTCCCTCTATCTTTTCAATCCTTTGTTTCTGTAAACTTATTTTGGGTCTTTTTTGTTTATTATCTATCTCTCTATTTTCCTGATTCTATATTTTGAGTTTCTCTCTACTTTTTGTGTGTTTTTAACTACTTTTTCACACTTTTTCTATTACCTGCTTTTTCATTTCTTTTACTTACTTTATTTAATTCCTACCTTTTCTTTTCCGTCCCCGCCTACCCAGAACCATGGCAAAGGGCCACAGCCACAGGGCTCGAAGTCGGAGCCAGAGCCGCGACCGCCTTCCTTGCGGAAGACGGCGCCAAAGAGGAGTGCAGGCACGGGCCTTATTCAATGAGGCGGAGGTGGCCGCACTGGTTTTTGTTCAGCGCCACCTCCCCTTAACCCTGGCAGCAGGCGGCAGGCCTGGGTCCGGGTACGGGCTCCGGGAGCGTCGGCAGCGGTGGGGCAAGGTGCGGCGGGCAGTGTTTCGCTGCTCTGGTGTCCGGCGCACACAGAATCAGCTGACGCACTCGGTGGTCCGATATTCTGGACCGGGAGCAGGACCTGCTGGACCTGCTAGGAGTGGAGGTCCCGGGGCTTGGTGAGTAGCTATTTAATATTACAACTTTGTGTTCTTCTGCTCTGTGTTATATATTGCGAATATTTTTTTTTCGACCAGCAAGAATGCTGCTGCTTACATTGCAGGTAAATTACGTTTAAAAATCTGTGATTGTTATGACACAGGCACTCGGCGCTACTAATCTTACTTGTTTGCAACTTTGCGCTCGCTTGGCCTGATGATTATGTAAGAGTTTACTTTAGAGAACTTAAGTGATGTAATGCTAGAGAGAGTAGTCCTTCCTTTGTCCTCGTGCCACTAAGAAGGGATAGTGGTGGATTGATAGGTTTAGTTACTTATTAGTTGGTAATTTGTAAGTTGTGTGCGTGACGCATCCTCTGTCACGTCACGGGCTGCTGAGTGATGCTTACCCCAGTCCTTAGCAGAACCTTTTGTAGTTTGTTTACTGAGTGTTAATAGGCTTATATCATCACTAGCAGAACATTAGCAGCAACCAGCCAACAATTTGGTGTATGCAAAAATGTATGCATGTGTCCTCCATCTATGCATTTTGAGGACTAAAATAAATGGAAATGCAGACTTACTGAACAATTGGCCCGTCTGGATTGGAATAGGTGGGCTAGGTCAGGTGGTAGTTAGGCTTGCTAGACGGTCCGTGAATCTCGCAATACTACCAGTCGATCAGATAGGTCAATTTTATTGCAATTTTTGTAACCAAAAATGTTTTTGGTGCCTATTTTAAAATATTTTATTTATTTCACACCAAACTTTAATTTTTGTCTCTTTCTTTATGAAATCTTACATGATCAGCAGCACCCAGGGGCAAGAAGACGGGGTCGCAGGCGGTGGGCCCAGAAGATCTGGAAGATGCCTCCCAGGGACAGGACCGCTCCTCTATCGAGGGCTCTGCTGCTGGTCCCAGTAAGTCCACCAGTGGTTAATATTAATAATTATATTTCCTAAACTTTTCCTGCACCGTATTTTTCCGAACTATTATTTCGGTATCCTAATTCGAATTTTTACAAAATCTTCTTTGCTCTATACTATCTGTTTCTAAATTCTTGTTATCCCTGCCTCTAACTGCGTCTGCTATGACTCTCTGTACTACTACTATTAGTCTGTCTGTAGCTAAGCTTGCCCAGTTGCCCACTCTTTATTTCAAATATTTTAAATAAAACTCATTCACCAATAGCTATAGCCATTGAGTTTGGGTTGTCCTCTTCTACTACTTCTAGTCTTCTTATTCTTGAGGCTTTTTGACAATTCCCACCAAGAAAATGCCCAAACACATTTTAGAATTTTAGATAGGATAGGACATACTACTACTGTTGTAGGGATTCTGCACATACAGAACTTTGCACAAGAAAATAGGACGTTGGTGATGGGAGGTTGGACCTTCCTCACACCTCAATCGGAAGCCACCACAATCCCCTGACCGACTAGTTATAGTGTCTCATTACTCCGAAATGCCTCCCCCCCCAAAATACCCAATGAGTAGACAACCCAGACAACATAACACTCCCAACCTCTGTCGCGGAAGCAATGCACACCCTTTTGCTCACTCTTGTGTAAGTCCACACCAAATACCACCGAGTCTAAGTAAGTTCAAAAGGTTTCTTTTTATTTCCAACTGACAAGCTCTGTGTGTTGTATAATGCAGCAGCAACAGCAAAATGTATAAGATTAAAACAATAAACATTGTTACAGTTAGACTTACAAGTTACTTACAACTAAAAGTCCATAGAAGCCAAAAGGCGAGATCATGATAACTGAACATTGGTGGGCAGAACCACCCTCCCCTTGGTAGGAATCTAGTTTATATAAAATTCTAAATGGAGATGTGAGAATTCTGGGGAGCCCTCACCTTCGAAGAACCTAGTAGTGGTTACATCATAAGCTCTGCAAAGCTCTGGTTCTTCTTATAAGTGAATCTTCCGTCTGTAATGAGAAAAATGGTGCACGTTAGTATAGTGCAAGCATTTCTCAGTCGTGCCAAAAGTGCTTTTTTTTTTATGGATAAGCAATATGGACTAACACCATAACTCCATAACAAAGTAGCTTGTTTTTCGACCTTGTACGCAGTGCTCAGACAGTAGCAGTATGAGCTCATGTGGCCTCAAAGGCGTATTTCACAACAAGCTGCGAGGTAACTTATGCAAAAATAAAAGACAGAGCTAAAATGGTTGCATGGCTCGGGCTAACTTAGCAAAGACTAAAATGACCCTAGGGACCATATAACACTACTAGTGTCTACTCTACTACCTGATTTATACTAGTGATGTATGTTGTATATGTATTAACTTTTTTTCATTCATGCTAGTGAAAAATAGGGGGAGGTGTATATGGCATCTGAAAAAGTGTAATGTTTTTCTAGGCGTACTACCGACCACCAGTACCGGGGCCAGCGGTGAAGGTGACGCGGCCGCTGAGGGTGCAGGCGATGCAGCAGTTGGAGTAGCTGCAGGGGGTGAGCCAGCAGCAGTGGCGGGCGGTGGTAAGTTATATTCCTAATCCTTACTTATTGACATTACACTCACTGCAAGGGTGTAATGTATACTGTACTATTGAGACTTAAGTAAGAAGTAGTTGTGAACGCCGGTTGAAGAAGACACCCTTTACTTAGCAGCATTAGCAATAGCATTAGCGACGGGAGTCTACTGAGAGTAACCAATGGCCTCTATCGGACTTCAACTCAGCTGTGAAATTTTTATGGAGAAGAATAAAAGTCTGATCAGATGACCTTGATGGATGGGTTGAACGAAAAGGGAAAGAAGGGTGGAAGGAGGCAGGACGGGCGAGATTTTTATATTTATGACCGGCAGAGAAGGATACGTGGCATGCATGCATAGGTGTGTGATATGAATCAGATGCATGGGTGGCGGAATGCCTGAAACTCCCACAAATGTTCGAGGCCGAGGTAGTGGGAGAATAGATACATACCACAAATGTTACGTACTGTGCTTGCTAGTGCTACTGTGCCACTATGTGTAGAATGTATTTGTCGGACTGCTTTGCTAAGAGTATATTTTACAATAGTCTTGTTTTTCTTCTTGATATAGCTACTCCTAAAGTCAACAGGAAGGAGTTGGCAGCCAAGGCCCGCGCCGTAGCTGGAGGCCATACAGGCCGAATACCGGCGCCTGGTTCTTCTAGAGGAGGAGGAGGAGGAGGAGGAGGAGGCGGCAGCAGCTGCAGCCTCCTCCAATGCCCCGGGCCCCAGACACCCCCCAGTCTTGCGGGCGTCACCGCCTGTCAGCCACCCTCCGCCACACAGGAAGAAGCACTGCTGCCCACCCCACTGTGGATGCAACTGCTGCGCGCTGAAGCACCGCGTGGCCCGCCTGGAGGAGCGCATCCGTGTCCTGGAGAGGCGCAGCCCGCTTGAGACCCCGTTTATTTATTGCCCCTTTTTTATATCTTATTTGGGTGGGCGGGAATCGGGCGTTGGGTTTTGGACTTTTGGACATTTGTTGGACTTTTTCGTTGCGGGACATGAACATTGGTTGGGGTTAGGGAGAGGGTGGGTCAGGTGTTGTGGGATTTTTTTACATAGTTTATTTTTGTTAGGGTATTAAATTACATATTTAGACTTAATATACGATGTGGTTAATGTTTTGTGGGTGGGGTTACTGTTTTACGTCACACGGTTTCCTTGCTGGTGCAGTGCCACAGCCAGTGTTTGATTTAAATAATTGGCTGAGTTACTAAGACACAAACAGACAGATGCGGTACCCGCCACTGAGGGACTTGTCCTACTAGTACTGTCAGTCTCTCCTGATAATCTATGCATTCTGCAACTGGACTCAAAGGGGTGTGAAATAGAATTAATGAAAAAAATCCGTTATTAATTATGCCTCACCCAAACCTCTTCTCTTACCTGTGCTTGATGTTTAACTTGGGCACAGCGATGGCTGCATGGTGGTGATGGTTTTCTTTCCCAACATGCCATGGTTGTGGTGGTAGTAGTAGTAGACCCTGGCAGTAGCACTTGCAAATAAAAGAAAATGAGACAGTCAGTCGCCTGAGAGAGACTGTGGGAGGAGTAGTAGAACAAAGTACAGTACGGAACTTACTGCCAAACAATAATATGCCAAAATACAAGGAAACATAATGGTTGCGGGATAGCCTAGTACATAGAGTTACAAACTCTAGCTGTGTCGAGTCACTCGACTAGGCCTACAGTACACCGTGGTCCGTGACTCGACACAAGCGTAACCGTTAGTGCTGTTTCGGACGATGACAACAAATCCAATCTATGATGGCATTTAATGCTGATGGATTTGGTTCCTTTGGTAAAAAAACCCAAATATACTGCTCATAGGAGGGTGGGCAAGCAGAAGAAGATCCGCGCCCTGCCTTGAAAAATGCATTTATGTTGCTTTAGCCACATCCGCTCCAGCAAGCGTGTGATAAATTATTGGTGTACATTTAATTTAGTCACACCTCAATAAGCCACACAGCCCGGGGGATGAGGATTAGGGTTTGAAGAATGGTTGGGAAGGGGGTTTTGGGAAAGGTTTGAGAAAGAAAAACAGTAGGCATGGACAACAACAAAACACAATATTGGCAGACAACCATATCCATAAATCAGTTAAGGGAGAAAAGGAAATGCATGCATGATGATGATAACTTGATGGTTAATGATATTACTAACTACTACTACTAGACAATTAGACAGTACAGGGCAGCAGTATATTATGCAATTTGCCTTGCCTGTCTGCCCTCAGAGAGACCCGAATTACATACAATTTCTGTTCTTTTGTACTCCGCCCTGGGCTTAAAGATAGCTAAGAAAAGTCAAAAAATGCTGTAGGGATGAATTGAATTATATAAGCAGAGAGCAAACATAACAACAACAACACACAGTAGTAATGATTGAAGACAAAAAAAGAATCGAAATTTAAAAGATGATGAAAGTTGATACTGTTACTGTATGTTATCCTGGTCAAAATGGGGAGTTGCATCTCGGCGTTTGTCTTGGTCCTCCATTCCATGGACGCTCCGGCCATCAATCTTGCGTGACGCCACTGCCTGCCTGGCACATGTAGATTCATTGGTAAGGTAAGTGAGAGTTGTTTTTCCCAGTGTTGCACAGGGTAAGGGCCGGCCTGTAATTGCAGATGGGAAAACCAAAGGGATATTGAAAAATCAAGTAGAAAAAAATGCCTAAATTACGGTGGAGTGCAACAAGAACACTTTCAGAGGCGGCATGGATTTGGATACATCATGTCTACTCTAGTCTGTTTCCAGCATTAACCTCCAACAACAACAGGACTGAGCAGGCCCACGGCACCCGTGACACATCCTCCATTTAGCGTACCTTTTTTGACAGAGGCAGACAAAGCAGATATACAGCAACATAGCATTTTACAAATTAAGTGACTAAATCAATGCCCCGCTGTCAGTCATACCATACCACCACACTCGACTCCACCACTACACAGACATGTAGGTCTGCAGTGGTTGTTGTTGACTTGGTTACCTTGTAATGCACTCATGAAACGCACTGAGTTATTCCATCAATCATCTCGGATCGTACTGAGTGACTGGAGTGCGAAGAGATAATGTCACTGTGGTCATCATTATGGTGTGTTGTCCAACTCAGTGTGCAGTAGTGTACAGATTGAGTCCCCTTTCCATATTCAAAATGCAATGGATCGGCCTGCAGTAGAAGTAGAAAATTGTTATTGAAAAACAAGATTGGAAAGAAACATTGCATTGGGTTACTTTTAGTGTGTAGATTAGATAATAGTCCACAATGAATTACCTTCATGCACTACAAACAACAACAACACAAATCACTCAGTCAGCGTCCAATGCATGTCATCATTCATTACCTGTTCCTTCTCATCTTCAGTTAATGGGCAGTCTGTATCGGCTCGGAAAGGAGGATAGCTATAGTAGTCATCATCATGTTCCACTTCTTTTGGAGAGACTCAACGAGGCAAGATTTTAGTTTTTCTTCGATTATGCTACATCCAATCATCATCTGGCTTGAGGGCAATAGATTTAGATCGATTCAGGAGGATGGAGGAGCAGGACTCGGAGGAGTGGACTGAAATGCAGAGAGCTGAAACTCATAAGGCAATAAAATACGAAGACGGTGGTGATGGATTTGTTGTGATTTGAAGTTTCCAAACAGAAAGACAGACACAGAAATAGAAGTAAATAAGGGAGAACCACAGTAAGAACTGGAAGCCTAGTTGTCACCGTCAGGGAAGTATAGCTCGTCCTCAAACTCTGGAGGTTCAACCAGAAGTAGGTAATCAGCATCCAACACGCTACTTCCATCACCTGAGCCGCTGTCCTCATCTTCCTGCGGTGATTCATGTATTGTATAATTCGGTGGTATAAATTGCTGATTCATTTTGATCATGGTTAACCTCTCCACGTTTATGGGTGAGAGACTGGTCCTTTTCACTGTTACAATGGAACCAGCAGCACTGAAAACACGTTCAGAAGAGACACTTGCGATAGGGCAAGCCAGATAGTTGATCGCCAGCCTGCTGAGCACTGGCCATTGGCCCCTTTTGCCATACCAATACCGCAATGGGTTTTGATCAATGTAGACCTCTGTTGGGTCATCCAGGTAGGCCTGGACCATTCGGTCAATGTTCAGGGGTGCTAAACTTAGTGCGCCCTCTTTTGTCTTTGCATCAGCACTGGACCTAGCAAGTCCTTGCTGTAAATACCAATTCTGTGCCGTTTGTACTGGGGCTGATGATGATCCGGTTCTTGCTGTTGTCGATAGTGTTGGTGACAGCTGTGAACCAAATGCACTGCCCACAGGCTCTGAAGTTGAACTTGATGCAGGATGCCCTGCTGCAGTACTTGATGTGGGTTTGAGGCCTTTAATTACCAGCCGTTCATTTTCCAATGTACTGGCTGCTTCAGCTATCCAAGTTTTGTACCGGGCAACATCCACTTCTGAAAAAGGGAGTAATGTCTTACTGTGCAGTGCCGCTTTGAACCGTGGATCCAGAATTGTGGCACAAATGTAATGTTGTTGTGATAGAATCTTATTTTGCACCCTTGCATTTTCACTTAAGCGACATGATAAGCTCTCCGCCAACTGGTATGCTTCTTTTTTCCTCCACACCTATGTACGCTTCACACACCCTCTTCAGCTCTTGCTCTAGCATGTGCAACAATGGGATAGCTTGGCCCATAGTACAGTCCTCCTTGCTGACTTCACGTGTGAAGACCTCGAAAGGAAGAAGCATCTCTGTAAGAGATTTAACTAGGCACCATTGGTCCACCTGAAGGGTCATGCCTTTCACAGCAGCATCCGCCCTTTGCATGACATATTCATTGATTGGTCTGTACTGCTCAAACAGACGGTCAAGCATGTAATACGTTGAGTTCCAACGTGCTGCCACCTCCTGGATCAGTGCTTCGACTGGCATTCTATAGTCACGTTGAATGATCCTCAGCTGCTTCCGGGCTTTAAAAGAATGGCTGAAATGCGTGCATATTCTGCGGCAGGTGGTCAGTAAGTTGCTGACTATGGGTTCTTTTTTCAGAAAGTCTTGAACTATAATGTTAATGCAGTGCGCCAAACACGGGACCCTGAAATACTTACCAAGCGTCATGGCCTTAAGTATATTACTGCCATTATCCGTGGCAACAAAACCAATGTGAAGCCCTCTGGGGCGCAGCCATTCAAAGACCTTGTTGTTAAACTCTTCCAAAATGTTTTCAGCAGTATGAGATTTCTCCATGGCGAACATGGCTATAGTTGCATGTTTCCGAGAAGCATTAAAAATTGCAGCTGTGTCAACAGCACCTACTTCAGATAGCTTGTCTCTAACCCCCACAAAGAGACCCAGTGTGCAGTGATGCACATGTAATCAGTGGCTTGGCAACTGGTCCACATGTCTGTTGTCAGGTGGATTTTGTGAACAGCACTCTGCTGCAAAGCTTGTCCAACCAATTCAAGCACATCGTGATGTAGTGCTGGAACAGCAACTCGGGCAAAATAGGAACGGCTGGGAACCTTCCATTTAGGGCAGATGGCTGACACAAATTCAAGGAAACCCACCCCTTCCACAAATGAAAAAGGGAGAAGGTCCAGCGCTAACATTTTAGCCAGCTTCGCATTGTACAACCGTGCCGCTGGGTGGTTGCGTTGGTACTGCCCCTCCGACCTAAGCATGCTGTCAATGGTAGGCTGGAATATTTTCCTTAGTGGTGCACCTTTCTTCTTGAACCCAGCTAGGCTCAACGACGCTGCACTTTTGCTCATTGCAGTGCCCGGTTGCCTTGGTGTCTCATGTTGACTCTTACTACTGTGCCACTGAGATGTTGCTGAGGATGTGGGCGTTACCAGTACACTGCTGGGGGTAGGGCTATAAATGTCTCCCTCTTGTTGACCTTCCACCGCGATCATATCTTCCCCTACTTCTTCATCCCCAACAACAGCAATGGGTCCAGTTTTACTTTTTGTAAGTGAAGTAGGTGAGCCTCCACCTGATAGTGTGGTGTTTTTTGAGATGACTTGTTTGTCCTCCGGTACCATAGTTTGTACCAAGCTTACCCCACCTAACAGCCTGCCGACAAATTGAGCATATAGCAATGTTCTCCTCCTTACTGCTAACCGAAAATAAGTCCCAAACTGGGGAGGAGAACTTTCTGGCGCTGCTGGAGGTGCCACTTTCAATACCAGATGAAATGGAGGGTGTGCATGGAATTTGACTCTGTGCACTTACATTACCACCACCTACTGAGGTGGTGGTTGAGCTTGATGTAGGTCCCTGCCGGGCCTTTGCAAAGGCAAACATGGAAGCTGGAGGTCGTGTTGGCGTTACCTGTGTTGGTGGTATCCGTGCTACATCCCTCGCAGCGATTTGGGATAGTCTAATAATGTTGGTCTCCATCTCCGCAGGCCCAGGAGTGATGTTCGTGATGACTGGCTCTTCATCATCATCACCCCCTCGTCTACATCTACCTCCATAACTGTAAGGCTTTCTGGAACCTTCCTTTTCACTAGCCTTGTCTTGTGGTGTGCATCACTCTCAGGCTGAGCTGGTGGCTTCCAAGTGGCATCTAGATCATCAGAAGCGGGGCTTGAAGAAGAAGTTGATGTACTAAGCCTCCTTTTCCTTGCTGGGGGTATGGAAGACACTGGATCTTCTGGAACAGTGGCTTGCTCCTCTTCATCTGCAAAAGCTCGATTTCCTGAACTGCCCCTACTTCAGGTGGAACAGCTACTATTGTGGGCTGTGGTTCCGGCTGCGGCTGTGGTTCCGGCTGTGGTTGCGGTTCCGGCTGCGGCTGGGGTTGCGGCTGTGGTTCCGGCTGTGGTTGCAGTTCCAGCTGCGGTTCGGGTTGCGGCTGGGGTTGCCCACTTATCTCCTGAGTTTGCGCCTGCGAGTGCGTGGATTGGGTACTACTTTGCGATAATGACATTTCAACATCACTGGTCGTTAGTAGACTGGCTACCTCTGCCACAGTCATGGGCTTGGGCCTAGGTTGCTGGGGTGGGGCCACTGATGCAGAGGTGCTGCTCCCAGCTTGGTCCCCGCTGGACACCGCTGCTGCAGGCGTAAGTTTTTTTACCAAAACACATCGGCCGGCACCCCAGTTTTGGCAAGTGCCACTTCCTTCTTCTCTCCCTTCTTCTCACTGGCAACTTTCTTGCTACTGGAGGACCTGGTACCTTTCTTTGGGGCCATCTTCTTCAGATGTCAGCAGGACGCAGGTGCACAAGTTGCAGAGATGTCTGTGGTCACACGTGGACGTGACGCGCAGCAAGACTTCAGCCTGGCAGTACAACGGGTGATGATGATGATGACACCTCCTCCTCTGTCTTTTTGTGCACCTAAAAGCAAAGAAGCCAGGAGAAGAACATCAGTGAAATGTTGCATTTGTTGTTGTGGTTCAATTACTAGTATCACAAACAAACAAATAAAAGATATAAATTAGTGTAGCCATTTGTGAGACTGTCAACAAGGGCTTTCATGGTATACTGTGTACACTGTCAGGACAACCAAAATACAAATGTAATAGAAGTGGACCCTGTTTGGCATTAAATTATTTGCTCATCACATCATTCAGGAGCTGCAGCTGGCAAAGGGGATGGATGCAAGCAGTAAGCCAAGAGGAAAACCATGCAGGCCTAAATGGCAAAAGCAGCACACTTATAACTCCCACCAGAAATGGCCACCAGCCACATGGACACTCACAAACCACAAGCAACAAGCATGAGGCCTGGAAAACAATGTACTGAAACAGGCCTACGATAGCCAGGCAAAGGCTGCATGGTAAACCACACTGCTTTGCCTGTAATGCAATAAAATGCAAAAACGAAAATACACAGGGCTAAACAAGGCCTGCAACACACCACACACAACTAAGGCATGTAACACACCCCAAAAAACAGAAATACACCCAAAAAATTAATCCACATTTTGCAATTCAATGCCATCCATGTGCCCTAAATGATGTTTAAATTCAACTGAACACACAAACAGTTCTTTTATGCACCCCTGACTATCTCTGGGCCCACTGGATGGAAGGCCTGTTGGCAGATTAGGCTACAAGCTTGCAGGCCTATGGCAAAAAGCACACTGCCTGCCTTCAAAATGGCCGCCAGCCTCATGGCCAGGCCCACAACAACAAGATACTAAAGACAGACAATGCAGGCCTATGGCAAAAACACACTGCCTGGCTTAAAATGGCCGCCAGCCTCATGGCCAGGCCCACAACAACAGAAGCCTAGGCCACAAATGAAACACATGCAGGCCTATATGGCAAAAGCAGCACACTTATAACTCCCACCAGAAATGGCCACCAGCCACATGGACACTCACAAATCACAAGCCACAAGCATGAGCCCTGGAAAACAATGTACTGAAAACAGGCTTACGATAGCCAGGCAAAGGCTGCATGGTTAACCACACTGCTTTGCCTGTAATGCAATAAAATGCAAAAACGAAAATACACAGGGCTAAACAAGGCCTGCAACACACCACACACAACTAAGGCATGTAACACACCCCCAAAAACTGAAATACACCCCAAAAATAAATCCACATTTTGCAATTCAATCCAATGCCATCCATGTGCCCTAAATGATGTTTATATTCAACAGAACACACAGAAACAGTTGTTTCATGCACCCCTGACTACCTCTGGGTCCACTGGATGAAAGGCCTGTTGGCAGACTAGGCTACAAGCTTGCAGGCCTATGGCAAAAAGCACACTACCTGGCTTCAAAATGGCCGCCAGCCTCATGGCCAGGCCCACAACAACAAGAAACTGAAGACAGACAATGCAGGACTATGGCAAAAAGCACACTGCCTGGCTTCAAAATGGCCACCAGCCTCATGGCCAGGCCCACAACAACAAGAAACTGAAGACAGACAATGCAGGCCTATGGCAGGCCTATGGCAAAAAGCACACTGCCTGGCTTCAAAATGGCCGCCAGCCTCATGGCCAGGCCCACAACAACAAGAAACTGAAGACAGACAATGCAGGCCTATGGCAAAAGCACACTGCCTGGCTTCAAAATGGCCGCCAGCCTCATGGCCAGACCCACAACAACAAGAAACTGAAGACAGACAATGCAGGCCTATGGAAAAAAAGCACACTACCTGGCTTCAAAATGGCCGCCAGCCTCATGGCCAGGCCCACAACAACAAGAAACTGAAGACAGACAATGCAGGCCTATGGCAAAAAGCACACTGCCTGGCTTCAAAATGGCCACCAGCCTCATGGCCAGGCCCACAACAACAAGAAGCCTAGGTCACAAAGGAAACACATGCAGGCCTATATGGCAAAAAAGCAGCACACTTATAACTCCCACCAGAAATGGCTACCAGCCACATGGACACTCACAAATCAGAAGCAACAAGCAGGAGGCCTGGAAAACAATGTACTGAAACCAGACCTATAATAGCCAGGCAAAGGCTGCATGGTAAACAACACTGCTTTGCCTGTAATGCAATAAAATGCAAAAACGAAAATCCACAGGGCTAAACAAGGCCTGCAGCACACCACACACAACTAAGGCATGTATTTAGCACACAGCCCAAAAACTGAAATACACCCAAAAATACACATTTTGCAATTCAATCCAACGCCATCCATGCCCCCTAAATGATGTTTGAAAATAAAAATACATCACACAGCAAAGGAACAGTTGTTTCATCATGTTTCATCATGCACCCACCCATGACTAGCTCTGGGCCCACTGGCTACAGTGGCTACCCACCACTATATTTATTTTTTAAAATGATGAAAATTAAAAATTGTAATTGCAGCAACTGCAATGACCCAATCAAACAACACCAACTTACTTGTAAAATCTCAAATCCCAAAATCCTCAAATCCAATGATAATGATGCAGCAGACACAAAGAGTGATCCTTCCAGCTCAAATCCAAGTGAAAAATGAACAGGAGTTGGAGAAAGCACTGGGAGGAGCCTGCTGGAAAGGAACAGGAAGTAGTAGACTCTGTGGCACTTCCGCCCTCTCCCCCCGCCCAAAAAATGAGAAAAAAGGACACCCAAATATCAATCTGAGTTTTTTTTTCCATGGAAATCATCAGTTTATAGAAGGTTTTATGCTGCTCGCGATATTATTCTTCTCCAGATTGAAAATGTTGCGTGTTCGGGATCGCAGGTTTACAAAGATTCCGCCGGAAATCCGATGGCGCGCCCGAATGACATGTTCGCGACCGCAATCTCTCTCATGGTGCACGATGGCGCGACGAATGACGTGTTCGCGATCGCACACTCTCGCGTTGTCTGATGGCGCGGCGAATGAAGTGTTCGCGATCGCAAACTCTCGCAGGATCGCGCGGCCGGCTACCGAAATCTCGTGGGCGCACGCGAACGAATAGGAAAACCCGTCGGCGAACGCAGGAATCCCGGTAAGTCATAATCGCGCGCGCTAGAATGCATTTTTAAAGCGCGAACAAGAAAATAATTCCGCTTCGCCGCGGATCGCGGAATTGTTGGCAATTCCGCGTTCTCCGCGGAACGCGAAATTGCCTAAATTCCGCAAATTTCGCGAGCGGAGCGGAATTCAATGCCCAGGGTTACATTTGACCTGTATCCCACATTGTGGGTAAGCTGAGAAGCTTTGATGGTTGCCACCTACACTGGATTTGCGTTGTGCTTTTCAGCCAAGAGATTTGAAAATTTCACTTCCTGAAGATTAACCTTAGCAGCCCATCCATCCATCACAAAAGTGCACAACTGGAATCAGTGCGACCCTCATCCACACCAATTTCAATATGATTTTTCCATTGATATTTTGCAAGAGAGTTTTCATATCATTGAACTACAATCCAGTTGTGTGTAGGACACTTCATATGACACTATATACTATTTTATGTCCATTCTGCACTCACTTGTCATACATTTTGTGTCATCCTTTCACTAGCCACCAAGGTGTGATCTGGTATGTAGTTAAATGCCATATGTAGGCATATTGTGATGCAGGACAACAGTGATGTAAAACACATACAACATACAGTGGAGATTAAAGGCACATTTCATAAGCATGAGCATTCAGGTACATTATTCTTGGGTTTACTTACCATGGCCCTGCACCTGCCCAGTGTGTGGTCCCTGACCGGATGTCACAGCCAACCTTGTAGCAGAAGTCAATGTGGGTCTTGGAATCTGGGACGACATCATTGGACCTACAATGATAAGTGCGTTTGCAACTTTACATTTCTGCTGCCACGTGTGATGCACTCAATTTCAGGCACAAAGGATAAGCACAAGCAGTGTGGGCACTACCGTTGCAGAAGTGTGTAGCACTAATTATCATGAGTGATCACACATTCTACTTATAATGGCCCCACTGCCTAGAAGCAACGTCTATCAAGTTGACACCACAACAATTCCTGAAGTAAGGTCCACTATTGTGTTTTGTTTATGCCCAAAAAACATGCCATCCTATGATAACATATATAACCAGCTAGGTGGACTGGACAATTTCATGTATAGAAAAAGCATTCTAAGTTGGACAGTGGGCGCATTCTTAATACTCCTGACAATTGTATCGCACTTCTTGTTCATCATTGTTATATTTGTTAACATTGGATTTCCTAATTGAGGGCCAGATGTACGATGGAAAATTGCATGCGCAAACGGGTTTGCGACCCGTTTGCGCATGCAAAAGTCATGTGGGCCATGTACTAACACTATTTTGCAAGTCGCAAATAATTTGCGACTCGCAAAATAGTGTTGTGCGACTCGCTATTAGGAAGGGGCGTTCCCTTCCTAATGGCGACCCCACAAGCCATGTAAGAATGTTTTGCAACAGCAATTGCGGTCGCAAAACCCTCGCAGTTTACCACCCTCTTCAAGAGGGTGGTAAAGCACTCGCAAATGGGAATGGGTCCCCAGGGGACCCCTTCCCCTTTGGGAATGCTGGGCAAACATTTTGTAAGAGCAGGCAGTGGTTCCTGGGACCACTGCCTGCCCTTAAAAAATGACATGAAAATGTTTCATTTTTCTTTTTTAAATGCATCCCGTTTTCCTTTAAGGAAAATGGGCTGAATTAAAAAAAGACTGCTTTATTTAAAGCAGTCCCAGACATGGAGGTCTGCTGAGCCCAGCAGGCCACCATCCCTGGGAGGGCCAGCCATTCCCAATTGGGTCACAAATTGCGAGTGCCTCATGAATATTCATGAGGCATGCAATTTGCGACCCCATTGGGAATCGCAAACAGTGTATCTGACACTGTTGTACATGGCATTTAGCACCTCGCAAATTGCGACTCGCAATTGAGCGCAATTTGCGAGCCGCTAAATGCCCCGGTCGTACATCTGCCCCTTAGTCTACAAAAACAATTACAATATAGTGGGGACTCCTTTTTGACTTGTTGTGGCACTTGATTCCAGGATTGAGTTCACAGGTCTGGAACTGTTGATGGAATACATGTAATGTTCACAAATCACAAAGGTATGATGAGCCTAGATATATTATATTTTGTCTTTCGCTATTCACAAATGTCATTTGCTAAAGGTAAATGTCTTTTAAGAATTCCAATAGTTGTAAAGTTAGATTTTCATCTCCGGTTACCTTTGAGATTCGGACCCTATATGTCCCTCTGTTGTCTGCTGACAATGTATGCATTTTGACCATCTCCTGACCAGTTTGACTTACCAGTTAGTGAGGGTGGTATGCCTTGCTCTGGATGATGTCATTTCCTCCCAGAAGATGCAGGGACCTCTGCTACTGTAGTTGTCAGTACTCTGGCTGAATGTGTCAATAGGTGAGAAGAGAGAAAAGTCACCAAATTGAAAATGTACATGTGGAACTTGTCAGACATTTCCTCATATCTTCTGCATGCTAACAGTATTGTGAAGTACTGCCATGGCTGGTGCAGGTAGGAGCATTGGGGCGTTGGGGATGTAATGGCGTGGCAGGGTGGGAAATAGACAACGGAATAGGGGAATGAAAAGTTTTAAAATAAGGATTCTCTCATCTTCTGATTTGTGATTTTGGCAGGCACAAGGTGAGTTACTTTTTGGATAATTTGTATTTATTTTCCCTATTCCGTAGTCTGTTGATTTTCCTCAGCAACGCACCCCCCCACCCCCTTACGTTCTTGACTGACCCAGCCGTGGCTGTATAAGTGGAAGGGGCACTTTGTCAATTGCTACTTGACAGTGTTAGGTATATATGGCAGCAGTACTGGGCCCATGTTTTAAATATTGGGAAAGGGATTTGCCATTTCTAATACAAAGGATTCTGGGACGTGTGGTGCAACATACAGAGGGAAACACATGAGCCTCTGTGTGCACATCCTCCCCCAATGCTGTGACAGCAGGGGCTAAATGCTGCCATAGAGCTGCCTTCTGTGTGCCACTGGTGCAGTAAGGGGGGAGACCATATAGGTGTTTGTGGTGCCTCACAATGAACTCCACAATCATGGTGGTCTCCTCAGTTGTGAAATTTTTCTTCCTCCTCATTTTGTACATTTTCCAGTAGCGATGAACAGCAAATGAAAACAGTAACTGGAACCTGTTCCTTGAATGTGTGCTGCTTTTATGTGGTTTGTGGTGCTGGTCTTGCAGTTAGTGTTAATTGACTTCAGCTGTAGCATGGTGGGGGATGGTAGGCACTTGGACAGGTGTTTAGCATTGAAGAAAATGATCATCAGGCCCAAATGCGGATATTCCGGCCCGGAGGCAGAGATTCCAGCCCGGGTGCGGGGATTACGGCCCGGGTGCGGAGATTGAAGCCCAAATGCGGGACTTCCGCTCCGGGTTGGGATATTCCGGCCCAAGTGCAGACGTAAAGTTAGGAGTCGTAAGTGATTTTTGTGAATACTAAAAACTCGTAAGTGCCTTCTGTGAATACCAAAAATTGTAAGTGCCTTCTGTGAATACCAAAAATCGTAAATTTTGGATTTTGTCTCAGATTAGTTCGGTGAATTAGGCCTGTACTTTTGCATGTAATGTGTTGTTTGATGTTGCGTTTCTGACCATTTCTAGTTGTAAATTCCTTGATATTAACAGCAATTTTACATGCATTGCATTGATTACACTTTCAGAAACTGGGATGATTCATACTATTTTCTTTTATCTCCATTTTAAAATGACTGTGTACTAATATGTCTTTCAGATTATAAACTCTTCTATATGTTATATATGGATGATCTTTTAGATTGGCAATACCAGGATCTAATTTCAAAAGTCCCCAATGTTTTCTCAATATTTTTTGTAATTTGTTACCCTCCACTGAATATGTTGTTCTTAGTCTGTTTCTTCTGTTTTCAGTTTCTTGTTTTTTCATGTAGAATCTGATTTCTCTTTGTTAATTTAACTCTCTGTAGCCCTGATTGAATGATTTTTTTAGGATATTTCCTTTTTTGAAAATGTTTGCATGTTTCGCTACTGTGTTTTCCATATTCTTCTCGTGGGGAACAGTTTGTTTTAATTCGCAGAAACTCTCTGTATGGAATACTCCATTTCAAATTTGTTTGATGAAAGCTGTCCATCTGTAAGACGGAGTTTGTGGCAGTTAGATTTCTGTGAAGTTTTGGATGAATCATGTTCTCATGTATATATATTTCTGTATCCAAGAAAGTTACTCATGATTCACCTATTTCATAGGTAAATATGAGATTGGCTGTGTTGTTATTAAGAATATTGAAATACTTTTTGAAATCCTCTTCTGTGCCATCCCAAATCAAAAGGAGATTATCTATTAATCACAGCCACAAGATTGTTTTCTCCACAGATTCATCATTTTCTGAAATCGATGCTACTTGCAGTTCCCACCAGCCCGTTGTCAAATACGCATAGCTCGGACAAAAAAAGCCCAAAACAGATCCTTTTATTTTCTTACGCACCTCTTTATTAAAAAGGAATATGTTGTTCAGTAAGCACAAATTAATCATCTCTATTAACATTTGGTAATGTTTGAAAAAATTAATATTCATGTTCTTCAAGAAATATTCACAAGCCTAAAGTCCTATTTGATGATCTAGGCTTGTATATGGTGAAACAATGTCCATTGTCACTAGTTTGTAAACTGATTGCTGTGTTGATTCTTGTAGATATGATAATAGATCTCCAATATCCTTTAGATAAGATGTTAGGTCCTGATTATGAGTCTGGCAGTCTTGTGACCGCCAGACTCGCAGTGGTGCTGCAGTTGTGGTCCTTCATCCACCGTACTGCGACTATTAAAGTTGTATTGGCGGTGGACCGCTGGCTGCACCAGGGAACAGTCGTTCCCTGGCAGTGGCGCAGTTGCTCCACAACACAATATGCTGAGCGGGGACTGGCGCAGTCCCACTCAGCATATTATGAGTTTGTCCACTGCCAGCATTTCATGGCGGGAGCCCCGCCATGAAAAGACTGGAGGTGGAGGAACAAAGGCTGCCCTACAGGGCCCCCATGACCCTCCCACCATGTGGATATATTCAGGGGGGAACAACATGTGCCCCCGTCTGTATTCCCACATAGTTCCAACACGGCATGGACATGGACGTCCATGCCGTGCTGGAACTTTTTTTCTGTTCCCATTGCGGTGCCTGTTATCCAGGCACCACCATGGGAAAGGCAAAGGACCGGCAACCGTATCACGAGTTGAACTTGTGTAACAGGAATTCAACTCATGATGCAGTTGGCAGTCCTTGCCTTTCCCATGGGGATGCCTGGAAAATAAGCACCGCAATGGGAACAGCAAAAAAGTCCTTGCACAGCTTTGGCGCAACGGAGCCAGCGTTAAGCCAGCGCCGTTGGGCCAAACTGGTAATCAGGCCATTAGATTTTTCATCAATGAAGATAGGAAGTGATCTATGTAATTTGAAATTAGATCAAATAAAGATCGATCTGCAGAAACTCTGTCTTCCCGGTGGGTTTTTGTGATCTTTGTGGATCTTCGGGAGGAAGTAAATTATCAGTGTTATTGGATGTTCTATTGTCTGATGCATTTGTTCATCCATATCTATGAGGTCCTCTACTAACCATCATTTTCATTTTTTTTGTAACGCATTCTTTATTTGTTGAATTGGATTATTTGTCAACTTCATGTAACAAGATTTGTTTGGGAATTGGCGATGAGCTTCTTTTACATAGTCACTTTTATTTTGGATAATAATATTTCCTCCTTTATCTGCAGGCTTGATTTCCACATTTTCATCTTCTTGTAGTGCCTTAAGAGCTACCAGTTCTTGTCTGGTTCCATTGTATCTTGAATATGTTCCCTGAATTCTCCATAAATCATTGAACACTGCTCAGTGGAGTAAATCTATTTTATTTCCAGGTGGAAGATTTGGATAAAATAATGATTTCGGTTTTTTATCACCGAGATCTACTCTAAGTGGAATTATGTCCTCATTTAATGATGCTGCTTCTTCTCTGTCATCATTTTCATCCAAAGTTATTATGGTCATTAGGAGTGGTCTGTCTCCTACAGGGAGGTCATATTTGTAACCTGCTTTTTGTTTGTCTGTTATTTTTACCTTCTTTTACAGCTGAGATTTTTGCCAGCTTTATTATGCCTATGTATTTGTATAAATCAATTCTGGTTTTGTGTGATTTACATGTGTGATGTCAGGCAAAAATTCAAACCTTTTTTAAATAGAGTAATTTCTGTCATTGTTCTATCTGAAAGATTTGTTACATTCAGTTCTTGAGTGTCTATCTATTTTGGTTGTTCAATCATTTTGTATTTCCCCGAGTTCAAACTCCTGTTCTGTCTGGGTCCTTTTCCCCTTTGCCTCTTCTTTTTTTCCTCCTTTTGCGCCCGACCTCACCATCTTCCTTTTTGTAACTGTTGCATTTTCTCCCATCGCTATTGCTGAAGTACGAGGTGCATTTCGTTTGAAAAAGAGGATTTTTTGCCTCTTGGTACATGATTTGAACAACATTCTCCTTCACTGTAATTTGTATCACATTGTATTGATTCACTGCTAGATACATCTGTTGTTGTTGGATCAATTCTGTCTTTTTTCCTTAGTATATCAAATCTTCTTGCAAAAGTGAAAATTCTGCCTTCCTCATAGTCCTCTTTATCTCTTTGGAATTTTGATTGTTTCCTGAATTTTACTTCCTCCTCATGTTTCTTGATTCTTTTTGTAATTTCTTCCTTCAATTTCTATTCTTCTTCTGTCAATTCCAAAGTTTCTAATTCTTGTTCTAGAGTTTTTAATTGTTGTTGTGTGGTTGTTAATGCCTTTTCCGTGTGTATGATGAATATCACTATTAATCCAAGTGAGGCATTTAATATATATTCCCTCATTCCTGTAAGAATTCACCACTTGTATCATGATGACTTGGCATTATGGAGTTTTGAAGACCTCTTGGCACCCTCTGAACTTCCACATAGTTTACTAATTTTTATATTTCTCTTCACTATTATTACTATACCTATGTTGAAGCCCTCCAGTGGGCATTCTCCTCTTCTTGATGTATATTTATTCATCGCGACTCGATGTTGTATGTTATATATATATATATATATATACATATATATATATATATATATATATATATATATATATATATATATATATATATATATATATATATATTTCACACAATTGATGCTTACATTCCAGAGTAAAGTTTCAAGATGAGTTTATTTGCACAACTCAACTAATGCGTTCAGTTCTCATCACGGCTTTGCTACAGGTTAGTGAGTCCTTTCTTTATTGCACTCTTTATACCCAGTTAGCCTTAATGTGGCATTCTGGGATTTGTAGTGCATTTATCAAACGTTATATTACATTATTTACAAAAAGGAATCATTACTGTTGCCACTTTTGACAGCGGAGGACATTCTGTTTCATGATATAGTATCAGATAATATCACACAACATTTTTACAACGCTATGCATAAATTTCAATTGTATGGCACATTATTGTTATGCGTAACACGGCGTCACCAGTTCTTTGATGTGGTTTTTCACTCCGCATTCCCATAGAGAACACATAGTATTACACCATTGTGAAGATTTGTGCAATCTTGGAGCACATTCGAGCAGTTAAAAACAAAGACATGTCATATGCAACTGCCAAACATATGATGTTGTGTCAGAAGGGAGATTGGAGAGCAATGTGCTACTATGGCATCAAAACAATCACACTTGATGAACGTGGGGGGAACAGAATGAAAAAGTTGCGTCAGATGGAATCGCGCTATATCATCAGATCAAAAACAAAGACCCGAGGGGGATGAACAATGACGAAGAACTCTTTATAAATCTGGAGTAAGCGTCGAAATTGATAAGAGACACTCAGCATCGTTACCAGAACAACAACACTAAATAATTGCTGCCAAATATGAAATAGGATACTAAATCCCGTTAATTAAGATTGCACAAATGTTCACAATGGTGTAATACTATGTGTTCTCTATGGGAATGCTGAGTGAAAAACCACATCAAAGAACTGGTGATGCCGTGTTACGCATAACAATAATGTACCATACAATCAAAAATTTATGCATAGCGTTGTAAAAATGTCGTGTGATATTATATGATAGTATATCATGAAAGAGAATATCCTCCGCTGTCAAAAGTGGCAACAGTAATGATTCCTTTTTGTAAATAATGTAATATAACGTTTGATAAATGCACTACAAATCCCAGAATGTCACATTAAGGCTAACTGGGTATAAAGAGTGCAATAAAGAAAGGACTCACTAACCGTGAGCAAAGCCGTGAGAGGGCTGAAACGCGTTGGTTGAGTTGTGCAAAATAAACTCATCTTGAAACTTTACTCTGGAGTGCAGCGTCAATTGTGTGGAAAGTGGAAGTTAGGGCCAGGATCAGGCCCCCACGCAGAGCACCCGCTGCATGAGCGCATTGAACTGTGTGGATCACATTGTGGGAACATATATATATATATATATA
Source organism: Calotriton arnoldi (assembly GCA_963921515.1). Taxonomy (NCBI): domain Eukaryota; kingdom Metazoa; phylum Chordata; class Amphibia; order Caudata; family Salamandridae; genus Calotriton; species Calotriton arnoldi. The sequence goes on from CAWUFW010006458.1 coordinate 515,708, forward strand.
TATATATATAACCTACAGGCGGTCGCCAGTAGGTAGTTATAGTTAGGACCTCGTTTCGATTCAAAAAGCATTTTTTCTTTTGCCAATATCTTTGGCGCCAGTTGACGAATCTTCACGAAATTTTCAAAACTAAATGGCCCGCTCCGGTTAGCTCCTGTCTTGAAAGTTTCGGGGTGATTCGTCAAGCGGGGGCCAAAGAAAAAGGGGTCCCACAAGGCATTTTCCCCAAGTTAATTTCCATAGGAAGTTTAGACAAAGCTACAGCCCGAACTGCTGAATGGAATTACACCAAATTTGGCAAGAAGGTAGCCCTTGGTTCAGAAAGAGACCTTTTTTTTAAATGGTGTAAATCCGTTCAGTAGTTCCTGAGAAATTAAAAAAAGAAAAATATCGATATCTGAGCACAGAGGAGGGTTCGCGAACCCTCCCGGGCACGAGCTTCAATCTGATTGGCTGCCAACACTCCAAACCAGGAAGTGTTGGCAGCCATCTTGTGACTCGGTAGAACCGAGTCACAAGAAAAGAGAAAAAAGAAGATGAAAAACAAGAAAAGGGTGCAGGTTAGAAACAACATGACGCCCTAGGTCTAATCAGGGGGTCCCACAAGGACCCCCAGGACCAAAAAGCATTAAAAAAAAAAAAAAAAAATCGGCATAATTCGCACTGGGGTCGCGAATCCTGCCAAGAAAATAAAAAACAATGAAGCGCGGGCTCCCGCGCTTCATTTTAATGAGCCCCCGGGTGGGCCAGGTCCCGGGGGCAATGCCAAAATTAAATAGCGGGGTCCCCCGCAGCCCCGGGGGCCGCCACCTCCCCGGGGCTATGCAAATTATATGCGGGGGGTACACAACCCCCCCGCAGCCCCGGGGACCACCACCTCCCCGGGGCTTTGTTAATAAATGCGTGGGGGTGTTCCAACCCCCCCACGCTGCCCTGGGGATGGCCACCTCCCTGGGGCTTTCACATTTAAAACGTGGGGGGGCCTCGCTGGCCCCCCAAGCCCCGGGGACCGCCAGCTCCCCGGGGCTTATAATAATTATAAGGGGGGGCCTCGCAGGCCCCCCCAAGCCCTGGGGACCACCACCTCCCCGGGGCTTCAACGTAAATTAGGGGGGGCCTCGCAGGCCCCCCAAGCCCCAGGGACCACCACCTCCCCAGGGCTATCCAAATTGAGGGAGGGGGGCCGCACAGCCCCCCTCCAGGAGCCCTTGATGGCCCTGGGGACCGCCACCCCCCATGGCCGGCTCCTGCAATGTCCAGGGGTGCCCACCCCCGGGACATTGCTGTTTGCTATTGCAGGGCGGGAGCACGGCTCCCGCCCTGCCATACCAAACCCTGCTTTGCTTCATTGAAGCGAGAGCAGGAAAACCTGCTCTCGCTTCAATGAAGCAAAGCAGGATTGCTTTTGAGCAAGGGGAGCTGCATGTCAGCAGCTCCCCTTGCTCAAAAGCAATGCTGGCTCCCGCAGGAGGCGGGGAGCCGGCGGGACCGTGGGGGCATTGGGGCTCCCCCTATGGTCCCCAACGCAAAGGGCCGGCCCCGGGAGATGGGGTCCCCGGGGCCAGGAGTGGCCCGAGATGGGGGCCATGCGGCCCCCCTTCGCGTTAATTTTTAAAAAAATGGCCGGGCCCCGGGGGATGGGGTCCCCGGGGCCAGAAATGGCCCAGGGGAGGGGGGCCACGCGGCCCCCCTCCTCGCAGATATATATATATATAAAAAAATTACCAGGCCAGGCCCCGGGGGATGGGGTCCCCGGGGCCAAAAGTGGCCCAGGGAAGGGGGGCCACACAGCCCTGCTCCCATAAAATAATAATTAAAAAAAAGAAAAAAGAAACCGGCAACTCGCCGGAGGCCCCGCCCCCTCCCTGCAGCACTCTGCAAACGCGCCCCCTGGCACGATCTAAGTTGGGGGATTAATTACCCTTGAATACTGAGAGTCCCTGGGGGCCAACTAGCCCACCAGCTACCTTCAGTAAGCGCCACAGACCTGCGTTGCAGAGAGGTGGTCTGAGGCCATGCCCCTTTTTACACCTCTCTGCAACGCAGCTCTGTGGCGCTTACTGGAGGTACCTGGTGGACTAGTTGGCCCCCAGGGACCCTCAGGACTCAAGGGGACTTAATCCCCCAACTTACAATGCGCCAGGGGGCGCGTTTGCACAGTGGTGCGGGGAGGGGGCGGGGCCTGACAAATGTGCAAACGCGCCCCCTGGCCTGTTGTAAATTGGGGGATTAAGTCCCCTTCAATCCTGAAGGTCCCTGGGGGCCAACTAGCCCACCAGGTACCTCCAGTAAGCGCCACAGAGCTGCATTGCAGAGAGGTGGTCTGAGGCCATGCCCCTTTACACCTCTCTGCAACGCAGCTCTGTGGCGCTTACTGGAGGTACCTGGTGGACTAGTTGGCCCCCAGGGACCCTCAGGACTCAAGGGGACTTAATCCCCCAACTTACAACGCGCCAGGGGGCGCGTTTGCACAGTGGTGCAAGTACGGGGCGGGCCTGATATAACAAGTGTGCAAACCGCCCTTGCCGTGTTGTAATTGGAGGATTAAGTCCTTCAGTCCTGAGGGTCCTGGAGGCCAACTAGCTCACCAAGTACCTCCAGTAAGCGCCACAGAGCTGTGTTGCAGAGAGGTGGTCCGAGGCCATGCCCTTTTACACCACTCTGCAAACGCGGCTTCTGGAGCACTGCTGGTGGGGAGATGAGGTCCTCTTGTGTCCTGAGGACCCCAGGACACAAGTGGACTTCATCCTCCGAGCAGCAGTGTGCCAAAAGCCGCGTTTGCAGTGTGGTGTAAAAAGTGGCGTGGCTTCGGAACACCTCTCTGCAACGCAGCTCTGTGGCGCTTACTGGAGGTACCTGGTGGGCTAGTTGGCCCCCAGGGACCCTCAGGATTCAAGGGGACTTAATAGGGATGTTATAGTTAGAAATTAGCATTTAAAAAACCTTAGAAATTCACTAAAAAAACATAGGTTTTAGGGACGTTATAGTTAGAAATTAGCATTTAAAAAACCTTACAAATTCACTGAAAAAACCATAGGTTTCAGGGACGTTATAGTTAGAAATTAGTATTTAATAACCTTAGAAATTCACTGAAAAACCACAGGTTTCAGGGACGTTATAGTTAGAAATTAGTATTTAAAAAACCTTAGAAATTCACTGAAAAAAACACAGGTTTCAGGGACGTTATAGTTAGTTGGACATTTCACTCATACAAAACCAGAGAAATGTGGCCGTTATAGTTAGTAGAGCTAACTATAACTCGCGCCCCCGCAATACACTGCGGATGACGTCACATATTACATCACTCATGACATGGTCAGTGACATCACTGATGACATCACTGATGACATCTCAAATGACATCACTGATGACATCACTGATGACATCATCCATGTGATAATCTGATGCACCTCCTCACACCCTAATAAAACCTTTTATACACCCACTCTAAAATACAGACTACCAATATTGAAACCATAGACAGACCAATAGCAGTTAGTACATACCCGCTCAGTGATTCCTAGGTTTACACACACACATCCATTAATTCACCCATACAGTAACTCATACATGCAGTCACTCATCAATACAACACTATCATATGCACTCATACACCTATACATACACTCACACACCACCACTCATCCATAGACTTACTCACACACCTCGTCAGTCATGCAAAGAATCAATCACACCCATTTACTCACCTATACAGTTATACACAGACCACCTCACTTATTTATACAAATACTAACACATACTTACTCTCTAATACAATCACTGATACAAGCACACACTCATCCATACAGCCACTCTCACAATCACTCACTCTCACGTATAGTCATTTATATACTCCAACACTCACATATACTGCCTTTCACATATGTAGTTACTCACATATATACCACCGAGACATCCATTCACTCACCAACAGGAGTCCCATCGAACAACCCAATCAAGACACACTCTCGCCACTTTCTTTGAATGATATTTCACCATTAAGATCGTTACATGGCTTAGAGATGGAAAGTAATGCTGACATTGCCACAATTACCATGGAAACAATGACGAGTATACAGTTATGTGAGGAGATGGGTATTGCAACCAATCTGTCCATCAGCAGCAACTGTAAAAATTGATCTAGATTTTGCCCACAATTACCAGCTGGGAATAGGGTGGACATATTTCAAGAGCTAATGACAGAGGAGTTGCAAACCATTTACATCAAGGAAAGGAAGAAGAATCAGCAACGACCGTAAAATATGACCAAGGACGATCAATGGGCATTAAATGATCTGAAAATGGATAATGACATCGTGATAAAACCCTCTGATAAAGAGGGGAATGTAGTGGTAATGGACTCTCAAAAATATTACTTTGAAGTCAAGAGACAGCTAAACAATGTGGATAACTATGAAAAGCTCAAAAAAGATCCAACACCAGTAATCATGAGCTTATTTCAAGGCATGCTTCGTGGATGGCATAGAGGTGGTTTGTTGGATGATAATGAATTAGATTACCTCCTTATACTGCGTCCTATCACACCAATGATATATGTGTTACCGAAAATTCACAAAAGTTTGGAAAATCCTCCAGGACGCCCTATTGTCAGTTCCTGTGGTTCGCTTCTGGAGAATACCTCGAGATTTTTGGATAGCTTTCTCTTTCCATATGTGCGAAATTTACCTTCCTATATCCGGGATTCAATGGACTTTTTAAAATCGGATAGCTGGCAATCCTTGGAAAGAAGACTACACAATGGTGACCATTGATGTAGTCTCACTATATACATCAATCAAACATGAGGATGGCATCAAAGCCTGTGAATTCTATCTCCGTTCAAGATCTCGGAGTGTTTTAGGACAGACCAATATGATTTTAGAAATGTTGAATTTCTGCCTCACAAATAATGTTTTTATCTTTGATAAAAAGTTTTACAGACAGAGCAAAGGGACCGCGATGGGGACTTCCTTTGCGCTCACGTATGCCAACCTGACGATGGGCATGTGGGAAGCAGAACACATTTGGTCTGACGCAAACAAAGGAATGATGGAAAAAGTTATACTCTGGACGCGCTATATAGACGATTTGTTTTTAATCTGGGAGGGCAATACAGAGGAATTGAATGCCTTCCTTAAATCTCTTAATACAAATGCATTCCAGCTGGAGTTTACATATAACACCAGTAAAACGGAGATAGATTATCTGGATATCCATATCTAAACAAAGGAACAGAAAATATGCACAACACTCTTCTGCAAGCCCACTTCCTGCAACAGTATCTTATTGGCAAACAGCTCCCACCCAAAATGTCTGAAATGGAGTGTCCCCTATGGGGAATTCCTCCGAGCACGAAAGAACTGCTCAGAGGAACAAGAATTTTTGGAACAGATTGACCAAATGTAAGGAAGATTGCTTAGGAGAGGTTATCCCATGGTGGTATTGGATGATGCAAAAACAAGGGCTATGAAGAAGAAGAGAGAGTCCCTGTTACATCCAAAGAGCATCAATGAGAAGCGAAGAGATCGAACAGAGGAGGGTGAAATCAGATATATTACACAATTTAACATCTCCAGTAATATGATAAGAGATGCTCTGCGAAATCATTGGAAGGTATTATCCACAGATGAAGATCTAAAGGAGTGCACATCCAACCATCTCAGCATCTCCTACAAGAAGGCACCGTCACTTGGGGACATTCTGATGCACAGCCACTTCCAGAAAACAGATAAAAGTGGGAGCAAGGGCCAGTGGTTAAGAATGAGTGGCTTCTATAAATGCCCGAAATGCAAGGCTTGCAAACATGGCCAAAACCGTCAGGAAGTTAACAACCTGATATTAGAGAAAATCAAAATTAAGAAAAGAATCATGTGCGAAACCACACATGTCGTCTATGCCCTCCAGTGTGAATGCGGGAAGCAGTACATTGGAAGTACAGTGAACAAATTGAATTGCGTATCCTACAACATCTTAGAGCAATTAAAAATAAGGATTTCACTTATGCAATCTCTAAACATGTGTGGAAAGACCATGAAGGCCAGTTTGAGAACCTATCATTTTATGGCATTGAGCACATCCCTCTTAACATCAAAGGTGGAGACCGAGATTTGACACTCAGAAAAGCGGAATCCAAATGGATAGTATTGATGGGAACTGAAATACCATGGGGACTCAATGCCGATGCGGGAAGAGGTGTGGCGCCGCGGCTAGGGCGACTGACGCTGGAATCTGGGGCTCACGGTTCGATCCCCAGCACCGGCGGCAGGTCAGCCCAGCACCATGTGACTCTGGGCAATAGCTTGCTTAATCTTCCCGACGGCCTCCAGCGCCGGGATGCCTTCGGGTAGCTGTTCGCGCTTTACAAATACTGGATTTTTTTTTTTTACTTCACACTTTTTTATAAGACTTGTTTTTAAGACTATCCTGTAAAAAGAAGTCGGTCAATCTTTTCCTAATTATGGTCACCATGCTGTTGTATTATACATTTGTACATTTATATATTTGATGGTTGGGGATGAATCAATACTGCTTAGGTCCAGCATTTGCACTTTATAAATGGAGAAGGTAGCAGAATTTTACTATTAATCGTTTTATGAAAACTGACCAATAATGACTTAACTGCAGTGTAGGAAGCATAATTGAATTGCCACTACATTAAATTAGAGGGAAATCTTGGATTCTGCAATATACATCTAGAGACAATGTGGTTTAGGACAAATTTGACAAGTTAATTGTTGTCCAATATACATCAGAGTAAATGCGGTTGGTAAGGTGACATTAAGGAACTCTTTGAATCCTAAGAATGAGTTGGTCAACTGTAAACATGTTTGTATATGTTATTGTTTATTTGCACTAGACACTTTATTGCATCTTTGCACCTGAATAAGGCTGAAGTGCATTAATGGAATGGGACAGGACCATTATAAAATGGATACTTTACCTTCAATGAGATGCACTGTATGTGCTATTGTTTACATACACTTTGCACTTTATTGCATTTTTGCACTTGAATTGGTTTTTAGGTACATATTTTTTTAATGAAACAGAATTATTATGAAATGTGTACTTCACCATCAATGAGATGCACTTTGACAGTATATAAACGGCATGTATAGCAATATGTTTTAAGTATGTACTTCACTTACATTAGCGCTTTTGCACATGGTTTTTATCTGTCTAAAGCCCGATATTTGGTCTCAATAGCATCAAAACAATCAATAGATCGATAGGACCGTGATTTACTTTAACTGTGTCATAACCGTACACATGTTTGCATCTTGCACAATTTGCACAATTAAGGACCTGGCAGCTGGACCCTTTGAAAGGCATAAAAATTTCTGAACGTGCACTCCTATGTATATCGCATCTTTGGGTGCTGATAGGAACATATATGCAGTGCTCTGTTAACATGCCTTTAGAAGTCGACAAACTTGTCAAAACATGTTTTTAGGAATCTTAAAATATGGGGAATGTCTTAACATATGAAAATCAATCTGAATATTAGGTCTATTTCCCCTGCTTTATCCATTGTCAATCTATTTTAAAATAGTAGAGCATAGAATCCAACATAGTTAAAGATGAAGCTTTGCTACAAATGGGTACTTTACCTAAATTTTGTTTCAAGGCTAATGATATTATTGGTTGCAACCGATTATTCTTTTTCCGTTCATTTCTGTGGGAAAATCGGTGTCGCTATTTTCCATGAATGTAAATATTGATGCATAATGCTGGGATTTGAAAATAAAAAAGAGTACACATGAGAAAAGTAAAAAGTAAGAATGTACTCAGAAAAATGTGTTAGGTTCCTTTAAAAGCAAAAGAGAACTTTTTGTAATTAATGTTTTTTTAACAGGGGGAGGGTCCAACCAACCCCTTTATAAACACCAATGTCACCACACATACTTTGACCCAGACGAAGGCCGTTGGCCAAAACGTGTAGGTCATCTTTTTGTCACTTAAAACGCACTGTTTGCACTTTGCATCAAGAAAAATGAAAAAATAAAAAGGACTTTTGCAACTAGCTACCTGATGTGAGTCGCTGTTTCAAGTGCCTCCTTTCTGTGTTCTTCCGTGATTGCGGCGCAATGTGAGTGGAGGTAGCCACAGAATCTCTCTTTCCTTTTCATATATATATATATTCACTGAAAAAAACAAAGGTTACAGGGACATTATAGTTAGGGTCAAATTTCACTCGTACAAAACCAGTAAAATTCGGCAGTAGGTAATAAATATATATAATATGCCAGATTAGCCATCGAAGCATGCAGTGTCATTTCTATAACCTCCTGATCTAATTGTCGTAAACGTGCAGCAGCCTCCATTTGCAATAATATATATATATATATATATATATATATATATATATATATATATATATATATATATATATATTATCTACTGGCGGTCGCCAGTAGATAGTTATAGTTACAACCTATTATCCATAGGAAATCCGCGACATTCTATTTGAAATAACTCTCTTGCCGGTTGACGTATCTTCGCAAAATTTTCAAACTTTGTGGGGCGCTCCGGTCCGCTCCTACCCTGAAAGTCTCGGGGATTCGTCAAGCGGGGCCCGAGAAAAAGGGGGTCCCAAAACGCGTTTTCCCCATGCAATTTTCCATAGGAAACTTTAGACACGGCTACAGCTCGAACTGCTGAACGGAATTACACCAAATTTGGCAAAGAGGTAGTTCTTGGTTCAGAAAGAACCCTTTGTTAAATGGTGTAAATCAGTTCAGTAGTTGCTGAGAAAATCAAAAGTAAAAAGATAGATATATCTAGGGCCGCGGATCCTCCCGAGCACGAGCTTTATGTTAATTGGCTGTCAACACTCCAAATCAGGAAGTGTTGGCAGCTATTTTGTCCCTCGGTAGAACCGAGGGACAGAAACAAGTGCGCAAAGCGCACAAAGGGGGCAGGGTAGAAACACCCTGACCCCTAGGTCTGCTCAGGGGTCCCACAAGGACCCCTGAGCAAAAAAATGTTTTTTTTTTTTTTAAATCGGCAAAAAACGATCGGGCCCGTAGGCCCCGCCCCTTCCTTCACCACTCTGCAAACGCGCCCTGGCGCGTTTGCAGAGGAGGAACAATTCCCTTGAATACTGGGGGTCCCTGGGGCCAACTAGCCCACCAGGAACCTCCAGTATGCGCCAGGGGCTGCCTTGCAGAGAGGTGTACAGAGGCCACGCCCTTTACACCTCTCTGCAACGCAGCTCTATGGCACTTTTTGGAGGTATATGGTGGGCTAGTTGCACCCCAGGGACCCTCAGGATTCAAGGGAGTTAATCCCTCGACTTAAAACGCGCCACGGGCGCGTTTGCACAGTGGTGAAGGGAGGGGCGGGCTCAGGTGACATGTGTGCAAACAGGCTCCGTGGCGCATTTTAAGATGGGGAATTAAATCCTCTTCAATCCTGAGGGTCCCTGGGGGCCAACTAGCCCAACAGGTACGTCCAGAAAGCGCCACAGAGCTGCGTTGCAGAGAGGTGTAAAAAGGGGTGTGGCCTCTGTACATGTCTCTGCAACGCAGCCCCTGGCGCATACTGGAGGTTCCTGGTGGGCTAGTTGGCCCGTAGGGACCCTCATGATTCAAGGGGACTTAATCCCCCAACTTAAAATGCGCCATGGGGCGCGTTTGCACAGATGTCACCTCAGGCCCCGCCCTCCCTTCACCATTGTGCAAATATTCCTCTAAAATCAGCCGAAATACGAATTCTGATTTACTCACCTGTTATCAGGAGAGACCTCAGTGCTGCATCTTTCAGCCCAGTCCTAATCCTGAAAAGTAATTTTAACCGTACTTACCAGTAACTTGAATTTCCTTCCATAGGCTAACATTGACTGGTTTCACTTGGAAATTCTTCTAAGTGTGGAGTTTTGGAACTTTATAATATTCCTCTAAAATCAGCCGAAATACGAATTCTGATTTACTCACCTGTTATCAGGAGAGACCTCAGTGCTGCATCTTTCAGCCCAGTACTGATCCTCAAAAGTAATTTTAACCGTACTTACCAGTAACTTGAATTTCCTTCCATAGGATATCATTGCCTGCTTTTTGCTGAAAAAGTTTCTAAGTGTTGATTTTGAAACATACAAATATTCCTCTAAAATCAGCCGAAATCCGAATTCTGATTTACTCACCTGTTATCAGGAGAGACCTCAGTGCTGCATCTTTCAGCCCAGTACTGGTCCTGAAAAGTAATTTTAACCGTACTTACCAGTAACTTGAATTTCCTTCCATAGGCTAACATTGACTGGTTTCACTTGGAAATTCTTCTAAGTGTGGAGTTTTGGAACTTTAAAATATTCCTCTAAAATCAGCCGAAATACGAATTCCGATTTACTCACCTGTTATCAGGAGAGACCTCAGTGCTGTATCTTTCAGCCCAGTACTGGTCCTGAAAAGTAATTTTAACCGTACTTACCAGTAACTTATATTTTCTTCCATAGGAATCCATTGTCTGGTTTTCAGCAGAAAAGTTTCAAAGTGTCGATTTTCACAAACTACAAATATTCCTTAAAAATCGCCTGTATGACTTAAACGCATTCTTTCAACTGTTTACAGGAGATGCACCAGTGCTGGATCCAGGATCCAACACTGAGTAAGAAAAAGTAACGATAACAGTTTTTACCTGCTAAGTGAATTTCCTTCCATAGGATAACATTGGTGATTCTATGAGAAAAAGTTTCTAAGTGTCAACTTTTAAAATACAATAATATTCCTTAAAAATCACGACTGTAACCAAAACGCTTTTACTCAACTGTTTACAGGAGATGTACCAGGACTGAATCTAGGATCCAGTCCTGTGGTTAGAAAAGTAATCCATAAAGTAACTAATTGCATTTAACTAGAAATTCACATTGAGCTGAATGTTGCATTGTGTTTGAAAATGTGTTGCCCATTGCAACAACTGTAACTACTGTACTTAAAAGTCTATTGCCTATGTGCAAAGTATTTAAACTAAAGTAATTCATTCTGAGAAAGTATTTTTGTAATGTAATGTATAATGTAATTACAATGTAATTTAAAAATAAAATATGTAAAAGAAATTGTTTCTAAAAATGTAGTAAATCAGTATGAAAAAAATTAATATAAAAATTAATACATTTAAAAATTGTCATTTAAAAAACCTTTGAAATTCACTGAAAAACCGTAGGTTTCAGGCACGTTATAGTTACAAATTAGCATTTTAAAAACCTTTGAAATTCACTGAAAAAACCATAGGTTTCAGACACGTTATAGTTAGAAATTAGCATTTAAAAAACCTTTGAAATTCACTGAAAAACCATAGGTTTTAGGGACAGTTATAGTTAGTTGGACATTGCACTCGTACAAAACCCGTGAAATTCCCCCATTATAGTTAGTTCAGCTAACTATAACTCGCGCCCTCGCAATGCACTGCTGATGACGTCACATATTACATCACTCATGACATGGTCAGTGACATCACTGATGACATCACTGATGACATCTCAAATGACATCACTGATGACATCATCCACGTGATAATCTGATGCAGCTCCTCACACCCTAATATAACCTTTGATACACCCAATCTAAATTACAGAGTGCCATTCGCAAAACCATAGACACTCCAACACCAATAACTACATACGCACTCACTGATTCTTAGGTCTACACACACACATCCACTCACTCACCCGTACAGTCACTCATACTTATGGTCACTCAGTACAGGACTATCATATGCACTCTTACTCCTATATAGACACTCAAACACCGCCACTCATCCATAGAGGTACTCACACACCTAGTCAGTCATGCAAATAATTAAACACACTGCCATTTACTCACCTATACAGTTATACACACACCAGCTCACTTAATCATACAAATACTAGCACATTGTTACGCTCTTATACAATCACTGATACAAGCACACACTCATCCATACAGCCACTATCACAATCACTCACTCTAAGCTTATAGCTATTTATATACTCCAATACACATATATACTGCCTTTCACATATGTAGTTACTCACACATGTACCACTGGGACATACATTCACTCACTAACACACTCTTACACACACTTACCCACCCATACAGTCTATCACAGATGCACTCTTGAAACCATCCACCCAGTGAATCACCCACTCACACATCTATGCACAGTCGCACACACCCCATCCACACAAACACTCAGGCACCCATACAGATACTCATAGAACCAATCAATAACCCATATAGACACTCATGTAGCTATTCGCAAATCCATGCATCCACTTACACACCAACAGACGGATACAGACATTCACACAGTTTAGTCACTAACCCATGCATTCAGTAAGATACGTTTAATCACTCACTTGTAGAGTCAGTCACGCACGTACTAAATCATCCATTCAGACACTTATACACCCACTCATTCTTCAATACGCCTTTCCCTATATATATTAAACATATTTAAACTTTACAGAAACACACAGTCACTGGATGATGTCATCAGTGATGTCATCAGTGATGTCACTGACCATGTCATGAGTGATGTAATATGTGACGTCATCAGCAGTGCATTGCGGGAGCGCGAGTTATAGTTAGCTGAACTAACTATAATGGGGGAATTTCACGGGTTTTGTACGAGTGCAATGTCCAACTAACTATAACTGTCCCCAAAACCTATGGTTTTTTCAGTGAATTTCAAAGGTTTTTTAAATGCTAATTTCTAACTATAACGTGTCTGAAACCTATGGTTTTTTCAGTGAATTTCAAAGGTTTTTAAAATGCTAATTTGTAACTATAACGTGCCAGAAACCTACATTTTTTTCAGTGAATATATATATATATATACATAAATAAATACATATATATATATATATATATATTCACTGAAAAAACCACAGGTTTTAGGGATGTTATAGTTAGTTGGACATTTCACTCGTACAAAACCAGTGAAAGTCGGCCGTTATAGTTAGTTGAGCTAACTATAACTCGAGCCCCCGCAATGCACTGCTGATTTTTGGGCCCCGGGGACCCCATCCCCCGGGGCCTGGCCTCGTTTATTTTAAAGCATTTTTTTATTTCTCCTGGGAGGGGAGCCGCGTGGCCCTTCTCCCCTGGGCCACTTCTGGCCCCGGGGACCCCATCCACCGGGGCCTGGCCTCGTTTAAAAAAAAAAAAAAAAACATTTTCCCAGTAGGGGGACCGCGTGCCCCCCTCCCCTGGGCCAATTATGGCCCGGGGATCCCATCCCCGGGGCCTGGCCAGCCTTGGTTTTTTAAAATATTTTTTGGGAGGGGGGCTACGGGGCCCATGTCCTGAGGCCAATTATGGCCCCGGGAACCCCATCCCCCGGGGCCGGCATTCCGTATTTATTTTTTTAATTCTTAAATTAAAGGGAAGGGGACCGAGTGGCCCCCCTCCTGGGCCACTTCTGGCCCCAGGGACGCCATCCCCCGGGGCCGGCCCTTAGCATTGGGGACTGTGGTGGGAGCCCCAATGCCCCCACGGTCCCTGCCAGCTCCCTGCCTCCTGCGGGAGCCGGCATTGCTTTTGAGCAAGGGGAACCGCTAACATGCAGCTCCCCTTGCTCAAAAGCAATCCTGCTTTGCTTCATTGAAGCGAGAGCAGGTTTCCTGCTCTCGCTTCAATGAAGCAAAGCAGGAGTTTGCTATGGCTGGGCGGGAGCCATGCTCCTGCCCTGCCATAGCACACAGCAATGTCCTGGGGGTGGGCACCCCGAGACATTGCAGGAGCTGGCCCTGGGGGCTGGCGGTCCCCAGTGCCATCAAGGGCTCCAGGATGGGGCCCCTTGGTCCCCCTCCCAGCATTTTTAAAGCCCCGGGGAGGTGGTGGTCCCCGGGGCCCGGGGGTCAGCAACAGACCCCCATATTTAAATAATTAGTGCCCAGGAGCCCCACACACATTTTTTTAGAAGCCCCTGGGAGGTGGCGGTCCCCAGGGCTGTGGGGGGGCTGCGTGCCCCCCACACATAATGAATAAAGCCACGGGGAGGTGGTTGTCCCCGGGGCTGCAGGGGCCCCCGCGGGCCCCCGCTAATTAACTTTGCATTGCCCCCGGGACCTGGCCCACCCAGGGGCTTATACAAAATGAAGCGCGGGAGCCCGTGCTTCATTTTTTTTTTGTTTTTCTCGGCCGGATTCATGCACCCAGCGCGAATTTGGCCAATTTTCTTTTTTTTAAATGCTTTTTTTGGCCCTGTGTTTGTAACCTGCCCCATTTTCTTGCTTTTCACCTTTTTTTCAACTGATTTCTTGTGACTCAGTTACCGAGTCACAAGATGGCTGCCAACACTTCCTGGTTTGGAGTGTTGGCAGCCAATCAGAAGTCAGCTCGTGCTCGGGAAGAGTCGTGAATCCTCCTCGGTGCTCAGATATATACATTTTTATTTCTTGAATTTCTCTGTAACTACTGAACGGATTTACACCATTTAAAAAAAGGGCGCTTTCTGAACCAAGAGCTACCTTTTTGCCGAATTTGGTGTAATACCGTTCAGCAGTTCGGGCTGTAGCCGTGCCTAAAGTTTCCTATGGAAATTAACATGGGGAAAACGTGTTTTGGGACCCCCCTTTTTTCTCAGCTCCCGCTTGACGAATCACCCCAAAACTTTCAATACAGGAGCTGACCGGAGCGGGCCATTAGTTTTGAAAATTTTGCGAAGATTCGCCAAACGGCGCCAAAGATATTGGCAAAAGAATAAACGCTTTTTGAATAGAAACAAGGTCCTACCTATAACTACCTACTGGCGACTGCCAGTAGGTAATATATATATATATATATATATATATATATATATATATATATATATATATATATATATATTCACTGAAAAACCATAGGTTTCAGGGACGTTATAGTTAGAAATTAGTATTTAAAAACCCTTAAAAATTCACTGAAAAAAACCACAGGTTTCAGGGACGTTATAGTTAGAAATTAGCATTTAAAAAACCTTAGATATTCACTGAAAAAAACACAGGTTTCAGTGACGTTATAGTTAGTTGGACATTTCACTCGTACAAAACCAGAGAAATTTGGCTGTTATAGTTAGTAGAGCTAACTATAACTCGCGCTCCGCAATACACTGCAGATGACGTCACATATTACATCACTCATGACATGGTCAGTGACATCACTCATGACATCACTGATGACATCTCAAATGACATCACTGATGACATCACTGATGACATCACTGATGACATCATCCATGTGATAATCTGATGCACCTCCTCACACCCTAATAAAACCTTTTATACACCCACTCTAAAATACAGACTACCAATATCGAAACCATAGACAGACCAATAGCAGTTAGTACATACCCGCTCAGTGATTCCTAGGTTTACACACACACATCCATTAATTCACCCATACAGTAACTCAAACATGCAGTCACTCATCAATACAGCACTATCATATGCACTCATACACCTATACATACACTCACACACCACCACTCATCCATAGACTTACTCACACACCTCGTCAGTCATGCAAAGAATCAATCACACCCATTTACTCACCTATACAGTTATACACAGACCACCTCACTTATTTATACAAATACTAACACATACTTACTCTCTAATACAATCACTGATACAAGCACACACTCATCCATACAGCCACTCTCACAATCACTCACTCTCACGTATAGTCATTTATATACTCCAACACTCACATATACTGCCTTTTACATATGTAGTTACTCACATATATACCACCGAGACATCCATTCACTCACCAACAGGAGTCCCATCGAACAACCCAATCAAGACACACATACTTTATATATGTATATTGAGGAAGATTGAGGAAGGCTGCCTGGTCAGCCGAAACACGTCTCTCTTTGTTGCCGGGTCGGAGGAGGCCCCTTTTGGAATAAAAAGTGCCTGAAAACTCAGCATTCCTTGTGTGCGTGCTCTCTTCTATGTGAAGCAGGATTTGTTTGGATACATACATACTTATATATATTTATATATATATATATATATATATATATATATATATATAAATTCACTGAAAAAACCATAGGTTTTAGGGACAGTTATAGTTAGTTGGAAATTGCACTCGTACAAAACTTGTGAAATTCCCCCGTTATAGTTAGTTCAGGTAACTATAACTCGCGCCCCGCAATGCACTGCTGATGACGTCACATATTACATCACTCATGACATGGTCAGTGACATCACTGATGACATCACTGATGACATCATCCAGTGACTGTGTTTCTGTAAAGTTTAAATATGTTTAATATATATAGGGAAAGGCGTATTGAAGAATGAGTGGGTGTATAAGTGTCTGAATGGATGATTTAGTAGGTGCGTGACTAACTCTATAAGTGAGTGATTAAACGTATCTTACTGAATGCATGGGTTAGTGACTAAACTGGGTGAATGTCTGTATCCGTCTGTCTGTTGCTGTGTAAGTGGCAGCATGGGTTTGTGAATAGCTACATGAGTGTCTATATGAGTTATTGATTGGTTGGCTGAGTATCTGTATGGGTGCCTGAGTATTTGTGTGGGTGGGGTGTGTGCGACTCTGTGCATAGATGCGTGAGTGGGTGATTCACTGGATGGATCGTTACAAGAGTGCATCTGTGATAGACTGTTTGGGTGGGTAAGTGTGTGTAAGAGTGTGTTAGTGAGTGAATGTATGTCCCAGTGGTACATGTGTGAGTAACTACGTATGTGAAAGGCAGTATATATGTGTGTTGGAGTATATAAATACCTATAAGCGAGAGTGTGTGATTGTGATAGTGACTGTATGGATGAGTGTGTGCTTGTATCAGAGATTGTATAAGAGCGTAAGAATGTGCTAGTATTTGTATGAGTAAGTGAGCTGGTGTGTGTATAACTGTATAGGTGAGTAAATGGGTATGTGCTTAATTTTTGCATGACTCACTAGGTGTGTGAGTACCTCTATGGATGAGTGGCGGTGTGTGAGTGTTTATATAGGTGTATGAGTGCATATAATAGTCCTGTACTGAGTGACTATAAGTATGAGTGACTGTACAGGTGAGTGAGTAGATGTGTGTGTGTAGACCTAAGAATCAGTGAGTGTGTATATAGTAATTGGTGTTGGAGTGTCTATGGTTTTGACAATGGCAGTCTGTAATTTACAGTGGGTGTATCAAAAGTTATATTAGGGTGTGAGAAGATGCATCAAATTATCACATGGATGATGTCATCAGTGATGTCATCAGTGATGTCATTTGAGATGTCATCAGTGATGTCATCAGTGATGTCACTGACCATGTCATGAGTGATGTAATATGTGACGTCATCAGCAGTGCATTGCGGGGCGCGAGTTATAGTTACCTGAACTAACTATAACGGGGAATTTCACAGGTTTTGTACGAGTACAATGTCCAACTAACTATAACTGTCCCTAAAACCTATGGTTTTTTCAGTGAATTTGTAAGGTTTTTTAAATGCTAATTTCTAACTATAACGTCCCTGAAACCTATGGTTTTTTCAGTGAATTTCAAAGGTTTTTAAATGCTAATTCCTAACTATAACATGTCTGAAATCTATGGTTTTTTCAGTGAATGTCAAAGGTTTTGTAAATGACAATTTTTAAATGTATTAATTGTTATATTTATTTTTTTGATACTGATTTACTACATTTTTTTAAACTATTTATTTTTAGATATTTTATTTTTTAAAATACATTGTAATTACATTATACATTACATTACAAAATATACTTTCTCAGAATGAATTACTTTAGTTTAAATACTTTGCAAATAGGCAATAGACTTAAGTACAGTAGTAACAGTTGTTGCAATGGGCAACACAATTTCAAACACAATGCAACATTGAGCTCAATGTGAATTTCAAGTTAAATGCAATTAGTTACTTTATGGATTACTTTTCTAACCACAGGACTGGATCCTAGATTCAGTCCTGGGACATCTCCTGTAAACATTTGAGTAAAAGCGTTTTGGTTACAGTAGTGATTTTTAAGGAATATTATTGTATTTTAAAAGTTGACACTTAGAAACTTTTTCACATAGAATCACCAATGCTATCCTATGGGAGAAAATTCACTTAGCAGGTAAGTAGTGTTATCGTTACTTTTTCTTACTCAGTGGTGGATCTTGGATCCAGCACTGGTGCATCTCCTGTAAACAGTTGAAAGAATGCGTTTAAGTCATACAGGCGATTTTTAAGGAATATTTGTAGTTTGTGAAAATCGACACTTTGAAACTTTTCTGCTGAAAATCAGACAATGGATTCCTATGGAAGGAAGTACAAGTTACTGGTAAATACGGTTAGAATTACTTTTCAGGGTCAGTGCTGGGCTAAAAGATGCAGCACTGGGTTCTCTCCTGATAACAGGTGAGTAAATCGGAATTCGTAGTTCGGCTGATTTTAGAGGAATATTATAAAGTTCCAAAACTCCACACTTAGAAGAATTTCCAAGTGAAACCAGTCAATGTTAGCCTATGGAAGGAAATTCAAGTTACTGGTAAGTACGGTTAAAATTACTTTTCAGGATCAGTACTGGGCTGAAAGATGCAGCACTGAGGTCTCTCCTGATAACAGGTGAGTAAATCGGAATTCGTATTTCGGCTGATTTTAGAGGAATATTATAAAGTTCCAAAACTCCACACTTAGAAGAATTTCCAAGTGAAACCAGTCAATGTTAGCCTATGGAAGGAAATTCAATTTACTGGTAAGTACGGTTAGAATTACTTTTCAAGGTCAGTGCTGGGCTAAAAGATGCAGCACTGGGTTCTCTCCTGATAACAGGTGAGTAAATCAGAATTCATAGTTCGGCTGATTTTAGAGGAATATTATAAAGTTCCAAAACTCCACACTTAGAAGAATTTCCAAGTGAAACCAGTCAATGTTAGCCTATGGAAGCAAATTCAAGTTACTGGTAAATACGGTTAAAATTACTTTTCAGGATCAGTACTGGGCTCAAAGATGCAGCACTGAGGTCTCTCCTGATAACAGCTGAGTAAATCGGAATTCGTAGTTCGGCTGATTTTAGAGGAATATTTGCACAATGGTGAAGGGAGGGGGCGGGGCCTGAGGTGACATCTGTGCAAATGCGCCCCGTGGCGCGTTTTAAGTTGGGGGATTAAGTCCCCTTGAATCATGAGGGTCCCTGGGGTCCAACTAGCCCACCCTGTACCTCCAGTATGCGCCACGGAGCTGCGTTGCAGAGAGGTGTTCAGAGGCCACGCCCCTTTTTGCACCTCTCTGCAACGCAGCTCTGTGGCGCTTTCTGGACGTACCTGGTGGGCTAGTTGGCCCCCGGGGACCCCATCCCCCGGGGCATGCCCTCTTTTTTAATTTAAAAAAAATATATATATTTGGAGGGGGGCTGCGTGGCCCCCCTCCTCAGGCCATTTAAGGCCCCGGGGACCCCATCCCCCGGGCTGGCCTGGCCCTTTTTTTTTTTTTTAATTGGGGAGGGGGGCTGCGTGGCCCCCCTCCTGGGCCACTTATGGCCCCTTGGACCCCATCCCCCGGGGCCTGGCCTCTCGTTGGAGACTGTGGGGGTCCCCAATCCCCCACAGTCCCAGCCGGCTCCCCGCCTCCTGCGGGAGCCGGCATTGCTTTTCCACATGGGGAGCAGCTAACATGCTGCTCCCGTGTGGAAAAGCAATTGATTTGCATTTTGAAAGAGAGAGCAGGTTTCCTGCCTCTCTTTCAAAATGCAAACTAGATTTGCTATGACAGGACGGAGCCGCGATGCTCCCGTCCTGTCATAGCAAACTACAGTGTCCCGGGGTAGGCACCCCGGGACACTGCAGGAGCTGGCCCTGGGGGTGGTGGTCCCCAGGGCCATCACTGGCTCCAGGAGGGGGCAGCGCGGCCCCCTCCCAACTTGTTCAAAGCCCCGGGAGGTGGTGGTCCCGGGGCTCTGAGAGTCCATAACGGACCCCCATATTTAAATCTTTAGTGCCCCAGGGAGGTGGCGGTCCCGGGCGTGTGGGGGCTGGAGCCCCCACACATGCTTTTAAAATAAAAAAACAGCCCCGGGGGTGGCGGTCCCGGGGCAGCGGGAGGGTGCACAGCCCTCCCGCCATCATTTTTATAAAGCCCCGGGGTGGCAGTCCTCGGGGCTTGAGGCCTTAGAGGCCCCCCCATAAACAATAAACCCACCCCCCGCATGCCCCCTGGACTTGGGCCACCCGGGGGCAAATTTGCATCGAAGCGCGGGAGACCGCGCTTCGATTTTTTTTTTTTTGGCATGATCTGCGCACCCTGAGCGCATCCTGCCGATTTAAAAAAAAAAATGCTTTTTCTGCCCAGGGGTCCTTGTGGGACCCCTGAGGCAGACCTAGGGGTCAGGGTGTTTCTACCCTGCCCCCTTTTGCGCTTTGCCCACTTGTTTCTGTCCCTCGGTTCTACCGAGGACAAAATGGCTGCCAACACTTCCTGATTTGGAGTGTTGACAGCCAGATTAGCATGCAGCTCGTGATCGGGAGGGTACGCGGACCCTACTCGGCCATAGATATATATGTGAATTTATTTGTGATTTTCTCAGAAACTACTGAACGGATTTACACCATTTAAGCAAAAGGCACGACACTGAACCAAGGGCTACCTCTTTGCCAAATTTGGTGTAATTCCGTTCAGCAGTTCGGGCTGTATTCGCGATGAAAGGATCCTATGGAAAAATGAATGGGGAAAATGCGTTTTGGGACCCCCCTTTTTTCTCGGCCCCGCTTGACGAATCAACCCGAGACTTTCAGGGTAGGAGCGGAGCGGAGCGCCCCAACAAGTTGGAAAATTTCACGAAGATTCGTCAACCGACGCAAGTTATTTCAAATAGAATGTTGCGTGATTTCCTATGGAAAATAGGTTTTAACTATAACTATCTACTGGCGACCGCCAGTAGATAATATATATATATATATATATATATGTAGTTATAGTTAGGACCTAGAGTGGACAGGTGTACTGGGGAGTACATTAAACTGTTATAAACTGGAGTGACGTCTTGTCCAGTACAATGGAGTGGTGTGCCATAGAGTGTTGTAAAGTGTCAGAGATTGGAGTAGAGTGTTGTACAGTGGAGTGTAGGGACATAAAGTGAAGTAGAGGTTTTTGCAGTATAGTGTAGTGGTATACAGTGGAGTACAGTGTGGTGTAGCATCACAGAGTGTAGTAAAGTCTTGTAGAGCGGAGTTGCATAGAGTGGAGAAGAGTGTGATAGAGTGGAGCGGTGTGGTGCGGTGTAGACCCCACTATATATACAATGCCATATAGTGGGGTAATGTGTCTTGCAGTGGAGTATAGCAAAGTCCATTGGAGAGGTGTAGCATAGAGTGGAGTAGCATGGTCTAGAGTGGAGTGGAGTAAAGTGGACTGGCGTAGCGTACAGCGGTGTAGAGTGGAGTGGTGTGTGGTACAGTGGAGTGGACTGGAGTGTCAGAAAGTGTCTTAGAGTGGAGTAGAGTAGAGTGCTAGAGAGTGGATTACAGTGTTATACAGTGGAGTGACTTGGAGTGGAATAGAATGTGGTGCACTATGGTGGAGTAGAGTGGAGTGGCCTACACTGTTGTAGAGTTGAGTGGCATATACTAGCGTACAGTGGACTGGCATAAAGAGCAGTAGTGGAGAACAGTGGAGTGTACACTGTCATTGACAGGTGTACATTGATGTACAGTAGAGTGCTATTCAGTATAGTATAGTGCGGCAAAGTGGAGTGGCGTTGATTTTCATTGAGTGGAGTACACTGTTGTTGAGTGGTTTGGAGTGTAATGGGCTTGGGTAGAGTGGAGTGGTATACACTGGAATATCAAAGTGGAGTGGTGTAGAGTGGTGCAGAGTGGAGTCGCTTAGAGTGGAGTGAGGTACAATGTACTGGCCTACAGTAGAATAGCCTAAAGTGGAATGGTGTAGAGCGGAATACCATAGACTGGAGTGTTGTAGAGTAGAGCGGGCTAGAGTGTAGAGGAGTAAACTGTAGTGGCATATCATGTAATAGCATACAGTGGTGTGGTGTGGATTAGAGTGCATAGAGAGGAGTGGGGTAGCATGGAATAGCATAGAGTATAGAGGCGTAGAGGTAAGTGTCATAGAGTGGAGTGGCATACAGTGGAGCAGCGCACACTGGAGTGGTGTAGGGTCAAATAACGTTGAGTCTAGTGGCATACAGTGGAGTGCCATATCGCAGAATAGCGCAGAGTGGAATGGCGCAGAGTGAATTGTCATGCAACGGAATAGTATAGAGTGTAGTATCATAGAGTGTAATGGCACAGTGTAGAGTGGAGTGGTGTACAGTGTAATAGCATACAATAAAGTGTTGTAGAGTGAAGTGGCATATAGTGGAGTGGCATACACATAGTGGAGTGGTGTAGAGTGGAGTGGCATATAGTCAAATAGCGTACAGTGGAGTGGTGTACACTGGAGTGGCATAGAGTGGAGTGGCATAGAGCGGAATAGCGTAAAGTGGAGTGTTGTCGAGGCGAGTTGTGTACAATGAAATAGCATAGAGTGAAGTAGCGTAGAGTGGAGGAGGGTACAGTGGAGTGGCGTAGACTGGAGTGTAGTGAATTGGAGTGGCGTAAAGTGTAACAGCATACAACGGAGTGGTGTATAGTGGAGTGGCGTGGAGTGGGGTAGAGTGGAGTGGCATGCATTGGATTAGCAGAAAGTGGAGTGGCATATAGTTGAATGATGTAGAGTGGAGTGGAGTACAGTGTAATAGTATACAGTTGAGTGGTTTAGAGTGCAATGGCATAGAGTGGAGGGACGTAGATTGGAGTGTGGTATTTAAAACAGATGTACCATGAAAGTGGCTGAACAGATGTATATTTAATGTTGCAGGAATATAGATTATGAGGTGTAAATTGTAATTATTGGTAGCAGGTGTAAATAGTGTAAGTAGTGTTAAAGTTATAAGTATTTAAATACTTAGTTATATATTGTGCCACGGTATACTGCAGTAGCTTTGCGCTATACCAATGTACATGCCAGTGAGAAGGCAGTATGTGACTGGCTAATGGCTGTCTTTACAAAACGCAAAAGGCAGCCATGTAGTTTTCAGCACACTTTCGCTGTGTTCTGGGTTAGAGTCTCTTTATAAAATAAAAAGCCAATCTTATTGTTCAGACCACACTTTGACTGTGTTGTGGGTTTCTACGTGAGATATAGAGTATTACAATGTTTTTAAGATATGGGATGACATGAGTCATTTTACCATAGTCTGTACAGGTAAGCACAATTATTTATATTGCTTTATATATTTTTAAAAAGCTTTCAAGGTCCTGCAATGCTATCTTGAAAGTACCGCAGTACTTTTCAAATGTTAAAATAAATTAAGGGATGCAAGTACACCACTCTAGTGTATGAAACTGCACTCTATGCCATTGCACTCTATGCCACTGCATTCTACTCTGCACCACTCTCTGCCACTGCACTCTATGCCAATCTACTCAACTGTGCACCACTGTACTCAACACCACCGTACTCTACTCTGTACCACTGCACTCTATGCCACGGCACTCTACACCACTCTAATCTACTCTGCACCACTCTACTCTATGCCACTGCACCACTGCACTCTACGCTGCTCTACTCTACTCTGCACTATTGCACTCTATGCCACTGCTCTCTACGCACCTGCACTCTACACAGCTTCTCTCTGTGCCACTCTACTCTGCACCACTCTACTCTATGTCACTGCACTCTATGCCACTGCAATGTATGTCACAGCACTATACATCACTCTGCTCTTCTCTGCAAAACTGTACTCTACTCCATGCACTCTACACCATTCTACTCAACTTTGCACCACTGCACTGTACGCCACTGCACTGTACACCACTCCACTCTACTCTGAACCACTGCACTCTATGCCACTGACCTATGTAACACTCTGCTCTGCCCTACTCTACTCTACGCAACTGCACTCTATGCCACTACAGTCTACTGTACTCTACACCATTGTACTGTATACCACTGCACTCTACACTACTGCACTCTATGTCACTGCACTCTGTGCCACTCTACTCTGCACCACTCTACACCATTGCAATCTACACCACTGCACTCTATGCCCTTGCATTCTAATGTACGCCACTGCACTCCATGAGACTCTACTCTACTTTGCACCAAACTAGTCTATGCCTCTGCACTTTTTGCCATTGCACTATATGCCACTACACTGTACACCACTCTACTCTATACCACTGCAATCAATGCAACTCTACTCTACTCTGCACCAGTCTACTTCACTGCACTGTACCACACTGCACTATATGTCATTCTACTGAACACTGTCTTCGTCGCTCTCACCCATAAAGGACTGGGAGAACACTGTGGAGGACCTACAAGCAAAGCTTGGGAATTCCCAGCCACAACCACCCAGGTCCAAAGGGCAATCAAGATGTGGCAGTACAGGGCTAAACAAAGACATACAAGAACGTAAATGGCTCCTGCGTAAGGCCCTCGCAAAAAAGAAAAGAGGGGGCGGACCATCGGAGTGACCGTCGGTTGCCTCGTTGAGGGCAGCCCTAAGGAAGAAACTATGGGAACATAAAAATGCCACCATGGAAAGGGAATGGCTTAAAGTCTTCTCCCTGCTTAAGCAGAAGAACCCAGCGCAACTGTGGAGACATTTAAACCAGCTGAGCAGCAGAGGACTCTCAAGAGAAAACGGAGTAGCAATAAAAGACTGGCTGATCCATTTCAAGCAGCTCTACGCAATTGCCCCCCCATTTAAAGACAGCACAGAAGGGGCCAGCTGTGGGGCGGGCCGAGTGTGGCAATCGAGTACAAAGCCAGGAAATACGATTGCTAGCCCAGGTAACCTGCCCACGTGTAACAGAACTCCGGCTGAAGCACACTGTACACCACCAGCCCAGATAAACCCCCAAATGGTCATCAAGACCTTTAAGAACATGAAGAACGATGGGGCCCCCGGGCCCAATGGGATTCCAGCACCGGTCTTCAAAAAGGCCCCCGACTTCTGGGCAGCAATGCTAACTCCACTTTACAACTACACTTTCCTCGACAGCCATAACCCCTGATTCTTGGAGGGGTTCCATTTTGGTCACTATTTTCAAAAAAGGAGACCGGTCAAAGCCATCAAATTATAGGCTTATCGCCCTACTTGACCTCGAAGCGAAGGCTTACGCCCGCCTACTATTGAAGGACTTAGAGATGTGGGTGGAAGAGAACAGTATTATACCTTTCTACCAGACTGGCTTCATGTCACAGTCATCGACAATGGATAATGTACTGGCGCTAGTGCACTTATCAGCCCAGGCAACCCTGAAGAACCACCCTCCACTTTTCTGCTGCTTTGTGGATTATAGCACAGCCTTCGACAAAGTTGTTCGTAAAAGATTATGGTGGAAGCTAGAAAGCTGGGGCATTCCACCAAACCTACTGAAGGCAATTAGATCGCGATATGAAGACACCTGGGTACGGGTTAAAACCAGCGCCCGCACAGTGTCCCCTAAAATAACCACGGAGAACGGGCTGAAGCAAGGATGCGTGTTGGCACCCATCCTTTTTAATTTATACACGGCGGATCTGGGGGCTGCCCTAAAAGGAGCCTGTCTAGTAGCACCAAGATTAGGAAGTATGAGGCTGCCGGTGCTACAATACGCCGATGATACAGCCATAATGGACCACACAAAGGTGGACCTACAAAGAGCCCTAAATGCACTAAATCGCTTTAATACCATCAACAACTTGACAGTAAATCAAGGAAAGACCAAGGTCGTTATCTTTGGGACTTACCATTTGAAAAAGAAAGCACAATGGCAAATGGGTAATCTGCAAATTAACACGGTGGCTTCATACAATTACCTAGGGGTTTGGCTGACGGAACGGGCTAAGGCGAATGTCCACCTGAAACATCAGAGTACCAAGGCTAACAAGGTCATACACCTACTAAAGCAATTAAGCCACCACCTGATCAGTCCGACTGCCGGCACAATACTGAAAGTTTTAAAAGCGAAACTTCTACCAGCAATAAGCTATGGTCACCTGGCCTTCCCCTGGTTACTGCACGCCTTCCCCAACTCAGCCCAAGCCAAAGCATACAAAACAGTGCTCCATATTCCGAGGTCAGCAAGGAAAGCAAGGCTAAGGCTGGAACTAGGTGTGGCGAGGCCAGATTTGACGTGCCAGGGGGAGATCATAAAGCTCTATCTAAGGATATTAAGGGCTCCAGCCAACTCACTAAAACACCAACTGAGATCCATTTTTGAAGAGCCATGTACGACCTGGCACACTAGCCTAGAAAAAGCGATCAAAACACTGAAGATTGTGTAAGAGAGCATACCGCGGCCGGACATCCCCCTGAATGCTTGGAAAAGAGCTATAAACAAACAAGTGCGTGAAACCTCATTTGATCTAGACCGCAAATCTCTCCGTTCAAGTTCACACCTAGATCCGCTGAACAGCTCTTATACGGCAGGTAAAGCTCAGCCCTACTTAAGAGAGGCTCTCACTCCATTGGCCTGAAGTAAAATCCTTTTTATGAGATTAACCACTCTAGGAATTGCGGATTTCAACCCTGCATGGGCCCGAAGGGGGGAAGCCACAAACTGAAGACTGTGCCCCTACAAGAGGGAATCGTGGCTGCATCTTCTATGCTGTTGCCCCAATCTTATTAACGAACGTCGGCGACTACTGCGCCCGATCTGTACCATCAACGGAATAAATTCCTGCAGTGAAGCGTCAGCCATGTGCTTTTCTACCTCTAACACGACGACCCTAGCAAGACTGGGGAAATTCATCCATCACATCAGGACAGCCTTAAAAGCTGCAAATGAATGCAATAAAACCCCGGTGAAGAGCACTGTAAACCCAGCGGAAAATAGCTGAGGGGGTCTCCATCGAACACTGATGCCTTTCGCACTCTAGGATAGCGCCTTTTAGGATGACTAACTAGAGTGTTAAGGGGAATGGGTCACAGCTTTGCAATGCAGCCCATTCTCATGGAACAATGTTGGACTCTAGATCGTGAATAAGGCTACACGTTCAAGATTACAAACTCTGGTGAAGGCTGATCGTGTTGGCACTGGGGAGGGGCGGCAAATTTTATTAATCACAAATAGAAGTTTTTATCATTGTTTTAGCTTTAATAGGCCGATTGCTTTTACTGTAATGATTTTAATTAATTGTACAGTTAATAAATTCATTCATTCATTCATACTGAACATTGCAGCACTCTATGCCACTGTACTCTACACCACCATGCTCAACACCACTCTACTCTACTGTGCACCACTCTACTCTATGCCACTGCACTACACCACTGAACTCTACTCTGCACCACTCTACTGTAGGCCACTGCACTCTATGTCACTGCTCTCTACTCCACTGCACACAACTCTAAAGTTCACTACTGGTCTACTATATGCCACTCTACAGCATTCCATGCCACTCTATGCCACTCCACCCTATGCCACTCTACTCTATGCCTCTGTACTATATGCCACTGCACTCTATGTCCCTTGCACTCTATGCCACTCTACTCTACGCCACTCTAATGTGCACCACTCTACTGTATGCCACTGCATTCGATGCCACTGTACTCTATGCCCTTGCACTCTACCCCACTGCACTCTACACTACTCTACTCTACTACGCGCAACTGTACTCAATGTCACTCTACTATACTGTACACCACTGTCCTCTATGTCACTGCCCTGTATGCCACTGCACTCTATGCCTCTGCACTCTACCCTACTGCACTTTATACTACTCTACTCTAATATGCACCACTGTACTATATGCAACTGCATTCAACTCCACTCTACTTTACTGTGCACCACTCCGCTCTATGCCACTGCATTGTATGTCACTGCACTCTACTCTACACCACTCTTTGCCACTGCTCTCTACGCCACTGCACTCTATGCCATTGCACGCTACTCAGCACCACTGCACTCTACTCAGTGCCACTGCAGCCTACGTCACTCTACTCTACTTTGCAACACTGTTCTCTATGTCACTGTACTATATGCCACTGCACTTCACACCACTGCCCTGGACACAACTCTACTCTATTTTACTGCACTCCAGCCCA
Source organism: Calotriton arnoldi (assembly GCA_963921515.1). Taxonomy (NCBI): domain Eukaryota; kingdom Metazoa; phylum Chordata; class Amphibia; order Caudata; family Salamandridae; genus Calotriton; species Calotriton arnoldi. The sequence goes on from CAWUFW010006458.1 coordinate 543,706, forward strand.
CTCTACTATACTCTGCACCACTGTACTCTATGCCACGGCACTCTACGCCACTCTACTCTACACTGCACCACTGTTCTCTTGTTATACGGTTCCCACTAACAAGATAGGACTGTGTATTAGTACGACAGAACTTCAGAATGCAGGGACTGAGTCGATCTACACCATCAGAGAATGTCGACTCCCGACTAGCTCGCAGTGCCTCACCCTAAACAGGGATGGCAGATGCTTTTGGCAACCTGAACATGGCACTCTGATCCCCAAGGGAGTCGTGGAAACAGATCTCACTCTTTCGTTGTTTACTTATGCATGCTCATGGTAAGCACAAGAAAGATACAAATTAGATTTTTAATATATTTATTGGAGCAATCGTAGTCTTGCATAGAAAGAATGAACAGTAATAATTAGGCAGATAAGAGAAAGCAATGTAACCAGCATTACTAACTGCCTCATCTCAAAGGTTAGCCTGGGCCCCTATATCTGGATAACTGGACCAGGAAATCAGCATAACGTAGAACTGGCAACCCTCCTCTGCAAGATGAAAGATCAGCTTCAACAGAGCTGTATGTTCCAACACAGCCTTCATTCCAGGACAGTCATGGCCGGAGTGTTCTTCCGCCCTCTAAAGGCCACCGCACCGTTTATATAATAAAACCACACTGTGTTCGAGGCAGAGCTCTGATGCAATGATATGTCTAGATGTTAGAAGCTGCCTCCAAATGGGCAACCCAAACACTAAGATATCTTGTTGTATGTTCCTAGCCTTGAACGGAGTGTGCTTGTGCACGCAAAACATGTAAAAATAATGGTGCTAAAACGATGTCTGCTAAAATGTGTAAAGTATAAAACTAAAATCAAAAACCAAAGTGGGTCCATAAAGGCCTCACAACACCCTCCCCTTGGCCGTGAAAAGACAAGCTTCCTAATAAAACTATGCTACAAAATGACAACCATATAATATAAAAAGGTTATGTTAAAAATCTAAGCAAACAGAAGCCATCTACAAATATGCCAATTAAAATATGGTAAAAAAATTAACGTTAAAACTATTTATAAAACAAGGGCCGAATTAAAAATCAAAGGAGACTCCCTAGATGTTACCCATGTTCTCAATGGCAAATGAATCAAAGATGGACTCCGCATCCACAGATGATATTTCCATACTGACCTCGGTAATTAGTTCCAAAGAACAGACGTGATCAGCACCCTCAGCCGATGCTGAAGGTATATCAACCTACAGTGCGCCCACATTAGGAGAGCCATTAACCAAGAACCCAGGAGCTGAAGCATCCAAATCTAACAAGCAGAAAACCTCACAGAAAGCATCCTGAAGCAACGGCGGTCTCATAGGACAACTCTGAAAATGGGTCCTCATCAGACGTATCAGCAGATCCATGTCCATAGATTGTACCAATTGCATTGCAAGGCAAATGTCGAGTGCACACTCGAAAGGGCACCACAGACAGTGCAACACAGTCTGCACTCAGGGAAAACACACTGGTCTAAAGGACAGGAACGAGTCATTGTTTAGTTCCTGAAGCAAAGAAACTCCAAAAACTGTATCATGCATTCATGACACAGCTGGACGAAAGTAGATCTATCACCCTTTGATCTCAAAATGGAACATGCATTGTGGAGCAGCAAAAATAGTACCAACATACCATAAATGAGGAATAATAGAAGTGGTATGGCTCCAAAAACACTGGAAAACATAGAATGTATCAAGGACAGTATCATTGCAAAAATGGTCTGAAACATGCTGACAAAGCCAGACCAAATCACCTTAAAAAAGTGTGCCACACCCGCGGTGTTGGAACCATTAAATATGCAATGCACAAGTTCACCAAAATGCCGAGGCTTATAGCTCAAAGGTTTCACGGGTAGATGTAAGTGCCACATACTTCTGAAACACTAGGGCTTTTAGTCTGCTCAGCTTGTTAAAGTAAACCCTGAGAGTTGGAATGGAAGGCCATAGGCTAGCTCCAGAAACTGTGTGCATTGGAGGAAATAGCACAGAATTGCAACATGTCACAATCTGGGAGACCGAAACTACAAAAAGGGGGCTCATCCCACAGCAGTCTTGATTGATCAACATCAAATAACTTCAACTAGACAGTAATCTAATGAACTTGACAAATCAAGGATGCTGGTACTCAAATACTTCAAATAATATGCCAGATTGGCCATCAAAGCAATACATGCACCTTGCAGTGTCATTTCTTTATAAACTCCTGATCTATTTGTCTTAAACATGCAGCAGCCTCCATTTGCAATAGTTTCCAAATTTTATTATAGGCAGCATAAATAAATCTTTTAGAACAGGTAGATTTAGGTCCTGGCAAGAAATTTTGCAAATCTATGTCATCCGAAAGGAGAGAAAGATATTCTTTCACTGATTGCAAAGAGGAATGTTGAAACCATTGCTGGAATAATTTCCCCATGCTATAGGAAGTAATCACCCCTGCATGTTGAGAATGAATATAACAAGGTTCTGGGCCACTAGCTTTAAAACCCTGTGTAGAGTTAAAAAAAACTTACATGACAACCATTTGTGTCCACTTGCCACAATAACTGCCCATTAGGACCTGAAAGTGCAGAATTATATGTTCCATTTTGCACTGTACTATTGAGCTGTTCCTCAGTATAATTTACTAAGTGTTGCCAATTATCAAATCAGGCAATTTAGGAAATGCTGGGCAAAGTGATTTGTTTAATTTTGGCTAGACCCAAGTAAGTAATCTGCTGGACTGTCTTATTCAAGAAAATCATCTGTATTGGAATCAAGCACGCTCTAAATAAAATGTCTGTGCCCTGTACTTGCCAGTGCTTCATTCCCCAAACTGATTTTAAATCAATAGTGTAATTCCAGTAGTCATAGCCTTTCAGGGCTAGTTGGGAAATGAATGAATCAGAATAAATACATTTTGTTTGGGTCAACATAATTTTCATTGCTTGTGAATGGGTAAGTTTAAAATAAAAGGAAACAGGGTCTGAATGATTATGACCGGAAAAATATGCAAACTTGTCCAAATATGTTTTGTATCTACCCACTGGAGGAGTCAGGCAATGTTTCCAGTGTGTAAAATTGAAAACTGTATGTGGAACACTAGCTCTGTGTAAATAATGATGTGCATAGTGATGATAACAAAACATCTCTTGATAATTAGCAGAGTTAAGGTACAAACACTCACTTTAAAATACAGTATAATATTCAAGCTCTGAGAGCATTGAGGTACCTGTCTTTACATCCCAATAATCATAAATAAAACCAGGAGTAATCACATCACCCATTACAACCTTAAAAACATAAGGAATCTGTAGAGTTTTTGTAGGACCAAAAATATCATATGGGACAGTATCCCAAACAAGCCTACCAAGCACAGGAAAAGCAGAAATTTTCACAAGTGACAGGTATCTTCACATTTTACGTGAAGATGTATGAGTTTTCAACACCTCGACTACCAATTCTACAGTAGAATGTTCTGGGAGATAATGTCCATTTATTAGCAAGAAGAAAACAGACACCAATCCAATCAAAAAATTAGAAAGAATAATGAAATGGCCATCCAAATGTAGGACCATGGAGAGATCAGATAAATGTGTTTAGCTAAAGAAGGAAGTCATGTACACCATGTAGTGATGTATAAAAAGAATCAGAAGAAAAGTTATCAACATCAACAAAGTAACCAGAAGTAGTTTGAGGAAAAACAGGGGCCTCAGTTGGGAGAAGAGATCTAGTCGACACCTCCCAAAACTCTGTTGTTAGGAGTAGCAGTAGCAAGCTTATACTCATATCTAATGTATGGCTTGCATTTGTAGCAGTAACAAGGAATCAACAAGAGTTCATTCTCCGCCCTCCCCAGCTGGGGGGAAACAACATTTATGTGGCTCAAAACTTGTAGAGGTATTTCCTCTTGGGTAGAAAGAGGAGTCAGGGAACCACCCAGTAGTCCTTGTGGCCTACTGTGTAGAATTGGCCACATGATGCAATTTTACTTGATCAATTGAGGCAAGTCGTTTGTCTTTACAACGAGCAAGTGGTGGCAAAATCACAGTTCTTGAACTTTGAATGCCACTGACTGGCACCAGTGCATGGTATGATGGACCAAACTCCTTCTTTATTGCAATCTTCTCTCGAACAAGATCACCAAATTTTGGAATCCACCGGAAGTTGCTGGTTGCTCCTTCACTCCATCACTTGCAGGATGTTTAATTTGTTCATTACAAGATTCATTCTGGAAGTCTTGTAATTCCTGTAAGACAGTGAAACATTCATTTATGTCAAAAGGTGGGTCTCCCGCCACTGCGCCCGATCTGTCAAGATCTGGAATGTACATTTGGATGCCAAACAGGAACTCATAGGGGGTCCGATCACCCAAAGATCATCTAGGCAGATTATTTAATGCTCTCTGGACTCCATATAAGTGAAGGATCCAACTACAACCTGAACTTAATACTTTAGCTGTTAAGGACTGCTTCAAATCACGGTTTCCCTCTCCACAATCAAATTTCCAGAAGAATGATATGTTATGGAATAATGCATAGCAACACCAGGGTTCCGATAGTATCCCTGTAAGCCTTAGAGGCAAAAGCAGGGCCCTGGTCCTAGGGAAATGCGGCTACTGCATATGTCCCGATAAAAACTTACAAATCTTTAATAACAGTGCGGGCATTAGCCAATTGTTGTGGTCACAACCATAAGAATCTGGAGCAAGAATCTACAGCAAGTAGAATGAATTTAAATGCACCATTTGAATTTAAAGGACCACAATGATTGAGGTATATGCGCTGGAGCAGTTTGTTTGCAACTAAGAGAGGTGTCTACAGTGGGCGTACAATGGTGGAACTTTACATTTATTGGCAAATGTCGCAGCTAAGGACATATTGTTTTTTCTGCTTGCACAGACCATGCCACCAATAGCGCTTCTATAGTAAAGAAATTGTGGCCAACACACCAGCATTAGACACACAGATGATGGACGGAATGCAGAGCAAATCAAACATTCAGCCCCAGCCAAGAGATCTGGGATGAATCCATTGTTCTTTTGCTCACCATGCCACCCCAGTTTAGACCCAGCCATATGCAAATCAGTCTTGACCCTGTGCCTCATGTGAACAGTCCAGCCCGAACTGCCAAGCCAGGTCCTCCCTGGACCGGAAACAAGCATCCTGGGACCAGTTTCAGGGCATCACCCCTCATCAGCCAGGCTAGCTTGAATCCAGTTGCACAGTGAGCCCGGGACCCACGTCTGGGCATAACCCGTCGCACTTAGGGTGAGAAAGCAAAAGACACACAGATGATGGACGGAATGCAGAGCAAATAAAACATTCAGCCCCAGTCAAGAGATCTGTGTTAAATCCATGGTTCTTTTTCTCACCATGGCACACCAGTTTAGACCCAGCCATATGCAAATCAGTCTTGACCCTATGCCTCAATGGAACAGTCCAGCCTGAACTGCCAAACCAGGTCCTCCCTGACTGGAAACAAGCATCCTGGGACCGGTTTCGGGGCATCACCCCTCATCAGCCAGGCTAGCTTGAATCCAGTGGCATAGTGAGCACGGGACCCACGTCTGGGCATACCCTGCGCACTTAGGGCGAGAAAGCAAAAGGGACACATATGATGGATGGAATGCAGAGCAAATCAAACATTCAGCCCCAGTCAAGAGATCTGGGTTAAATCCATTGTTCTTTTGCTCACTGTGCCACCCCAGTTTAGACCCAGCCATATGCAAATCAGTCTTGACCCTGTGCCTCATGGGAACAATCAATCAAATCCAAACTGCCAAGCCAGGTCCTCCCTGGACTGAAACAAGCATCCTGGCACCAGTTTTGAGGCATCACTCTTCATCAGCCAGGCTAGCTTGAATGCAGTGGCACAGTGAGACCAGTACCCACATCTGGGCATACCCGGCGCACTTAGGGCAAGAAAACAAAAGACACACAGATGATGGGCCGCCCGGAAACTGGTCCCAGGATGCTTGTTTCCGATCTAGGGAGAACCTGGCTTGGCTGTTCGGGCTGGACTGTTCCCATGAGGTACAGGGTCAAGACTGATTTGCATATGGCTGGGTCCAAACTGGGGTGGCGTGGTGAGCAAAAGAACGATGGATTAAACCCAGATCTGTGTGACTGGGGGTGAATGTTTACATTGTTCAGCATTCCGTCCATCAATTGTCCTTTTGCATCCTTTTACCACACCAGCATTGGCTGATGCTACAACCTCATGGGCAGCCATTATGATTTTTAGCCTGCGGTCTTGGTTGGGAATCACAAGATCACCCACCCCAGGTATGGTAGCAAAAGGAATATTTTGGACACTTAAGTTGTAGGAATATTTTGCTGGATATGATTTTGGTCAAGGGGTGCTGTTGCATGAATCATTAACAGCAGCCATGATGTCTTCACGCATCCTCGTATGCAAATGAGAAATTGCAGCTATGGTAGCAGTCTTAACTGCAGATTTGGCAGCCTCATCAGCCAAGGAATTCCTTACAACGTGTTTTCCAACAAGCTGATGACTCAATGTGTGCATCACATGATCCTGTGGTAAACTGTCTTTAAGTTGTGCCATCTTTCCCCAAAGCAGTTTATGCTTTATAGTCTTCCTTTTTGAATCTCTGAATTTATTCAGGCATGAGTAATGGAAATTTTCATTAAAAGGCTGGAGACAATAATGCAAATCACACACTATAATAAGATTGGGGAATTCTGGATCCGTATTTTCTATTGTCAGAATCAAAGCTTTCAATTCTGTCAGTCGTGCAGTACAATCCTCTAAGGATTGTGTAAAGGTTTTTTGAGGAGGGAATTTTCCATCCCTCATGACACCTTGTACTGCGCCACAAGTTGTAGAGTATTGGTGTTTGGTGCCCATAGCAGGTTGTGCTGAACCATCAGTATATTTTATGTACTTATATTGGACAATAGGCAATATATTGCAGGGCATGGGGTATTCTTTTTCATATTGGAGAAATTCTTGAGTTTGTAAAGTCGGGTCATCAGTAGCTGACATGGAAGTGGCCCATTGTATCCATCAAGGATGTAAGGCTTTCACGCTTGGAATGCTGACCTTTGTAACAGCCTCTAAGGCTGGTATGGGAATAAGCATAAATATGCGTTTCCCTTGATCCAAAGGTATTTCCTTTAAGACAGCCATCTGAACAGCAGTTAATATTTATTCAGTGGATGCAAAACGCAATTCAGCATTAGAATATAGATGCAATTTATATGTAATTGGCACTATGTTACCCTCATTGAATGTGAGATACGTGAAGCCAATGGTACCTGCAATTATACGAATGGCCAAGTTTGTTTTGTTGACACGTGTATGTAAGTGTTTTGATGCAAGCATGTCTGTTTACAGTGATCTGAGTATTTGTGTATGTTCTGATGTCCAATGTGTCCTGGAAAAATCAGGGCCAATTAAATCGTATAATGGTTTTATGCACTGTCATAATCTGGTACGAATGTATTGCCAAAATTGAAAAATTCTATAAAGGCCTGCAATTTTTTTAATGTTTTAATGGTGTTTGGAGATTGTAGAAAATCACATTCTCAAGGAAATGTGGTGCCACGCTCTTGCCCTCGTTTGATAACTCCTATACTAAAAATAGGACACTGAGAAATGCAATTATTATTTATTTTTTTATTGAATTTATAGCCATGTTCAGCAAATCCCAAAACAATGCGATCTACTCTGGCTAAATGTGTGTTTAGGTCATCATCCTTTCGATATATATCATCAACATAGGATAATGCATCTTGGTCAATATCATGTAGAATTGATGTTACTCGGGCAACAAACAATCCAGGAATGTTCTGATACTCCTGTGGGAGCTGACAAAAGCGGCGTTGTGAGCCGAGTTTAGAGAACGTTGTTAAAACCCTGCTTTCTGGCACTATATTTTGTCAGAAGAAACCACTGGAACTATCCAAGGTTGTTTTGTATTTTTACAGGCAATATTGTCCATTAAAGCCGTACTGTGTGAATTTTTAATTGCAAATGTGCTTGTATGACTGTTTAAATGTCTGTAGTCTAAGACTATGCAATAGGAATGACCTGGTTTTGCTACCGTGAATAAAGTGTTATTCATAGGAGATAGACAGGGTTCAACTACTACGTGGTATTCTAGTTGTGAGAGAATTTCTCTCACAGGTGCTTTTGCATCATGTTTAATTGGTTATTGTGGTTGCACTTGCCGGCTGGACCTTATGGGTATAATGTGATAGGCAAGTCCTTATCCCAGCCAGCAATGGTTGCGGTATAATGTCGGGGTATGTGCAAGAGCCATTTCTGAAGAATACGCCTGCTTAATTGCTTAATAACCTCTTCAGGGACAAGAACAGAGAAATACAGTAAAATTAGCTCCTGTCCTTGTAGGACTGTTCTTACAAACTCCGGTGGCCAATCAATCTCTGCCAAGAGAATGTCATAGCTAAGTGTTAATTTTTCCCAGAATATTTTCCTAGTTATTCGCATGTTGTCACACTCAATATGTATGTATAATTTATAAAGTCTAGCTGGAAGGCTGATGCGCTGATTTGGGGTTTTACCTTCAAAAAGTTGTTAATTGCTTGCACATCCAGAAACTGTAGAAGATTCTGGCAAACTATCATGACCTCTGCCATCCTGTCTAGCGAGTCACTACCCACGTATTGTTCTGAAGTAGCATTCTCTATAAGTATGGCATATTTAGCCAAAATACCCACAACCTTCTTCTTTTTGAATTGGCGTTTTTGTTGTGGAAGTATCTCTTCCTTTTTTATGATGATGTCAGATGAGCATTGTAAGTCCTTTTTCGGTTTCACATACTCTTCCTGTCCTGTGTTCTGAATTCCTCGCTTTCTCAGATCGTTTATCAGATGAGTCTTGAAAGGAACGAGATGGACGTGTATCATTGTACTGATACCTATCAGGCTGTTTTTAATGTATTACGGTTACGTACATTGTAACATTTGTCAGAGGTCTCCGGTTGAGGAGATCCACCCCGTGGTTTTACTATTTCTTCATTTTTTTCGATTTGTCTCAGCATTTTTTAGAAAACTTGGGTGCTTGCTTGGTATTGTATTTTTTAGAACTACCTTTATGCTATGGCTTATTTGGTCTGGCTCCCAAATTATCTCAACCTATAGATGTATAGGTGCCCAAACTAATTTTTGGTAACTCGCAATCCTGGTCTGCTACCGCAACCTGTGCGAGGCATTGGTGTACTGCCAGCACTGCTGCTTCCCCTTTAATATTGCTTAATATTATTGTGGATACAGTAGCAAAATTTCCAATTAATTTCATCTGCAAGTCCAGGGCTGGGCAAACCCCATATTCATTTTGAATCTGCTTTAGCACATTAGTCTAAACAGCAAGTGACATGAGTTATGTTAAAGGTTGCAGCAAAGACTGTACCCCAAGTTGCACAGTCATCAATTGGGGAACCATCCCAAGTGACAAGTACATTAATGTTTTTCTTGGGGTCCCGTATGGGGAAACCCTTCTTCAAGCTGTGTTTTTTGTGCTATCCAGACAAAATTTCCTCCCGTCTGGTGGGTATTTTGCCTATAATAGCATTTATGGTTACAGGACTAATCACAGGCACAGCTAACTGTGGCTCCACAGCTTGAACAGCCCTTGCTGGGGCAGTTGCTATTGTGCACAAAACAAACTGTGCAAGACGTCTGTATAGTCTAACTATACCATTATATAGTTGGCGTAAAATGATCACATTTCCTTGTTGTATAATAGGATATGGTGTGTAGCCAGCTAGGACTGATTATGTAGCCTCATCATTGCTGAGGGGACCCAGTCTAATGTTATGTAATACATGTGGTAGGGGGCCTTGGAACCAATTTTGATGTTCCTGAAATGTTAATGGTATTTCTGAGTCATTATATGGTCTGTATTGACCTGGTAAGGCAGCTTCTGTGTATGTGTGAAATCTTTGTGTATTAGCATCTACAGCTGGAAAAGGCACCCATGAATAATGAATAAAATACTTCAGTTTTATAAGCTTTGTGAGCCTCAACCACAAAGACAATGTCCTCACCCCCAGTGGGGTACCCATGTAGTGATAAATGTGCTGCAACAGCAGGTCTGCAATTAGCAGGAATATTAATAGCATTCACCATTGTAGTGAATGGAATTCAAAGAGGGAATTATTATACTAGGGAATCCTTGTAGATGTCCAAGCTTGAACAGCCTACAGACAAAAAATAGGTTTCCTTATAATGCTGAGGAGGATTAGTCCCTACTATTACGGACGTCTCTATTTAAAGATGAATAGGGTGCCTTGAGCACACATAAGAATTTTTCAGGAGATCCATTAAATAAGTACTGACCTATAAACATTGGTGACGCCATGCTTTACGGTTCCCACTAAAAGAAAGGCCTGCCTATTAGGACAACAGAACTTCAGAATGCAGGGACTGGGTCCATCTACACCATCAGGGAATGTCGGCCGAATACATGGCTAGCTCGCAGTGCCTCACCCTAACCTCCTAACCTTAATGGGATGGTAGGTGATTTTGGCAACCTGAGCATGATACTCTGATCACTAAGGAAATCATGGAAACAGATCTAACCCTTTTGTTGTTTACTTAAGCATGCTCATGCTAATCACAAGAAAAATACAAATTAGATTTTCAATATATTTATTGAAACAATCGTAGTCTTGCATAGAAAAATGAACTGTGATAATTAAAACAAAGCAATGTAACCAGCATTACTAAAATGGTGTAAAGAATAAACAGTCCAACCATGGCAATCAGATTTCTATATGTATGTATTCCTAACTATCACTACCGCTACTCTGAGAGGATAGTATTCGTGCCCTCTGCCAGATCTTGAAGGTTAGCCTGAGCCGTACTGTATAAGAAGAAGTGAAGGGGGGTCCGAGGGAATTTTTAACGACCTGCAAGATTACATCCCCAATTATTAACTCAATATCAACACAGAAATCCTTAAGTCTGAAATTAGCTCCTCAAGCATGTAAAGTGACGCGCAAAATCACACAGGGGAACCTGTGGGATGATCCCTTTCAGGACAAAATCCCTCACCCACCATAGGTGGCATGCTTCATCATTTGGGTTTCTCCTCTCGGTGAGAATTCCTAGTCTCACCAAGGGCTACAACTCCCTCTCTGAGAGGGAGGAGCTCAGGGATGTTTTTGTATTCCTACTCTGCAGAGGATATACTAAATCCAAATAAATGAAAGACAAAGGTCAGTCGGGTGAGGGCGCAGCGCAACTAAGATTAAACTGTGAAGGGAGTGATATTAAAACTGACTAGCGGGAACAAAAGTATAGGCTTTAATAACTTGTTCACGCTGTCAGGATTAAAAACAGTGCACCTGCAGTATGGATTTAAAACTGCATGTGTGAGACGAAGGGGTCTACATGTTTCAGCCAGAGTGACCCAACAGGTGTCTAGGCTTTCGTCAGGACCTAAAAAACGGTGCTGCTGCTAGAAAAACTGTGAAATAATGCGAAAAAATGCAAATAAATTTGTTGAAGTTTCAAACTAGTAATCCTGCTATTGTCAAGTCCAGACTTTACTGGTCGGGCCTAAATGAAAGGGAAAAACAAGACAGAATGGGAAAACATACATGCAGTCACTTTTACCATGCTTACAAACGCTTTGTATGAATAGTGTGTGATAATCTTTTCACCACATCAATGTGACGCAACTCGCGAAAATAACAGCTAATGGATTATCTTACCCGTAGTGCACGGATAAGTAGTCTTACCTCTACCTGGCGACGGCTCAGGGAAGGGGGCACCGCTCTGTAAAAAAGTAGGGGATTTGAAAAAAATGTCAACCATAACGAACATTATGTTGACATTACCACATCTTTAAAGTTTATGCGAGATTCAAACAGATCACCAAGAAACCCCGCTCATGTAAAGGGCTAACCCATACGCCAGCATTAAAAACATACAGTTAACATTATTAAGAGAAATGACCCTTCTGATGACATAGGTGGTCATTGATATGTCACAAGAGGTCATGACATGTTGTAGATATGATACTTGCCCGTGGTCTCTGCTGTAAATGTCCATATTATGTTTGTCCACATCTTTGAGAGATCTACTTGTGGGTTTAAGAGTATTGTCAGATAGCCATCTGACAACTTAATGCCTGATAATGTCGTAGTTCAAAGTAATAGTATCATGTCACATTGGAGATGCTAGATATAAGGGCGCTACCAATATTGCACAATAGTATCACCGCCAACCTGAAGCAGTCCTCTGGGCGGAGACTTATACGAACAAGATGCTCATACCCATACACAACGTCTTCCTCAGCCTTCCGGTAGTGTAAATGACTCAGGTTCACCAGATTTAAAGGTGTAGGTGTTAACCCATTATCGTCATCTGCCACATGACGGATCCACTGCTAGGAGCACAGTGCCAACACCCATATGCGTTGTGTTGTATAGCATACTGTTAACGAGAATATTTACCATAATTGTAGTCATTGTTAAAGTCAATTCTAGTATGTTTGAAAAGATAAGATAAGCGCTCAAACACCTAATTTAGTAATTGTCTAGAGTTGACATGAAAAAGTTGAATTAAAAAAAATACAGTAACCATGGGTCATAGCGAAGACAATGACAAGCTTGCACCCAGAACATTATTAATCTTTGCATTGTCTGCTAGAATTAATGTAACCACAATGCTAGCTACCAGTATAGGTTGGCAAGGTGCCTGAGCCCCCATATCTGGATAACTGAACCAGGAAATTGGCCAGAAGTAGAAACTGGCAGCCCTTATCTGCAGGATGAAAGATCAGCGTCAGCAGAGCTGCATGTTGAACACAGCCTTCATTCAAGGACAGTCATGGCCAGAGTGCTCCTCTGGCCTCTATAGGTAAGCACACCATTTATATAATAAAGCCACACTGTGTTAGAGGCACAACTCTGATGCATGATATGTCTAGATGTTAGAATCTGTCTCTGAATGGGCAATGCAAGCACTAGGATATATTGTTCTATGTTCCTAGCCTTGAACAGAATGTACTGATTACATAGCACAAAAGGCTTTCTGAAACAAGCAGCATATGCAGCATCTTCTCAAAATAATATTGTGCAAGCAAAACGTGTAAAAATAATACTGCTGTAACAATGTTTGCTAAAAAGTGTAAAATATAAAACTAAAATGAAAAACCAAAGTGGGCCCAAGAAGGCTTCACGACACTTAAAGTCACTCTAATCTAATCTGCACCACTCTACAGTATGTTAGTGCATTCTATGTCACTCTACTCTGCACCACTCTGCTCTTTACCACTTCACTGTACGACACTGCACTCTATGCCACAGCACTCTACCTCACTCTGCTCTTCTCTGCACCACTCTATTGTACGCAAATGGACTCCATGCCACTCTACTCTACTGTGCGCCACTGCACCATATGTCACTGCAATGCACACCATTCAACTTCACTTTGCACCAGTGTACTCTACATCACTGTACTCTATGCCGCTGCATTCTACGAAACTGCACTCTACACCATTGCACTCTACTCTGCACCACTCTACACCACTGCAGTCTACACCACTGAACTTTGCACCACTCTACTGTACGCCACTGGACTCTACACCACTGCACTCTACTCTGCACCACTCTACACCACTGCAGTCTACACCACTGTACTCTACTCTGCACCATTTTACTGTACACCACTACACTCTTTGCCACTGCACTGTATGCCTCTGCACTGTAATTTGCACCACTGCACTGTACTCCACTCTACTCTACTCTGTACCATTGCAGTCTATGCCACTGCATTCTATGCCACTCCACTCTAATCTGCCACTCTATTCTATTGTGGACCACTGTACTCTACACCACTGCAATGTATATGACTGCACTATGTACCATTATACTGTGTACCACTCTACTGTATGCCACTGCATTCTGTCATAGCACTCTGCTCTAAGCCACAACACACTACTCTACTGCCATTGCAGTCTATGCCACTGCACTCTGCGTCGCTGCACTGTACACCACTCTACTCTAGCCCACTACACTCTATGCCACACTACTGTACTCTGCACCACTGCACTCTACACTATTGCACACTATGCCACTCTACTCTATACCATCACACTCTATGCCATTGCACTCTACATTACTGCACTTTACTCTGCACCACTCTACCTCTACACTCTATGCCACTCCACTCTAATCTGCCACTCTACTCTATTGTTGATGACTGCACTCTACGCCACTGCAATGCGTGCCACTGACTCTACGCAACTGCACTCTACACCACTCTACTCTATGCCACTGCACTGTATGCCACTACACTCTGCTCTGTACTACTCTACTCTATGTCAATGCACTCCACAGCACTGAACTCTAATGTACCCCACTCTACTATACACCACTGCACTGCAAAATACAAAAAGCACTCTTTCTGGACCAAGATCTAGTTTTCTGCCAAATTATGTGTAAATCTGCTCAGTGGTTTGGGACACAGCTGTGTCTAAATTTCCTGTGGAAAAATGAATGGGAAGAATGAGTCTTGGGACCTATTTAACGGATCACCCTGAAATTTTCCATGTGCAAAATAGTAAAAAAGTAGCACTTTTTCGGAAAGTTTTGTGGAGATTCATCCAAAGGCTCCAATTTTATTAGCAACACAAAAAAGGCATTTCCTACGGAAACACAATCCTAACAGCAACTACTATATATGTTATAGAAGATGTCGAGAGGAGGGCCCCCTCCCATTTTAAGTAACATATTGCCCAGTGAGATGGGGTCCTTGGGGCCTATGAAGGCCAGGGGATGAGGGCAAAGCAGACCCCTTCCCTTTATAGTTCAATGCAGCCCTGGGAATGGGGTCCCTGGGGCCTTATAATGTTCAGGAAGGGAGACCATGTGGCCCCCCTTCTTAATTGAATTTGGCCTCAGGTGATGGGGTCCCTGGGGTCTAATGGGGCTTGTGGAGGAGGGCTGCATGCCCCCTCCCCTTAGTATATGTTGCTTGGTGGGTACCCTGGATAGACACCGGGCACCCACCCATAATTTTGAGAGGCCACGGAGGGCGAGGTCTCAGGCACCACAATAGATTTGGGAAGTGTGGCTACACAACCCCCTTTGCCTTTTTATTAGAATTTGGCCACAGTGGAGGGGTCCCTGTGGCCAATAAAGGCTCGGGGAGAGGGTTGCACACCTGTCCCCTTAATATATATGTTTTGGCCCCAGTGGATGGGGTCCCTGGGGCCCGAATGCCAATCCTGCGGCATGGGGTTGACTGCCTGCGTAGCACACGATCAAAGGTCACATGCAGCGTGGGGTTGCTGCCTCTGTGTGGTTAGCTAACCCCCCGTGCACATCTTTAGGTGGGGTTTGCTGCCTGCGTAACTATAACTTGCACCTTCAAGTAACTCTAACTCGTTCCCTCGCCATGCACTGCTAATTAACCCACATATGATATAAGTCATGACATTTTCTATAACATCATTGGTAATATCATTACCACATTTGCAATGAAATCATTGATGAGAAAACTGTGCATGGCGGTGGCGCTTGTTATAGTTATCTTAGGGCACAAATTATAGTTACATGAGACAACAAACATAACTGCTGAATTTCTGTAGTTTTTTTTGTTTAATGTGTTACATTGTTACTGAACATTTCACCTAACTATAATGTTAATTTAACCTTTGGATGGATGGATGGATGGATGGATGGATAGATGGATGGATAGATAGATAGATATTGACAAACTTACAGTTTTCAAAGTTGTTACTTGAGGTCCCTCTCAGGTCAGATAGAAAATCTTCATAATTCTTTCACAGATCTACAGTTCCTCAGGGCGTTACTAGAGGAACCTCTCGAGTCAAATGCAAAAGCAATGAAATTCTTTCATGAAGCTGCAGTTCCTCTTCTTGTTACTAGAGGTCGCTCCCAAGTCAGATGCAAAATCTTCAAAATAATTTCCCAGATCTGTATTTCCTCAAAGCATTACTAGAGGTCTCTCACGAACCGGATGCAAACGCATTAAAATTCTTTCATGAAGCTTCAGTTTCACTAGTCATTATTAGAGATCCTTCTAAAGTGAAATGCAAAAGCACTGAAATTCTTTCATAAAGCTGCAGTTCAATAAGTCTTTACTACACGGCCCTCCCAAGTCAGATGCAACTACTTCAGATGGCCATCACCAAGCTGAAGGAGTGTAAATTTAATATATACATTTGCATACACACTTTTGGTATTTTAATCATTTGTGCTTGTTTTCAATAGGATAAATTAATCTAGTTTGTAATAGTGAGTCAAAATTACAGACTTCAATACATTTCTTGATTTTTATCAAATTAAGTGATGACACCCTAATATGTGTAGGAATTAGCATTCACTGGAAGTGCCTTCAAATAGCTTTTTTTGGTTGTGTATTTTTAGGTGAATGTGAAAGGATTTGTAATTAACCTTTCTAAAGGAAATATACTGAATGATAGCTGTGGGGGGATTATTTGAATAACAACTGAGCAATTTAATATATAGATATGGTGGACTAAAGGTTCTTATATATTTTTCTAGTGAATTTGTGGGGAAAACATAAGTCTGGCTAGTAGTCACTAGTAGTCATTAGAAACTTTTAGTGCCCTAATACGTATTCTTAGCAAAATGGGTTTAAAGTGGCACTATACATGTTTCCCAATTAATCCAGTTGCTTATATTAAAGTCTACTGCCTAATGCTGTACGCTGTGGTAGGAAGAAACATAATGTAAATGTCAGTGGAGCAACACAATAGATAATGGTAGGTCCCTCTCAAGTCAAATACAAGCGCTTGAAATGTCAATCACAAATTTGAGAGTATGTATCTTCAACCTAGAAATTTGCATATACACTCTAGCTACTAAAAATGACTTGTGCACATTTTCTGTAGGCTAAAAATATATACTAAAGCTGGTTTATAGTGAGGAGTCAACATTACAACTTACAATAAATATCTGGATTATTATGGAAATAGTTGATGACATTCTACTATATATAGGGACTAGCAGACGCTGGGAAATAAAAGTGTCTAAGTTCTATTCTCGGGCAGCTATTTTCATTTAGGTGTATGTAAATATGCGTGAGGCAAAATGGAGTCAATCAACGAGAAAGTATCTCAGGACTGGAGTAGCTTGGTCTGTTTATCTATACTTTGTGCTGTGGTGTGAGAAAGCATAATGTGAGTGTTATTTGAACCCTACAATGCTGGAAGAGTGTTGATTAAGAACTCTTATTTATGTATGTATGATATTTTGGGGGAAAATTGTGGCCAGCAAAATAGCTAATGTTGGCTTTAGGTTAGACCTAAAACAAGGGGCCTAAAAAGTGAACAAGAGGGCAAGGAAAAGAAAAAAGTGTAGGACTCATGAAGTTGCAACAAACAGTGTACAAAATTAAGATTTTGCACAGTTTTGCAAATCATAGACTGCTTTTCAGGTGCTATGGTAAGCCAAGCAGACCCAGAAACTAATGTAAACGTGCCATTAAACAAAAGCTGACACATACAGACAACAAGCCTGCAGACTCACAAATACCCCAAAGCAACACAGATACAAGCAGATAACACACTCTGTATACACTGAGGGACTCAGGACACAATAAACGACAGAGGACTGAATGGACAGATGGATGACTTTTGAACTAATACAAGGTTCAATGCTTCTAAATCTTGAGCCCCTTTGCTGACAAATTCATTTTTGACGTAGAGAAAAGGGTGGTGTGAAAATTAATATTGAGGGTTTGGACTGTCTGTGAAAAACATCCTATCTGCTGGAAGACGGAATACTTTCGCGTCCATGACCTTCCAATTCTTACATACATTAGAATGATCACCTGCACAATATGGA
This sequence comes from Calotriton arnoldi, assembly GCA_963921515.1. Lineage (NCBI taxonomy): Eukaryota > Metazoa > Chordata > Amphibia > Caudata > Salamandridae > Calotriton > Calotriton arnoldi. The sequence goes on from CAWUFW010006458.1 coordinate 561,543, forward strand.
TCGTGTAACTATTAAAGGTACCTACCTAAAGGTGCTCTTTGTACAAACTGGTGTTAGCTCCTACCAAAAAATGTGGGTAATTAATGTGTTAAATTGTGACTATGCTAAACTGAGGCATGACACTTGCATACCACTCAACCAACTGCAAACTGAACAAACTTTCCTTCCTGTATTTTGTATGCAATACTTTGTCACAAAAAAAATCAAAAGTGCCATGAAGTAAAACCTATAAGCAGACAACACTCGCATAGGATGGTAAGGGTATGCCATCATGAATGCATCTGACTAGGGGGCGTGGCTTCAGGCCGATGGAGTAAGACGTGGGTCGCAGAGCTCCCGCTCTGTAACCCCCTGTTATCTATTATCCTGAATATCCCGGCCCCTGTAAAGAGATCACCGGGGACTGGGAACATTAGCATACCTGAAGACGATGAGGTACGAGAATGGGAGAGACCCTGTAACAGCCTCGGGCGGAGAAAAACTAAAAGAGGCTCAAAAGAGTCAAGATGGCGGCCGCTGACGGAGCTTCCATGTCACCCAGCACACGGTAGGACTCCCCCATTCCTGCGTGTCCTTCGCCGCTGAAGTGTTCGGAAGGGCAGCAGAAGACCCATAGGGCTTGCAGGCGACGGAGATATGCCGAGACCAGGAAAGAGCAACCCTGGGGAGCGAGAATATTGAGCATGCAAGATGGTGGCATAACTCCCCAGTAGGCACTTGAAGGAGCAATGATGCCGGAAGTCAGCCCGGGCCTATCGCGCCTGCACTGAGGAGAGTAAAGTGTCTGAGACGAGACCACCCTTCAGCGGGGCCCCCCAGCCATGGAGGTGGAGGACAGTTGCGGCAACATAGTCCTGCTCTGGAGGAGGACGCAGAGGGCTGCCGGGGTAACCGCGAGGCTTGAGACACAATGCTGAAGCAGGCACTCTAAACTGCCCGGTACGAGTCAGGAGCGGCGGGCAGTGGAGGTGCGGAGAGCTGCTCACCGTACAGGACTCCACGATACGGGTGAATGCATTTGGTGCATTTACCCTTTGTAGCTAGTATTACTGCATGTGGAGTTCCTTTGTGGACTTAGACAAACACACTAAAGGAGCCAAAAAGTTGGGGCTGGATAATGTGTACGTGGCAAACTTAAAAAAGGGAACACTGACAGAGAGAGTGGAGCCAACAAACTCGACTTGAATACGACTGCGCTGAGTAAAAAAGATGACCTACCTTTCGGCGGCTGTTGCCAAAAGAGAAGCAGCTCCGAATAAGATTACAAAAGGCGTAGCTCAGGAAACATGGGGGAATGTGCTAGGAAACGTGGCCCAGACAATCAGAGCACTGACCTATAACCGATCAGACAGAAGAAGTCGGAGATATGGAACTGACCCACCAGGAAACTACTAGAACAGACCCAACCCTTGGGGACATATTGCAAGCAATTACGGCTTCCCGAGTGGCCCTCAAGTCTAAAATAGACTGCATTTTGGCTGAGCTCAATTTACTGTAGGACGATCATAGGAGGTTGGCCGAGAGAGACACCACTTCTGAAAGTACATTAACGGACATACCACCTGAATTAGCAAAGCTGAGAGAAACAGTATCCCTCATTGAGAACAAGGTAAAGGTGCTGGGAATGCGGGCGGAAGACAGTGAAAATAGATCCCGCAGAAAAAACATACAGATATTGGGGGTTCCTGAGCGAGAGGAGGGAACAAACATGCTGACCTACATAGAGGAGCGGCTTCGCAGGGAGGTAGCACCTGAGGGCCTCTTCCAATTCTATGCCCTGGAGAAGGCGCACAGAGTCCCTACCCGACCTCCCCAACCGGGGGCACCCCCACAACCTATAATTGGCAAACTCCTGCATTATAGAGATCGGGACCACATCCTAGCTCAAGGGCGAACAGGCGGGACCTACAAATAAATAATAGTAAAGTGATGGTCTTTCCAGAATTTACAAGGGAAGTGCAGAAGCAGCATGCAACCATTTTGGGGGTGAAACATTGCCTCAGACAAGTGAAAGGCCCCTACGCAATGTTGTTCCATGCGCGCCTAAGTGTGATCACACCCACCGGCACGCAATTCTTCATGACCCCACAGGATTCCTGGAATTGGATCGAAGGAGAATCGGATGCCAGGCCAGAAGGAGACACTAGACATCCTCCATGACACCATAGGGGACTCAAGTCTACAAAGAAAATGCTCCCACACTAGCTGAAACTCAACGTGAGAGAGGTAAAGTGATCCTCACTGAACTCAGCAAACCAGACAGGAGCCCACGCTCCTTGCCCAGTGAGCACGAAGGTCAAAACTTGGAGACAACCGGGGACTGTAGCTCTGCGGAAGACACTGACACGGAACTGGCGAGCGTTATACCATGAACAGCGGATGAGATAATCTAATGGCAATGGCACTGTCTTTACAAGGTCGTAACCCTTATGTAGTTGAAGGGAACTATAACCGGGACTTGTACCCATTATGAAGGGGGACCGGGGGCCGAGGGGTCTGCTTTGAGACTGTGATACCAGCCCACCCTAACTAGAGTTATGCGGGTGCACCCGAGTTTGGACACCCGTTTGTGTCCAGTTTGGTTGGGGTTTGTTCCTACGCCTGTACTGAGGTATGGGGGTTCATATTTCTGTTGGCATTTAGAGTTCATGGGAAGGGAAAGGTGTTCAAGGTGGGTCGTGCTAGACCTGTCACTATCCAAGAGAAACAGAATAGGTAGAGTAATAGCCACCCCTAGTGGGAAGAGGGGTCTCGACCAAAACAACAAATGGCACCCCCGTAGACTATAAAATACTCACATGGAATGTGAGAGGGATGCACTCCATGTCCAGATGACATAAGATATATGTAGGCTTTCCTGTTTTCAGTTTCTATTTTTGGCAAATTCTGGTGGGGTTTTTTCAGTGTTTTCAATACCTTAAAAAAACAGTGGTTATCAGTGGTTACACATTTTCGCGCCATTTAAAACAACAGAAACAGTGTTTTTCCAGTGTTTATGGAATGTTTAGCTTTTAATTATTGCTTGCTTTCTGCACTGTGTATAGACAGCGTGTGTACAGGGGATATGAGGTCCAAATAAATTTTTACAAATCAAACTTATTGTGGTACACCATACAATACTTCTTTAGTGAGTCTTTGGTCATGCGTGCTCGCTCTTTCCTTCCTATGTAAAGGTTTATCAGTGAAAAGGCCCTCTCAACATTGGCACTTGAGATAGGGAACACCAAAACAGCCAGTACACAATTTGCTTACTCTGGGGAATGACATAGCTTTCCATGCCAACACTGGTGCCCATGAAGATTGTGATTCTCTAGGACATATTCGACAACATATGCGTTGAATTGGGTGCAAATACCCTCAGTTATTGAAGCGGTCAAAAATGAAGCAGTACTTTTCAAAGTCTGAAGAAAATTCAGAAGGGATCTAGAACTTGTGCAGAGTACCTCAGTGAGGCTTCATTAACTTCAAATGCCATGGTTGGTGAAGGGACATTTCTATGCATCATTGCAAGCCATTTCCCATGGACTGTAAAATAAAATTTCCTGAATTGCGCCTCAACATTTCTTTGCTCACCAAGTGGCAAGAATTCTAACATGGAGCATGTTACAGTGCTAAAGTCACTAACAATGTCACCCAGCCTACTCTCAAGGAGATGTTTCACATCTACACCAATTACGCAGAACACTTGGTAGACAAGGGTGTTTTCAGACTCTAGTATTTTAATGATGTCCAGTACAGCAGTCATGTTTTCCTGTAAAAACCTAAGCATGCAGTAAACTGTACTTTTTTCACATCACTATCAATATGTGACCAAAGATCATCACATTTCTTGCCTTTGGCATCATCACTAAGCAAACATTCTGTAAACAGTCGCCACGTGGATAATATAGCATTCACAGCCTCTAGGACTGAGAAGCATCAGCTAAATGACAGTTAGGATGACTCTTTCTTTGATGCCACACAAAGCACAAAATAAGAAATGTTTTCATTTTAGTTCCTGGGCATAACAAAACAGTGCACCAGAATGGACTACAACGTCAATAGCATTCTTCATTAACTCTGAAGATTGTAAAGATGCTTTCAGCATACCATCTAGCAAGTGACAAGGATCTCTTACAGGGAAGTACTTCAGCTCAGGTATCAATTTTGACAGGTCATCGTACAACTTTTACATGTACCTAGCTGAATTACTGCAAATAACAAACAATATCACTCCAATCTTTATTGAACTCGGTAGGAACTTTTTGCAGCATCATTCTAAGTGACACTGCGTTCCATGTTTACCAAAACGTCTGGTGTCATGTTTTCAACACTATCTCAGATGATTGGTGACAACATTCTTTTCAAATATACCTGTCACTACACCTTGCATTGAATGCTTAAAGCCTGGAGTGTTTGGCAATTCACCTACAATCAATACTGACTCACTAGAAAAGGGGGTTGATGTAGCAAAGGATTTCACCCATTCTCAGTCTGTGGGTAAATGTGATGGTACATATTGGGATAGATTCTATTGAAACCAGCCATTTTACCTATCAGTGAAATCAAATGTAGCCAAAATATCAAATATGATTGACATATTTTCTGATTCTCTACAGTTTCTAAAATAACTAAATAAGACCTAAAACATGGTTCTAAACACTGCATATTTAGACCAAAGACCACAAAACTTAAAAAAGCAGAAGGAAGAAGAAACTATATTTTAGTGACATCCCTAAATGACATCCCTAAACAACAAAACTCAAGCAGAATAATGTTAGCCCAGTATTTCTTGCTGCTGCCTTGGATAACAAAGTTACATTGTATTGGCCCATTCAGGAAGAAATAAAAATGACTCTTTCACTCATCTTTTCTTTTCTTTGAATGGCACCTAATTTGTGGTTGTGAAGGTGTTTTTTCAGTGTTTATATATTCACACTGGTGATGGCTATTTTCCTTTCGGTGGGGTTTTATCAGTTATTATAGGTTTAAACCTAAATCCAGATAGCCTAGATATATGCCTTCTTGGCTAGAAGGGGGGTGCAGATTGCCCTACTACAGGAGACACATATCAGAGCCAAAGAAGGAGCAGCTCTCCAGCGCAGATGGAGGGGACAGGCCTATTATACAGATTACTCAGCATTCTCCAGAGGGATACTGGTATGGATGAAACCGGGGGTCCCAAATAATAATAATAAGGGACAAATAATTGAGCAAAGGGGGGATATGTGGTGGTGCATGGGACTCTTGATGGCCGAGAGATCACGACAGGGAGCATATATGGCCCCAACTCCGACCATGTATCATTCTTATCCACCCTCTCCAGAGCACTGTCACTACACCTGGTAGGTTCGGTATTGATGGGGGGGAATTATAATTGTATAGCAAATGTTGAACTTGACCGAGCTGTTGAACCCAGCAAAATGAGGCTCTGTAATTCTTGAACTCAGGGACGGAGAGGCACCCGCTATTTGTACTCAACTGGGCATAAATAGCACATTTAAGGCTTACTATGCAGATTTATACCAGAGTAAGGCAACCTGTGCAGGGACCGACATAGACAACTTTTTGCACCCGAAAACACTCCCAACAGTGACAGCCGAAGAGGCTGAAGTACTGGGAAGGGGATATTGAGCTCTCGGAGGTCAGGGCAGCAGTTAAAACAATGGCCAGAAACAAGACCCCTGACACAGATGGCCTGCCAGTAGAATTTTATGCGACGTACATCGAAGAATTAGGCCCCATGTCAGTGAGCCTCTATAAAGAGGCTAGGGACGCGGGCAGCCCTCCTGTAATATCAGGTGAGGCTGTGGTAGTGCCCCTCTTAAAGCCAGGTAAACCCCCTGATGATAAAACAGCTTATAGACCACTGTCTATGCTTAACCTTGACTACAAGGTCCTAAGCAAGATACTAGCCATGAGCCTCCTCCCGCATATGAGCAACCTGATACACAGAGACCAAACAGGGTTTATCCCGGGGCATAACACCGCTACCAATGTCCGGAGATTATTCAGGATACTCGATGAAAACACTTACGATAAGGAAGAAGTGGCTACATTTGCCGTAGATATCGAAAAGGCTTTTGACAGCCTGGAATGGCCCTATCAATTTTGTGTATTGGAAAAGTTTGGGGCGGGTCAGGGGTTTGTAACATGGACCAAATTATTATATGTGGGATAATTGGCCAGGGTGAAAACTGGGAGAGTGATTTCAGACAGTTATGAAGTGACCAGGGGTACCAGACAGGGTTGCCTCTTGTCGCCATTACTATTTGCCTTGGCCATGGAGCCATTAGCCTGCGATGCCAGGTCTGGGAAACCATACAAGGGACTTGAGATATATGGTCAACAGCACTATATGCGGATGACCCCCTGCATTTTTTTCAGAACACGAGGGGTGATCTATGAGGAGCAAGGGAACTTCTCAAGCATTTGGGAAGGGTCTCTGGACTCCGGGTTAACTGGAGAAAGTCATGCCTGTTCTCGACCACCATGGGCAGAGTCAGGCCGAATACAGAACAAGATATAGTATGGGAGTCTAGATGCTTACCCTACCTAGGGACAACAATCTATCATGACACCTTAGATACCCTGGAGGGCAATGTAGGGAAGGCTATTAGAGGACTGAAAACTAACATGAATTTCTGGGCCTCCCTGCCCCTTTCTGTGATGGGCAGAATAGCCCTTTTAAAAATGGTGGTGCTACCACGGCTACTATACTATCTTGGTACCCTTCCGATATGGATACCGGCAAGTGTCTTTCGGGACCTTACGTCATTAGGCACAGGATTTGTGTGGGGGTCTGGTAGACGCAGAGTAGCGCTCACTACACTGCAAAGACCTGTAGAAGAGAGGGGGCTTGCACTCCCAGACTTTGAAAATGACTATCTCGCAGCCCAGATCCAGTGGCTCACACAGTAGGTGGTGGGCAGGAAGGAAGGAACAGAGCAAATGGACCGCAATGTCCCAGACATCTAACAGTTGTCCAGGGCAATTTTGAGATTAACAGTCTCAAGAACAAACATTAGCCCTGAGGTCCAGGTACTGTGTAAGTGCTGGGGTCGCTCATTGCAGAAATCGAAAACTAGGAGGTCTTACACACCAGACATCCCGCTAGAATGGCTCAGGGAACTCCCATATGGAGGGGACTGGCACGGGCTAGGAGATTGGGTGGAGGCAGGTGTATGTAAAATGGGGGCCTTATACGAAGACGGAGCACTGATACCATTCGAAGGCTTCCGAGACAGATAAGAACTGCCGAGGGGTCATTTCCTCTTACATAGGGCACTGACAGCAGCAATCCAGGAGCACTGGGAGTTGGGGTTGAGAGAACCTCCGGTATCCACTGGATGCCAATACATAGTATTATCCACTGGGACATACAAAGATGTTATGTGTTTGTACCGCCAATTCCGAAGCGAGGGTGTGGCTCCCTTAGATAGAGTAAAAGCAAAGTGGGAGGAAGATCTGGGGATTCCCATAGAGGAGAAAAAATGGGAAGACCTGGTGAGGTGCTTCCCCAAGGTCTCCAGGAACCCACGCTTTAAGCTCATTAACTTTTATGTTCTACATAGGGCATATATCACCCCGGATAGGATAAATAGATACTTCGCGACAACAGAAGCTGCTTGCCCACGGTGCATGTAGATAGGAGCAGAGTTCCTCCACATGTTTTGGAATTGCCCACACCTGGGAGGGTTCTGGAAAATGGTCGCGGACACGTTGTCCGAAGTTTTAGACAAAGAGGTGAGATGCACACCACAACACTGCCTCCTACATTGATTCCCACACAACCGCAAGAGTAAAATCATGAGTGGATTCCAGGACCTGGCATTTCTCCTGGCTAAAAGAGAGATAGCCCGGAACTGGAAGGGACAAAGGGGGCCTGGTCCAGAAAGACGGAAGAGTGAGTTAATACGCTGGTTGGATTATGAAGGGGCAATTAGAACTAGAAATGCTAAGAGAGGGAAGGGTTCATTGGAATCAGTCTGAGCCTGGTCGGCCCTAGTTGAGGAATTGAAAAATTGAACTGGCCACCAGGCAGAAAGTGATAGCTGATTTAAAATATCTCCGGAGAGATTCTAGGGGGTACTGCGATGCTGTGATGAGATGGCATGAGTCTCATTATAGCTGGAGCCAAGTAATATTACAAATCTGATTAAATCAAATGGTTTGAAAGGATAATGTGACCTGCGGGGGATAGACTTCAGGAGCAGAGAGAAAAGACCTAAACCTATTTCTGACATGTTAAATTTGGTCCATCATGACACACCTGAGGGGGATGGGGGAGGGGAGTTGGTATAGAGGGGATGTTATGGTTCTTAGTAGTTAATGAGATATTATGAACCATGGCCAGTCGTGCCGAATGTTAAGACTATACCTAGGCCTGCTATATATGGAAATGTAGCTAGTAGTTCCTGCAATACCTCGAGACGTTATTGTAGGCACTGTAAGTGCTGTATGGTCATCTGTATAACCAATAAAATTCTGTTGCAAAAATAAATGAATGCATCTGACTAAAGTCTCAACACGTTTTTACCAATAGGTGGCAATGCCAATTGTATGGTTGAATGAGATTCAAATATGCAGAAATTATAAAATTTTCATTAACAGAATAAGGAATAAGGAAACAGAATTAGAAAACAGAATTAGGACAACATCAAAGTTTCTTAACTAGATTTCTACCTCTACCCAGACACTTAGGCCCTGATTTATATCTTGGTGAAGAGGGAACTCAATTGCAATAGTTAGAGTTCCCTACCCACCAGCATAATGGTCTGTCCACCTGACTTAAATTCAGGTGGACCATAGGTTGACGATGGTGGAGACTACTCAGTCAGGCCATTGGAGGTTTGGCTGTATGTCTACCCACCTAATTTAGATGGGGGGACATATAGTCCGTTTTTGATGCCCATAACCACCAGGAAAAACCTGGTGGTAAGGGGCACTGAAAATTGCTCAATGCCCCCCTTGCCATGGGAGGACCTCTGATGGTGATGGGGGGCATTATTATTAATTTTTTTTCACAAAGCAAATCCCACTTTGGGATTTTCTTTTTTTTTTTTATTGTATTTTTAACGAATGGCTTCATCATGTTGACAGAGCCATCAGTCAAATGTATACTGTATTGGTAGGAACCGCTGTGATGTTGGTTCTATTCAATGCTTGAAATGTCCACTGGGACATTTAAAAATTTGGCGTGTGGCACCTCCGTCAGGGTAACAGAATAATTTACTATGTTGCCTTGGCTGAGAAACGGGCTGTCAAAATGTAAATAGTGCCTTCAATATTGAATTGAAAAAATTATACAGCAACCACCATTACTTATAATTTCAGCCATGAGATATACTTCTTGTTTATCAGATGTCCCACATGTTTCTCTTGTTAAAGCACATTACTCCTGCTCTGCTCAACGTGAATTAAAATAATCTACCCTCCTTCATAAATGGAATTTTTCCAAACATTTTCAAAATAGATCATGTCATTCTAGAGAAGCAGCAAAAAAATGCCATTACGGCCTAATTAACAAACAGCTACTCACCAATCAGTCAATTTTAGAAACTAGTACCAAATGTTCAGGTTGTAAATTAAGTCATCAAGTTTCAAAGTGTGTGACATGTTGGTAACACAGCAAACCTGACGTTATTCACTATCTTGATTTTAAAATTACATCCACATCATTCTGTATGGTGAGGATGACAGCATCTTTTTTATGCAAGATTTTTCTGCAAAATATAAAAGTTTGATTTGGATTCTCACTGACATCTTGAGAACATTTACTGACTTTCAGTGTGTTGTATTGTACTGATCGTAATTATTTCCATAAATCCATTGCTTCCTTACATGACATTGGTAGTTCTTGTGTAACCCTGCCTTTACACCTTGGAAATTGACCAATGAATCAATTGTACCATCAGCGGTTTCCAACATTGAAATGTAGGTGCTGGGGTATCTCACACTAGTACATCGATTGCAAAGAATTGTATCTAAGGGTGCCATCGAATGCTGATGTTTAATATACAGGTGTGATCAAAGTCAGGATGGCCATATATCTTTAAATTGAAATCCACAGAAAACCAGGTTTCTGCTTTTGCTGTCTAACTGTTGGCTTAACCTTCTTTGTCTCTTGAATAACATGCTGGAAAAATCATGCAAGTCAGTTTCTCCCACTACTTCATCAATAAAAATACATTTGCTAGGAGGTGGAGCTGGCCGCGCTTAGGGTGAGAATTGTTATCGCCGGCTATTGCTGGAAATTATCGCCATGCTAGCGCTGTATTAACAACGCTTAGCGCAATGGCGATAATTATTCCAGCGATAGCGGTGTTTTCCATGGAACATCGCTGGTTTTCCAGCGATGTTCCATGGAAAACAGCGATATCCTTGATGATAGTGCCTGTGGTCTTAGCCACACAATCCACCCCCCATGTTAGGTATGCCTTAGTCTGGAATTTAACAGACGTTAAATTCCAGCGTTAAGGCATAGTTAACGCGATTTCAAATATCGCTACCCCTCGTTGATAATATCGTGAAGCTGGGTTAGCGATATTTTCACATGGGGTTTTGTCAGGCATGCCCCCCTTGCATCTCATTAGCGATGCGATGCGAGGCGTGCTGACAACGGGCGCTAAGGCAAGGAAACACGCGCTAGCGTGTCCTTGTCAATAAAGCGATAATATTATCGCCGCTTTTCGCCCGAAAACCTGTGATGAGTTCTCCTCCTTCTCTACAACCAAAATTAACTCTCTAGGTAACAAACTTAATGCCACCTCAAACTTCCCTCCTCCTCTTACTGGGACCCATCTCTCCTCTCTTCCCCCCCAGGCAACACCCAAAAATCAAGCTCACTGGCCCAACTTCAAACTATATGATGACCATTCCATCTCAAAAATTCTATCCTCCTTAAAACCGAATACCCACTTCAACGACCCTCTCCCCGTCAACTGCCTGGCAGCGACCTCCCTATTAATTGTTCCCATTTGGACTACAATTATCAACGCTTCCCTTCTTCAAGGGTCCATACCTGACTCCCTGAAAACCGGGCAAGTCATTCCCATCCTAAAAAAAACCACTCTGAATCCGGCAATTCCAGACAGCTTCAGACCAATTTCCTATATTCCTCTTCTTGCGAAAGTGCTGGAGAAATGTGTGCAGCTACAACTAAGCCAACATATCGCTAATTTCAACTTGCTTGACGAATTCCAATCTGGGTTCAGGCCTGGGCATAGCACTGAAACTACTATTCTTCACATTGTAGATGATGCTCTCCAAGCCCTTGACCAAGGCAAAACCTGTCTCTTGACCCTACTGGATCTTTCCTCGGCATTCGACACAGTCAACCACGAGAAACTTCTTGAAAGTCTCGAACACAGGATGGGTCTAGGAGGTACCATCATCGAATGGTTTGATTCCTTCCTCCAGAACCGCACCCAGAGATTCTTAGTCAACAGCAACATATCTGCTCCTTCCCCGATATCAATCGGTGTCCCTCAAGGCTCTACTCTGTCCCCTACCCTCTTCAATCTCTACCTTGAACCGTTAGCTGAAATACTTCGCACGGCCAACATCTCCTTCCACATGTACGCCGATGGCACTCACATCTACATCAAAATCTCTTCTCTAGAGGAGATTACCTATCTGAATGACGCCCTGAAACTGACTGTTCAATGGCTCGCCAACAACCAGCTCAAACTGAATGCCCAAAAAACAGAGTTCCTTCTCATCTCCCCCCCCTAAAAACCCCAATGACATCCTGGAATGGACTACCTCGATCACAGCACTTAACCGCACACTTACCATAGTGGATTCTGCTAAATCTCTCGGTATAACCTTGGACAGCAGCCTGAATATGCGTGAACACATCAACTCGATGGCCAAAACTGCCAGGTTCCACCTGAGCTACTTGAGAAAACTAAAACCCTTCCTTGAAACTGTGGACCTAAAAACCGCAGTTTAGGCGTTAGTTATCTCCAGAATTGAATACGGCTGCTCTACCCTATCTGGCCTACCAAAGACCTCCACAGCCCCTCTAAAAGCTTGCCTCAACGCAGCAGCTAGACTCTTATCTGGCTTAAAAAAATTTGACCACATTTCACCACATCTGAAGGCCTTGAACTGGCTTCCTCTTGAAGCCAGAATCCAGCTCAAGCTGGCCTGTATCACACACAAAGCCTTATACACGAACTCCCCGGCATATCTCGCCCAGAAAATCGTGGTATCTGGGGCATTCAGAAACTCCCGGTCTGCCAGAGACCGTGTGCTCCAGCCACCCCGCTTCCGCAAGGAAAAAACGTATAACCGAGCGTTCTCTGGGGCTGCACCAAGAATCTGGAACTCGCTACCATCCTCCATCAGAAGAATACCTTCTCTGTCAATCTTCAAAAAGGAAGCTAAAACCTTCCTAATGAGCTAATTCCTCCAATAACTCTCCTTTGTCGCGCTTACTGCCTTTTGTCATGGCTTTTGTTTCTGTGCATTATTTCATGTACTGCTTGGCCCTTTCCGTGTACCAATTACTCACTCCTTCAAATGTTCTGCTGGTTCTCTGCCTTTTGCTATCATATCTCCCCTCTTATACAATTGCTGATTTTCTCTTTTTTATCGCTGACATGTCGCTCTGCTGATTATGGTACTGTACTGATTATTGTATATAACTCTGGCTTTTGTCCTAATGTAGTCAATTCCCTAATCCCCATCCTTGTGTTTTGCCTGTGCCTAACCTGTACGTAACGTGTTATCCCTGTAAAGCGCTCTGATACCTTAACGGGTCACGTTCGCGCTCTATAAAATCTCAAATAAATAAATAAAAATGTAAGGAATCCCAGGAATGGTGAAAAAGAAGACAATTGGATTTTTGTTTGATCTGATCACATGGCTCCTTGAACTGCAGATTAAAGACAACCCTGGAATTTCAAAGGACCCACAAAATAAAACTAAGAATGTGAATAAAGAGGGCAAGCCGCATTCAATAATTGCATGTCTTCTGCAGCACCAGCATGCAAGATTCATCCTTACAGCAGCCAAGAAGAATGGCCTAGTCTTGTTTGAAGACAACTCCATTTTCATTTTAGCAGACTATTACTCCGACACCAACAGATAACACAAGAAAATCCTGTTGATACGACCTAGGCCCTGTCAATGGGAAACTAACTATGAACTATTAGACCCACTAAGAATGCTTATTACGGTGGATGAAAAAGCTAAAGAATTCAGGAATTCAGAAAAACTTAAAGAGTAACTGAGTTAAATAGAGAACTTGGCAATGAACACAATTATAGTTCTACAGCAATCCATTTCTGGAGATAGAGATGGAGAGGAGTTGGTCTGAGGCCAAGGGCGGTCGACCTCCAATCTGGGGAACTGGGGGGCATATTATCAAGGGCAGTATCGTCACTTTAGCGGCACTTTTTGCCGATAAAGCGGTGATATTGTTATCGCCCTATTTGCAAGCTGTCGCTAACAGCTGTTAGCGACAGCTTAATGGCGATAGCGGCCGTTTTGTTGCAGCTTTGCATGTCAGCGATAATTATCACTAATGACATGCGAAGTAGGCATTCCCAACTAAAAGCAACTGCAAACAGTCGCAAACACAACTTCCCCCTATTATCAATGCCCGCGAAGCGATAAAAAAAGTCGCGCTAACCGCGATTATCGCTGGAATTTACACCTGATAAAAACTTGACTTAACCATCTTGTCAATGGGAGGTGGATTGTAAGGTTAAGTCCTCACCTGCCTATAAGCGAGCTTTCCATTAGCGCAGTGAATTTATCGCTGGATTTCTCGCGCTATTGCTGGGTTTCGCCGCTATTGCAGGATTTTTTATCGCCTTCGAGATAAGCGTTGATAATAATGCGTTATCTCCACAATGAAATCCAGCCATAGCCGGCGATAAAAAAAACAGCGCTAAGCGCGCTTTGCGATAATTATCGCAAATCCTTGGTAATATGCCCCTGGGTTCGAGTCTCGGCAAGGACGCGCAACATCCTGCGATTCTGGGCAAATCACTTAGTCTCCCCGTGCCTAACAAAAAAATGAATGTGTCCTCATGTAACGCAACTGGTGCTCGTGTAAAGCGCTCTGATACCTTCTGGTCAAGTTCGCGCTATAAAAAACTCTGTTTAAAAAAAAAAAAAGCTACACCCTCATAACTTGAGGATTGTGAAACAGAACAGCTTGACTGTGATTGTATGTAAAAAATCAGAGAGTGGGTTTGATCACATTGTGGAGTCATTATCGAAGGATAGAGCTAAATCTCAATCACCTCTCAAAATGGATTAGAATAAACATGATAAATGACTATGAGAATCAGATGGAGGGGAGGATTTCTCAGCAACAGGCTGTGTCATACTGAACCTTTTAAATTATACCTTCAGTACTCTCATGATATGAACTGATGTCTACCTATAAGACTCTTTCCTAATCACACATGATAGATTGGATTATAATATTGAGAATGAGAAGTAATGCTGTTAGAACTTTTTTCCTTCTAGCTCTGTTAATTGTGAATTTCTTGCTTTCGCTCTTTGTCTGTCTGTAGATTGGATTCTTTAGAAGTAGAGGCAGCTTCTGATTGCTCGAGTTAGGATATCATGCTATATCTCCCTTCCTCATGATATCAGCCTTTATGGTTGGGTATTGCAATTACTTATTGGTTTAAATACTTGTCTCTGTTCTTATATAATAAATTAGCTACATAACCGGAGGCAGTACATTGTCACCTTGCAGCATTGGAGATAAAGGCACCATTCAAGATTGCCCATTGTCACTGCTTTTGGTCTTCTTAGCATTAGAACCAGTATCATCTGCAAACCAACACCCACAGGCAGTAAAAGGGATGATTACAAAAGTAAGAATGCTTTTCTCTTTGCAGACAACATTGTGCAATCACTGTTTGAACAAAGCACCTTACTGTCAGCAGTGATGGCCATTTTTCACACCTTCTCCAGTATCTCTGGATGTAAGATTAATTGGAGTAATTATAAAGGCCTACTAATAGTTCCACCACTATAGCCACCCTAAATGGCCTAGACATGCAGTGGGTCCTGGAGAAACTTAGACATCTCTGTATCTATATAGATTGTGAATGATAATTAACTCCTCCAATGAACAGAACTAAACTAGACTATGCTAAATGGAAACATTTTAACCTTACTTTATGAGGGAAAGTATAGACTATTAAGATGATGGTTACACCCAGATTTAATTATATTGTTGTCATGTTACCTGTCTCAGTCCCTCATTTATGCAAATTGGCTCAATCATAAGATCAAATGTGTGGAGTGGCTGTAAACCGAGAATGAAAGCAACTAAGTTATGGGCACATACTACAACTGGAGGCCTCAGATTGCCGAACATAGCATCCTATTGCCTGGCATTCCACTTATCGCTGTTGCCATGCTTTCTACACTGACTAGATGCTACAGCTACTTTGGTGGCTCTGAAACATAAATTTCTAGCATGCCTGGACTTGGTTCTTCTAATATATATTTACACCTAGTACCATCAACTATAAACAATCCAATTATTAAGGCAATGTTTTCAGTGGGAACATTGGTCACAAATCAATCCTTGTGCACCCACCACTCCATAAGAAGATGCCCACATGGCACAGTGCAGGTATTCAAGTGGCACATTAACCAATCCACTTGTTCAGTTGGTTAGAAGGAGGGCTGCAGTACCTTGATTAGTTACTAAAAGACGGCACCGCAAGACCTTTACCTGACCTGCAAATAGATTATTGATTGAGATTCACTGACTTTTGGAAATGCAGGAAGTTGATGCACTGCCTTCACAGCTGGTTAGCAGTGATCCTAGTGGGATTATTGGATTCCCCTCTTCTGCAATATTTGAGGACACAGGGATTATACGCAGGGGTTGTCTCTGGACTATACGGACTCAAAATTACATATTTTTACTTAACTCCGAATCAGTGTACCACCATGCACTATTGGCAAACTCTTGAGAACAACGAATATACCTCAGGGAATTGCGCTTCCATGCTATAAAATAATAATAATATGCTTAGAGAATCAAACTAACATTCTTATATTTTACAATTCTTAATGATGGGTTCTAGAACCCTCACTAATTAAGGAGAGCTAAGCTCCTTAATTATGATAAGTGCTAGAAATATGTCTCTGATACGTGTAACACAGATCACATCCTATGGGACTGCTGATCCCAAATTTCTTACTGGAATAGAGTATGGTCTTAACTAAAATTCATCAGTGGCATAACACTACTGCAAAAATGCCTTTAGCCACACTATACATCGTAACAGACATAATAGTTTTGAACGTACACAGTCATAAGTTGCTTGCAACATCTTTGACAGCAGCCTGAGTTTGTATTCTGAAACACTGGTGTAAGAAAATATTCCCGCCAGCAATGAATGGTTAACCAAACTTCAACAAATTGCACAATGTAAGAGTCACATACAAAATGAATGATCGACTAGATGTTTTTAGCATTGTGCAGGGCCCCTTCCTTACCTTCACTGATGAAGATGAATTTCTTGATGAATGTAATAGATCTTGATAATCAATCATTACTAATATCCAGGACACATTAAAATTGATGATAGTAATTCTAGGGGTGGGCAGAATACTCCATTCCACCTGCAGAATTGGCAGAATTTTGGTGACTCCGCTTTACTCTTGAAATGCAGAGTTACAGCCAAATTCCGCCAATCGCTGTGTGGACGAATTATTTCTTCCATGTGGCTCCAGAATGATAAGTTGACGAGCACGAGTGAGATTTGCCATCCCCTAGCACGATTCCTGGTCGCTAGGAGGACATCCTGTGAGATTTATCTAACACGGGCGGTCATGACCATTCACATCTGAAGGCTACAGCCCGAGTAGAAAATCTACTTGAGCAGCAACAAAATCAACTCGAGTAGCTGTGCCCCGTGGTGCCCCATTGTGGTGCTGTTGGTGCCAATTTTTCAGCGTGGAACGCACTGCCAGAGCTAAATCACAGCGCGATGTGCCTTATTCCACCCGTTGACGGAACTCCGCGGAACCTCGCAGAGTTTTTATGTAACTAATTCCACGAATCAAATTCCGCGAGTTCCGCCCACCCCTAGTGAGATTTCTACTCATAGCTATAAACAAAGGGCCATATTATCTAGAACGGCGATAACAAGGGCTTGATAATATGCCCTAGCGGCGATAAGGGCTTGATAATATGCCCTATAGAATTCCAATAGAAGCCCAGGTGTGATGTCCTTCACACCAGAACCTGGGCTTCTATTAGAAAAACTATAGGGCATATTATCAAGCCTCTTATCGCGCTTTAGCGGCAGTTTCCTGTCACTAAAGCGGCGATAATGTTATCGCCGTTCTTGATAATATGGCCCAAAGTATCTTAAATGATGATAAAGAATGCAACACAGATTTTTCTAGCTATTTGTAAAGGATATCCTAGATTTTATTAAAGGCTTTATTTGAATAGCAGCCAACATAAAAAAAGCTCCAATTCAAATGATGCTTTGACAACACAGCAAATGGGAAGCAAGTTGTAGAAGACTAATGAACAATACGCTATACCTATAATCATCTTGCCTGCAAGCAATACATCCTCTTTTCTTTCATACGCAGATATTAAACTGAGTGACCTAGTGAAATAATAAGCAGGACAACTGAACAGGCTAATAATACAATGAACAAATCCTAGTAAAATTCAATAAAATTATGGGAAGGAAACATTGCAAATTTATAGAGACCTTGTATTTGTAGAAAACAGAGTAGACTGGAGACATTTTGATGGCTCCTGAAGTAACCAATGATCTGCAATGGTAGGATATTTGTTGGACTACAACATTGGACTGCTGAGGTAGAACTGACATGCAATGGGAGAGAATTAGTATAATGATGCAGAATAATACTTGCCTAAATGTCTTTAATAAAATTCTAGACTTTCCTTCGCAAAAAGCTTGGAAAATTTGCATTTTATTACAAGACATGGGGCTCTTATTATACTTTTTAAATTAATATCCACATCATATACGACAGTAGAAATTTACTTACAGTAAAAGGCATGCAAAAGTTTATCATTACATTAGACCAACCCACTGAACTAAGAATGTCCTCAAATCTGGACCTCATCCAAAAGATTTTAGATACAATGGCTGCCCTACTAGGATGGGCTCCAAAGGAAGAAACACCAATCCCAGCAGGAGCAATAATCCATTATATCCAACGACCGAGAGTGGGAGAAGAATCAAGTTTAAAAGTTTTTTTTAAATGAAACTAGAAACTGAGTGCTAGAGGATGTTCTAATAAGAGAGGTTTTTCATTCATAAACTTTGAAACAAGAATCCATCTACACCATCGGTTGATTAGGGAAATAGGGAAAAAACACAGAGCTTAGACCTGGGAGCATCAAACTCGAGTCGCTAAGAAAGAAATGCTTGTTGACATCGCACTTGAGCTAGAACTCTGGTTTTCATTAGGAAAGGAGCAAAAGCATTATTCAAATGTTGCGACAAATATTGATGAAACCCATCTGTGGCCGTAGCCAGAGGGTCTGCCCTCCAATCGGAGGGGGTAGGAGATGAGAGTTGAGATGAGACACAAACAAATCCAAAGAAACGGGACCCTGTTGAGAAGACATTTTTCTGAACACTGTAGGATGAAGACGCCAATTGCTGGCATTTTGGAGGTGTCTGGAATACCAATATGCTATGATATTAAGATTCCCTAGCAATATTCTGCCTGTGCTGAAATCTTTCATTAAAGAGAGAATTTCCAAAAAATCCATTGCCAGGTCTGACATTTGGTTTGGACTTTGTTCCCACTAAGTGATTGCTATATCTGACGTCTATCAGATTGTCTGTCCTTAGCAGTAATGCATGTAGGAAACTGGGAGTGTTGGTTAAGGGGGGTGAGCCATATTAAGTAATAACCACAATCCTTGCCTTTGTATAGCAGTAAAGGCACTAAATTAACGTGAGCTCAACCAGCTGGTAGATACGACACTGGGCAGACAGGCTTAACTTTGAAGAAATGAGTAAAGTATTTATGCAGTACCAACACAAGGAAAAACCCAAACCAATTTAGAAAGCTAGAGAATATTTTATTCAATAAAATGACACCAATATAACAAACATCCAAAAAGTGAAACCAAAGTTATACATTTTTAAAGTTTAAGGTTCAAAATGGTGCCAAAAAGTATTAATGCCAACCACGGTCATCTTGTTGCACTTGACCAGTCCCTAGGCGCAAGGTAAGGATGACTGTTATGGAGCGAGGGTCAGATACAGGTACCGCATTTGACCTGGCCAGAGGATTTACCTTTGGACTTAGTCTCTGGATTTAAAGTCAAAAATCCTCAGCGTGGCAAGGGAGCAGGCTGTGGCTGAAAAGGGCTTCACATTGTCGTATGGCCACAGAATGAGGTTTCAGTGTACCCTTGGCTTTTGGCAGAAAGGCTCCCAGTGGGATAAATTTGAATCTCGCACTCAGAGAATGTATTTCACCGGTCGTATACTTTTGGCTTCTTCGCCAGGTCAAGATCTCTACATTTGCACATAGTCACTTTTCTTCAAAATTCTTGCTGCCTGAAATGGCAGCAGGCTAACCAAAGAGGGCACAATGAAGCCGGAGACCTTTTCAGCTAGGTCTCACTGAATCAGATTTGCTGCTGTAAAAAAGCTCCACACTGGAGTAACCTGAATCATCAGCCCAATGACAATGCATCTTTGTCAGTTTAGCTTGGCGAGTTGGTCCCAGTCCTCTGGACTCCTTTGGAGCCCAAGTTTCATTATTTGTTAGGAGGAGAACATTTTGACAACACTTTCTCCAGCAGAGGCTAGCAGCAAAGTCAAGCGCAGGTCCAGATCGAACTGGTCAGCTAGGTAGTTGGAGAAAAAGCCTCTTGTAGCTTGTAGTGTCCATAGAGCTTAAACAGGAGGTCAGCCTTATGACCCTTGGAGTTGACTTCTTTGCCCTGAGTGAAAGAAGGAGAGCAGCTTCAGTCTTCTACGCTCTTCTTAGGTCTCAAACAGCAGATTCTGCTTTCTTCTGATCTTCTAAAGGCCAAATAGTGTTCTGAGGAGGGTACTGTGTGTGTGCCATTTATGCCTGGGACAAGCCTGTCAGCGGAGGTGACTCCTGGCTCCTCCTTAACCATTAGACTAAAAATTCCCAGGGGTTACCTTTCCCACTTTTGCAGCAGTTCTTGTGTGCCCTACTGCAAACAATCACACAGTGCCCCCTGCCTAAATCCAAGATGGTGAATGTCTGCTGTTCTTGTGCAGATCCTGTGTACCCACCAGAGGTGTGAACCGGCAAATGAGCTACCCCTCCTCTGAGGTCACTCGAAACCATTTCTGAGGCAGCTTATCTACCAAAGAGATTGGTGCCTTCCTGGCTTGGGGGGAAAAAGAATGGGTCTGCCCAGGTCTCAGCTAACATTTGCCTGTGATAGGGTAGGCCTCTTTGAAGTTAATCATGTTCCCTGCTCTGGTCCACTGGCCATCCTCTCAAGGCAACAACAACACCTCTCCACACCCAAGTCCTTTGTCCTTCTCTGGGAGTAGTTTTCACACCTCATCAAGGTGGCTATTCAGGTGGCAGTTTGAGCTAATGCAAATTGTCCTCCAGAGGCTTTAGGCATGGAAAACGTAACTTTCTAAAAGAAAGTACCTTTTCCTTAATAGCTAATAAAGTTCAATTTCACCATTAAATTTGATTTTGAATAACTATTAAAAAGAGTTCAAGAATCATATTTCTAGCTATTTCCTAACCAAAATCAGCAATGTTAAATGTAATATTGTAACCCAGTGTTTTTCTATGGAACAGCCAGCCTTGCTACAGTGAAAATAGCTTTTGGGACTGTTTCACTGTAAAGACAGGTTTACCATTACACTTTGAAATGTCCTACTTTTAAATCCAATTCACTCTGCCTTATGGGCAGTAAGGCAGGCAGGTAGACAAGGTAAGTTAATTGTATTAATCATAGTATTTTTACAATGAATACAGTAAGGCCTACTTATGGGTGACTTTTTAATATACTAAAAGGAAGCTTTAGGTCTGTCAAAAGTGTTATTTTGGCAGGTTGAGTTTGCTGTTTAAAACTACAACAGCCAGGCTACAAATGAGAGGCATGCAGTCATGTTTTCACGGTCACTGTACTGAATGGCTCAATGGGTGCTGCAGTCCACTAGTGACCTTTAACTCACAGGCCCTGGGTACACTTTGCACCATATACTAGGGGGTTATAGGAAAATAAAATTTGCCAATTAGAGGTATGCCAATTTCATCAAGTTGAAAGGGAGAGTACAGACACTTTACAATTGGTTAGCAGGGGTAAAGTGCACAGAGCTCTACAGCCAGGGAGAACAGTTAAGGCAACAATCTAGTGGTACACCATGCAAAAGACGGTAATTTTCTACACTGCACAGTTGATAGTGCTTGGTGAAGATTTGGAATGCAAAGTATTCAATATGCATCTCTCAACATTTTATGTGCAGAGATGACTCCTGATTTGACAATGTGCCTCCAGTAGAGACTGTACTGCTTCTTGCACCCAATCCTGTCAGAATTGCATCTGACTCTAATACAAGCTCTGGGGCAGAAGCAACGATAGCTCTTCTATCCAGGCATCCAACTAACTTTACCATTGTTGGAGCTATTTTAAATCATTGTTATTTCTGGAGATAAGGAATTTGTAATATTTGTAAGGCCTGGTAATGAATGGCACCTGGAAAAAATGATTGAATCAAGGAAGTTTACAGACCTATTATTCTGGATAATATTCTCAGAGAGATCACAGATTTGTGTAACACTCAACAAAACTCATTATGAATAGCTAACACATTTGATTGAGTGAGTTTAAAAAATCTGACCACTATCATGCCACCCTCTGTGACAAGATCTCCAGTGGCCTTTCAACACCTACAGGAGTGACATCACCTGGGTCTAGACCAATAAGTGAAAGAAGGAGAAGGGATCTAGGCTACACCTGCAGGGGTCTCAATTATGAGTACCTCGAAAAAATCTAGCACCTGTCCAAACTACTGTTTGTACCAGTATCGGAATTATGACCATGTCAAATGTTTCCAATAGTCAGGTTTCTTTCTCGCACATATTGTGTAGGTCAAACTTGCTGAACTTTACTGGTGAAAAGTTCTGGTAAATGCCAGGAAATGTGGACTTTGATGTGGAAGAGAACCAAAATTAGCATGCAATGCCCGAGTTTTAGGACCTGAAACTTCAAAAAAATCTAGCACCCATTCAGACCACTGATTGCATCAATGACAGAATTATGACCATGTCAAATGTTTCCAACAGTCAGGTTTCTTTCTCGCATATATTGTGCAGGTCAAACTTACTGAAATTTATTGGTGAAAAAGATCTTGTAAATGGCAGGAAATGTGGACTTTCGTGTGGAACAGAACCAAAATCAGCATGCAATGCCCGAGTTTCAGGGCAAAAGAAGTCATAAATGCCATCATTTGTTGTATCAGATAAATAACTAAACCCAGGGTATCCTTATTTATCAGGCCTGATGAATAATCATGAAATCTATGCCAAACTCATAATTAATTTATAAAGGAAAATGGGCCTGGCCTGCTATTGTAGTGGCTGTTTCAATGAATAAACAGACTTCAAACCATTTATCTTTTTTTACATGGTCTGGGTAATTTAATTACCAACGTTTTTTAGGGAAACATGTGTTTTCACAACTTCAACTTTTTTCAAACAGTGTCCGTAGAAAGACACACAACACCTTGTTCCGTAGTTTCAAATTAACATATATAACATATACTGTGAACAAAATAAATCACATGTATTAAGACAAGACATTATAATATAAAAAAAGCCAGTCGATAATTTAAACCATAAGCAACAACCACTTCTCCTAGTACATCAATTTACATACAAAATACAGGGGTTGTTGCACTCCTAGGTTAACATTTGTGGATCCAATGTGCATAAAACTCAAACAACATGCTACATCTGGACAATTATTATTTAAATAACCAGGCAGTAAGGAAAACGCTGACGCGTTTCGATTCCCCTATTTCTTTTGGGGATTCTCATCAGGGCTGTGGACTGGACAGGACGTTTTCTGGAAAGACCAGAAAGAATTTAAATTAAAATATGAATCAGTATGACCTTAGGTGCACTATGAGCGAAAAGGGTGAAATTCAAGAATGAAAAATAAATTTGTTTTACCTTTGCTTTGACCTTTGATTCAGGGGATAGCTCTGAAAGAACTAAGGATGGATATTTTTGTTTAGTTGAAGGCTCTGGCTTTTTGTAGTCAAACTCTTAATTAAAGTATTACAAAATACGACTTACATTTGGGCCGAGGTGCGGTGTGGAAAAGAATTTTGTTTGTTCTGCGAAAAAAGAAACATGGGCTAAGTCCAGATTTTGTCTTTTGAGGCAACCAAGTGATTTGCCTTAACTTATATTTCCAGCAATGAAAGTCACTTACATTTGTTAGCACGTCTAATGCGGTGAAGAAAAGAAGAGAAGTCAATTAGGTTCCTCCCGCGTGCAGTGTTTTAATCTACGTTCGGCAGTTACAACATTGTTGCAATGAATCCTGAGCTCTGTCGGGCGGAGAAGAAAAGCGATGTCAATTTCACTCGCGTTAGGCTTCTGTTCAAGAGACAGTCCTTTCAAACCATTTTTACCTTGCTCTGACTCGAACGTGGATTCGTCTAACAGTTTCAGCTTGCTTTCCGGATTTCCGTTTTTTCTGGGGCTAATGTCATGTTTGACGGGCGCAGAGAATTATGGTAAAAGTAGTCCCAAAGTGGTCTTGCTGGTTTATTGCGTTCTTCCAATTTCGGACAATTCATTAAGGCCGTATACCGTGCAGTTAAACTTTAGAATTAAATATGCCTCTTTTTGGAGCAATAGTTCTTCCGTATCGCCACCTCTTGAGCCAGGTTTGATTACACTCAAAATTGTCCATTTAAAATCACGTGCCGACTTGGACCGAACCCCCTTTTCCCACTAAACTCATAATTAAGGCATATGTACCTCAGATCTGGAACTCTACTGCCTTGCAGATCAGACTATTTGTGCTCCTTTCCACCACTTGGAAGAACATTTGGTCTACAAATATTTTGATCCGAGCACTCGCCAAGATGCTTCATAGTGTAAACACTGCTAAACAGAATACATATGCCTCATTGTCTCCCCTTCCACACCAACCAGAATGCAGCACACATGGAAAGAGGAAAAATTGAGGAGAAGTTTTATTTATTTATTTTATTTTATTTAAACAGTTTTATATAGCGCTGGCTAGACCCAAAGGTATCAGAGCGCTTTACAAGGGTTAAGAGAGGAGCAAGTTGCAATATAACATTTGTACAAAAAGCAGTGCCAAATAATCAAAACCATAAGCAAAGAACAGTAAATACAAGGTCGAGAAAGTCAAGGGTACAATTAGGCCATAGCCGGAGTTGGATGGGAGGGCTAGCATGGGTTATCTGGGAAGGGGGAGACAGTAAAGAGGTAGGGGGAGCAGAGGAGGGTGATGGGAGAGGTGGTGGCATGTGGGGTAGGTCGTGATTATAGGAGAACTAGTAAGGGGAGAGGTGGAAGTGTATGTAAGGATGGGAGGAGGGGGGTGCAGTGAGTCAGGCATAATGTGGGGAGCACCTGACACTAGCATGGGCAGGATGTGAAACCCCGTATAGTGGTAGGATTAAGGACCCCAGTATTTGTTGAGAAGGTGCCTTTTGAGATCTCTTTTGAAGCTGGGGTAGGAGGGGTTGCAACGTAGATCTTTAGGGAGTGAGTTCCAAATAGTAGGCGCATTACCGGAGAAAGAGCGTAGTTGGGTGGCTTTCTTATTAACCAAGGGGGACTAGCGTGAGAGTATTTGTACTCCTCATTTCTCTTGAGCAGCCCGCTTTGTGGAGTTTATCTGAGAGATACACTGGGGTCTGATGGTGCAGGGCTTTATGCGTAATGCAAGCATTCTTGTAGGTGGATCGGCCTTCAATGGGAAGCCACTTGAGCTCTTTGAGGATGGGGGAGATGTGGTCATACCGCTTACAATCTGAGATAAGCCTGGCTGCGAGGTTAAGGACAGATTTTATTGGGGCTAAGTAGACTTTCGGAGTTCCAGAGAGAATGGCATTGCCATAGTCAAGTCTAGAAAGTACTAGTGATTGAACAACTAGTTTGAAGTCATCAGCAAGAATGAACGGTTTGATTTTCTTGAGGTGAAGTAGTGAGAAGAGAGCGCCTTTGGCAGCATTTTTTATGTGGGGAGAAAGGCTGAGGTTCTGATCAATGCTTATTCCGAGGGATTTAACTGAGTTAGAGGTGGACAGAGAGCAATTGAGAGCTTTAAGGTCAGAGATCCAGTGAAGAATGGGGAGTCGGTTGTTTTTAGGAGCGAAGAGAATGACTTTCGCTTTTTTAGGGTTGAGTTTAAGGTGATTGTGATGGAACCATTGTTGTATCTTGGTCAGGGCATCATTAAGGTGAAGAATATCAGCTTGGGATTTGATCTTATAGTAAAGCTGGGTATCATCCGCATAGAGGTGGTAGTTGATTCCTGCTTTATTGAGAATGAGGGTGAGAGGCTCCATGAAGAGGTTAAATAGGGAGGGAGAGAGAATGGACCCCTGGGGAACGCCCAGGAGGACAGGAGTGGGTTTAGAGAGGCACTGGCTGATCTTAATTTGTTGGGTTCTGTGGTGAAAGAAGGAGGTGAACCATTCAAGGACAGGACCATTGAGGCCGAACCGATTTTCGAGGGTGTTCAGTAAGGCGGAATGGTTGACAGTATCGAAAGCTGCAGAGAGGTCAAGAAGTATAAGAAGGGAGGCTTCTCCTTTGTCAAGGGAGTGGTGGATGTCATCAACAATGTTGAGCATAGCAGTTTCGGTACTGCAGCCTTTTCTAAAGCCTGACTGTAATGTATCCAAAAGGCTGAAGGAGTCAATGTGCTTGTCTAGTTGGCGCAGAGCACATTTTTCGAGGGCCTTGGATAGAAGCGACAAATTAGAGATAGGGCGCAGATTATTGAGGTCGGTGGGGTCAGCATTACATTTTTGAGGGTGGGAGTAATTTGGCCGAGGTGGAGGGAGACAGGGACACATCCTGTGGCAAAGGAGGAGTTGATGATGTTAGTCCAATAAGGAGTGATGATATGTTTTAACTCTTTAACAAGGTTGGCGGGGAGAGGGTCCAAGGTATGAGAGGAGGGTTTAAGCTTAGTGATGATGTTGTAGACTTCCCGCTCAGTAACTGGGCTGAAGTTAAGCCAGGATGCATTATTTTTTGGCTGTGGGTTGGTCTGGAAATGAGCCGGAAGGGCGACGATGGAAGGGGGATGGACAGAGTCAGGAGGGGGCGAAGGTGTGAACGGAGATTTGGGTGGGGGGTCAAGGAGGGGTAGGGAGCACAGTGGCGGGGGATACGGCAAAGGATAGATCAATCTTGGTGATTTTTTCGGAAAAGAAGTTCGCGATTTCTTCACATATTTCTATAGAGGCCATTAATTTGGGGGGGGGCAGAAGCTGTTTGATTTTTAATAATGCTGAATAGTTCCCTGGGTCTATTTTTGGCCCGATCGAGTTGTGTGCGGAAAAAGGAGGCCTTTTCATTGAGGATGTGTTTTTTGTAATTAGCCCTTGCGGTTCTAAGGAGGGCAAGATTTGGTGGCGAGGGGTGTTGTCTCCACGTGCGTTCGGTCAGCCTAAGCGAGCGTCTCTCATTGTTGAGATCAGCATTAAACCAGGATTTAGGAGGGTTGTTTTTTTGTGGTTTTAGTTTGGCAGGGGCAATTTGGTCAAGAACCTCAATGATGGATTTGTTGTAGTGTTCGGTAAGGTCATTAGCATTTTGTGAGGGAGGTGACAGTTGAAGTTTTGCTTTAATCTTAGTCTCCAGTACGCCTGGATGAATAAGGTGAATATTTCTAGTTAGTTTCCAGTGTTTAATGTTTTGAGAGGCCGGGGGAGGTATGGAGCTATTGATAGTGAAGAGGATAAGGTGATGGTCTGACCAGTCGATGGGGACAATGTGGGAAAGGGAAGCCAAATCGTTGCTAGTAATGATAGCATCAAGGATAGCCCCTTTGGAATGTGTTGGTGTGTGGCAGAGTTGCTTCACGTCAGTAACATCGAGGAGGTCGTTGAGGATGATGACCGAAGGATCATCATTATTGTTCCAATGAATATTAAAGTCTCCGAGGAAGAGGTTTTCAGAGTTGGACATCGAGGCTTGGGAGAGTAGGTCAGAAAATTCCTCCACAAAGGGCAGAGGGTCTCCAGGGGGATGGTAGATATTATGTAGTCGAATAGGAGGGGAACCCTGAACTTTAAGTTCGGCTCCCATGTATTCGAAAGTGGTTTGCTCGGGGATCTGAACAAGGGAGATTTGTAGATCGTCTTTATAGATTATGGCTAGAGCCCCTCCAATTTTATCAAGCCTATCTTTTCTGAGGATGGAGTAGCCCGGAGGAGAGAGTAGGTCAAGAATAGATGAAGAGTGAGCTTTGAGCCAGGTTTCTGTAAGAAACGCAATGTCAATGGCTTCACTAAGGATGGTTTCCGCAATTTCTGTTGCATGTCGTGCGGCCGATCGGCAGTTGACAAGCATGCAGTTGATGGGTTCAGGATTGAAGTGGGGGGACAGCCGGAATGGATGGAGGTGAGTTGCGGGGGGGGTCTGGGTGAGCCAGGGGAGGTCGGGATACGGCTTCTCCCCATGATCACCGGAATAGTGGAGTGTAGAGTGGGGGGGTCAGTAGTTATGGTGATCTGCGGAGGGGGCCTGGGCGGGACAGGGGAGGTATGGCTACGGCTTCGCCCCTGGGTTACCGGGGCCGTAGAGTGAGGTGCATGAGGGTCAGTAGTCATGGGGATAGGGGAGGGGGTATTTTTTAAGTCCCCGGGGTTCAGGGAGGAAAGATAGATCAGGGATTGGGGTGATATTAGAGGGCAGCTACCGGGGGGTTCATCGCTGGAAATACCGTGGAAATACACATGGAAAGAGGAAAAATTGAGGAGAAATAAAAATATTTCTCCTCATTATGCCTGCTCAAGGAAAGCGTAAGGTTTTGATGCTGCCCCAGGTTGACATGATTAAGTAAATTTGGGGCAGCATCAAAATCCTTGGGTGTAGCGTGGGAACGCCGACTGCAACGCCCATGGAATGCCTCCTTGATGCAGAGTAAAGCAACGCAGCGATTTGTGCTGCTTTTTCTTACTCCATATCTATGAAGCCATGCAAAGCCAACCAGGCGGGCTTTGCATCACCTCATAGATATGATTGAGAACATCAAAAATGTGATGCTCCGGCAGCGCAAGTCTCTCATAAATAAGCCCCTCAAGAACTAGCAGGATGATTTGCATGCTTGACGAACGTTTGCTAGGAACATTCTATCTCATCACCTTTCTACTTTGTCCACAATACGTTTTACTTTTTTTCTTCCTCAGTAATAGTTTATCTACTGTATAGTGTCAATCAGGACTGGATATCTTGATCCACCAACATTTAAACTCAACAAATAATCTTAAGTGAAATAATAGTTAATACATGAGATTCTGTAATCCCTGTATAAATGCCAGTATCTAATTTCTTTATACTCAGATACTTGTGACACACCCAGTCACAGATTATAAAGAAAAGACCTCAGAACTCAACTATTATAAGATATTCCAATCGAGTTCTGACATCACAAAGCTTGCTGCCAGAGCCAGCAGCTGAAGTGAAAGGGAGGTCAGGTCACGGAGCATAATGGAAGCAGCTGTTTAAAGCAATGAAAACGGTACGGTGCTTTTCTTTCTTCTGCTCTATTTTTTAGCTTACAATGACAACCAGAGAGAACATGTTTATTTTTGAGATAGCTAGAGAAAAGCTAGACTCTTTCTGCATGTTTCTACACATTCTGAGCTAGTGCATCTTTTTTTTTAAAATGACTTCTATTTAACTATTTCCAATATCTGTTTGCAACAAATAAGTAGCAGGTTTTTGATGTGATTAATTTTGCACTATAGGCTTTATTTTTATTCTTCATGTTTGCTAACATGCCCACCCTTTCATATGAATGAGCTATGCACCAAGGTTTTAAGGGCCAGATGTACGACAATTGGATTTAGCGCCTCGCAATTTGCGACAAATTGCGAGTCGCAAATTGCGAGGCGCTAAATCCAATGTACAACAGTGTCAGAGACACTGTTAGCGATTCCCAATGGGGTCGCAAAATGCGAGGCTCATCAATATTCATGAGCCACTCGCAATTTGCGACCCCATTGGGAATGGCCAGCCTCACAGGGATGGTGGCCTGCTGGGGTCAGCAGACCACCATGTCTGTGACTGCTTTTCAATAAAGCAGTTTTTTTTTTAAATGCAGCCCGTTTTCCTTAAAGGAAAACGGGATGCATTTAAAAAAGAAAAAATGAAACGTTTTCGTTTCATTTTTTAAGGGCAGGTAGTGGTCCCTGGGACCACTGCCTGCCCTTAAAAAATATTTTCCCCTGCATTCACAAAGGGGAAGGGGTCCCCTGGGGACCCCTTCCCGTTTGCGAGTGCTTTACCACCCTTCTGAGAAGGGTGGTAAACTGCGACTGTTTTGCGACCGCAATTGCGGTCGCAAAAGAGTCATACATAGCTGGAGGACTCGCTATTAGGAAGGGACACCCTCGGAACGCCCCTTCCTAATAGCGACTCGCCATTCCTATTTTGCGAGTCGCAAATAATTCGAGACTCGCAAAATAGGAATAGTACATGGCCAACTCGTTTTTTGCGGTCGCAAAGGGGTCTGAAACCCCTCTGCGACCGCAAAAAACAGTTGTACATCTGGCCCTAAGTGGTTTGTGGGAAAGATGATGGTGTGATCATATATTATATGGGATAAAGTAATACCTGGCATACATGATAAGGATATTGCAAGTCACCTTAGAGTTCCATCACCTTATAAAGGAACTTGACCTTCAGCCTCGTTCCTCTATATGATTATAGAACTCCCGGTGACTTGCTATATGCTTATAATGTATGGCAGGGGGTCCTTACCCTTATATATTGAAATTCATCTCACACATATTTATTGAGTTATCCTTAAAACCTGAGTTAATTTTAGTATTTGGTTGGTCATCAGGCCCAACCCTGTACTGAATATGTAACATTCTGAAGAATCAGTTAGCACTCCATGGTCACATGGTATGTTTCATCACACTAGCTAAATAGTCTAACAAATACGTTTGCTTCTACTTTAATAAGGATAGTTTTAAAGCAAAAAATATATAACTGTTTAAATGTATTATCAAAAAAATCTGAATGTCATCTCCTGAATAATATTGTAACGTGTTTATTTGCGCAAAAGATTTACTATTAAGACATTCGAATTTCAACATCACTTTTTATTTTATTATTGTATTTATTAGTAAAGCGCTGGCTTCTGACATGCAGCCACTTTGTAGTGCTAGAGTTGTTATTGTCAGGTGGGCTTCTAGTGAGATGTCAGTGGGTGGACTGAGACTGAAACCTCCAGAGGTCATTAGCCGAACTTGCAGTGTATGCTGACGAGAAGAGGTTCCTTTTAGGAGGCCTGTCCTCTAGTTGTAGGAAGGAGCAGTGGGATAATCCCATGAAGTCTCGCAGTTAAGCAAGGCCTCTTTGAAGAATAAAAAATTCAAAGAGAATTAACAACAAAAAAAAGACCTGTTTGGATTAGCTAAATCAGACATAGAATACCCAGTTCACACACAATGCCTTTCCAGCAAACAACAATATGGCGATATAATTTGTCTTACTCAGTATCTGTATATTTTTTTTTCTGGCAAGTAAACTTCATGATGTTTGGAGGCCTTCTGTCTCTCAGATTTTTCATGATGCTAGACATGGCAACTGCAATTATCACACACCTGTTAGAAGCCACTAAAATATTATCGCTTGTAAATGAAATCAGAGCATTCACCTTCCTTCAGTTCCAACTGGCAAACTGCAATCTGCTTGTGAGAGACATGCTATTATATAGTTTGACAGGTCTGCTGCGAGTTCTGCTTTTCTCTCTTTTATTTGTCATATTTGACACTCTCATGGCCTGTTCTTTCTACCCATGCTGCTGCTGTTCACCCATATTTCACAATCTTCAGCCCTGAAGTCTCGACTGCACAATCTTTTTCAAGAAGCATACATTGTGATGGCCGCAAACTTGCGCTCGACTGCAGAAAAACAAAAGTGGGCCTGCTGACAGCCAAATCGACTTCCCTGCAAGGGCTGTCTTTTATAGAGGTTCCGTGCACAGCTGTTCCTCCTTTCGCTTGTCAATCAGAGGAAAATACATATGGTTCACCAGTTAATCACAGACTGAGGTGCGCCAGGCAGCAGCTGATTTGACATCTGGAAATTATATTTTCCGCATCCGCCTCTGTTTCAGTCAGAAATACAGGTGCAGCTAATGTGTCGGGTCAAAAATGGCAATGCGCTCCACATTGCCAATTGCAACAGGTGCATTAGCCGCACACCATTATCAGCGGATTGTGGGTATCTTATGTTGAGGACACGTTGTAACAATGGACGGTTTACTACTCACTTCCTATATCCCAAAAAGCCCAACCATCATTATTATTGCATTATTGTAGGTTTCCACGTACTATGTCATTGTTATTGTAAGTTTTTATGGCCCTATTGTCAGAGAGACATGGAGTACGATTGTATATGGGTGCCACATCTAATAAGTAACAGGAATGCAAACATGCAGGAATTCAGGTCTGGCATGGACACAGGGCAGCCACACACACACACAGGCACACACACACACACACACATACACCCACGCACACACACACACACACACACACAAGCACACATACACATACACACACACACTCTCCCTCTCTCTCTCTCTCTCTTTCTCTCTTCCTCTCTTTCTCTCTTCCTCTCTTCCTCTCTCTCTTTTTCCCCTCACTATGGGCTCCACTGTGTCTACAGTCATTCATACTTACAGCAACACATTCCCCCACGAACATAAGCAACATATCCAGCCGCTCTCCATGCATGTCTCACACATGATGGAGGCAATGGGCCAGGACAGGAGAGACTGAATGGACCATTTTAAACATGGAAGGCCATTAGGCAATTTCCCACACAGGAGCACCGGTAAAAAGGCCTGTCTCTGACTTTAGTTATGCCGCCACCTCTCAGTCTCTCATAAGCTGGTAGAGAGGACAGTAGCCATTCTATAAAAGTGGGGTGTAGTGTACTTTAGTTACCCCCTTGACCTAAGAGAGAAGCTCTCCGGATTCATACCATTAACTTATGAGTACCCTCAAAGGGCTTACATTCCTATCAAACTCATTGAAACAACAGACAGAGGGTGGCTCTCAAGAACATGGAGGGTCCTCTCCTCCCCAAAACGCGCATTAGGGATGGGACGTTTGTTGCAAGTGAGCAGGCGGCCAAATGTTCTGCCTGATTGCAGAGCAAAAGTTCCCTCTGGAGGGGCATTATGTTTATCACGAAAATTAAGGCACTAAAAGTAATCCTCCACATTCGTGAAAAGGTGGTGGTGTGGGACTCTTAACATTTTTGCTGTCCAGCCCCAAAGTTAAGGGGTGGCATCAGTAATCAAAGGATAGTGGTTTCACCAAGTACAGTACATCCTACACAAAGACCCCGGTCCCGCAGCTACCGTACACTTCACAGGGAGGTCAGAAAGGTCAGAAATGCGGAAGAATGTGTGGTCCATGTTGTTTTACTTTCAAATATGTAATCAGTTGACCACAACATTGATGTGCAAACAATTCTGTGGCAATCTCTATATTAGTGTTGGCATAGACGGGCAGGAATAGTTTATGTACAATCATGGATATAACTGGCACTGTGAACTACGTGCTTAAAAAGAAAATGCCACCCTGTGTTCAGACAATTCATGACCTATTTGTGACTCATTCTCTTAAAGTACTGTGTGAGTGTGACAGCTTATAGCTTCCATTCCAGACCGATTCCTTTCATTGAGTAAATGCCAGACAAATCCACTGGATTATGGAGCATGGATCTCAAAATATACACAAATGATTTCTAAGCAATTACTTATTGATTATTACATTAGGAATATGTTATTTTTTAAGAATAGACCCACTTTTGGCAGTCAATAGGTCATAACGTTTAATAGAGAACTGGTGCCTGACCGTTTTAGGTGCAGCATGCACATTGTTCCATTATGGAAGGGGTCGCAGATGCATTTGGAGTTGTTTCTGTAAAACACATTGCACGGGCTCACATCTTTTATGTATGCAATGAAAAGTGGAAGCTTCCTTATAGTGAGGCCCATGCAAAATACGGAAGACTTGGGGCATATCTACAAGGGCTTTATCTCCGCTTTTTGGCTTCTAAAGCCAAAAAGCGGAGATAAAATCATCGCCCTATTAACAAGAGGGTGCTAACATGCATTGGCGCATGTTAGCACCCTTTTACTCGACGTCCTCCTTTGCATCTCTAATGAGATGCAAAGTGGGCGTCACTGGGCAGTACAACCTTGTAAATATCGCTGATGTGCACATCGCGATATTTACAAGGCTGCCAACGCATTTTAGCAGACGTTAGTTTTGGGCGAAAACCGCTGTCTTCGCCGAAAACTAACGTCTGCTAAAATGCAGACTTAGACATACCTATTATGGGGGTGGAGTGTGCTGATACGACCACAGGGTCGTATCAGCAAGGTTATACGCTAGTTTGCAGGGAACATCGCTGGAAAACCAGCGATGTTCCCTGCAAACGGCGATTTCCCCGCTATCGCTGGTAATTATATCGCCCTGGGGAAAAGCGTTGTAGATAACGCGCTACCAGGGCGATATAATCAAGCGATAGACGGCGATAGGTAGAAAAGCGCTAAGGGCGCTTTTCGTTGACTTATCGCCGTCCTCGTAGATATGCCCCTTGGTCTTTGCTCTTGCACAACATTAGTGACACAGAGGCAAAAACAAAAATGCCATTGGGGTAATCACTAACTGCAGAACCCCGGAGAAGGATGGCAAAAAGTACGTAAGTGGGCCCTCCACAACACATTTTATTCCCCTTTCAATTCTGGAAAGGGTTGGAAATTTACTCCATCCTTGGCTGGCATAAATCCCTTTCCAGGGTGGGAAGGGGACTGAATAACCTCCGGCCTCCTAAATTGCTGAGGATCAGGGGAGGGTGTTTCTCCACAAGGAAAATAATTTTTCCATGGGAGAAAAAGAAATTGTTTTAGAACTAAGGATCCTATTTCCCCTGTGTGAAGTTTTCCACTATGGAGATTTCCGCACAGCGGGAAGAGGATCCCAATGGGAATGCCCCAAGACCTTCGCATGACTCTCCTTAGCACTCCATTTGGATTCCTGGGAATGTGTTGTAAATCTTAGAAAGTAGCAAATCTACATTTATACATAGAAGTAAAACTATGAGTGCTTATTTACACTTTCTTTGGGAATTTGCCCAAAGTGTAACAGCAGGCATGCTAAAATGTTTCTACACCGCAGGCTCTGAATGAGGCCGTGAAGTCATTCACAATGGTGGTGCTGTCACAGCCGTGCCCAGGACAACCCTCAAGGGTGATGAGCCTGTCGAAGATTCTGTTTATCAACTGCACTGTCTCCAGCACATACACTGTCTTGGAGACCTGGCCCATGCACTGAAGAAAGTGTATTATTTTGAGTTCCAGGAGCTTTTAACAATGAGGATGCTAACTGTTGCAAACTGGAACCCTGCACCTGTTTTATGAATCCATTCCTTAGAACGGTAACATTCTTCACAGACGATAAATATAAGCGATACACCCAAGGACAGCATTTTCGCGGTGTAGGTATTGCCAAATCACTGCATTACCCATGCAGCAGGCTCAAGTAATTGTGTTAAATGTCTTAATGTTTACTTGATGTTTTCAAGATTAAACCAGTTAAGGAACCCTAGATGTAAATGCGTTTCATTAAGACCATGGATATAATATGGGAGAGTCTGAATTAAACTGCAGGGCTGCCCTGGTTTGTCATGAATAAATTATAAGTAGCACTACTTCTCTTGTTGTGGCTGAATCACTCTGATTTGGTGAGCACTGTTCCTGCAGAACCTCAAGTTATTTCAGGCCTAGATGCAGAAGAGGCCATAGTGCTAACAAAGGTCGTGGCATTTGAAATTCATTTATAGCTGTTAAGTCTCACTCCACCCATTTTTCATCCAAGGGGAGTCACTGAGGGAGGCATTAACCACAAATACTTTTTGGGTGCCCTTTTATCTCTACTAAAGAAGCACAGCTGAAACAAAAGTAAGACCTGTCCTGAAAATAGGGCAGACCTTTTAAACCCAAAGACTCTAATTTGTCGATGCTATTATATGTAATCCAATTCATTTCAATCGAGTACTGACCTACAGAAGTGGCATTTCTCAGTCAACTGAAATATGAAGGATTTTATCTAAAAGCCGAATTCTGGTTAGGTTCCACAAAACCAGAAAAATATTAGTCTGCCGTGACTTTCAAATTCCAGTAAAATCAGAGTGTAACTTCTTGGTATAGTACACAGGAGGTGTGCATCAACAGCGAAAGATGGCCATAATGAGACATATTGCCTTCCATACTTAATCAAAGGTGGGTAAACCTCCCTCCATGAGCAGACGGCAGCGACAGTGGGCAGATGTTACCCGCTCTGCTGCTACCTCTTTCTACTAATACGTGTCACCCAACAGAAAACGAGCGTTGGTGTGTCAGAAATCAATAATTAGTACACGTGTACTTAATTGGTTATTGCTTTCCTTCTGAGTGAAATGTCTCTTCAGTCTTTAATTGGTGCCTGCACACATTCATGTCTATTTGTGATACTGTGTGTCTTACACTGATAGAAAATGCTACAACAATGAAGACACGTTCGTTCTTACAAAAACATTGTCGTCCATTTTATGTTCATTATATGTTCGCGAAAATTAACTGGAATTGCATGAAGTGCCTTTTGCTACCACCTGAACACAATCTAGGTGTGAGACAAATAGGAACATAGAAAAGCAGTATTGTATTACGAGTCATTGATCCCCAGAATACTATAGTGCAAGAATATCAAGGCTAGACTATCAAGAGACAAAATATTGAAAGGTAAGTGCATATAGAGAAGTATAGATTTACTATTCTTAACTCCACACCTATGTACCATGCACATCTATGCGCATCTATGTACCTTGAAGGTATCTGTACCAC
Organism: Calotriton arnoldi; assembly: GCA_963921515.1. Classification (NCBI taxonomy): domain Eukaryota; kingdom Metazoa; phylum Chordata; class Amphibia; order Caudata; family Salamandridae; genus Calotriton; species Calotriton arnoldi. The sequence continues at coordinate 597,673 of CAWUFW010006458.1, forward strand.
CTTTGTAAAGAAAATTTAGACTTACTTACCTGTCCATATTTTTTTCTCGATGTTTGGTACTTAATATTGTGTCCCATCAATATTCTGGGGTCGATATTCAGGGTACACACCAAAAAAGGGGGAGTGAGGGTGGGATAGCCTGGTGCAAACAATAAACAACAGCAAGTCAAACCATGCAAACGGCAACGGTGTCAGGCAATGGTAGATTGATCACATCAGTTCTTACACTGGTGAAAGCGAACTGGTGAAGACATGATTGATATAGATTAATAAGGGATCCAGAGATTGCGATCCCCGGTGCTGGCGGCAGCTCAGCTAAGCATCATGTGACTCTGGGCAATAGCTCACTTAATCTCCCCGATGGCCCTCAGTGACATGAGACCCTTAGAGGTGATTAGTTTGCGCTTTACAAAATACCGGATACCGGATAGAAGGGAAGAGCAACCACTACATTGCATTGGAAAAGTCCAATTGGCGAAACTGTTTATATGCCTGTTGCATTGTGACCAACACATGGAACACTGGATTCCTCCACTGGCACTTCCACCTCAAAACACTGCAGTGAGCATCAGGGATGCCAGGGCTCATCACACCTGTGTACTTCCTGCAACACCCAGTGCCATGCTTATCTGCCCTTAAACAAGAACTCCTAAACATCAAGACAGCGTCATGCCTCCCCTGGTGCCAGCACCAGGCCGGAGTCCCCTACATCAACGTCCCAGACAGGAGGCCACAGACTAGCCATGTTGGGAGCCTCTTTTCTACGCCCGCCGGAACCCCTAGTTCTCATATCTGGGGGAGGAATGGGCCTTCGCTGGCAGGAATGGATAGAAGATTTTGAGGACTTCATGAAAGGTTCACATGTGACTAATGAGGATCAGCAACTTATTGCACTACGCAATCTAATTGGGAAAGATGTTGGACAGATTATAAAGGAACTTCCGGCTGATGCTGCGTCGTCCTATGCAGATGTGCGTGACGTACTAAACAGAAAATTTCTTCACAAAAGAAACATTGATTATGAACGTTACACCTTCAATCTGGCATCACAAGAAAAAGATGAGTCTATGGGAACATTCATCACGCGCCTCAAACGCTTGGCCCGTTACTGCGAGTTTGACTCTTTCACGATGGAAGACGCTCTTCGCTTGCGAATCATCGAAGGATGTCAGTCTGAGTCTTTAAGAAGACGCCTTTTAAAGAAAAGCTACTCTCTTGATGAGATTGAAGAAATGACGCGAGTCAATGATCAGACTGAAGAACATGCAAAACGAATGGAAGCTGGAAGAGGTGAAAAACGAAAACAAGCATTCTGGCTCCAATCTCGTACAACAGACAGGTCTTCCCCTGCAAAGCAACGATCATCGAGTTCCAAAGTTCATTCTCACCATCCAAGTCGTCGTCGCAGTCTCAGTCGGACTGACAAAAGAGAGGAGCGCCAACTTAAATGTTATCGCTGTGGATATGATTTCCCTCACACTGAGACATGCCCTGCATTAGGTCAAAGATGTAGGAAGTGTGGCATGGACAATCACTTTGAAAACGTTTACAGAGCACCTCGCAAAGACACTCACAGACAATCAAGACAACCCAATACTCGCCATCATGCCAAGGCAGTGTGGGACCGCAGAGACCCTTCCACCGGCTCATCACGGTCCAGCCTTCGCTCTCACGTCACATACAAATCGCGACGATCAGAATCTCGAGAGTCGAGGTCGCCTTCACCAGTATCGCAAGACAGTGATGAATATGTTTGCATGGTCGCGGATCCTGACAGGCTGAAGAAATACCCGCGAATCCATCTTCAAATGGGCAAACACATGGCCAAGTTTGTACTGGACAGTGGGGCATCCCTCAACTACATTTCAGTTGCAGAATACAATAAAATGAATCCACAACCGCACCTGCACAAAGCTGCCGTGCGAGTATATACATGGATGTCAAAGGAACCCCTCCCTTGTCTAGGACAATTTCAGACTGATCTCACATACAAAGACAGGACCATTCCAGCTCGCATTCATGTCATTGAAGGTCCTGAAGCAGATTGTCTTCTTAGCTTGCCCACGGCGGAACGACTTCAACTAGTAGAAATATTGTATCGAGTTGATGACGAACCTGACATAGTTCACAAGTTTCCAAAACTATTCACCGGGCTCGGGAAGATGGCTCATTGTCAAGTTTGATTGCACATAAATGAACGTGTGACACCCATAGCACAACACCACAGGAAATTCCATTTCATCTTCAACAGTCAGTAGAGGAGGAACTGCAGGATCTTCTCCGGGCTAACATCATTGAGAGAACGTCAGGACCCACTCCTTGGGTCTCTCCAGTGGTCGTAGTACCGAAAAAGGGCTCACCTGGCAAAGTACGTCTCTGTGTTGATATGAGAGCACCCAATACCGCCATTGAAAGAGAGAGACACCCGGGACCCCATATCAGTGACATGATCACATCGCTCAATGGGGCGCAAATCTTCTGCAAACTAGACCTCAATAAGGGCTATCACCAGCTTGAACTCCACGAAAAATCGAGATATATCACCACATTCTCGACTCACCAAAGCCTGTTCAGATACAAACGGCTCAGCTTTGTGGTCTCGTCTGCAGCTGAGATCTTTCAAGAGGCAATCAGAAGAGTCATTCACCACATTCCCAACACTCTAAACTACAGTGATGACATTCTCGTGTATGGAGTGACGATACAAGAACATGACAAGGCGCTGGACCGGGTATGTCATGCTCTTTTGGACCCCAACCTAACATTAAATAAAGACAAATGTGAATTCCACAAATCCACATTGAAGTTCTTTGGACACATTTTCTCAGGCGCAGGCATGAGACCTGATCCTGAAAAGATCGCAGCGTTGAACGATACCCCTAGGCCTCGAGACGCTGGGGATGTGCGTTCGTTTCTAGGCATGGCAAGGTACTGTGCACGTTATATCAAGGATTACGCTACTCTCAGCTACCTTCTGAGAAAACTGACCAAACAAGGCCACCCATTCCAATGGACCACTAGATGTGATCAAGCCTTTCACTCGATTAAAGCTTCTGTTGAGTCTGCCAATAACCTCGCTTATTTCAACCCTCGGCGGAAAACTGAAATCACTGTGGATGCAAGTCCCGTGGGCCTTGGAGCTATATTGGCTCAGTATGACAGAGAGGGTGATCAACGATACATCGTAGCCTATGCCAGTCGGAGCCTAACAGATACAGAGAGAGCATACTCCCAGCCCGAAAAGGAAAGCTTGGCGGTAGTCTGGGCCTGTGAACATTTCCACATTTTCATCTATGGAAAACACTTTACGCTCATCACGGACCATCAGGCCCTGCTAACTATTTTTGGAAATCCCCGAACCAAAATGCCACCCAGAATAGAGCGTTGGGGCATCCGTCTTCAAGAGTATACCTATACTATCGTCCACAAACCTGGAAAAGCTGCAAATCCAGCTGACTATATGTCGAGACATCCTAAGTCAACTTCCAAATCAAATCCGTCATTAGCGGAGGAATACATCCATTTTGTAGTGGCTCAAGCCAAACCACCAGCAGTCCCTCTGGAGGCCATCCTTGAAGCCACCAATGAGGATGTCACCTTACAAAATGTGAAACAACGCATCCAGACAAACAGCTGGAGACATCTGGAAGAGGCCGGACAGAGTAACCAAATTGACAGTCATGAACTGACCTCTTTTAGACATGTGAAGTATGAATTGTCCATTACCTCAGATGGTCTTTTGCTACGAGACAAACAAATCATCATTCCGAAACAGCTGCGCCAAGGAGTTATCAACTTAGCACATGAAGGGCACAGAGGTATCGTAGCCACGAAGAGAGCGCTGCGTGAGCGGGTCTGGTTCCCTACCCTTGATCAGATGGTTGAACTCACACTGAAAGACTGCCCGCAGTGTCAGCTAGTAAGTCGAGAGGAGCCACCTGCACCCCTACAAATGTCAGAATTTCCGGAAGGCGTCTGGAAACATGTCGCAGTAGACTTCTTTGGCCCGCTACAATCTGGCAAATACATTCTGGTTGTAATGGATGAATACTCACGTTTTCCGATTGCGCACCTCATTTCATCAACCAAAGCTGCCACCACCATACCCGTGTTGGATGAAGTTTTTGCAGCATGGGGTATACCGAAGGTGGTGAAAACAGACAATGGCCCACCATTCAATGGGCAAGACTTTGCTGCATTTGCCAATCATCTCAATTTCAGACATAGGAAGATCACTCCCCTGTGGCCACAGGCCAATGGGATGGTAGAAAGATTTATGGCCACTCTGAAAAAAAGCATTCAGCAAGCAGAACTTTCAAAGTGTGATGTTCAAGTGGCATTAAATGAGGTGTTATGAGCATATCGAACCACACCACATAATCCCACAGACAGATGTCCCGCAACCTTGATGTTGGGTCGCACGGTGCGCACAAGAATACCGGCCTGGGAAGACATAACTAGTGGTACTCATCAAGACTCTGATCACGAAGAATTAGCAGCAAGAGACAGACTAAAAAAGGATAAGATGAAAGAATACGCGGACAGTAGGCGGAAAGCTAAACAGTCATCCATTCAAGAAGGAGACTGGGTGCTGGTACGGCAAGAACAACAAAGAAAAGCAGACAGTCGATATCATGCTTGCCCACTGTTGGTGACAAAACAAAAGGGGACTATGGTCACGGCTGCGTCAGAGGACAAGAGAATCACAAGGAATGTGGCGCACTTCCAGAAATGCACACCCACTGTCAGAGAAGCGTTGGCTGTGCCTGACAGTGCATTGAACGGGGACGCACCTGTGATGGGAAGTGAGCACCGGTCCTCCACCTCTCCTGGCGAAGGGGAGCAGTCGAATCAGGAGGTAGCCCACCGTCGCAGCATCTCCATCGAAGACCTGTCCGTCTCATTGAAGAACTGTAACTATGTTGTTTCTTTTTTTTGTTGTGTATCCTGATATGAAAAGACACATCTCAGGTGACTCAAGTTGTTTAAGAAGGGGGGAGATGTAATGTTGTAGAATGTGCAGGGACACTAGGCTCAGCGCAGTACGAGTAAAGGTGGGAGGAGAGCAGGGAGGCGGAACAGGAGGAGCTAGGACGGGCAGTAAGGAGCAGGGAAAGGAAGAAGGCAGACGTGTATAAAATAAAGCTCCCACAGTCTTTCATACCTCGTGTCAGTGTCGTCTGTTCCAGTGTCATGACACTACAAGAGGGAACCGATCCCTTCAGTCCATGATGTGCAGTAGTGGCCTTTGCATTTTTTGTAACTATACTTTTTATAAAATACAGATATTTTCACTGAATGATTATCGTGTGGCCAAAGTTGTACCTCTAAGCTTTCATACCACCAGCTGCCTGTCTTTAATGGCAGAGGGGCACAACCCACCATCTTTTTCCAAACATAAAAAGTGAGCAAAGGTCATTCTGACAGACACTCTACATGTTTGTAACACAAAGGGCCAACAGAAAGGAAATATTTAATGTGGTCTGGCACACATGCTCCCCATACTAACAGTCTATAAGCAGTGATAGTGCCCTGTTGCGCTATTTCACCATGAAGTGGACTTGACTTCTGGTTCAGTCATATTCGTGCAACAAGGGGAAATCTTAGTTAAAGGATGCAAAAGCCCTCACTGACCTAGGTGGCATGTTTCATTATCAGGCTAGCTCCTCACTGGTTGGGCACTGCAATACCCAGCGGGCTCCCAGGAACTGGGAATTTTTGACAGAGATCTTTTCTTTCCATGTCCTGGTGTTTGCCAGAGCTCAGGTCACTTCTCTAGTTGGGTGGTTGTGATAGTGGGAGGTAGACTGGATGTAACAGAGGAAAAAATTGGCTATGGGCACTGCACTAACAAAATGTATTCCTGGCGAGTGTCTGTGCCAAGAATAAATAACATGACTGAACTAAGGAGGCATAGTAATGAACCATTGGTTTTATAGCGGGGTCGACATGTTTCATGCCCATTAGCACCCCAGGGGGTCTAGGCATTTCATCAGGACCAAAATAGACCCTCATCTACTCAGTAGGGTTTAGTTAAGAATAGGATATCTCATGTATACCATAAGTTAAGTTCAAAGTTAAAAGTGAAAATTAATAATGATGCCCCTTAACCAGTTGAATCTGATAAGAGTGCCAATTAGGGAAAACTCACAGTGGCAATCCTACTCTGATTCCAAAGTCCCTGACCATATTGTAGTCATTGCTTTGAGTTTTCCCTAAGAAGCCCTCATATCAAACCAAACTGGTTCAGGTCAGGCAACCAGGTACTGTACTTGTGCCAAACGCACAGGCGCTTGGTTCCCTGAGCTGAACTTTGCCGGGCTAAAGATGTCACAGCCCTGTGGTTGTGACCTCCTCAACCCTAGAAATCACTTGGCGGTCCTCCCTTCATGACAAGGGTACGTGTCACTGATAGCCTTGGATCAGGGCGCTTCAGTTTTAAACCCTGAATTGCCCATGGTTGAGTGTCTATGGTGATGCCTCGTCAGAGTGGGGTGGGGTCATCAGTCTCACTGACCCTATCTCACTCTATGATGAGTAAGGGACTGCCACCTCCTCTCATTGGCTGACCCATAACAAAGTAAGCCAATTTGAGGAGGCAGCAATCCCAATCTTCAGGAACCACCAAGGCTTTCCTCTGACCACCCAAGAACATGGCTGTGAACCAGTACGCGTTATTGTTTTAGTGTTTGCTTGTGTGCATGAGTGTGTGTATGTATGATTGTATGTGTATTTGTGAGTGTGTGCTGTGACTGTGTGTGTGTGTATGTGTATGTGCATGAATACGTGTGTGGCCCATCCTCTCTTCAAATTACCGGCTGCTACTGTTTCATACACATAATTGCCCAGGGCATAGTGATCTACTTTGTGTTTTTGGTTTCACCACAATAGCTGAGCAATAATCATTAGGAATATCTTTTAATGGAGGATTTAAACACAGAGGTCATTAAGCATTTAGAGTTGTATTAGATCAATTGTTGTGCACAATGCAATGTAAGTGGGACTGCACCCTCTGAAAAACTACAGAAAGCATGCGCCATATGTATTGGACTATGTACTGTTTTTTACTCACCGTTGCTTTACCCAATGCCATTGTTTTGTAAAAAATGCCCACAGTGCTGTAACCATAGCTGAGGTCTATTTGAGCTACTGCTTCAGTGAAAAATCAGATCAACTACCAGTGAAATTTTTCGAATGCCCTCATTCTCTCTTGGCAATCTGTTAATGGATGGGTGAATATATGGATTACCTCTATGCGATGTTTACTCTCCACCAGTTCACGAAAAATCAAGAAATAAGTACCACCACTCTATTCTAATATGGGGGGGTGGTTTGGTGCCACTGTAGAGGTAGGAATACAGTTTCTTGACAGGGGGTATCCATATCTTTATTCCTACCTAGTAAGTGATTCTGGGAAGGTGGTGACAGCACCATAAAGAGGGGAGGATCCTGCCTTTTTCTAATAAATATAATTATGGACTCAATTGCTTAAACCAAAGTATACCTCCAAGATGACTGCTGTCACGCAATAGACATTATCCCTTGCCCTCAGGAGGTTTGAGTAAACATTTCAGGCCTACTGTGAAAGGACACCCACAGTAATTCCACCCCAATATTGGTCTAAAGGCTATAGTCCCTAAAGCCAGTTTATGGTCATTAGATTTTCAGTAAGAGTTTCGATCTTGCATGGGACATACATTATCACTGCCCACTCCCCCAAGCATAATGTGCAGGCACACTATCTGCTCCAATACATTTATTAATACAAAAAAGTCCCCCAGCAAATTCACCAGGATTAATCTAGGACTGTATCGACCTGCGCTCCTTTGCAGTCAGTCTGAGCTTTTTACTTTGACCTGGTCAGCTCACCCGCTACCTGCAGTTGGTGCTTTCTGCTTTAGGCCCTATATTGATGTTTAATCTTTAAAAAAACATAACTATGGTTCTACTGATTGGGCGTTTGTCATTTTGGTCTTGTTTTATTTATTAAATTATGCTCTATTTTTCTGACTTGGTTTGGGATCCTTTTTGTGTGGTGTTTTACCTGTTTTACCTTTTGAAGTGTTGCACAAATACTTTACACATTTCCTCTAAGTTAAGCCTGGCTGCTCTGTGCCAAGCTACCAGGGTGTTGAGCACACGTTCATTTGGGGTTTGCTTGTGCCTTATCCTGGTGAGGATTGTAGTTGCTGCTTGACCTGGGCTAACACCCCAGTTAATCGGTAACCCAATTTCTAACATCACCTTAGTATTGACATGATGAATGATGTCAAAATGGATATAGAGTCAAGTCTTTGGACAAATGTTATTTGAAGATGTTTTAGCTGTAAATCTCTGCTATTTATTGATATAAATACAGGAAATAATAAGCAGTGAATTTCTTGTGTAGGTTATGGTTTTCATGGTGGTAGCAGGAATTATGGTTTGTGCAACTACCCAATAATAGGCAAGCTCATGTTTTAATTTTTTTTTCTATATTGCAGTTGTGACTGCATTTTAACTGTGTTTTAATCAAAGGTTTGTGTGTGTATATATATATAAACATATCCCGTGATCAAGGTTCGAGGCTCGAACCGAAACGCGTTGGGCATGGCTATTGCCACTTTCACAAAATAACAAATTGAAGGAATTGGACCCCGAGTGAGTGCGTTTTTCGTAATACTTTCTGGTAACAGAGGTACCCTGCTGCAATATATATATATATATATACCCAGTAGAAGTAGAAGGCAACTTGCCGAAACGCGTTGGTCCGTATTTGTATAGCAAAGGACCGTTTTATTATCTAATGTTTGAGCCTTAAATAAATATATAATTTTTGTAAAACCGACCTGGAAGTCGGAGTTTTCAACTGGTGATTGTTGGACGTGTGCCGCCATAGGAACGGGTGTCCAGGAGAAGGAACACCCAATGGAGATATATATATATATACATATATATATATATATGTATGTATGTATGTGTATATATATATATATATATATATGTCTAAATGTGATATGTTTGGTTTATTGGTAGATACAGTGGTGGACTGAAATGGACGATGTTCCCTGAAATTACTGAAGTTGACTGAATTAATTGAACTCTAATGATATTCCAATCGATGGCACTTGCACTTTACATAATGTTTGCACAATGACATTAATTTTGTAGAATTTAATTTTGACTCCTTTTTCACACAATTTTTACGATCATGATTTTATACATTGAAACTGTTGAAATTATGAAATAATAATGTGTTATTTATTGTGAGGAACACAAACAATGTATTCTATTGATAAGATAAATCATGGAATGGAATTTTGGATTACAGCGCATTTGATCTGAAAGTACATGGATTAACATGTTAAGACAAATTAGCATTGTATTGGTGTTTGTAGATTCCTAAAATGACAAAGAAACTGAAATGTTTGTTATTGTTAATTCCTACATGTTAACAACAATGAGGAAATTGTGGTAATGATCGTTTTGGAACTAATGCTTAAGGAGAAAGCCTAGGCTTTGATTATATGCAGCATTCAAAGTTAATGCAAGAGTCTGTTTTCTATATTCATCAAAAAAACTGGGTCATGTGACCGCGTCACTCTGTTACAAAATGTATTCTGTCAGTGGCGACTGCCAGTGTGAACAAGGCAGGTGTGCCGAAACGCGTCATAGCAAAGGTATCGAATAAACATCAAGACTGAATGGCAATGCTACCCTTGTGTCGGTGTCCGATTCTTATGAAGATTTCGGAAATGGTTCATATATATATATATATATATTACCTACTGGCGGTCGCCAGTAGGTAGTTATAGTTAGGACCACGTTTCCATAGGAAAAGCATTTTTTGATGTGCTTATAACTTTGGCGTCGTTTGACGAATCTTTACGAAATTTTCCTAAACGTTCCTCTTTTCAGGTCAGCTCCTATCCTAAAAGTTTGGGGGATTCGTCAAGGGGGGCTAAGAAAAAAGGGGGTCCCAAAACGTGTTTTCTCCATGCAATTTCCATAGGAAACTTTAGACAAGGCTACAGGTCAAACTGCTGAACAGAATTACGCCACATTTGGCACAGAGAAAGGTCTTGGTCCAGAAAGCACGCTTTTGTTTAAATCGGGTAAATCCGTTCAGTAGTTTTAGAGAAATATCAAATTTTCCAGATATTTAAGAATTCTGACATCTGATTGGCTGAAGCGTTACAAGCACGAGCTTGCGGCTCATTGGCTGTGAACTGTTGAAACTAGGAAGTGTTGGCAGCCATTTTGTGATTCAGTCCGTCAGCTCACAACTCTCCCTCTCAAGGTATCAGGTCCGTAGTTCTACCTCTGCGAGGCAACACTAAAAATATACCGCAGCTCTGTCTGTGCGAGATACCCCTTTCACGGTCCCTCTCCCCACATCACCAGCTCGCGGCTATGCCTTTAGAAGCCAGTCCATCGGCTCGCAGCTCTGCGACTGCGAGCTGTGAGCCATTTTGTGACTCAGTCCGTCAGCTCGCATCTCTCCCTCTAAAAGGCATCGGATCCGTAATTCTACCTCTGTGAGGCAATACTGAAAATATCCAGCAGGTCTGTCTGTGCGAGATACTCCTTTTATGCTCCCTCTCCCCACATCATCAGCTCGCAGCTATGCCTTTAGAAGCCAGTCCGTCGGCTTGCAGCTCTGTGTCTGCAAGCCGTCGGGCCCGCAGCTCTACCTCTGTGAGCCACCTCGTTAGCTCGTAGCTGTGTCTGTGCTAGCAGGCCCATCGGCCCGTTACTCTCCCTCTTCGAGTTAGCCGGTCGGGTTGCAGCTCGGAGGGCTCGCAGCTGTATCTCTGGAAGCCAGCCCGTTAACTGATAGCTGTGTGTCTGCTAGCAGGCCTGTTGGCCCATTGGTCTCCCTCTGCGAGTCCGGCCACAGCTCTCCCTCTGCGAGCCAGTACGGTGCTGTGCTTTTGCGAGCCAACGGCTCGTAGGTCTCCCTCTGCGAGCTGAGCCCACGGGCCGCAGCTCTTCCTCTGCGAGCCTGCCCGACGGCCCGCAGGTGTCCCTCTGCTAGCCGAACCGCAGCTGACACTCTGCGAGCCGAAATTGGGAATATAAGGCGGCTCTAAAAAGAGCCCTTGTGTTTATTAGTTGGAGCTACATGTAAGTGCGAATGCACAGCTTCAGGTTAATCAGGAAAACTCGGTTTCCCTCATCTGTGAAGTGTACTCCATCACTTCTGTAGATATCAGCCATATCAAAACGTATGTTGTTGTTGTAAATCGACCCCATTCTATGGTCTCTGAGGTATGCAGACACAACTTTGTTGACATTCTTCCTAGATTTTTCAATCTTATGACAAAATTGGTTTGACCATTTCCACTTCTGTCTTTGGCATATATTGGAATATACAAAGACAGTTTGAGGCAAAAGTAACATCAATTGTCCAAAGGTGTCCTTCATAAGCATTTCCAAACCTACCCCAGTCAATGTGCCTAGGTCGTTACCACCACAGTGTACAATCATGAGATCAGGGTGTTGGAAATGCAAACAGGTTGTAACCAAAGGGAGCAATTGGTGCCACTTCAATCCTCTCTGTGCAAACCATTTAATGTGCACATTTTGTAAACCTAGGTCTAAGTCAATACGTCTCTGTTCTGCATAACTCTTGCACCAGAAAACATAGCTATGTCCTACAATCCACAGTAGCATTTTGAAGGTATGGCTAGAAGATATGGATAAATGTCTGTAGCTCATGCAGTCCGTTCGTAGAATAAGAGATATGTTTAAACATGGGGAACTACTTTTTTTTTTACATACAAAACGTTAACCGATTGGGAGATGAAATGTATTGTGTCCTAAAAAGTAGGGTGTTTATTAGTTTTGATGAAAAGCATCTTTGTGATTGGTTAATAAAAAAGCAGTTTATATGTGGAGTACATATTATAGGATGAAATTTGCTCAGCTCAACCACACCTGCTAATTGTATTTGGAAGGTGCAGTTCAAACTTGAAAGAATGGTGAACTTTTGACCTCCACGTGCCGTTAAATGTTGGAGAAAATGTTGCAAAAAAAAATATCGGTAGGTTTAAAAAATGATGAACTTTTAACCTGCACATGTCGTAGAATGATCTAGAAAGTGTTGATACAATACCTTGAACTTTTCACCTGTATGAGTCCTTAAAAAACTGTTTATATGGAAAGTTAAAAAATAACCAATAAAGAGAGGTTTTGCAATCTAAAAAAAATAAGAAACTATTCTGATTTGTTCTTTACATGTATTTATGTGTGGAGCAACAGGGAATATGTGCCATTACTGGTTCCATTCTTGATGAAAGCTGTGCATTACATGTACTGTGTGACAAGAAAAGAATTGCATGCGTTTGTGACATTTGAAATCTGCATACCAACTACGAAGGTAAATTAGAAATTAAGAAGGTGTGTTATGTGTTTTGTAGTAGTGGTTAAGTATTTGAGACGATATTTTTAACTTTCAAAGTGAATGACAACAGATGCAATGGAGCCAACGATCATGCAGCTCGGACACCCAACACTGCTCCGACACCCCCCACCACTAGCCCCTTGTCCGTCATCCCCCCTCACCTCCCCCCCACACAAACAAATGTGACAGCAACCTTAGGAAATCTGTAACGTAACAAATTGGCTGATGTCGCACAATTATAGTAAAGAAGATGCATGTGAGGTTGGACAAATAAGAATCTCAGTCATCTATGGATTTACATATAAAACATTTTATTTAAACAAAACAACAAAATAAAAGTAGGTACAGGTATGGCGTGTCATCCCTCGACAATTTGTTAATCACAGCCTGCAAGACAAAAAGAAAGATAAGATTGTGCGTCATGCGTCCATGAAAGGAGAGAGAGAGAGAGAAAGAGTGAGAGAGAGGAAGAGACAGAGAAAGAAAGAGTGAGACAGAGAGGAAGACAGAGAAAGAGAGAAAGAGTGAGAGAGAGAGAGGAAGAGAGAGAGAAAGAGAGAAAGAGTGAGATACAAGGAAGAGAGAGAGAAAGAGAGAAACAGTGTGAGAGAGAGGTAGAGAGAGAGAGAAAGAGTGAGACAGAGAGGAAGAGAGAGAGACGGAATGAATGAGAGAGAGAGGAAAAGACATAGAAAGAGAGAAAGAGTGTGAGAGAGAGAAAGGAAGGAAGAGATAGAGAGTGAGAGAGAGAGAAAGAGTGTGAGTGGAAGAGATGGAGAGGGAGAGTGAGTGTTGACACTGTGGAGAAAATCCTCACAGCTCACCTTTCTGCCACCGGTGTGTCTCCAACCACGTGCCGGGACATAGTGCAGTCTTCAAGTTTAGTCATCTGAAACGTAGTATAGAATCAGTAATGGCAGAGTACATACAACTGCACACGCCTAATTCTCTGTTTTGCCCCTGCGCACCCAGGCTGCTGCACCCCATCGACTCCCGCCGCCCAGAGGTGTCTGCCCGCCTCTGCACACCCAGGCTGCTGTACCCCATCCACTCCCACTGCCCAGAGGTGTCTGCCCGCTGCTGTGCACCCAGGCTGGTGCACCCCACCCAGTCCCACTGACCGGAGGTGACTGCCCGTTCCTGCGCACCCAGACTGCTGCATCCCATCCACTCCCACTACCTAGAGGTATCTGCCAGCTCTTGTGCACCCAGGGTGCTGCACACTATCCACTCCCATCGCCCAGAGGTGACTGCTCGCTGCTGCGGAAACAAGCCTCTCTGCTCACCTTCCGCCACCGGCGTGTGTCTAAGAGGGTCCACCACGTGCCGAAGCAACCTCCTTAGGCGTTGCATACACGCGGTCAAGCCGAGCTCACAATTCAAAGTGGGTGTTGATTGCAGGATGGCCACGCATCATCGCAGGCTGCACACGCGCTCAGCTCTGGTGGCACTAACTCAGTGGAACTGAAGTCATCGCCTCGTGGCGGGAGGTCTGTGTCGGGGGGGGTCGTCAATCTGTGAATCACAGCCTGCTAGACAAAAAGCAAGATAACATTGTGCGTCATGCGTCCATCAAAGGAGAGAGAGAGAGAAAGAGTGAGAGAGAGGAAGAGACAGAGAAAGAAAGAGTGAGTGAGACAGAGAGGAAGACAGAGAAAGAGAGAAAGAGTGAGAGAGAGAGAGGAAGAGAGAGAGAAAGAGAGAAAGAGTGAGATACAAGGAAGAGAGAGAGAAAGAGAGAAACAGTGTGAGAGAGAGGTAGAGAGAGAGAGAAAGAGTGAGACAGAGAGGAAGAGAGGAAGAGAGAGAGAAAGAAAGAATGAGAGAGAGAGGAAAAGACATAGAAAGAGAGAAAGAGTGTGAGAGAGAGAAAGGAAGAGATAGAGAGTGAGAGAGAGAGAAAGAGTGTGAGTGACAGAAAGGAAAAGAGGGAGAGTGTGTGTTGACACTGTGGAGAAAATCCTCACAGCTCACCTTTCTGCCCCTGGTGTGGCTCCAACCACGTGCCGGGACATAGTGCAGTCTTCAAGTTTAGTCATCTGAAACATAGTATAGAATCAGTAATGGCAGAGTACATACAACTGCACACGCCTAATTCTCTGTTTCGCCCCTGCGCACCCAGGGTGCTGCACCCCATCGACTCCCGCCACCCAGAGGTGTCTGCCCGCCTCTGCACACACAGGCTGCTGTACCCCATCCACTCCCACTGCCCAGAGGTGTCTGTCCGCTGCTGTGCACCCAGGCTGGTGCACCCTATCCAGTCCCACTGCCCGGAGGTGACTGCCCATTCCTGCGCACCCAGACTGCTGCATCCCATCCACTCCCACTGCCTAGAGGTGTCTGCCCGCTCCTGTGCACCCAGGCTGCTGCACCCCATCCACTCCCACTGCTCGGAGGTGTCTGCCCGCTCTTGTGCACCCAGGGTGCTGCACACTATCCACTCCCACCGCCCAGAGGTGACTGCTCGCTGCTGCGGAAACAAGCCTCTCTGGTCACCTTCCACCACCGGTGTGTGTCTAAGAGGGTCCACCACGTGCCAAATCAACCTCCTCAGGCGTTGCATACACGCGGTCAAGCCGAGCTCACAATTCAAAGTGGGTGTTGATTGCAGGATGGCCACGCATCATCGCAGGCTGCACACGCGCTCAGCTCTGGTGGCACTAACTCAGTGGAACTGAAGTCATCGCCTCGTGGCGGGAGGTCCGTGTCGGGGAGGGTCGTCAATCTGTGAATCACATCCTGCTAGACAAAAAGCAAGATAACATTGTGCGTCATGCGTCCATCAAAGGAGAGAGAGAGAGAAAGAGTGACAGAGAGGAAGAGAGAGAAAAAGAAAGAAAGAGTGAGAGGTAGACAGAGAGAAAGAGTGAGAGAGAGAGGAAGAGAGAGAGAAACAGTGAGAGAGAGGAAGAGAGAGAGAAAGAGAGAAACAGTGTGAGAAAGAGGAAGAGAGAAACAGAGGAAGAGTGAGAGAGAGAGAGAGGTAGAGAGAGAGAAAGAAAAAAACAGTGTGAGAGAGAGGAAGAGATAGAGTGAGTGAGAGAGAGAGGAAGAGAGAGAGAAAGAGTGTGAGGGAGAGAAAGGAAGAGATGGAGAGGGACAGTGAGTGCCCACACTGTGGACAAAACCCTCACAGCTCACCTTTCCGTCACTGGTGTGTCTCCAACCACGTGCCGGGACATAGTGGAGCCCTCAAGCTTACTCTCTGAAACATAGTATGGAATCAGTAATGGTAGAGTACATACAACTGCACACGCCTAATTCTCTGTCCCGCCTTTGTGCATCCAGGCTGCTGCACCCCATCCACTTCCACTGCCCAGAGGTGTCTGCTCGCCGCTGCGCACCCAGGCTGCTGCACCCCATCCACTTCCACTGCCCAGAGGTGTCTGCCCGCTGCTGCGCACCCAGGCTGCTGCACCCATCCACTCCCACTGCCCGGAGGTGACTGTCTGCCGCTGCGCACCCAGGCTGCTGCACCCCATCTACTCCCACTGCCCGGAGGTCACTGCCTGCTGCTGCGCTAACAAGTCTCTCTGCTCACCTTTCGCAACCTGCATGTAGAAAAGAGGGCCTACCACGTGCCGCTGCAAGCCCCAAGCCCAGGGCCCGCGGACACGGCACCCTGCATATCATGCAGCCCGGCTCCGCAGGCCACCAGGTCTCACATTTGGTGCTGGGTCTTGATTTTGCCATGGCAGAGGGCATACCAGTGCACCAAGCTTTTCATCGCAGGCTGCACACCCGCTCAGCCTTTGCGGTGCCACTAACTCTGTGACCAGCGAGGCGACGCCACGTGGCGGTAGGCCTGTGCTGTCTGGTGGCTCAGGCCTACACTGCGGTCCAGCAGGGCACACAAAACCTGAGCTGTCCAGACCGCCGGGACGGGCCATCACCGCAGGCTGCACACCCGCTCAGCAGTTACGGTACCCGTACCTCAGTGGACCGAAAGTCACCGTCCCGTGCCGGTGTGCCTCTGCTGGCCACAGTGCATCCGGTGCGAGCAACTCTGAAATGGCGTCGAGCACGTGCGCCCGGTCTTTTTTATTGGCAGGGTCACGTGTCCTGTGATGCCTGTGCTGGATGGGTGTGGTGTGGGTGTATACTAGCTGTGAGGGAGTGGCTGTGGCGTACTGACAACTAGGGTGTGACCAGCAGATCACTGCAATGAAAATCTGGGCCATGTAGCGTTGTTGTCCTTCCCTGTAAGCATAAGCGGAGTGGGCTGGCCTGGCGTATGCCAGTCCTGCGTGAGGCTATGAAGAATGACTCCGGAGCTATGGGCGTGGCTCCGTCCTGGGCTGTATGAGGAATCAACTGATGCGGGTGTCCCTGTTGTAGTGCTGACGTCACCCGGGTCGCAAGCGCCAATGTGTCACTCTGTGAGCCAAGTCCCACAACATGGCCAACATGGAAGGTACGGGGAATCACTGACCCTACATTCATCCATAGTTCCACACATGAAAGATGGTGGACATGACACATATGTGTGGATATGAATGTTTATTGCACATTCAGTAGAGTGTTGCACCTGTAGCAATACAGGGCCATGCAAAGTTCAAGTTTCAGTTTTTGGCACATGGAGGGCAGCCAATTAGAGCCAAGCTTGTGTTCGGGGTTAGGCTGCGCCAACATATGTACTTATACAATTACTCCGCCAATCCCCAAGCACTTATAAATTCACTATTCACTCTCCTTGCAGTACTCTAATGATCCAGTCTCTACGAACGTACTTGTACAATGACAGAGAGAAAGTTACATAACCGAAGTTTTCCCCACTGCCAGAGGTAACATGGTTGCATACGCTGTCCACAGCACAATGTAATGTGGTAGGGCCCAGGGGCGGCATCTTGCATACATAATGAACACACGGACACAGATAGATAGTGGAACTGGGTACGGGCATGTGCGCTCAACTCATTTTTATTACCAGGGTCACATGTCCAGGGACGTCTGTGCTGGATGCGTGTGGGGTGAGTGTAAGCCAGCCCTCCGGGAATGGTTGGTGCTGGCAACAAGTACAACAGTAATCATTGGGTCAGACACACAGATTCAATCACAAAGGGTCAATGATTTGTGCTGCACTAAGGTAGGGGCAACAGATGTGAAATAATACACACAAGATTGTATCGTAAAGGGTCCATGACTTGTGGTACACTGAGGTAGGGGCAGCAGATGTGAAATTATACACAAAACATTGTATCATAAAGGGTCCATGAGTTGTGCTGCACTGAGATAGGGGCATCAGAAGCATTCAGCGTGTGCGCAGCCAGCGATGATGCGTGGTGCGGGCGAGCCGCACTGGGAGCAATGTCTGTTGCCTACTGGACTGAGTCATCTGCAATCGCGACTCGATGTGAATTGTGAGCCCTGCTATCCACAGTGTAGATTGAAGGCAGTAGTCAGCACAGATATCGAAGAATGCTTTTAGTCACTTCCTGTTTACAAAATTCGAGGACATAGAGTACAATTCTCTCTGCAATAAATAAATTATGTCTCAATTTAAATTGTGAGCTCTGCTAACCGCAGTATAGGTGTATGGAACAAAAGATGAAACATTTATGGAATACACTGTCGAAATATGTAGGTTTCAGGGACGTTATAGTTTGTTGCCTACTGGACTCTGAAATTAATGAATGAAGACTGAATTTGAATTGTGAGCCCTGCTGAGCACAGTGTAGGCCGGAGGCAGCGGTCAGGAAGGGCCTACAGCCACGTGGCGTTGACTTGAGCTGCATACAGTTAGTGGTAGGTGTGGCGCTCAGCGTGTGCGCAGCCAGCGATGATGCAATGTCTCTTGCCTACTGGACTGCGTCATCTGCAATCGCGACTCGATCTGAATTGTGAGCCCTGCTGACCGCAGTGTAGGCCAGAGGCAGTGGTCAGGAAGAGCCCAGAGCCACATGGCATTGACTTGAGCTGCATAGAGTTAGTGGTAGGTGTGGCGCTCAGCGTGTGCGCAGCCAGCGATCATGCAATGTCTGTTGCCTACTGGACTGCGTCATCTGCAATCGCGACTCAATCTGAATTGTGAGCCCTGCTGCCCGCAGTGTAGATCGAAGTCAGTAGTCAGCACAGACATCAAGGAATGCTTTTTGTCACATCCTCTTGACAAAATTTGAGGACATAGAGTACAATTCTGTCTGCAATTAATAAATCAAGACTGAATTCAAATTGTGAGCTCTGCTGTCCGCAGTGTAGACTGCCATTCAGTGTTCCTTTGGACTTGCAAGATGAATTTGGTCATTGTACTAAAGCTATAACTGATATAAAACAAGTTCTTGAAGCAAGGATACTAAAAGGATATTATGTAGGTTTTAGGGACGTAATACTTAGTTGCCAACTGGACTCTGCAATTAATGAATCAAGAGTCAATTTTAAATGTGAGCCCTGATGACCGCAGTGTAGGCCGGAAGCAGTGGTCAGCAAGGGCCCACAGCCACGTGGCATTGAGTTGAGCTGTACAGTTAGTGTCACCTGAAGCAACCAGCGTGTGTGGAGCCTGCGATGATGCGTGGTCCGGGTGGGCCACACTGGTAGCAATGTCTTTTGCCTAATGAATTCTGGCTTAATAAGTCCACGTGGCGTTGACTTGTGGTGCACTGAGTTAGTGGCACCTGAAGCACTCAGTGTGTGCGCAGTCTGCGATAATGCGTGGTCCGGGCGGGCCGCACTGGGATCAATGTCTCTTCCCTACTGGAGTGCGTCATCTGCAATCGCGACTCTATCTGAATTGTGAGCCCTGCTGTCCGCAGTGTAGATCGAAGGCAGTAGTCTGTACAGACATAAGTCTGTGGTGCTCTGCTGCTGGGTTCGCAGGGGGCCTGTGTCAAGCAGGCCGGCGGTCACGGTGGAGGCCTCGGGGCAGGGTGAGGGCTGCCGCCCTGGCAGACGCTTTGGCCTTCCCACAAGTGAACCACGCCCAGAGCCCCAGCTTATTTATTCATACTCCTACGCTGGAGTGGCGTACGTTGGACCAGCACACTCCGCTTCCGCTTCCAGGGGGGGACAACACAGCTACATGACCGAGATCTTCCCCACTGCCTGAGGTAACATGGTTGCGTCTATTGTCCACAACACTACAAGCACCAGCAGTATATGTCCACATTGAGAGGTTTGTGCTCTGCATAGTGAGGTCTGTCCACCACATCACCGCTACACTTGGTATTGTGTGCATTTTTATTGATGGGTGGCTTGCGTCCTTCACACATACTTGGTTGCCACATCTCCCAAGATTCAGCTATTGTGTGGCTGAGGGACCATGCCGTTTTTGGAAGGTCCGCTGTCCTGTTCTGCACTGCCTCTGTGGTAGTAGGGAGGGGGGTGGTCCGGGGGGAGGTCCTGAGGGTGATGGCAGTGGGTGTTGTGTCCTTCTTGGGTGTCGGAGCTGCATGGTCAGTAGCTCTATGACATGTGTTGGTCTTCAGATGTGGTTCTGGGCTGGGCTCCCTTTCACACTGTAGGCAGTCGTCCTGCTTTACACCAGTAAAAGGCAGATGTTAAATTCCTACTGCTAACGCAGCTTATCGCCTGTTTTTGGATCGCACCCCAGATTTGGCTGCTCGTTGAAAATATCGGGAAGTGGTGTTTTTGTGTTATTTTTGCACGGGAACGCCTACTCTACATATTATTAGCGTTAGTTGTCGCTCTCATTTGTGGCAAATTTTTTTGCAGAAGCTATTGTTGGAAAACTGGCGATATTGGCTGTTTTCACTAGGTTGAGAATGGAATGATAATTTAAACTCACTGAAAAAACCATAGGTTTAATGAACATTATAATTAGAAATTAGCATTTAAAAAACGTTTGAAATTCACTGAAAAAACCATAGGTTTCAGGCACGTTATAGTTAGAAATTAGCATTTAAAAAAAGCTTAGAAATTCACTGAAAAAACCATAGGTTTCAGGGACGTTATAGTTAGAAATTAGCATTTAAAAACCTTTGAAATTCACTGAAAAAACCATAGATTTCAGGGACGTTATAGTTAGCTGGACATTTCACTCGTACAAAACCATAGAAATTCCACTGTTATAGTTAGTTCAGCTAACTATAACTCGCGCCCCGCAATGCACTGCTGATGACATCACAGATTACATCATTCATGACATGGTCAGTGACATCACTGATTACATCACTGATGACATCTCAAATGACATCACTGATGACATCATCCATGTGACAATCTGATGCACCTTCTCACACCCTAATATAACCTTTGATACACCCACTCCAATAAACAGAATACCATTTTTGAAACCATAGAGACACCAATACCACTTACTACATATCAAATCACTGGTTCTTAGGTCTACACACTCATCCACTCATTCACCCATACAATCACTCATACATGCAGTCACTCATCAATACAACACTATCATATGCACTCATACACCTACACAGACACTCACACACCAGCACTCATCCAGAGTTACTCACACACCTAGTCAGTCATGCAAATAATCAATCACACTTCCATTTACTGACATATAC
Organism: Calotriton arnoldi; assembly: GCA_963921515.1. Taxonomy (NCBI): domain Eukaryota; kingdom Metazoa; phylum Chordata; class Amphibia; order Caudata; family Salamandridae; genus Calotriton; species Calotriton arnoldi. Next base: position 618,547 of record CAWUFW010006458.1, read on the forward strand.
AGTTATACACACAACACATCACTTATTCAAACAGAAAGAAACGCATAATTACTCTCTTATACAATCACTGATACAAGTACACACTCATCCATACAGCCACTCTCACAATCACTAACACTCACGTATAGTCCTTTATATACTCCAACTCTCACATACACTGTCTTTTACATATGTAGTTAGTTGGACATGTACCACTGAGACATCCATTCACTCACTAACACACCCATACACACACTCACCCACGCATACAGCTGTTTCCACATGCACTCTTGAACCCATACACCCAGTGAATCAACCACTCAAACATGTATGCACAGAGTCACACACCTCCCACGCACCCACACACACACTCAGGCACCCATACAAATACTCTGGCAACCAATTAATAACCCATATAGACACTCATGTAGCTACTGACCAACCCATGCAGCAGCTTATACAACAGCAAACAGACTGATATAGACATTCATACAGTTTAGTCACTAACCCATGCATTCAGTAAGACACATGTAATAACTCAGTTAAACAGTCAGTCACACACCTACTAAATCCTCCATCCAGACACTTATACACCCACTCATTCTTCAATACACCTTGGTCTATATATAATACATATTTAAACTTTAAAGAAAAACACATTCACTGGATGATGTCATCAGTGATGTCATTTGAGATGTCATCAGTGATGTCATCAGTGATGTCACTGACCATGTCATGAATGATGTAATATGTGATGTCATCAGCAGTGCTTTGCGGGGGGCAAGTTATAGTTAGCTGAATTAACTATAACAGTGGAATTTCTCTGGTGTTGTACGAGTGAAATGTCCAGCTAACTATAACGTCCCTGAAACCTATGGTTTTTTCAGTGAATTTCAAAGGTTTTTTAAATGCTAATTTCTAACTACAACGTCCCTGAAACCTATGGTTTTTTCAGTGAATTTCTAAGGTTTTTTAAATGCTAATTTCTAACTATAACGTGCCTGAAACCTATGGTTTTTTCAGTGAATATATATATATATATATATATATTATCTACTGGCGGTCGCCAGTAGATAGTTATAGTTAGGACCTATTTTCCATAGGAAATCCGCGACATTCTATTTGAAATAACTCTTGCGTCGGGTGACGAATCTTCACGAAATTTTCAAACTTTATGGCCCGCTCTGGTCCGCTCCTACCCTGAAAGTCTCAGGGTGATTCGTCAAGCGGGGGCCGAGAAAAAAGGGGGGTCCCAAAACGTGTTTTCCCCATTCATTTTCCCGTAGGAAACTTTAGACACGGCTACAGCCCGAACTGCTGAACGGAATTACACCAAATTTGGCAAAGAGGTAGTTCTTGGTTCAGAAAGAACCCTTTTGTTAAATGGTGTAAATCCGTTCAGTAGTTGCGGAGAAATTAAAAAAATAAGAGTCAAAAATCAATTTCCCATAGGGAACTTTAGACACGGCTACAGCCCGAACTGCTGAACGGAATTACACCAAATTTGGCAAAGAGGTAGTTCTTGGTTCAGAAAGAACCCTTTTGTTAAATGGTGTAAATCCGTTCAGTAGTTGCTGAGAAAATCAAAAGTAAAAGTACATATATATCTATGGCCGCGTCGGATTCGCGCACCCTCCCGATCACGAGCTGTCTGCTAATTGGCTGTCAACACTCCAAACCAGGAAGTGTTGGCAGCCATCTTGTTCCTCGGTAGAACCGAGGAACAAGAAAGCAGTAAAAAGTGCGCAAAACGCACAAAGGGGGCAGGGTAGAAACACCCTGACCCCTAGGTCTGCTCAGGGGTCCCACAAGGACCCCTGGGCAGAAAAAGCTTTTTTTTTTAAATCGGCAGGATGCGCTCAGGGAGCGCGAATCCTGCCGGAAAAAATCGAAGGGCGGTCTTCCGCGCTCGATTGTATTTGCCCCCGGGTGGCCCAAGTCCCGGGGGCATGGTGGGGGTTAAATTTATGTATGGGGGCCTCAAGGGCCGCCCAAGCCCCGAGGACCGCCACCCCCGGGGCTTTCTTTTTAAAATGGTGCGGGAGGGCTCTGAGCCCTCCCGCAGCCCCGAGGACCACCACCTCCCGGGGCTTCTTTTTTTTTACTTTTTCCTGTGTGGGGGGTCTCGAGCCCCCACACGCCCGGGACTGCCACCTCCCGGGGCACTAACAAATTAAAATGGGGGTCCGTTTTGGACCCCCAAAGCCCCGAGGACCACCACCTCCCCGGGCTTTGCTGATGTGGGGGAGGGCCGCGCGGCCCCCTCCTGGAGCCTGTGGTGGCCCTGGGGACCACCACCCCCAGGGCCAGCTCCTGCAGTGTCCCGGGTGCCTACCCCCGGGACACTGCTGTTTGCAATGAGAGGACGGAGCCTCGCGGCTCCCGTCCTGTCATTGCAAACTGCTGGATATTGGAAGAGAGAGCAGGGAAACCTGCTCTCGCTCCAATATCCAAAGACAATTGCTTTCCACACGGGGAGCAGCATGTTAGCTGCTCCCCGTGTGGAAAGCAATGCCGGCTCCCTTAGGACACGGGGAGCCAGCGGGACTGTGGGGGTTTGGGGACCCCCACAGTCCCCAAACTGAGGCCAGGCCCCGGGGATGGGGTCCCCGGGGCCATAAGTGGCCCGGGAGGGGGGCCACGCGGCCCCCCTCCCCAGAAATTATTTAAAAAATTTTAAAAAAGGCCTGCCCCGGGGGATGGGGTCCCGGGGCAAAGGAGGCCTGAGGAGGGGGCCACGCAGCCCCCTCCTTAAAAGGAATGTTAAAGTGTGGCCATGCCCCGGGGATGGGGTCCCCGGGGAAGTTTTCGGCCAGGGGAGGGGGGCCACGCGGCCCCCTTCCAGTTTAATTTTAATAAAAAAAAAGTAGGGGTAAGGCCCTGGGGGATGGGGTCCCCAGGGCCCAAAAATAAGAAAAGGAAGGGGGCCACACAGCCCCCCTTCAGGAAAAAAAAAAAAACGATCGGCCCGCAGGCCCCGCCCCCTTCCTTCACCACTCTGCAAACGCGCCCCTGGCGCGTTTGCAGATGGGAAGTAATTCCCCTGAATACTGGGGTCCTGAGGCCAACTAGCCCACCAGGAACCTCCAGTATGCGCCAGGGGCTGCGTTGCAGAGAGGTGTACAGAGGCCACGCCCCTTTATACACCTTTCTGCAACGCAGCTCTGTGGCGCTTTTGGAGGTACATGGTGGGCTAGTTGGCCCCAGGAACCCTCAGGATTCAAGGGACTTAATCCCCAACTTAAAACGCGCCACGGGGGCGCGTTTGCACAGTGGTGAAGGAGGGGGCGGGGCTTCAGGTGACATGTGTGCAAACAGGCCCTGTGGCGCGTTTTAAGATGGGGAATTAAATCCCCTTCAATCCTGAGGGTCCCTGGGGCCAACTAGCCCAACAGGTACATCCAGAAAGCGCCACAGAGCTGCGTTGCAGAGAGGTGTAAAGGGGTGTGGCCTCTCTACACGTCTCTGCAACGCAGCCCCTGGCGCATACTGGAGGTTCCTGGTGGGCTAGTTGGCCCCTAGGGACCCTCATGATTCAAGGGGACTTAATCCCCCAACTTAAAACGCGCCACGGGGCGCGTTTGCACAGATGTCACCTCAGGCCCCGCCCCTACCTTCACCATTGTGCAAATATTCCTCTAAAATCTGCCGAACTACGAATTCGGATTTACTCACCTGTTATCAGGAGAGACCTCAGTGCTGCATCTTTCAGCCCAGTACTAATCCTGAAAAGTAATTTTAACCGTACTTACCAGTAACTTGAATTTCCTTCCATAGGATATCATTGCCTGCTTTTTGCTGAAAAAGTTTCTAAGTGTTGATTTTTGAAACATACAAATATTCCTCAAAAATCAGCCAAAATACGAATTCCGATTTACTCACCTGTTATCAGGAGAGACCTCAGTGCTGTATCTTTCAGCCCAGTACTGGTCCTGAAAAGTAATTTTAACCGTACTTACCAGTAACTTGAATTTCCTTCCATAGGCTAACATTGACTGGTTTCACTTGGAAATTCTTCTAAGGGTGGAGTTTTGGAACTTTAAAATATTCCTCTAAAATCAGCCGAAATACGAATTCCGATTTACTCACCTGTTATCAGGAGAGACCTCAGTGCTGCATCTTTTAGCCCAGCACTGACCCTGAAAAGTAATTTTAACCGTACTTACCAGTAACTTATATTTTCTTCCATAGGAATCCATTGTCTGGTTTTCAGCTGAAAAGTTTCATAGTGTCGATTTTCACAAACTACAAATATTCCTTAAAAATCGCCTGTATGACTTAAACTCATTCTTTCAACTGTTTACAGGAGATGCACCAGTGCTGGATCCAGGATCCAACACTGAGTAAGAAAAAGTAACGATAACAGTTTTTACCTGCTAAGTGAATTTCCTTCCATAGGATAACATTGGTGATTCTATGAGAAAAAGTTTCTAAGTGTCAACTTTTAAAATACAATAATATTCCTTAAAAATCACTACTGTAACCAAAACGCTTTTACTCAACTGTTTACAGGAGATGTCCCAGGACTGAATCTAGGATCCAGTCCTGTGGTTAGAAAAGTAATCCATAAAGTAACTAATTGCATTTAACTAGAAATTCACATTGAATTGAATGTTGCATTGTGTTTGAAAATGTGTTGCCCATTGCAACAACTGTAACTACTGTACTTAAAAGTCTATTGCCTATGTGCAAAGTATTTAAACTAAAGTAATTCATTCTGAGAAAGTATTTTTTGTAATGTATAATGTAATTACAATGTAATTTAAAAAATAAAATATGTAAAAAAAAATGTTTCTAAAAATGTAGTAAATCAGTATGAAAAAAATAAATATAACAATTAATACATTTAAAAATTGTCATTTACAAAACCTTTGAAATTCACTGAAAAAACCATAGGTTTCAGACATGTTATAGTTAGGAATTAGCATTTAAAAAACCTTTGAAATTCACTGAAAAAACCATAGGTTTCAGGCACGTTATAGTTAGAAATTTGCATTTAAAAAACCTTAGAAATTCACTGAAAAAACCATAAGGTTTTAGGGACAGTTATAGTTAGTTGGACATTGCACTCGTACAAAACCCGTGAAATTCCCCGTTATAGTTAGTTCAGGTAACTATAACTCGCGCCCGCAATGCACTGCTGATGACGTCACATATTACATCACTCATGACATGGTCAGTGACATCACTGATGACATCACTGATGACATCTCAAATGACATCACTGATGACATCACTGATGACATCATCCATGTGAGAATTTAATGCATCTTCTCACACCCTAATATAAGTTTTGAAACACCCACTCTAAATTACAGACTGCCATTCTCAAAACCATACACACTCCAATACCAATAAGTACATACCCACTCACTGATTCTTAGGTCTACACACACACATCTACTCACTCACCCGTACAGTCACTCATACTTACAGTCACTCAGTACAGGACTATCATATGCACTCATACACCTATATAAACACTCACACAACGCAACTCATCCATAGAGGTACTCACACACCTAGTCATTCATGCAAATAATTAATCACACTCCAATTTACTCACCTATACAGTTATACACACCAGCTCACTTACTCATAAAAATACTAGCACATTCTTACGCTCCTATGCAATCACTGATGCAAGCACACACTCATCCATATAGCCACTCTCACAATCACACACTCTCACTTATAGCCATTTATATACTCCAACACACATATATACTGCCTTTCACATATGTAGTTACTCACACATGTACCACTGAGATATACATTCAATCACTAACACACCCATACACACACTCACCCACCCATACAGTCCATCACAGACGCACTCTTGAAACCATGCACCCAGTGAATCACCCACTCACATCTATGCACAGAGTCACACTCACCCCACCCACACAAACACTGAGGCACCCATACAGATACTCAGAGAACCAATCCATAACCCATATAGACACTCATTTAGCTAGTCAGAAACCCATGCAGCTGCTTACACAACAACCGACAGACGGATACAGACATTCACACAGTTTAGTCACTCACCCATGCATCCAGTAAGATACGTTTAATCACTCACTTATAGACTCAGTCACGCACCTACTAAATCATCCATTCAGACACTTATACACCCACTCATTCTTCAATACGCCTTTCCCTATATATATTAAACATATTTAAACTTTACACAAACACACAGTCACTGGATGATGTCATCAGTGATGTCATCAGTGATGTCATTTGAGATGTCATCAGTGATGTCATCAGTGATGTCACGACCATGTCATGAGTGATGTAATATGTGACGTCATCAGCAGTGCATTGCGGGGGCGCGAGTTATAGTTACCTGAACTAACTATAACGGGAGAATTTCACTGGTTTTGTACGAGTGCAATGTCCAACTAACTATAACTGTCCCTAAAACCTTATGGTTTTTCAGTGAATATATATATATATATATATATATATATATATATATATATATATCTCCATCGTTGATACGTACCAAAGAGCAGGCACTCCAAAAATAATGCACCAAAGTTGATGCGTTTCAACCTCGCGGTCTTTGTCAAAACCTCAGTGCCTTTTGAGTGTGCCAAATTCCTTTAAAAACAGTGCAAAATGGTTCAGGTTCATAGACAGGGTGGGAATACTTGATTAAATGTGCATAAACACAAGAAAAAATACCAATTTCTCAATTCTCAATTGATAAACATGCAATTTAACAAACACATTTCTTTACAATTCAAGATTCCATCAAGATCTTTTATATTGAAGATACAATACATTTATAAGCTCATATTTATATCGCTCAAGTTATTTGACCACATTAGTCAAAATCATAGGCTCAGTTGGAGAAATTCTCATAGCCAAGTGGCTAAGAATCTTATATATGATTAATGCATCTCAATAATTTATATTATGAAGAAGTTCAAAACATATAGAAGACAAAAAATATAGAAGACAAAACATAAAGAAGACAAAAAAATGGACCGCACATGGTGTGGTCGCAAACATCCATTTCTCAATGGGAGCTTGTACAGCGGGCCAAAACCACCCGCAGCACAAGCTCCCATTGAAAAATTGAAGTTTTTGCACATCCCTGCACCATGTGGCAGGCACCTCAGGGCCACAACCGGATGGCCAGGGGGTAAGGGGGCCCTGCTAGGGGCCCCGAAAGACACTTTCCAACAGCAGTTCCATGTCGGAAAGGACGACATGGAACTGCTGTTGGAAAGTGTCACCATAATCCCGACGGCGGAAACGCCGTCCGTTAGGGATTATGAGGCCCTTTCGACTCGTCCGAACTGAGTCAGACTGCCCAGCCAGTTTAACCTCCGACCGCTATCATTGTAATACGGTGGTCGGAGTTTAAACCTATGGTGTCGTCGGAAAGCCTCCGACCAGCGGTTGGAGGCTTTCCGACCATCATCGATATCAGGGCTTATGTTTTACAGCTAAGATTAATAAAATATTTATTTTTTTAGGTGACATTGAATTGTTTCAAAATTACTTACAAAAGGCATAAGGCATGAGGAAATAGCTGGAATAAGGAAATATAAATGTGGAGATGCCAATATAGGAAATTACAAGTAAAAATGTATCTGCCTAGAGAACCTCTTCCCACTTTTGCATAAAGGATAGTTTGAATGATTGACTTTCTTCTAGGAAGGAAAGTGCCATAGTTATTGCTACATCTAAAACCCAATCAACCTGTTTAATGTGAACAAAATTTCATATGTCAGTTTTACCAAAAAGCAAAGTAAAACACTCCTATTACAAACAATTCAACTGAGCGTTTGAAACCGTAAACAGTAGACATCTAACAAATATATACATTTCTTAAAACTTGTAATGTGCCACCAGTTCAGAGGACAAGATGATTATGCTAACCACACAATAGGACATTTTTAAGTTTAACACTGATATAGCATCTTAAATAAAAATAAAATTGTCAACAAATACACAGAAAATATCCATAATACCCAATATTAGGAACACACTAGAAATAAGATAACCAATAGAATATGATACAAATAAAGATTCCATTTCTAGATTGTTATACATATCATATTGCCGGAGCGCTATGTCCTGCATCATGCCTGTGCCTACTATGTCCAGAGTCTCACGGATATCTTGGTATGGGTGCGGGTATGTGATATTCACCACAGAGCAAATACATGTAAGATGCAAGCATTTTTGATGTTTAAATCTGTATAGTACAGTTTCAGGCCCTAATAACGTGTTGACCATCTCGAAGGTTCTCAGGTCGACACTGCCTGTAATATTTGGTTATACCAAGGCAGGGCTATCATCAATCAATTTTAGTTTTCTCACTCGTTTTAACCTTATTGGCAATTCACACACAATGCACTCTAACTTCCCTACAGGCCATGACCATGCTAACCTGACAGACTAGACTACAAAAGAGACACTCCGGCTTGTCCGCACAGTGGGCGCATCCATGGCATAACGAAGGCAAGCCTGTCTGTGCTGGCCCGCACCTGATAAATGCCTAGCACCAGAGCCCATGCTACCCATGATCTGCCTTGCATTATCTACTCAGTGGCACAGCTCCATAACTAGTCAATATGGCAAGAGTCACACCATTAAGCACTTTGTCGTATTAGAAGATCTGGCATTACACATTCACTGTAAAAAAGCTTTGAGATAACACAATCTAGCAATCTACCCACCTTACCTGCTTTGCTTTCCTCCCATCTAATTAATGTGAGGTCTCTACCAAGGCACAGTTTAGTTATTTCAGATTTTATAAATATCCATAAGTCAGATATCCTACTTTTATGTTTAAATTTGTTTTATTGTTATTGCATCCGTAAGAAACACATAAGGCAACCAAGATAGTCTGTCAGCTTTGCATCAACATTCACCCTCAGCTAACTTTGCAGTAACTTTTATATAAACCCCCAAAACCCTTAACACCACCCTCCCCCTCTCCCCCCGGTGCCTAACCGGCTAGTGTCCTGATGAAAGTTCAAATACATGAGTCATTCTTGAGAGGGGATCCAGGCCCTAATGCTCTATCGGCTCGGTCAGGTGCAACAATTTTAGCTATTTAGGATAGGTCAATTCCGTAAATTCCTAGGAGAGCATAGCTATAAATGGATGCCAGGACTCCCTAAATGTATCCTCTTGCTGGCCTTCTCAGTTAATCCATAATGCTAGGATCACTTCATGTACTGGCCCTAGTGATAGTCCTATATGTTTGCCCCATTTAGATTTAAGCAGATAAGTTAGCGGGTTGGGAAGCCTAAGGACTACATATGAGAGGAATCTAGGAATCTGAGTGTCGAAGTTTGTGTCGATGTCTGATAGGATTTCCTCCCAGAATCGAAACAGTTTGGGGCACTCCCACAAAATATGGACCAGAGTCCCCTGACCGCCACATCTCCTCCAGCATCTGTCTCCCCGCTCAGGGTTCCCTTCTCTCAGACGCACCGGGGTGAGATACCAGTATGTGGTGATCTTCGTCGCAGTTTCAACGCTATATGTGTTAGTGGCAGTATGTCTCGCCCGATGATAGATGTCCCGCCACTCTTTCTGTGATAGCTGCCGTCCCAGTTCCCTTTCCGACCGAAGTTGAGCAAGGGTCTTCAAGTCCAGCCCCCTCCCCCCAGGAGCCCATACAGATCAGAGGTAATGCACCTGTCTGTGTTCCTCAGGAGAAGCCATTTCTCAAATGTGGTGAGATGACGCTGCGCTGCCTCCCTCACTGCTGGCTGCATGATCCAGTGCTGTATCAGGGTGTATCTGAATCGCTCACCTTCAGGGATTTAGAATTCAGTTTTCAAGACCTCGAACGGCTTGGGCCCCTCTTCATCAAAGAAGTTGGCAATTGATCTAGTGCCAACTTCCACCATGCACAAAATGTGGCGTTATCCGTTCCCGGGGTAAAATCTTTATTCTCCACCACTGGGTTGAGGGGAGACTGAAACAACGATAGACCCCCCTCGTGCTGCCACCATGTCCCACACCCTCAGAGTGAGTGACGGGATTTCTGACATATAGAGATTCGCTGGGCGATGGGCTTGAGCCAGAAAGGAGACCTTTCAGAGCACCTTGCCAGCTAATGCCCTGTCCATGAATAGACACTCTTTTTCAGATTCAGGCCTAGACCACTCAACTATGTATTTGAGTTGTGCAGCTTGAAAATAGCATGCAATACACAGGATGCCCAAACCACCCTCCTCAGGGGGCCATCAGGTCTGTGCGCGGTTCATCCGGGAGCATCAGCTGGCCCATACAAAGTTTTTGAAGGCCTTCTCCAGGGTCTGTAGTATCCCTGGTGGAGGCCCGATCAGCAGCGTTTGAAAGTTATACAGAATCCTAGGGAGGACAGTCATCTTTAGGGCCGCGATTCTACCCATCCATGAAAGTGGTTATAGTTGCCAGCGCTCTAAGTCAGATTTCACTCTCCCGATCAACTCATGATATTTGAGAGCTGCCACCTCCTGGATGGAGGATGCCAGGTGGATGCCTAGGTATGTAATAGGGCCTGACGCCCATCGAATTGAGTGGACTTGAGTTAAGAATTCCCTAGTGCCTGGGCTCACCGTGAGAGGTTGACATGGAATCCTGATACAGATCAAAATCATTCTACTTCCTCTAAGAAGGCCGGCAAGACCTCCCTCAGATTCCCCAGGGCTACGATAACTTCATCGGCATATAACGTAATTAGATGTTCTTCACACCCAAACTGCATACCTGTGATCCCACAGTCATCTCGAAACCTTTGTGCAAAGGGCTCCATGTATAAGGCGAACAGCAAGGGGGTGAGCGGGCATCCTTGCCGCGTGCCCCTTCTGATCAGGAAGCTCTCTGAGTTTTTGCCATGTACCCGGAAGGATGCTCTCTGGGAGTTGTAGTCGCTAGGGATCCAGGAGCAGGGGCGATCCCCAAAGCCAAATTCTCTCAGCACCACAGCTAGGTATGGCCAGTGTACTTGATCAAATGCTTTTTCAGCGTCGATGGAAAAGAGCTTAGTTTTGTGTTGGAAGCAGGTGGCCTTGTCTATTAGGTGCAGGATTCTCTTAGTGTTGTCCGTGCATTGTCTATTAGCGATAAATCCCGCTTGAATGGGTTCGAACAGACCCGGTAGTAAGGGCGCTGTACGTGCTGCTAGGACTCTGGTGAATAGCTTCGCATCGATGTTTAGAAGTGAGATAGGGTGATATGACCCAGAGCTTATCCTTGCCTGGTTTCACGATTACCACTACTGAGGCCTCCATCATCGAGGGAGGAAGCCTCTCTGCATTTACAATGGAATTAAAGACCCTGGTGAGGAGGGGTGCTAGAATGCCGCAGAACATTTGATAGAATATTGCTGGGAAGCCATCCAGGCCGGGGGCCTTGTGCGGCTGCAATCTAGAGATCGCTGAGATAACCTCTTCGATCCGAATCGGTTTCTCGAGTTCTGCCGCCTGTGTCTCAGTCAAGCGCACCAGGTGCGCCTCCTCAAGGTACCTTGAAGTGTCCTGAGCGGGGAGATCCTGCACCAAGAAAAGCTCACTATAGAAGGGTCCAAATCGAGCCATGATACCCTCGTTCCCTTTGATGCAAGCCCCTTCCGGTGACAGCAGGGCATCTACTGCGTTAGCCTGTCACATCCCTCTAAGTTTATTTGCGAGCATCCTACCACATTTATTTCCCCCCACGTAGAAGGAGTGTTTAAGACGCAGGACCGACTATTCAGTATTGTCTAGATCAAGATCTGTCAGCTGTTTCTTGGCCACTTCTAGCTGCCGCCCCAATCTAGGAGCCCCAGTTCTTTGGTGTGAGCTCTCAAATTCCCAAACTTGTTGTTGCAGCTGTGCTCATTTGTCATGCCTTATTTTATTATCTGCTGTGGCTACTGTGATAAATTTCCCTCTCAGGACTGCTTTAATGGCATCCCACACTGTGGCCAGTGGCACCTTAGTGGTATCATTAACCGTTAAGTAGTCTTCTATCTCTCCCTCGATCTGCTTGATCACCTCAGGCCTGCGGAGAAGAGTTTCACGAAGCCGCCATGTGTGTATGTCTGGCTATGTACTGGCAGAGAGAGTTTCATCATGACTGCGGAGTGATCCTTCAATGAGCGAGGTACTATCTCCACCACCCGCATGGCCGAAGGTACCTCGTGGGAGCCTAAGAAGTAATCTAGCCTGGTGTAGGATTTATGTCCGTGTGAGTAAAAGGTATAATCTCGTGTTCCTGGATGTGATGCCCTCCACCGGTCCCGCAGCCCCATCTCTTGCAACCAAAGAGCCCTCCCTGAGCTAATTGCCCCGACCGAACCATGCCTGTGTGATGAGCTATCCATTTTGTTGTGGAAAACCATATTCAAATCTCCTCCTTTGACCACCCAGCGATTCTGGGCAGCCAGCACTTTCGCCACTGCCCTGTGCAAGAACGATTCCTGGCCTTCGTTGGGTGAATAAATGGATCTCAGTACCATGGAGTGTGAGCCTAGGTGTGTGCGATAGCTCAGAAGGTGGCCCTTTATTTCTGCTATCTTTGGGCCTATCTTCCCGCTAAATGATCATGAGAACAGTATTGCCACCCCTGCTGCCTTGCGTGGTAAGGAAGAAAAGTTCTGCTGGGGGAACGCTCTGGATTTAAGTCTATGCCAGTCCCTAGCTTGGAGGTAAATTTCTTGTAGAAGATGACGACTGCCTGTGAATGTTTCAGATATGACATTATAGCTCTCCTTTAAATCAGATTATTTAGGCCTTTAACATTGAGGGTCAAAACCCTCAGACTTGTCATAGGTGGGGCCATCTGATATTGCTAGGACATTGCTCGTTTGTGATACAGTCACCCTCTGCTCCCTGCACCCCCTCTCGCTGAATTGCTATAGGTGTAGCATGTGTTTAAGTAAATAGCGACCAGAGCAGCATGGTTGGCACCCAAAAACCATCCCCCCAACTAAAACAACAAACTCTCAAAGTCCCTGGGTCAGGGAAGGACAGACTAAATCCATTCCCCGCTCAGTTGTGTAGTCTCTGTAGGGGATGTGACCAAGTCCCCTGACCCCGGCCACCGAGGCCCCCCACCAGCCCCCCAAAGGTGAAATGCAAACTCTTAAGTGGGCTCATTAGTAGTCGAGTCCTCCGTGAGCTTTTCAAACAGAGCCTTCCTTTCCGAGGCCATGATTGCCTGGTCCTGGCCGGTCACTCTCCACGCTGTGGAAGCCATCCTCCATCTCCAGTTGTCCACCGATTACTGGGTTCCTTGCTGTGCTTTCAATTGCCCAGCTCCTTGGGCATCAATCTGTAGTAGCTTGCATGCCGCAGCCAAGGAGCAAAACTGGTATAGTTGGTCTTGCAAACACAAAATCCGACAGAATGGGTGCGCACAGGAATACGTCACGTTTTGGTCCCTCAGGAAAGATGTGACTGGGCAGAACTCCCTCCTCTTCTGGAGAGTGGTGGATGCAAGATCATGATATAAATGCAAGGTCTGGCCTTGGAATGTGACTGGCGACGACGTCCTGGCCACTATCAGGATCCGTTCTTTGAGGGAGAAGTTATGGACACAGGTCAGAAAGTCCAGTGTACGTGGGGAACCGGGACACCATCTACCCACTCTGTGGGTTTTATCTAGGTGGACCTCTCCCACCGGCATGCCTCCCTGGATGTGAGCAAAGAGAGCCGCCACATAGGCCTCTATGTCATCTAACTCCGCTTCCCGCGGGGATCCTCGTATGGGTATATCATTTCTACAAGAGCGGTTTTCCAGGACTTCCGCATGAGCTTGTAGATCAATTTGCTGGTCAGACAAGCAGATGATTTCCTGTTGTAGCTGTTCTATCTCTTCATACCGGGAGGTCTCTCTGCCCTCCAGGGCATCTACTCTATCTCCTATATCTGTGACCTCCTTCTGACTGCTTGCAGTCATGCGTCAAGTCTCGTTTAACTGCTAGGATATCGTCTCGTAAGGCTGAGAACAAAGACTCCAGATATGGGTGAGTGACCCGGGCCTCCGTCTCTTCCCCAGTAGGCGAGGCAGTGTGGCTCGAGCCAGCTCGGGCGGTTCCCTCCTGAGGGCCCGGTCTCGATAAGAGGTCTTTGATTGTGGCCCCTTTCTTGGTCCTCGCTGACACCATTGCCCTGGCTGGAACTAGTGTCCACTGTGGGGATCAAATTGGGCTGCCCACTATCGTTGGGTGTCAACCCGGTCCAGTCGGGGCCCCCAGTCCCCAAGCCTTCTCTGTTCTACCTATGGTTTGCCAGAACTCCCAGTGGCTTATGTGGGACGGGGCTCCGCGGGGACAGGCCCCGGCTATTTCGTCTTCGGCCCCCAGATTTCCTATTTTTAACTGAGAACTGGCTACCTGATTCTTCATCAACAGACACCACAATAACCACCCCCTCAGACTATTCTGTTATGCATCAATATCGACAGTCAACCAAAGAAGTTTATGAAGGAGGTTTTTCCAGGAAAAACTCTTTGCAAGGAAATATTGCCACTAAACAGTAGGTTTTCTAGTTGTGGAGGGTGGATAAGAGTTGGAAGGATCTGCTTTTTCAGGACCTGCTTCTTTTCAAAATAAACAGTGCCAACTTTGTGAAGTTGAAGTTCTTTAAAAAAAATATATGGCATTGGCAAAAAACAACTTTTCATGTTTTGCCTGTATGTAATAACCTGTTGACAAAAAAAAAAAATCACAAGATCTTTCTTTAGGACCCATGAATTTACATCTTCAAAAATATGTAAATAATGATAACCAGATAAAATGTACAGTTTTTTGATGGACTATTGTATAGTATTGAAAGGGTGATGCCTTTATTACATTGTTATATTTTTTGGGTTGTTGGCTTTCATGACTACATAGATGCCTTCTCCACGTGCTTTGAGAGTATCAAAGCCTGACCAGGATAACAGCAGCCACCTTCACTGACTTAGTAAAGAAAAGAAAATGCAAACGACCACACACTAACATGCACAGTAGAAAATATACATTCCCCTGGTAGTTGACACTCTACACAGCCACTGCAAAACCCTTTACGAAGACATGCTACCCACAGAACCAGGACTCAAACAGAAGCCTTGAGCAGAAGCATTGAGTTCTAGGCACTGTAAGTCTTTTATTAGGTTTCGCTTGCACATCGCTTGCATGTGCTTGTAAAATCTTGCGTAACGAAGAAAAAAAATCTTAAAAGGGGTTCAGAGCGCGCAAGGGCAGACAAATGGGAATAGCCCCAGGAGCAGCATTGCAAAATATACTATCCCACTGAGGCACAGATAGAATACCCACATACCAGGGGTGGTTGCACAAATTATGGCATGTTCTGGATATGGAATGCATAACTCTCTCACTACAGGGAGACGTGGCCTCTTTTGCAGATCTTTGGGGCCCATTTCTTTCTCTACTTGGCACCGAGATGAGGGACCTCACCTGCCCCAAGTACCTGCGCCTTTTGCGGCTCTCGGAGCCCCCATAGGAATCCACTCCACTTGCATCACCGGGCACAACGGCCGAGAGGCCTTGATTTGGCTATAGCGACACTACATTAAACTGGCCTTGATGGGGGTGAGTCGAGAGGGAGGGGTCGGGAGCATATCGGGGTGAGACCCGGGAGGGAGATCGGGGTTGGGGGGAGTTGGGACTGTTTCTTTTTCTGTAGTGTGCCATGCTGTGTCTTATCGCTTTCCATGACTTACTGTTGATCGCACTGTTTGATGTATAACACAATAAAAAATGATTTAAACCTAAAAGGGGTTCAGAGCCCTCTCATTACTTAACCTTTACTCACCATTGGCTGGCTCCCATATGACTCTCAGTTCCTTACTTCCTATTGGTCAGCGCCTCCTCCTCACCTCTGGCTTCCTCCTGGGTCTTCATCTGTATCCCTGTTGTGGAGCATGGAGCAAGTACAGCTTCCTGTCTTCTTCCACTAGCCACAGGCTCCTGCAGGTACTCTTTTTTACTTTTCGACATGCACTCTTATGGAGTGCATGTCTCTGCAGTCCCTCTTCTTCACCCTCACCCTTGGTTGTGTTACCTCCACCACCCTGTGCCCTCCATTGTCTTTCACCCACCCATGCCCTCCGACCGCTCGCCATTGTTTGTCACTCCCGCCATCCTCCTCCTTGTTTGTCACCTGCTCTTGTGCCGCTCGCCGTTGTTTGTCTCCCACCCCCTGCTCACTCTGTTTTTACCAAAACCCCCACCCCACTCTCCTCCTGATCTCTGATGTGTTTTCCACCCTCCTCACGCTTGTTACTTGACCCCTCCAAATCCCTGCACTGTTTTTTTATTATTTAGCAAAGCAGTGCATGCAGCTGTGGAACATTGCTTAAAGGAAATAAAAGCGCTATGACTCTGTAAATGCTGCCTGCGTCATAACACTTTTTAAAATTTTACTTTCACCCATATTGCACAGCAGCTCGTGCTGCTTAGCAACGTGTAAAAAAACATTCACAAATCCATTTTTGTACAGGTGAAACCTATTGGCTTTGCCAATGCTTGTCTTTCTTGGAAGCTAAGAGGTAGAACGAATTCCCCCTTAGTATTCACCTAGAAACATCTGAAAAGGCATAAAAAACCTCTTAGTAAGATATATAGTTTAGCATAAAATGCCTGCCATCATGATAGCTTTCATCCATCGCCAGGAAGCCCTGTCTGTGTAACTGTTGCACTATGCAAATATTCATAGTGTGCGTGGAGGTTTTTGTGCAAGTACTGTTGCCAGGCAAAATTAGGACTTTGAAAAAAACGGGCTAATTAGATCGAGGCAGGCGTGTGTAGTTTTTGTATTGTGGCTGCGAAGAAGTTACTGGTGAACCAGGCTGACCACGGAGTTTGCTTTTGCTTTTCATCATAAGGACTGGATTTAGTGTGACCATTGGCTCGAGTAGGCTCTTGCGTCTGAGTTTAATACTTGCTTAATTTCACATTAAGTTTGCTTTGAAAATTGTTTCGTGAGTTTTTTTCTGTATTATTATGTGTCTTTCCTCTTATTCAGTAACACACTCCTCTTCTGCTGTTTTGTGCAAAGTCAACCTGTTTTTTTCTGTTCTCTGAGATGTTAATTTCACTGATAATATGACTCTTTGCTTGTCTGAGATGGTAAACTTTGTGCTAAATAAAAGCAAATTCCATCTTGCAAACAGGACACCACAGTGTGTACACAATTATATGGACATGCAAAAAAGTTACGAAAAGTAGCAAAGGACTTTGCCGAAATTAACTTGTCTTCTTAAAGATTTGATATCCCAGCTATGGAGAGCCTAGACGTCTGCCTACTAGGAGTTGTAGGCTGTGCCATCCTGTTTGTGTTGAGCAAGCATGAAAATTCCTGTCAGAAATTGGAAAATAGTTTGCTTTGTTTCATACACGACGGCTGTTGTGGCTCGTTTCATCAGCATTCAGCCCGATCTGTAGCCTCGGATGTGACTCCCCCTTGTGATTGATTATTGTTCCTGCCAAGAAGAACAAACGATCTTTCGGAAAGTGATTCATCAGACAGCTCGAAAGCAGGTGCAGCAGGAACAACTTACTACAAAAAAATAACACCGCGACTGCAAAAAGGAGAGCAAACCGCACCTAAAATCACCGAAAAATGTTTGATTTCCTCTAAGACCTAAGTGAAGGCATCCAGGGGCATATTTACAAGCCACGATTGTCACAAGAACGTCAGTTTTAGTGACATTCCTGTGGCGATATGGGCTTCGCCTTATTTACAAGGCAGCGTTAAGCCACTTAATGTGGCATAACACTGCCTTGTAAATAAGGCACCCTTTCATGCTATATTTAGCGTGAAAGGGGCAGGCAATGGGTGTTGTGGTGGGCGTTCCAAGGGCGTTCCAAGGGTGGCGTAAATAATGGGGCAGCACCAAAATTAAGACCAGGGAAAACCTAGTCTTACTCTGGCGAAACGAGGAGAAATGCTTTATTTCTTCACATTTTTGCTGTTTCTATGTGTGCTGCGTTGTGCAGCACAAATAGAAACAGCAAAACGCCATTGATTGTTTATGTGCAGGAAGGTGTATTTACCTGCACATAAACAATCATTAAAAAAAAATGACGAGTTGTAACTTTTATGTGTGCTGCACAATGCAGCACACATAGAAGTTGCAAAACACCATTTCACATTGTTTATGTGCAGGAAGGGACACCTTCCTGCACATAAACAATCCTTCCCCTCAACGTAGGCACCCATGGTGCAAGGGTGCCTGCGCTGGCGCTAGCCTGCTAAATTTAGCGCCAGCGCAGGGAGAAACTCAGGGCTGCACCGTATTCTTGTAAATACGGTGCAGCCCTGCGTTTCAAGAGTGGCGGAGCGCAGCGTTAAGCCAACAAGGCTAACGCAGTACTCCGTCACTTTAAGTGGCTTAATGCTGCATTGTAAATATGGCGAAGACCATATAGCCAGAGGAACGTCACTGAGGGGCATATTTACAAAAGAAGTGACGAAGCACGGGCTTGTAAATATGCCGGTAGGTTTTTCCTAAAACGTCAAACGTGTCTTTGCTGACCTAGCACACCAAAGTTATTTTTTCTGCACTGCAAGAAATTGTTCCTGAAATGTTCAATAGCCAACATCTAGAAAAGTTGAAGACGTCCTGAAACCGGAAAACCTAGAGCAATATAAAGTGTTAGGAAGTCTTCCTTTAAAATCCAGGATTCTTTGAAATATAGCAGCTAGCCTGCTTAGTTGGTGATACCTGGTCAATGTCCTCTTGATGGTCTAACTCTGTGGTGTTACCCCAGGGGATGAATATTTTGGTCCTCATTATGAATTTTTAAGATGCGAAAGAGATAAGTCTGCATGTTTTGAGTTTGGGATATCTGGGCTCCCGTTAACTCTGGGAGCACATAATTAAAAGGAATTCTTAGTTGAATACTGAGACAGTCCTTTTAATGAGCGTTTACAGAACAGGTAATTCTGGTCCTGGTTCCTTGGTAGTTCCTCATTCTCCCCTTCAGCATCCACCGGACATTTTTGGTGTTTTCAGTAGATGAAATCTCTGCAGGAAACGTGAAATGTCTGCAGTAAATCCACTGACATCATCATTCCTGTTTGGCCCATAACATAATTGCTGGTCCCCATTGGGCAAAATGGGCCTCTTGTAAGAAGGGCCTTTGAGTCCACTAGTAGTGTTCTGTATGATTTTGTTTGTTCCTACCAGAGCAAAGACTTAGCGGGATTTAGTGAGCTCCCAAAGCATATCCCACCCACAGTAGAGGTATACTACTCTCTCATCACCAGGTTAAGGAGAACCAGCTGATTAAATACGAATGGGAAGAGTGCTTCATACCTGTTCCCCTGAGAAAGGATTAATTGCTCTCCTTAACCCCTTCGGTGCGTCGGTCGGCCGGGGTCCGTCCAAGGCACCAGTGCTCATGTGCGTAGGACGGCCCCAGGCCGTCCGATCACATGGCACTAGAAATCCCTCTGGTGCGGACACCAGAGGGATTTCTTTCTACCCCCAGCAGCCTCGGGAGCTTCCCCAGCTCCTGAGGCTGTGTAGATGGTTTCTCTGAAATGTCGATCAGCGCGCATGTCGCGCTGACCTCATTTCAGTGAAACCGAAACTGAAATGAGCCTTGAGGCTCATTTCAGTTTCACTTTCTACGTGCTCAGGGGGCTATCTCAGCCCCCCGAGCACGTAGGAAGATGGGAGAGGTATCAATGGAAAGGGGAGAATCTCCCCTTTCCAATGGTACCCCTCCCTAGTGGATCCCTGCTTGGGGATTGCCCCAGGAGGGCAATCCCCAAGCAGGGATCCACCCATTAGGCACCCATTATCCACCCATTAGGCACCAGGGAGGGGGGATCCACCCATTAGGCACTTGGGGAAGGGCCTTTGCTCCTCCCATATTATATCTTTGGTGAATTCAGTCTTACTACCCCCCTGGGGGGCAGATGGGGGCAGTAGTCCCCAATCTGCCCCCCAGGGGGGCAGAAAACCCACTAGAAACCAGGGATTTGTTTTCAAAGTAAGTTAGGGGTGGTGGCTGCCCAATATGGGCATGCCAATGCCCTCACCTCCCCCCTGCACAGTTACAGTCTTTCTGCTCCCCAGGAGAGGCAGAAAGCCCACTAGACGCCAAGGTTTTTTTTTACGATTAATTTAGGGGTTGGGGCTGCCCAAGATGGGCATGCCAATGCCCCCACCCCTCCCCCCCACAACATTCCAGTTTTTCTGCCCCCTGAGGGGCAGATGGGGGCAGCAGCCCCCAATCTGCCCTCGGGGGGACAGAAAACACCCTAGATGCCAGGGATTATTTTCTTTTATAGGCCAGGGGTGGGTGCTGCCCAGAATGGGCATGCAAATGCCCCCACCTTACCCCCGCCAAAGACAACAAAAGACTTTCTGCCCCTCCAGGAGGCAGATGGGGGCAAAAGCCCCTGATCTGCCCCACGGGGGGGCAGAAAGCCCACTAAGCGCCAGGGAATGTTTTTTTTTTATATAGGTAGGGGTGGGGGCTGCCCAGAATGGGCATGTCAATGCCCCATCCCCCAAAAAATGCAACAGTCTTTCTGTCCCCCCTGGGTGGCAGATGGGGCAATAGCCCTAATCCAGCGCAACCCCTAATTCATGAACCAGGGACCACTCATAAATTGCTCACCAAACAACGGGGCCCATCACACATTACCCCTAAATGATCCCTGAAGACGGGGCTGGATTTGGGGGGATTAATTTTTCACTTTTATTAAGTACTACGCTTCACATTAATAACATTTATGTATATTCCTAACTATGCGTAATCTCAACTTTCTTCTTCCTTTGGTCGATGGACCATTAGTTGAAGAGTTGATGGTGACTATGATTAACTAAACAGTTTAATACTTTAACTAAATAACCACAGAATCATTTAATTAGTTAATGATTTTATCTCATTAAATGCTCATAATTCAGATCGTCAGTGCACACACAAGATTACATATAAGAGAACAAATTATCAAGCAATGTAATCAAAATGAATCATTTGTATCAATATCAAAGCATGCATAGGAATGGGGAAAGAGAAGAAACAGCATAAATACTTGCAGAAATATATTGCATAATTAAAGCAACTAAGGAGGGTGATACCCACCAAAGAATCAAGAAAACCACTTCCTTGGCCGAGGTTGTGGCAAGAGGTCCTCAGAGATAGGCTCAGTTGACCAAGTTAACAGGACAGATACAGCTAAGTTTGGCATAGACTAACAACCAAAATTAATCTCCCAATCAATCTACCTTGATCTAGTTCTCCTCGGACTCAGTCTCCTCCCAAGCACTCCCGCAACGTTCTCGTACCTAAAATGTTCTCTGGCTTAGTGCTGGTCTGCTCTCTCTGTCTTGGTGCGCTTCTCTCTTGATATTCTGTGCATTCTGATTGTCTTTTCTTTCTGATCTGCCACACCGTACTGCACTGTTATACCGGACCGCACTGAACCGCCACACACCAATTGGGATATCAATTATATCCTACTGTCTAGCTCACTATCTTACAATGTTGCTGTATCAGTAGAAACTCGGTCTGTGATTGGTTGTCATAAGTCATGCTAGGGTCGCCTCATCCAGTTCTCCTCACAAATCCATCCTATACCGGTTTTAACAAAGGAAGGATTAAAGACCAATACATTCGTATACCACTAACATTCATAGTTATATATTTTGCAACAATTGTACATTATGATATCCGCTTCACATTCAAATTGCACATAGTGATGGCTGTTCCCACAGTCGCTGTTGCGTCTTGGCACATAAACAATAGGACACAGGTCAATATGGCCTTCACACTGATTACATCAGCTGGTACACTCTGCAGTCTGCAAGCAGGCAACCCATCTTTGCGCATGCGTTCTCCGTACCGACCAAGACAACCACATGCTGGTTCAAACAAGAGGCCATTTTCATGCAGGCCCAATCTCATACTAAAGTAAAATAAACACAAAAGAATATTAATTCATGAAATAAAACCCATTATGGTTACCTCCCACCATACTAATACCCTGTGTTAATTAAATCCTAGTGAAAGCTATTAATTTAAAGCAACCCTTTCGTTATTTGTGCACAACATGCAAAATGTGCAATGTACAACATAGCATAAACATGCATTAGTACGGTTTTTCAAAGCGCAAACAGTTAATATGTACTCATGCCAACATGGTTTAGTATATTATGTAAAATGCGTTTGCCCCTTGTGTAAATGTGTGCATTCAGAGTTGGTTAGTCCATGCAGTGAATACATTAATAAGGGGTAACTTAATTTCATGAGGATGTATTTTTACAAACCTCACTCCATCAATCCCCCTTTGATGGTTTACCATCATAAAATCCCTACACATACGGTTTACCAAGTTATATAGCTGTTATTTTGTCTTCTGGCCCTTGCTCCTTACATTTTACATACAATTTATCTTTATAATTTTCCAATTCTATCTCATCTATCTCCCTTTTCCTTTCTTTACGTTCCTTACTTAATTTCCTTTCTTTCTTTTCTTTGCGTCTTTTCTTCATACAAACATAAGTCATTCGTATTATGAATATCATGACAGCTACAGAAACTATTGGTACTATTATTTTTCCTACTAAGGAACTACCTATAGAAGAAAACCAATTGCTTATAGTAGAGAAACTCTTACTTCGTCTCTCCCAGACACCATCAACCTCTAGTTGGGTTACTTCCTTATGCAAATCAGTGATATTCTGAATGTATCCTTTCAAATTCTTACTTTTATCTGGAATGTAAGTGCAACAATGTTGAACTTTCAGCATTCCACAGACCCCACCCTCTTTTGCCAACAATATATCAAGGGCAAGTCGATTATGCATAACCATAGATCTCATGGCAATCATTTCAGTGTCAATCATCAGGAATCCTCCAGCAGTATCCGTTGATAAACGATCAACCACTGTGGACAATTGTCGAATTTTGTATGCATTCAGTGTAGCCCCAACTCCAGGTATCAATGCTCCAAATATATCGCCTACAATTTCTGAAAAACTTTCTCTTTTTACACGTTTTAGTCCTTGCTTTACTTCATCGATTCCATTTGTACTTTTGTCTACATGGTAGACTTTTGGAAAGACAATCCCAAGATAACAAGTTCCATACCAGTGATCTGGCAGCCGATAACAGGCTTTCCTCCCACAGACATAATATATGCCTGGCAAGACAGGGTCAGTTCCTCCCTTTAATCCCCAACCCCCAATAATTTTATAGGTATCTTCACATTCACTAGAACCGATGAAGTAATTGTTGTAGTTAGTCTTTTCCCTACCTAAGCATAATTTTCCCTTCTGCGACCAATCCAGGGCCATTGCAGCATAAGTCTCGCCTTTGTCATAGTTGCCTTCTCTGAAAACCCAAGGTGGTGTTTTTAATTTCTCTTCAACAGCTTTTCTCTGAAACTTAGCCCTTCTTTCTTCCACCATCTCCAAAAAGATTTTATCTTCCTTTTTCAATTTACATGTTAGATTATTTTTATTAGCGTATTCTATATCTAAAGGCTTAGTTGTCAGGAAAAAATCTCCCATGACATTTGCATGTGCTATCTTATTCAACTCAGGTATTACAGGGACTTTAGAAAAGATTGTATCTACATTGGAATAATAATAATCTAGTTTACCTGTTCTATACAACAAACTTAATAAGACACTACAGGTCACACCATAAGTCAAAGGAAGGTGATGGTAGGTCACGCCTTCTGAAACAGACAATGGTAACTGTATACACACATAACAGTCACTCACATCCATTGTTTCCACATATTCGTAGAGTAATTTAGTGAAAACATTCAAGGAAAAATTAGTAACTGATCAATCTTGATGCAAACTACTAGCATCTATTTGGTTTAAGTGAGTAATAGAAATTTGCTTAATGTCAGTGTCTACCCTTGGACCTGTCAAATTGTTAGGACGAGGTGTATCTTCTTAAATCAAATGTAAAGGTATTATAATTGTTAATATTATCCAGAATACTATCAGTATACAAAATAGACACAAACAAGCTTTATAACACCTACGCATAAAACTACATCTAGGTCTTGTTACTTGTGTATCTGCCATAGTAATATTAATCCTTATAAAATTCTAAATGGATTTTCTAAATCTATCTCAAATATATTCTACGAAAAATTTAAAAATGAAAAAAATGTAGTGTGATCCCACACTTCAAAAGCTTTCTTCTTTACCCCTTCTTTTATTTTAACTAATCCAAATTTCCAGGACGTTTTCAGCAAATTTTCTTCAGTTGTTAACGTGACACCTTAATTTGTTTACAGTCTCTTAAGGTGGATTTAGATCACTCTTTTCTTCTTGCTCGTGGACAGTGCTATTTCTCTCTTTGTTTAAATCTTCTTCTTCAATCACCTCCAACACTATGTAAATCCAGTCAGGTGACTTGAACTTTTTGTTTGATTTTCTCACTCTCTTTGGTCGCAGCACTGATTTGTCATCCGACTCTCCTTGTTCTATTTCACCTGGAACTTCATTTATCTGTTCTGGCCTGCTCTCGGGTCTTCCTTTCACCACCCTGTATTTCAGTCTTTTAACTCCGCTTGGCCAATGGTCGTCTTTCTTTGCCCTCTTTGGTTGAACTTCTTCTTCTTCTTTGTTCAATTCGTACCTTCGTTTCTTTGCACCTACTTTCAGTTTGCTTTCTTCTTCTTTTTCTTTTTCTTCTTCTGTATTTCTTTCACCTATTTCTTTTCTATCCTTTCCCTCTCCATCGAAGAGTTGTCTTTCTTCTTGCTCAACAGCAGTTTCTTCAGTCCCAGTAGCTGGTACCCACGTTAGTTGACTTGTGCTAAGCAATTCCTCATCAAGCTGCTCTTCAGAGTACTTTGGTTTATGTTCACCAGTTTCAGAGTCTATTGCTCTAGCCTCAACAACTTCTTGTACTTCAGCCTCTGATTCAGAGCTCGGACTTGAAATCTCCAGATGCCGCTCTACTCGTGGTTCAAGTGGATTTGGGACTCGCTGAGTGTGGCTGGCATGGATCCAATTTGGTAAGCCAGCACACTTTACTGCTGTAGTCGTCACCAATATGACCTGATATGGTCCTTCCCAGCGGGGCTCTAGGCAAGTTTTTCTTCTACGCCTTTTCACGTGAACCCACTCACCAGGGCTCAGGTCATGCGCTTGAGTCTGCTGTGTTGTGGTCGTGTCCGCTCCAACCTGATGAAACACAGAACGTACTTCATCAGCCAATCCTTTGCAATAGTCAAGGATGAGATCATCAGATATATTTATCAATTTGTTGGCAGGTATAAATGCTTGTCTCATTGCTCTTCCCATCAAGATCTCATATGGACTCAATCCTGTCTTTTTGTCAGGAATGCTTCTGAGACTCATCAAAACTAGGGGTAAAGCGTCAGGCCAATTCAGTGCTGTGGATTTACACACTTTCCCTAACCTGTTCTTGATTGTGCCATTTATCTGCTCTACTATTCCAGATAGCACAATGAAGTTTTGGTTGAATGCTCAATGCCTCACAAATCCGTTTGATTGTTTCACTAGTAAAGTGTGTTCCTCTATCTGTTTCCATAGTGACTGGAAAACCATATCTAGGAATGTATTCCCTCAACAAAAGTTTTGCCACCGTCAAACTGTCATTCCTCCTTGTGGGATAAGCTTCTATCCAACGGGAAAACAAACACACAATTACTAACACATATTTGAGCTTGTTACATGGAGACAACTCGATAAAATCGAGTTGTAGTCTGGTAAAAGGACCTCCTGCCCTCCCTATTGTTCCCAGACTAACTATTGTCTTTCTTCCTGGGTTTTGCTGTTGGCACGTCAAGCATCTCTGACAAAGACTCTCTGCAATAGTCCTGAATTTGGTATTAAACCACGTTTGTTTGAATGATCCGACCATGGCATCTTGGCCAATATGTGTCATTCCATGGTACATCCTTGCCATATGAGAAAGTAACCTATCTGGCATGACTGGTCTCCCATCAATGTATACCCATAGTCATCATCTTCTCGTCTCCTACATCCTACCCTTTCCCATTCCTGTTTCTCTTCATCACCTGCCTCTTCCTGCAATTGTCTCACTTCATCCCATGTTTCAATGATGTTAGTAAACATAAGTTGACAAACCGTATGTTCTTTTGTTTTTCCCCGATTTATGGAAATCTCATTCTTTGCACAATATTGTGCTACTTGGTCAGCAAATCTGTTGCCTTGAGTCACATAATCATCTCCTGACTTATGTGCGCCACATTTGACCACTGCAATTTGTTTTGGCAATTGGAATGCTTCCAGCAATTCCTTTACAAATTGACTATTCCTGATGGGGGACCCCGAAGAGGTCAGGAATCCCCTCTGCATCCATAGTTCTCCAAAATCATGCACAATGTCAAAGTCATATTGGCTATCAGTAATTATAGTCACTTTCTGACTTTTTCCCAATTTACAGGCTCGAATTAGAGCTATTAATTCAGCAACTTGTGCAGATTTTACCCCTTTTAGACAGGATGCTTCCAGGATTGCCGCTACAGTACAGACGGCCTAGGCAGAACTCAACACACCTGTTCCAGTTCGCAAACAAGAACCATCAACAAACATCTCACAATCAGATTCCTCAAGAGGAACATCTTTAATATCAGGACGGGGCTTGGTTCAAAATTCAGTCACATCCAAACAATCATGTTCGGCTTCATCCTTTACTTCTTCATCCCAAACATCTGGAAATAGAGTAGAAGGATTCACATTTGTACATCTCACTATTGTCACATTTTCTGCACCCAGAATCTCTCTCTCATACCTAGTCAGCCGACTATAGGTGAGGTGCTGAGTCCGTGTTCTTGTTAAAAGGATCTCAACTGAATGTGGCACATACACTCTCACAGGATGACCCATTATGATCCCTTCGCTCTGTTCCAGACTCACACAAGTAGCAGCTACTGCTTTCAAACATCCAGGTAAGGCGGCAGCTACTGAATATAGAGTAGCAGAAAAATATGCCACAGGTCGTCTTGCCATTCCATGCCTCTGAGTTAAAACTGCAAGTGCACACCCATTTCTTTCACTGCAATATAATGCAAAATCTTTTGAATAATCAGGCATTCCCAATGCGGAGCCTGACACAGACTGTCTTTCAATTTAACAAAAGCTTTCATGCTTTCTTCATCCAATCTAACTGGGTCTTTCACATCATTCCTCGTCCACCTCTGTAGAGGTATTGCCATCAGTGAAAATCCACTGATCCACTGTCTACAATATCCAACCACTCCCAAAAACATTCGCACTTCTCTTTGTGTTGTTGGCGGTTTCATGTCCTTAATCACTCAAATACGCTCTGATGTTACCTTTCTGACTCCCTTCTCAATCTTGTAACCTAAGTATTGGACTTCTCGCTGACAGAATTGTAATTTTGCAGGGGACACTTTTTGTCCACCTTCTGCCAAATGGTTCAGTAAAGCAACTGTGTCTGCAACACAGCCTTCTCGAGTCTTTGATGCCACCAGTAGGTCATCAATGTACTGAACCAGAACAGACTCTTCAGACATTCTCAAATCTTCCAGACACTTTTTCAAGATCTGCTTAAAAATTGAAGGACTCTCAGTATAGCCTTGAGGAACTCGGCACCATGCCAAAACACGGTCTCCAAACCGGAAAGAAAATAAATACTGGCTATCCGGATGCAGGGGAATCGAAAAGAATGCATGACACAAATCAATCACAGTATAGCACTCTGCATCATGTGGGATTTGGTAGAGAATCACTGCTGGGTTTGGCACAACTGGACAACAAGGCACAACAATTTTGTTCACCTTTCTCAAATCTTGCACTATTCTATAGGTTCCATTTGGCTTTTTCAATCCATAATAGGTGAATTACAAGGACTACTCATTATTTCTTTTAAAATTCCTTGTTCAATCATTTGATCAATTACAGGAGTTATTCCTGCTATTACTTCTGGCTTCATTTTATACTGTGGTGTATTTGGATAGTCAACACCATCTTTCACTGTAATTCTAATCGGATCACTTTCTTCATTAACCCAATCTCCTGTCCTGTGAAATCCCACACCTCTGAATTCACTACCTTCATCAATTCTTCAGGCACACTTTTGTCTGTAAGAAGCGAAAATAACTCATTCACTTCTGTTCCTTGCTTTGCTAGCACCATTTTAAAAGTGACATCCTCATCAGGTGTCTGAAATGCAATACCACCCGGTGTGCAGTAAATTGTGCAATTCATTTTGCACAACAAATCTCTTCCTAACAAATTCACTGGCCTCGAGTCACACACTACGAACCGATGCATGTCTTTAAAGGGACCAATATGCACTTCAATTGGTTTAGTAACTGGAGTATTAATCTGTTTATTTGAGACTCCTACTACTTGGATAGTTTCTCCCGAGAGGGGTAGGTTTGGAATTTCCGCTGCTCTCACAGTAGAATGGGTAGCACCAGTGTCCACAAGAAAGGTGATATCATTACCTTCCACTTTTCCATCAACAAATGGACCAGACTGATCTACCTCTAGAGTAGCGCCAAGCACGCACTCTTCCTCCCCCCTCAGGCAGCGTCATTGATTCGACTCAACATCACTTCCATCACATTGCATCCAAAATTGGGGAATCACATTTGTGTTAGTATTTTTACCAACCTGGTCTCCTCCGTGGAACCCTGTATCCGCACTGTATCTTTGAGCATTTACATTGTGTGGCAATGGTGGTTGCGGGACCTGATACTGGGTAGTAATTACCTGCTGCTGCGGTGGCTGTTGCACACCTACCTCACTCTGCACCTGTGGGGTTAAAATTTGATTTCCTCCATTAGTCCTCTGCACCGATCTACACTCATTCTTCCAGTGTCCATACTTTCCGCACCCATGACAAGGACATTTCTTTTTCGCCTCTTCCCTGCTCATTTGTCCCTTACCTCTACCTCCACTGGGTCTTTGAGCATTCTGACTAACTCCTCCCATTTGGTTTATAGACTGAGAATTCAACTGAGTTTCTTGTTGCTCTGCTACCTTTACTTGTGCCCACATCATCTTTTCTTTTAATTTGCGATGGCGAGACTCAATGTCATCGCTGCAGTATTTTGCATACCTCAAAATCTCATCAATCGTTTTGGCCTGCCAACACAACATGTGTTGCTGTATCATCTGACTAATCTCAGGTCTTAATCCATACACAAACCTATACTCAAAATGACCCATATCTTTGTCTCCAATATTCTCAAAACCACTATACTGCTTAAAATCGTGTAATAAACTCTCATAATATGCATGCACAGACTCTTTCGGCTCTTGGGTCGTTCTATCGATTTTTACCCAATCAGTTTCCTTAGGGGAAATTTTGCTTTTCAAGAAAGTAATCACCTGATGGTACTTTTTCATCACCTCATCAGAAGGTGCTCCTGTTTTGGAATCCCTAGGATATTCATCTTTTGGCCAATCAACTGTAATCTTACATTCAGTCCATAAATCTGCAGGGACAACAATTTCAAATAATCCATCTAAATCTTTTAACAATACTTTCAAAACTTTCATGAACCTCTCAACTTGTTTGTACCATTCCACTGGCTTTTCTCTCAACCTGGGAAACTCATTGGTAAAAGACAATATATCCTGTCTAGACCACAGAACATGCACATAACCTCCTCCTGGAACGTCTCTCATGGGACATTCCAGAGCTACATTTTCTACTTCTCTTACTGGACATAAATGTATTTCTTTAGCAGCCAATTCTTCTTTCTTCCTCATCCATCTACCCTTCCATCTTTCCACGTCTCCCCATTTTCTCAAAAGAACCATTAACTCTTTTATCTGCAATCGTCTACCAGACGTATTCATATTTTCTATATCCTTTTCAGTAAAATCCACTCTATATGTCTTCTGCAACACTTTTGATCTCCCCATGTCTACTCCTAATTCTTCTGCAGCTTCCACTAACTTTTCATGAAGATGTTTCGCTTTCCAAGTAATACTCTTACACAGATACATCAATTCATCATCCTGATAAGTCTTCAGCCTGTCTGGACTTATGGTCCCAATGATCATTTCTTCTAAATCTACTCTCAACTTACATACATCTATAGGCTGTGGCTGTGTTTTTCTTCTTTGTAACCCCTTCACCCAATCATCTAACTCTTCAGTTGTTGGACCTATTGAAACTTCACTTCTGGGAATTTCTTCCAACTCTATTCTTTTTGGCTGTAACTGCATTATCTCCCTAGGTGTTTCAATTATTGTGAGATTAATCGGAGGTGTTGATCTAGTAACTGTAGTGGGCTGTTCACTTTGGACACTTACAGAGTTAATTCTACTACTAGCTGATGTTATAGCAGAATTTAATGGGACAGTCAAGGAAGGTTCATGGATAAGTCTATTTTCAAATACTGGTATTGCTGGACCTATAGTTACTGGTGCAGTTATTGCATCTATTTTCATATTCATCTGATTCAATTTTTCAACTAATTCTTTGGTTTTTATTGCCAATTCTGCTTCTCCTTCCTGCTCTACATTGCTTATAGTTGGAACTGGTGTTGTTTGAGGTGTCATTGGGGTTTCCATTGACGGTGCATTTGGTGTCACCATCGCTGAATTTTCCTGATAAGGTGGTGGTCGTTTAACTAATATATCATCCAGCAGCTCATCATCAGATTCATTCGGGTTATATCCATAACCAAATTGCTCTAAATGTCTCCTTTTCTCCTTGCATTTGCTTCCTGCAGTCTCTCCTACCATTAAAACTGGATATAATCATTCGGTTATCTCTCCATTTCTCCATCTCTTCATTCTGTCTTCATGCCTTTCATCATGAAATCTTCCAAACATAAATCTATTAACTCTACCACCTCTATGTCTTTCCCTTTCATACATTTCATCTTCCCATTCTACTAATGCTTCAAACTGTGTAGGTCTAGGTCTTGGGTCTAATGCCATCATCTTTTCTCTCAAATTACGCAATACTGCCAAATTAAAAGAACCATGCTCTGAAAAAGCTAGCACACCATCATTCTTCGTATATCCTACCCAATTTTCTAGCCGAACACATGTGTGATAACCATATTTTAACATCATATAAGATGCTGGTGTCTTTGGTGGAGGGATAGGAACTCCTTCTCTCGTTATTACTGGTTTGTCCTTTTTAAAGAATCTTTTAATTTTGCCAAACAAAGTCAATTTCTCCTGTTTTGGTTGTTCGAAATACATTTTTGCTACTTGTCAACAGCTTTACTCGATCCGAATCTTTGTCAACGCAATCCACTATAATTCACCAATCAAACTCCTTTGCTTCCCTAAACACCTGACCAATGTCAACGCGACGCACTCTAACTCTTCCAATCGGAGCTTTCTACGCCTCCGGTATCCTGTCCAATACCAGCGCGGCTCACACCAACCAGCCAATCTGAGCTTACCTTTGTCTTCGTAGTCTGACCAATGCCAGCGCAGCTTTTTGTGACGTCAGCCTCTCCTCCTACTGCTGACCCTCCCTTTACAAAAATTATCGGCACTTTTCTAAGTCCTTTTTCTTTACAATAACTTATTAGTCACAACATAAAACAATACCACACTGTCTGTTTACCAAATTAAAAAGATAGTTTTTTACTCTCAAGAATGTTCCTTTCAATACGGGCAAGTATAACAATTCCGCTATCCTTCCCTTCATCCAAGCTAGGAGAGGACCTGTTACTTCTTTAGGGATAAGGCAAAAATTTCACAAGAGGACCTTTTGTTGAAAAGGAGGTCTCGCTACTCTTCTGGGGATAAGGCCAAAGTTTCACAGGTGGACCCTTCGCTATCTCACTCTTTTTCTACATACACGCTAAATAGTCCCTAAAATAACACATAAGTGTTACCACTAATTTAAACAGACAATGCACCTATTCCTGTGTGATTTCACTTCTCACACTTTTCCTCTGCCTTATTTCAGGCTAACTTTTACTTTGCCGGCTTCCCAGATCCCCTTCTGTACCTGTGTTCCAAAGACTACATAGAAACGCAATACTAACTCACTTTACATAGAATGTTAAACATTTAATCAATAATCAATAAATCACCAAACTAATCAATAATAACCATCATTCTACTACCAGAAAAACTGATCCAGGCAACCCCTGATTCATAAACCAGGGACCAAGAGAAATC
Organism: Calotriton arnoldi; assembly: GCA_963921515.1. NCBI lineage: Eukaryota > Metazoa > Chordata > Amphibia > Caudata > Salamandridae > Calotriton > Calotriton arnoldi. The sequence goes on from CAWUFW010006458.1 coordinate 650,590, forward strand.
TCGTCACACATAAATTGCTTACCAAACAACGGGGCCCATCACACATTACCCATAAATGATCTCTAAAGACGGCGCTGGATTTGGGGGGTTTAATTTGTCAGTTTTATTAAGTACTATGCTTCACATTAATAACATTTATGTATATTCCTAACTATCCGTAATCTCAACTTTCTTCTTCTTTTGGTCGATGGACCATTAGTTGAAGAGTTGATGGTGACTATGATTAACTAAACAGTTTAATACTTTAACTAAATAACCAAAGAATCATTTATTCAGTTAATGATTTTATCTTATTAAATGCTCATAATTCAGATCGTCAGTGCACACACAAGATTACATATAAGAGAACAAATTATCAAGCAATGTAATCAAAATTAATCATTTGTATCGATATCAAAGCATGCAGAGGACTGGGGAAAGAGAAGGTACAGCATGAATACTTGCAGAAATATATTGCAAAATTAAAGCAATTAAGGAGGGTGATACCCACCAAAGAATCAAGAAAACCACTTCCTTGGCCGAGGTTGTGGCAAGAGGACCTCAGAGATAGGCTCAAAGGACCAAGTTAACAGGACAGATACAGCTAAGTTTGCCATAGACTAACAACCAAAATTAATCTCCCAATCAATCTACCTTGATCTAGTTCTCCTCGGACGCAGTCTCCTCCCAAGCACTACCGCAACGTTCTCGTACCTAAAATGTTCTCTGACTTAGTGCTGGTCTGCTCTCTCTGTCTTGGTGTGCTTCTCTCTTGATATTCTGTGCGTTCTGATCGTCTCTTCTTTCTGATCTGCCACTCCGGACTTCACTGCTATACCGGACCGCACTGAACCGCCACACCCCAATTGGGATATCAATTATACCCTACTGTCTAGCTCACTATCTTACAATGTTGCTGTATCAGTAGAAACTCGGTCTGTGATTGGTTGTCATAAGTCATGCTAGGGTCGCCTCATCCAGTTTTCCTCACAAATCCATCCTATACCGGTTTTAACAAAGGAAGGATTAAAGACCAATGCATTCGTATACCACTAACCTTCATAGTTATACATTTTGCAACAATTGTACATTATGATATCCGCTTCACATTCATATTGCACGTAGTGATGGCTGTTCCCACAGTCGCTGTCGCGTCTTGGCACATAAACAATAGGACACAGGTCAATATGGCCTTCACACGGATTACATCAGCTGGTACACTCTGCAGTCTGCAAGCAGGCAACCCATCTTTGCACATGCGTTCTCCGTACCGACCAAGACAACCACATGCTGGTTCAAACAAGAGGCCATTTTCATGCAGGCCCAATCTCGTACTAAAGTAAAATAAACACAAAAGAATGTTAATTCATTAAATAAAACTCATTATGGTTACCTCCCACCATACTAATACCCTGTGTTAATTAAATCCTAGCGATAGCTATTAATTTAAAGCAACCCTTTCGTTATTTGTGCACAACATGCAAAATGTGCAATGTACAACATAGCATAAACATGCATTAGTACGGTTTTTCAAAGCGCAAACAGTTAATACGTACTTATGCCAAAATGGTTTAGTATATTATGTAAAATGCGTTTGCCCCTTGTGTAAATGTGTGCATTCAGAGTTGGTTAGTCCATGCAGTCAATACATTAATAAGGGGTAACTTAATTTCATGAGGATGTATCTTTACAAACCTCACTCCATCAGCCCCGTATCTGCCCCCCCGGGGGGCACAAAGCCCACTAGCCACCAGGGATTTTTTTTTACAAAGTTTGGGGTGGGGGCTGCCCAGAATGGGCATGCCAATGCCCACACCCTCCAAAAAAAGATGCCACAGCCTTTCTGCCCCCCCAGGAGGCAGATGGGGGCAGTAGCCCCTGATATGCCCCCCGGGGGGGCAGAAAGTCCACTAGGCGCCAGTGATTATGCTGGCTTTTTTATAGGTAGGGGTGGGGGCTGCCCAGAATGTGCATACCAATGCCCCCACCCCCCCAAAATCCCAGGGGATCTGGGTAGGAAAACATTGGGGGATCCACGCAAGCCATACCTCGCTGGATTCCCCCGGATGTCTAGTTTTCAGAAATGTGTGGGTTTGGTAGTTTCCGAAGATGGCCGCCGAGCCCGGGGCCAAAAACCCAGGTTGTTTTGTGATAGGTAATTTTGTTGTCTCCTCAATACGTTTTGAGCCCTTGCCTGTACTTGACCCACCCACGCGAGTGAGGTACCATTTTTATTGGGAGACCTGGGGGAACGCTGGGTGGTAGGAAATTTGTGGATCCATGCAGATTCCAGAACTTTTCCACACAGAAATTTGAGAAAAATTTGATTTGTTCAGCTATATTTGAGGTTTGCAGGGGATTCTGGGTAGAAAAACGTTGGGGGGTCCACGCAAGCCATACCACGCTGGACTCCCCTGGGTGTCTTGTTTTCAGAAATGTGTGGGTTTGGTAGGTTTCCCAAGATGGCCACCGAGCCCGGGGCCTAAAACCCAGGTGACCCCCCTTGCAAAACCAGGTTGTTCTGTGATAGGTAATTTTGATGTCTCCTCAATACGTTTTGGGCCCTTGCCTGTCGCGGGTACTTGACTCACCCACTCGAGTGAGGTACCATTGTTATCGGGAGACCTGGGGGAACGCTGGGTGGTAGGAAATTTGTGGATCCACGCAGATTCCAGAACTTTCCACCACAGAAATATGAGATAAATGTGTTTTTTTACAAAGTTTGAGGTTTGTAAGGGATTCTGGGTAACAGAACCTGGTGAGAGCCAGACAAGTAACCCCATCCTGGATTCCCCTTGGTGTCTAGTTTTAAAAAATGTATAGGTTTGCTAGGTTTCCCTAGGTGCCGGCAGAGCTAGAGTTCAAAATCTATGGCTAGGCACTTTGCCAAAAAAGTGTCAGTTTTCACTGTGAAAATGTGGTGTGTGCACGTTGGGTTTTGGGCTGTTTCCTGTCGCGGCCACTAGGCCTACCCACATAAGTGAGGTGCCATTTTTTTGGAAGACTTTGGGGAATGTGGGGTGGTTGGAATTTTGTGGATCCACGCAGATTCCAGAACTTTCCACCACAGAAATGTGAGGAAAATGTGTTTTTTTTTTACAAAGTTTGAGGTTTGCAAGGCATTCTGGGTAACAGAACCTGGTGAGAGCTAGGCAAGTCACCCCATCCTGGTTTTCCCTGGGTGTCTAGTTTTCAAAAATGTATAGGTTTGCTAGGTGTCCCTAGGTGCCGGAAGAGCTAGAGTTCAAAATCTACAGCTAGGCACTTTGCAAAAAAAGGGTCAGTTTTTACTGTAAAAATGCAGTGTGTCCACGTTGCGTTTTGAGCCGTTTCCTGTCACGGGCACTAGGCCTACCCACACAAGTGAGGTACCATTTTTATTGGGGGATTTAGGGTAACACAGAATTGTAGAGCAACTGTTATTACCTATTGACTTTTGATGCATTTCTGCCTTCCAAATGAAAGACAATGTGTAAAAAAGAAGTCACTTTGAAAATTGTCCTATAATTCTCATGCTAGTATGGGTACTAACAATTTCAGAAATGTGCAAATAGCTACTGTTTCTAAACTCTAAATTTTGTTTCAATTTCAGAAATACATAGGTGTCTTTCATCCCGATTTTTCACTGTATATATTTTCCCAAATTAATTGCTATATACCTGGTACATAATAAAAAACCAATGCAAGATGCTGCTCAGTTACTGGCTCTGGGTTCGTCGGGTTCTTGGTAAACCTACAAGTCCTATATATCCCCACAACCAAAAAGGTCCAGCGGATGTAACGGTATATTGCTTTTAAACATCTGTCATAATTAGAAGAAGTTACAGGTGAAAACGTTAGCACAAATGGCTGTTTTTTTCAACTCATTCTTAATTTTTCCTATTTTCAACTGTTAGTTTCTATAAAAAAACCTTGAAGGATCTACACAAATTACCCCTTGCTGAATTCAGGATGTTGTCTACTTTTTTTAAATGTATAGCTTTTCAGGATCCATTTTTGCTTTCATACCCATTTCTACCATTAACTGGAAGAAGGTTGAAAGCACAAAAAATAGCAAAAATAGGCTATGTCCCAGTAAAATGCCAAAATTGTGTGAAAAGTGTTGGTTTTCTGACAAAAGTCTGTCAGTCCCTGAAAGCTGGGAAAATGGTGATTTCAGCCCCACAAACCCTTTGTTGATACCATTTGCAGGGAAAAAACGAGACGCTTTCATTGGCAGTACTTTTTTCCCATTTTTAAAAAAACAAAACAAAATTTAGCTGTATTTTGGCTAATTTCTGGGTCCCCTCCAGGGAATCCACAAACTCTGGGTACCTTTAGAATCCCCATGATGTTGGAAGAAAAGGACGCAAATTTGGCGAGGATGCCTTATGTGGTCAAAAAGTTACAGGGGCCTATGCGCAAACTACCCCAAATAGCCCAAAAAAGGCTTAGCACAGGGGGCCTAGCAGCGAAGGGGTTAAGGAAATTAATTCACTTCATAATGAGTTTCACTATCTTCAATCTTGACACCAGGAGTGAGAAGCTGAGATGCTGCATGTGGCAATGTGGCTCCGTGGCCCCTGCTAGGCTTGGCTCCTCTCTTGTATGTCGTCTCGTCTCAGCGCCTCACTGCTTCTTTCCGCCGGCCCCTGCTTGCCACCTTCAGCGCCTCCTCAGTGCCCCATGCCCTCATTGCCTCAAAGGGGTTTAGTTATCAACACTGCAGGCAGTGGCAGTTGGCCCTACCTTCAGGGGAGAGTCCTGCTGCGTGCCTACAGCATGAAGATTCAGTGCTGGGAAGGGCTATTTATGGAGGAAGGGCAATCAAATAGTCAATCAAAGTGTTCATTGCAAAAATAACTCTATCACTTCTGTACAGATCACAGATTTTTATTTTAAAAACTATTTTGGTCATGAACACCATATACATGCAAACAATACAATCCTTGCCAATCTTCTGCAGGCAACCCCTCAAAGTATGCTACATCTCAAACTGGATATTTCATCATTTCGAGCACTCCATATGGCTGCAACAATAAATTATGTCTGTGACTGCAGCAGAGCCAATGCAGACTCCATCAAGCGGCTCATTTTTGTTGAGCTAAGTACAAACATAGACACAAAAGGGAGTCTGAGCCTTATGACATTAAGGGCCAGATGTATCAACCTTGCATTTTGCGAGTCCTTAATAGCGAATTTTACCGATTCGCTATTAAGGACTCGCAAAATGCAATGTATGCAGGATTCGCATTTCAAATAGCGATTCCTACGCATTCCTTATTTGCGACTCACAAATTGCGATTCGCAAATAAGGAATGGCTTCCCATTCATTTCTATGGGCCAAGAGGCTCATAGGAATGAATGGGAATTGCATGCGCAATTTGCGAATACCCAATAGGTACTCGCAAATTGCGCATGCAATTTCAAGGGTGCAATGGTTCCAAAAGGACACCCTGTTGCACCCCTGAAATATGCATGTGTGCACATGTGGCGCACATACATGCCCTAAGGACATGTATGTGCGTCACATGGCACTTAAAAAAATGCAAAACGGTGCATTTTACCAGAAAATCGCAAATTACCACCAACTTGAAGTTGGTGGTAATTTGCGATTCCTTAAAGAGATATCGCAATTTGCGAAGGCTACAAGAATAGCATTTAGGGAATCGCAAATTGCAATTCCCTAGCTGAATTCACAATTGCGATTACCCATATTGCGAATACTTATTGCTTGATACATGTCAAAACGCATTTTGGAGATTCTGCGAATCGGCCCGTTTGCGATCGCAAAATGCGTTGATACATCTGGCCCAATATGACTCAATAGAGGAAAAACCACTACCCCAGCTAACTATTCTCAATGTTATGCCTAAGGGCATTCGAAAGAGACAAATAGACTTTATAGCATCATTGAAACACAAATATGTAGATTTGGTTTTACAGGCACATGCATCAAGCTCGGATTTTGCGAGTCCCTAATTGCGATTTTTAAGGAATCGCAATTAAGGACTCGCAAAAGCCTATGCATGTAGGAATCGCTATAAAAATAGCGATTCCTACACATTCCTTAATTGCGACTCACAAATTGCAAGTCGCAATTAAGGAATGGTTTCCGATTAATTTGTATGGGCCTACAGGCCCATAGGAATGAGTGGGAAATTGCATGCGCAATTTGCGAGTACCAATTGGTACTCGCAAATTGCGCATGCAATTTCAAGGGTGCAAGGGTGTCAAAAGGACACCTTGTTGCACCCCTGAAATTGTACGGTGCACCTATGTTGCGCACACACATGCCCCAAGGGCATGTGTGTGTGTGTAACATGAAACTTTGAAAAACGCACTTTAGTGCATTTTTCAGAGTTTTTGCAAAATACCGTTGTGTTTCATTTCACGGTATTTTGCGGCCCCAAATAGCGAATTCGCTATTTCTAAGGGTTACATGCATTGCATTTAAGGAATCGCAAATTGCAATTCCTTAAATGCAATCGCAAGTTAAGAAATCGCAATGAATTGCGATTCCTTAAATTGCGAGTGCCCAACACCTTGATGCATCGCAAAGGCGTTTTGTGAGCGCAAACGGCCGATTTTTGCGAATCGCACCGTTTGCGCTCGCAAAAACGTTGATGCATGTGCCTGTTAGATTCTTATGCCACTGTAAAACAACCATAAATTACCTCTAATTTGGAAGGTCATATAAACATTACATTTTAATGATTTACAATAATGTATATCCTAATTTCCCAATTTGGAGGGTCTTGGAATATTTCCTGCGTCAGCTTATTGGGATGTAAGCTGTCTGGCTATATGAATGATTCAATAGGACATATTATTTTCCTGTGCCAAAAGCTCATGGCCATACAGCAGAAGTATGTACGGAAATATTTTAGAGAGTTTAACGGGAGGACAATAGAAGAGACTGTTCATTTTTCTTTTAATGCTCACAGCAATTCCTTTATCACAAACTAATGACATTTCTTCATCAAATCTAATTCATGCTTTAACAAGTTAGACAGAGTCAGTAGCATGATTCATCAGTCGATGTAAACAACCTTTGGCTTTTTTATAATCATTTTGTATTGGTATTTTTACAATTGGAGAGTGGATAATAGAAGAGGCTGTCATTTTCAGTTTTTAGTGTTCACAGTAATTCCTTTATTCAGCAATTGTATTACATTTCTTATTTTTGTCTTAAACAAGTTAGCCATAGTTGATAGTATAACCCATTAATCAATGTAAAAAAACTGTTTGCTTTTATAAATTATTGCATCTGAAGTTTCACAGCATGGGTGTTTTTTTATAGAGGGATGTTAGATTTTCTTAAGTTTCAGGTTTTATTGAAATTAGGGCTCCTGGTTTTATGGTATTTATATTTTTAACATTTCCATCTGTGTTTATCCATATTTATTTTTCTGCCATTTTATTGGTATTTATCCACATTTATTTTATGTTTTGAGAATAAATGAGGTCGTAAAATGGTGTATTTCTACATTTATTTGACTGATAAATAACTACTCATACTTCAATGCTCGTCACGTTTTAGCACATTAGGCAGCCATATCTTACAAAATACTACACCAGCAGGTAAATATTAGCATTATAAATATATGTTAACATATTCCTGTATTTAAGGGACTCTCATCCTGTTTTCAAATCCTCATGGTATCTCTCTGCTTAGTAGTTGTTCTGGAATTCATGAAGGACAGCAAGAGAGTCACTCACAAGAAGCACAAGTTTCTGTATTTTTCTGCTTCTAAAAATAAAGACAGACAGGAAATAGATTGCTTTTTGTCTGTATTTATCTGTAAAAATCTGTAAAAACGGAAAACTGGAAGCCTCAACTATAATCAATGATTTATGCAAAAAAGTTATCATTGATAAATAATAATGTTAGGGTTCTTCTCTTCTCACTAAGTATATGTCGTGTGATTGTGCTAACGTATGATATGTATGAAGCCAGGAGTACTCCTGATTAACTCCTGGAACTCATGAGTACGCAAGAGTAAGTTATAGCAAAATGCCTGTGAATCATCCTATTACATGTTGAGTCTGATTCATAATGATGTTGCTTTGCCTTCATCATCAAAAGGGGTCGACTACGGAGGAAGAAACTTATCAGGAAGTTTGTGACAAAAACACAGTCTGGTGACAAAAACCTTAGTATCGGTCCGATATGTCTACCATAAGCACTTGAAAATCTTCAGGTAAGACCTTTTGATTTACTGTCCTAAAGCATACCCCACTCGTGCCCAATCATATATTTGTTCTGAATAATCAGGGTTAAGTATATCGGGGTTTAAAAGCCACCTGGGATCATAAAATAAGGAGCAAAATAATATATTCATAGTAAAGATAATACAAAATACAGTAGGTAATAAGCATCAATTCATTGACCCCCAATGAGTGCTAAAACATATTAAAAGTCTTTGCCTTTCTTCTTTCAATAAGCCACACTGTATGCAAGAATCTGCTCATGTCAATGACTCTAAGAGGCGAAGTGTCTGTTAAAAGAAGTCTAAGCGCTGGTTAAAAAGTGCTGAATCCCTGGTTAAGGCACAGGGGTCATATCCATTTGCATTTAGGTTTCACATACATTAGATGGAAAAATAAGACATAGTCAATGCTTTCTACTGAGCAATTGGTGCACAGATCGCATAAGACCCCATTAGAGGGGCCCTGTTTCCACTCTACAGTATGCATATTGATTTTAAGTGCTTAAAATTGCATCTTCATGAACAAAGACCTGGCCAGTGGTGGTTGAATGGAATCTACATATACTTCGTACATGAGGAAAGACTTGGTGTCCCTTCCCGCACAAATACAATCCTGCTTACAACCCAGGCACCCCTGCACCATGGTGCAATGGTACCTACATTGGCGCTAGGCAGTACATTGTGCACCAGTGCTGGGAAAAGACAGAAATGTGCCTTACAATGTTAAATACGGAACATTCCTTCCTTCTCCCTTCATGTAGTGCAGTTCAGCAAAGTGACTTGCTCTGCTGCGTGACTTTTTGTTAAATATGCCCCACAGTTCCTCAGTGGCCCATAACCTTATCCAGAATAAAAGGGGTCGCAGAGTGGCACAAAACTCGATACTGTAGCATCTCCATAGCCTTGGTAACAGCCAATGACTATGCCCCACACAGAGCTTGGTATTATGCGTCTTTATTTATCTGCGTGTAACTCCCAACTCAACAGTCTCAATCCTCCTTTATCACATTCACTCTAACACTTACGGCACAGCTCTACGAAGTCCATCAGCAGCCAAAAGAGTTCCGTCATTGCTAAACTCACAAGACACTACATGTTCCCCTCTGTTAAATAAAAATATTTTTTTTACAATATATATATATATATATATATATTATCTACTGGCGGTTGCCAGTAGATAGTTATAATTAGGACCTATTTTCCATAGGAAATCTACAACATTCTATTCCCAATAACTTTGGCGCCGGTTGACGAATCTTCACGAAATTTTCAAAACTCGTAGGGCGCTCCGGCCCGCTCCTATCCTGAAAGTCTCGGGGTGATTCTTCAAGTGCGGGCCGAGAAAAAAGGGGGGTCCCAAAATGTGTTTTCCCCATGCAATTTTCCATAGGAACCTTTAGTCGCAGCTACATCCCGAACTGCTGAACGGAATTACACCAAATTTGGCAAAAAGGTAGCCCTTGGTTCAGAGTCGTGCCTTTTGGTTAAATGGTGTAAATCCGTTCAGTAGTTCCTGAGAAAATTAAAAGTAAAATCACATATATATCTATGGCCACGGAGGATCCGCGCACCCTGCGCGCACCCTCCCGATCACGAGCTGTATGCTAATTGGCTGTCAACACTCCAAACCAGGAAGTGTTGGCAGCCATCTTGTTCCTCGGTAGAACCGAGGCACAGAAACAAGTGCGCAAAACGCAAAAGGGGGCAGGGTAGAAACACCCTGACCCCTAGGCCTGCTTAGGGGTCCCACAAGGACCCCCAGGGCCAAAAGCATTTTTTTTTAATCGGCAGGATGCGCGCAGGGTGCGCGGATCCCGCCGTGAAAAAAAAACCCCGAAGCGCACCCTCCCGTGCTTCTTTGTCATTTGGCCCCCGGGTGGGCCAAGTCCCGGGGGCATGCGGGGGTTAATTGAAAAATTGTGTGGGGGGGCCTCTAAGGCCCCCCAAGCACCGGGGACCGCCACCCCCCAGGGATTTGAATTAGAAATGGTGCGGGAGGGCACTGGGCCCTCCCGCAGCCCCGGGGACCGCCACCCCCCGGGGCTTCTGTTTTTTTTATTAAATTACCTGTGTGGGGGGGGCTCGAGCCCCCCCACACGCCCCAGGGACCGCCACCTCCCCGGGGCACTAAGAATTTAAATGTGGTGGTCCGTTTCGGACCCCCGAGCCCCGGGGACCACCACCTCCCCGGGGCTTTGAACATGTTGGGAGGGGGCCGCGCGTCCCCCCCTCCTGGAGCCTGTGATGGCCCTGGGGACCACCACCCCCAGGGCCGGCTCCTGCAGTGTCCCGGGTGCCCACCCCGGGACACTGTAGTTTGCTATGGCAGGGGCGGGAGCCTCGCGGCTCCCATCCTGTCATAGCAAACTTGCTTTGAATTTTGGAAGAGAGAGCAGGAAACCTGCTCTCTCTTCCAAAATTCAAAGCAAATTGCTTTCCACACGGGGAGCTGCATCTTAGCAGCTCCCCATGTGGAAAGCAATGCCGGCTCCCGAAGGACGCGGGGAGCCGGTGGGACCGTGGGGGATTGGGGACCCCCCACGGTCCCCAACGGAGAGGGCCAGCCCCGGGGGATGGGGTCCCCGGGGCTACAAGTGGCCCGGGATGGGGCCACGCGGCCCCCTTCCCCAAAATGTAAAAAAACAAAAAAAACAAAGGCTGGCCCCGGGGGATGGGGTCCCCGGGGCCGATTAAGGCCTCGGGAGGGGGGCCACGTGGCCCCCTTCCAAAGTTTTTTTTATTAAAAAAAATAAATAGGGGGCAGGCCCAGGGGATGGGGTCCCCAGGGCCAATAAATTAGAAAAAGAAGGGGGGGGGCACACAGCCCCCCTTCTAAAAAAAAAAAAAAAAAAAAGACCGGCATTGCGCCGGAGGCCACGCCCCCTTCTTGCAGCACTCTGCAAACGCGCCCCCTGGCATGTTTGCAGATGGGGAATGAATTCCCCTTGAATACTGGGGGTCCCTGGGGGCCAACTAGCCCACCAGGAACCTCCAGTATGCGCCAGGGGGCTGCGTTGCAGAGAGGTGTTCTGAGGCCACGCACCTTTTTACACCTCTCTGCAACGCAGCTCTGTGGTGCTTAATGGAGGTAGCTGGTGGGCTAGTTGCACCCCAGGGACCCTCAGGATTCAAGGGGAGTTAATCCCCCGACTTAAAACGTGCCAAGGGGCGTGTTTGCACAGTGGTGAAGGGAGGGGGCGGGGCCTGAGGTGACATGTGTGCAAACATGCCCTGTGGCGTGTTTTAAGTTGGGGGATTAAGTCCCCTTGAATCCTGAGGGTCCCTGGGGTCCAACTAGCCCACCAGGTACCTCCAGTAAGCACCACAGAGCTGCGTTGCAGAGAGGTGTAAAAAGGGGCGTGGCCTCGGACCACCTCTCTGCAACGCAGGCCTGTGGCGCTTACTGGAAGTACCTGGTGGGCTAGTTGGGCTCCAAGGACCCTCAGGATTCAAGGTGACCTAATCCCGCAACTTAAAATGCGCCACGGGGCGTGTTTGCACAGTGGTGAAGGGAGGGGGTGGGGCCTGAGGTGACATGGGTGCAAACACGCCCTGTGGCATGTTTTAAGTTGGGGATTAAGTCCCTTGAATCCTGAGGGTCCCTGGGGTCCAACTAGCCCACCAGGTACCTTCAGTAAGCACAACAGAGTTGCGTTGCAGAGAGGTGACAAAAGGTGCATGGCCTCGAACGCCTCTCTGCAACTCAGCTCTGTGGTCCTAACTGTAGGTACCTGGTGGGCTAGTTGGGCCCCAGGGACCCTCAGGATTCAAGGGGACTTAATCCCCCAACTTAAAATCGCACCACGGGCGCGTTTGCACACATGTCACCTCAGGCCCCCTCCCTTCACCACTGTGCAAACGCGCCCTGTAGCGCGTTTTAAGAGCTAGTTTTAATCCCCCTGCCCTATTATGTACTACGGACTTACAGAGGAGGTCATGCTAATCACAGGGGTACCCCAACGCATAGTGTTCCCTAGTGTATGTAGGTGTTTTCACTGTATTCTAAGTGACTTTTAGCATAGCACTGGCTCTGGTTAGTCAGAGTCAGTTACCACCAGTACCCGTCTGAAAAAGTTGTGGGCACAGGATGATTTTGCAACAAGGCCTCATTCTGCTCCTCTGTTGGTTCTTTCTGCACATCTTTTGCTTCTTGATGCACTTTTCTTCGTCTTTGTGGACTTCTGTTGCTTCTTTCTGCATTTCTTTTGCTTCTTTCTGTGCGTTTTTTCTTCTTTCTTCACATGTCCTACCTCTGTAGGCATAGTTAGAAACTAGCATTTAAAAAACCTTTGAAATTCACTGAAAAAACCATAGGTTTCAGACATGTTATAGTTAGAAATTAGCATTTAAAAAACCTTTGAAATTCACTGAAAAAACCATAGGTTTTAGGGACAGTTATAGTTAGTTGGACATTTCACTCGTACAAAACCATAGAAATTCACCCGTTATAGTTAGTTCAGCTAACTATAACTCACGCCCCCGCAATGCACTGCTGATGACGTCACATATTACATCACTCATGACAGGGTCAGTGACATCACTGATGACATCACTGATGATATCATCCAGTGACTGTGTGTTTCTGTAAAGTTTAAATATGTTTAATATATATAGGGAAAGGCGTATTGAAGAATGAAGAAGAAGAATTGAAGAGACAGCGGCGGGAAGTCCAATTACCAAAAACCACAGAGGAAATGGAATCGCAAATGACTGACCCAACTAGTGAGTCTCTCTCAATAATCAATTTGACAGATATGCATCTCACTGCCAATGAAAATAAGATTCTCTTACTTGGATTATCGTACTGTCCAACGAACAATTTTAATTATGTACAAACTCGCATCGACCTGTATAAGTACACTCGAAAACTCAAACTGCGTAAGTTTTACTTGCTCAACAAAACTAATCAGCGTGTGGAAGCTTGAGCCCATCTCTAATGACAGTGAATGAATATGAGTTAATGTGTAATTTACAGGAACTGCATAGAGAAGGCACACTGGATGATACAATAACCAGCACTGACATTCTGCCTAGACTGGATATGCCGGGTTTAACAGGATTTAAACCGAGGTCCACGTTCAATCCAATTATGTTGCATGATAACATCGATATTTACAATGAGTTAGTGACTACCCAACTCAAAAGGCTGCATACATCTACACTCCAGATGCAACAAAAATGTCGCAAACAAAACAACTGTTATGGCAGCCTAATGAAGAAGTTGCAGAGCAACAACAATGTGGTCATACGCCAATCGGACAAGGGGGGCAACATTGTCCTTTGGCCGAGGGCATTGTATATGGACGAGGCACTCCAACATCTGAATGACCGACAATGTTACAGGCGGGGTGATTGGCAGGCAGTCAAAGTTGCTTGGAATGATTACAATACCAAACTATTATCATGGAAGAGTGCTGGATTACTAAGTAGTGACAAATTTAAATTCCTCAAGTTGAACCATCCGGCCATTCCAGTTTTTTATCTGATTCCAAAAGTACACAAAGACCCCAACAGACCTCCTGGGAGACCTATAATTTCCGCGAAGAACAGTATGATGGAGAATACTTCAAGGTACATCGACTTCTTCCTCCAGGAACATGTCAAAAGCAGACAGCTATATGTATTACGATCATAATTCTGTTTAGTAGCTTTGAACTGTCATACAATTTAGATAGACGTGCAAAAACTGCAACAGTGCAAAAACATGTGCAAAGTAGGCAAATTCGAAAACATCCCCATAGTGGGGCCAGAAGCACGAATGGTATGGATTACCTAAGTAAAGTGCATAGTGCATTATAGAATCCTCATATCCAGACGGCAAAGCCAATACCCAAAATATTGCCTCTGAAGCGGTGTACAAAGTACACGCAATAGTGCAATTGTCATATCGCAGGAAGTGCCATGGAAAGTTCCATCATCAGCAGGTCTAAAGACTAGATGACAGGGTAAATTGCATCAAACCCACTAATAGCAGATGTATAAAAGAGTAAATAAATAAGTAAATACATAAGTGCAATACTCATCCATGTATGTGCAATAATTGCAATAAAACCATACTATATATATATAGACGCTCCTTTCCTACTTTTGAATCAAGAAATAAGCACTCCCGGGGGTGGATATGTTCGTTGTTTATTATCAACGTGTGCAGGCACACAACAGACGCGTTTCAGCTGACGCCTTTGTCAATGTCGCCGGAAGCAGCAGATTTAAAACACAGTTTAGTCAAAATCAAAAAAGGACATGGAAACAATTCATTACAAAGAATCCGCCATCTTAGCATGTACCTCGTGGCTTAATCAAGCCCTGGATGGGCATACAATCAATATAGAAATGCTATAGTGACTCTACTTAATACATGAGTTACGGAAATATTTCACATCTCATTCATATCACCCAAGACATGCCCAGATTTATCATATATTATAATATATACATTATTCAATTCTTTGTGCTAGCTATTCAGCCGTGTATCGGCGAGCGTTACATATTCCAAGTCCATATTGTTTACATTTTAATTTTAATTTCCCAGATGAACTGCTAACTCTTCCCCACTATTCATACCCTGTGGGGCCCTAGTTTGTAGGTCAATTATATATCGTGATTCTAGTCTCCATAGTCTCTGAATTCTGTCGCCTCCCCTTATGTCAGCGGGCACATGATCAATGCCATAGTATCGCAACAGGTCCCTGTTGCTTTGATGCTAGCTTTCAAAATGTCTGGCCACCGGGTATGTTGCATCTCTCTTAGCTATGGCCCTCATATGTTCTAAAATACGTGTCTTTGTAGAGTGAATGGTACTGCCTATATATTTCAGCCCACACGGGCAGACAAGGCAATACACTGTGTAGGCAGTGTTACAGGTTAAAAATTTAGTTATTGTCCTCTTACTCTTTAGCCCAGGTACTTCATAAGCCAATGCCGTTCTTCTATTTACACAAGCCTTGCACTTGGCACAGGGGTAAAACCCCTTCAAATCCTTAAAGGTAGCATTCTTCTGGGTCTTACACTTTAAATGACTATGTACTATCATGTCTCTTAAGGATTTGGCTTTCCTGAAGGTAATCAGGGGCACTGTTGGTATGTCTGTTCCAATGACCGGATCAGTTTTCAGTGTACGGCAATTTTTTTGCAATATATTTCTCAAATCGTTGGCGTTTTCTGAAAACGGTGTGATCATTCTAAACTTGCCTGTTTCTTTTTCTTCCTTGTCTTTTTCTTTCAGTAACTCTTTTCTAGGGATAGAGTTAACTTTACTTAGAGTATTATCTAGCAGTTGTTTACCATATCCTCTCGAAGTGAATCTAGTTGTACTCTCCTTCACTGCCACTTGAAAATCACAGTCTCTTGTGCTGCTTCTTTTCAAAAGAAGGAATTCCCCAAATGGGATGCTGTTGATTAGTTTTTGTGGATAGCTACTGGAGGCATGGAGGACTGAGTTCCCAGCTGTCGGTTTTCTATATAGAGCAGTGCACAGTTTTCCCTCAGATATGAATACCTTTAGGTCAAGGGAGTTCACTGTTGTGGAACTCACTTCACCTGTGAACTGTAAGTTCACTTTGTTGTCCTTCAGGTGTTTGATGAAGTCCCAGACTGACTCCTGAGACCCCTTCCAAATCATAAACAAATCATCTATGTATCGATGCCATGATATTACATTCGCCATCCACCCAGCATTTTCAGCCGACTATGCCACCTGCTTCTCCCACCAGCCCACGAATAAATTCGCGTAGCTGGGGGCGCAGCAGGTGCCCATGGCGGTCCCTGAGATTTGCCTGTAATAATCATCCTGAAATAGAAATATGTTGTTATTCAGGCAGAAATCTGTGAATTCCATTAACATTTGATCGTGTTCCACAAATTTTAACGGTCGATTATTAAGGAACGACTGAACTGCTTTTAGGCCATCTAGATGTGCTATGCTTGTGTATAGACTCGATATATCCAGCACTATCATTTGAAAGTCATATTCCCATTTCAATTTGTCTATATGACACAAGAAGTCCTTCGTGTCCTTAATATACGACGTCAATTCCGTCACAAATTGAAATAGAAAATGATCTGTGTACATTGATAAATGTTCAGTGAGACTCCCCTGTGATGAGACTATCGGTCTTCCCGGTGGGTGTTCTGCATCTTTATGGATTTTTGGTAGATGGTAGAAAGTGGGTATGATAGGGTTCAATTCAAGCATCGAAGGAATAAAAACTCATCAGTCTCAAGCATGCCTTTCTCATACCAACCACGTATTAGTGAGTGATAATCAACGATGCTGCGATTGTATTCTTCCTTTGTTATTTTACGATAACATTTTATATCCGATAGTTGTCTTAATGCCTCGGCACAATACTGTTCACGCGTTTGCAGTACAATATTACCACCTTTATCTGAAGGTTTACAGACAATGGAATCGTCCTCTTGTAATTTTTTAGATCTTGTTGTTGCTCCAAGGTGATATTCTTTGTACTTTTCCGTCCAGTTCTCCTTGTTCTTAAATGTAAAAGATCCTTGATCACAGCCTCAGCAAAAATATCAATTGCATCCATCAGCATTTGAGGTAAAAACTGTGATGTCGGTTTGAATGGACTTTGAGCGCTTCTCTGTTCGATCCCTACTATGGCTGTTCTCTGGGCCATGTCCATGGGAGTGACCATATCTCCTCCTTCTCCTGTCTGTAGACTTTCAAGAGTTTCCAGTGTCACAAGGTCCTCCCCTGTTAGAATGTCTGTCGGTATGGTTTTGGATTGTGTTTTTCTTGCTTTCACAGCCGATGTCTTGAGTTTAAAGAATTTATGTAATTTGAGCTTCCTTGTAAATGTGAAAAGGTCGATCCTTGTCTGGGTATATTCTAATTTGTTCTGTGGGCAAAATGTTAGTCCCAATTTCAGCACGGACTCCTCCACATTCGTTAATTTTTGGGGGTTAAATTAATGATGGTTAAGTTTTCTGTGGCTGTTTCCATTTGTTCACCTTTCTGCTTCTCTTAATCCGTGGTGACATGTTGTTGCCTCCGGTGCCACCCCACCCTTCTTGTCTTTTGGTGGCTCTTGCCTCTGGCGGTTTGCTTTTCCCTCCCCTTAGGCAAGACACGTGTATGAGGCGGAACTCCTCGTGAAAAGGAGTATTCTTGCTCTGATCCCCCAGAGTACTAGTGCTCTCTTCACCTGTTTGTTCATTGTCGGTCACATCCGATTCTGAAGTTTCTGTGCGTTCTTGGAGTGTCATTGCCTTTTTAGCAGTCAACTCCCTCCTTGGACCGTCACATTTTTTCGTGAAGGTTAGCACTCTTCCTTGTGCATAGTCCTTGGCGTCCCTTTCAAATTCCTCTTGTTTTCTTTGTTTTATTTTCTGCTCATATTTGATGAGTCGTTTTTTCATTTGTTCTTTCAGTTCTTCTTGTTTTGCTTTGTCTTCATCTTTTGATATTTCATTCTCCATCTCCTGTATCTCCTTCGGAGCGTTCTCTCGATCGCTCCGCACAAACTTCACTAAGATGACCAACATCCCTTTGCTAGAATCCGCAGTGTGTTCAGACCACTCCTCTAATAGGAGTGGGTCTGGATTTTCGTATGCTGGCACCGTGTAGATCCGTAGCCCTCTCGGGACTCGGTTTACATCAATGTAACTTTGGAGAGAGGTGGCCTCCCACCATTTTCGCGTCTCTCTTTCATAGAGTCTTTCTAAGGTGGTATATTTGGAGACTAGATTCGTGCTCGCTCTGGATGTATCCTTGTTTGAGTGTTCATCTGTTGGTAATCTCTTTTTGAAAATGTCCAATGCCACTTCGCGGCGCGCCGACTCACTAAACATTTTATAATGGTAGAATACCACAATACTCGTTGCCGCTGCACATCCACCCCCTCGTCCTGCTGCCTTACTCAGAGTAAGATTTACAGTGGTGCAATACCCTGCTTACCAAGTGAAAGCCCCACGGCACTCCCGTAGGTCTTCCTTCTTTCCGGTTGCCAACTTCCACTGCTGACTTGAAAGTCAGTCCTCGGCGGCATTGCTGCAGGTCATTAGATTAAAGCTCCCAGGCACCTTTTTCTATGCACTCACGGACGGGTGCTGTCATCACGGGGGTGTACCCGTGAAATCAAATAGACGCTCCTTTCCTTCTTTTCAATCAAGAAATAAGCACTCCCGGGGGTGGATATGTTCGTTGTTTATTATCAACGTGTGCAGGCACACAACAGACGCGTTTCGGCTGACGCCTTTGTCAATGTCGCCAAACGCGCCGAAAGCAGCAGATTTAAAACACAGTTTAGTCAAAATCAAAAAAGATGACACCTGTGCAGCCACTGAGCAAACCATCTTGTACAACCTGAGGAAGGAGGAAGCTGAAACGTTGTAGTGGAAATATATTTTTGTTCTTTGGTAAATCCATCTGTTTGAGTGACTTCTTTCTTGGATATTTTATTTCTTTGTCACTCATTGTATCCTGGGGATCCAGATTTTTGCCCTGGCTGGCTGTTGTTTTCTTGTGATCCTTCATCTCCAAGTATATATATATATTACCTACTGGCGGTCGCCAGTAGGTAGTTATAGTTAGGACCTATTTTCCATAGGAAATTCACAACATTCTATTTCCTGTAACTTTGGCGCCGGTTGATGAATCTTCGCGGCATTTTCAAAACTCGTGGGGCGCTCCGGTCCGCTCCTATCCTGAAAGTCTCGGGGTGATTCGTCAAGTGGGGGCCGAGAAAAAAGGGGGGTCCCAAAACATGTTTTCCCCATGCAATTTTCCATAGGAACCTTTAGTCGCAGCTACAGACCGAACTGCTGAACGGAATTACACCAAATTTGGCAAAAAGGTAGCCCTTGGTTCAGAGTTGTGCCTTTTGGTTAAATGGTGTAAATCCGTTCAGTAGTTCCTGAGAAATTTGAAAAAGAAAACATATATATCTGGGCAGAGCCTAACCACACATGTCATCGTGAGATCTGATTGGCTGTCAGCACTTCATCCTGGAATTGCTGGCAGCCATCTTGGGACCAATATAAATGATAGTACCCCATTGAAATGCATTGTAGTGAATCGAAGATTTTGAGGGTTACCAAAAGGAGAACTATAAAGGGTGATAACAGACTTTAGTTACATTAGAATTCATTTGTTGATGGTACCATACTAATTTCAGGAATTGTGTTGTGTTCTAAGGTGATTTTACCCTGTGAAAAACCTTCTGCTGGGATATCATGAATCATGTTTGAGAGAAAACTATTTTCACATGCTTGTCCCATACAGTTTTGGAAGGTGCTCCAGAAGCTAAAATGAGAGCATATTTTCTGTAAATTCACATTATCTTTCTCAGTCATGTGAGACTGAAGTCTGACATTCTCAGTAAAACATGTACATCCAACAAGGGCAGAGACTGTCAGTTGATTCCTTTGTGTTCTACTGCAGCTTCCCAGAGTGTTCTAAAGAACAACTAGAGTGCTAACAGCCTTACTTATGACAAAAGTATGGCACACCTGAAGTCATCTTGTTTGGAATAAACTGGTAACACTTAAAACATTTAATTTAAAAAGGAACAAAATGATGGGGTTCATTTTGTCATAGAAATTATGGTTAGTGCTGTAGAAAGAAAAATTAGGACATGTTTCAAGTGTGATCTCAAATATCTTCCTGTTATATTTCAACAGGAGCAGCCTGTCAGTTGATGCCTTTGTGTTCTACTGCAGCTTCCCAGAGTGTTCTAAAGAACAACTAGAGCGCTAACATTCTTACTTATGACAAAAGTATGGCACACCTGAAGCCATCTTGATTGGAATAAACTGGTAACACTTAAAACATTTAATTTAAAAAGGAACAAAATGAGGGGGTTCATTTTGTCATAGAAATTATGGTTAGTGCTGTAGAAAGAAAATTAGGACATGTTTTAAGTGAGATCTCAAATATCTTCCTGTTATATTTCAACAGGAGCAGCCTGTCAGTTGATGCCTTTGTGTTCTACTGCAGCTTCCCAGAGTGTTCTAAAGAACAACTAGAGCGCTAACAGTCTTACTTATGACAAAAGTATGGTACACCTGAAGCCATCTTGATTGGAATAAACTGGTAACACTTAAAACATTTAATTTAAAAAGGAACAAAATGAGGGGGTTCATTTTGCCATAGAAATTATGGTTAGTGCTGCAGAAAGAAAATTTAGGGCATGTTTTAAGTGAGATCTCAAATCCTCTTCTATTTCATTAGAAAATTCTGACATGCAGACTAAAACAATCACTTTCAATACCAGCAGTAGACTTCCAGTTAACTCCCTGGTGAGCAGTAGCTTTACTACAGTGATCTAATGAACAACTAGAGTGCTAACATTCTGAATTTATGGCAAATGTGTGACACATCTGAATGCCTTCTTGATGGAATCAAAGTAAAAACTGAAAGCATTTCCTACTGAGGAGACTGCAGTAAATGACGAAATTAGGAAACTTCATAACAAATAAGTCTCCCAAGATGGCCACCAGAGAAAAAAGAGCCCAAATGTAGCACAAATATCACCCAGATGTAGCCCACATATAGCCCAATGACAGAAGTGTGCAAAACACTTTTTATTTTTAGTTTCTGCAGTTTTATATAGTGCAAACTGGTCAGGTATTGGAGCGTTACATCTTACTTGGACCCCTTATTGCGTATTTTGCACGAAGTACATGAGATTGATCTTGCGAAACATTGAACTTTACGATTCTGTTAACCTGAAGTTGCTCTGAACCGGGCTTTGTAACCCCCGTTTTTACCTAATGGTTTTAATTCATTCTCACTGTATTGTATTAGGAAAGAGGATTTACTGTTTTTATGTACACTTTTATGATCTATGTTTCTAAATCAGATCAAATAAAGTTTAATGAATTCTATGGCAGGACGGAGGCGAGGATTATGCATATCTTTCCTCACTTTATTTGCATAGCAGTTCAAAGAAAACGTAACACAACAATCATTAAACAAAAGACTACACAACCCATGAACCATTAGGGAGGTAGTCTCCAAGGCAACTATAGTCCAATCATATCACAGTCCATCGTATATAATATTGTGACATCCCTTCCGCTTCCTCTTTCTTCACTGCTCGTCAGTTAAGTGCATTCCTTACATTCTTGGCTTAATCTGATGTTGTTGCTGTTTGTATAGCGGTTTCTTGTGCACGTTATTAGCATTATTGCCTTGGTATTGTTTCATATTCCCTACGCAGCAGGCTCTTGCCCGAGCGCGTTCTCCCCCTCGCAGTTTCTCCTGCTGTGTGCTCTGCGCGTGGTGAGATCCTGTCAGGCGCATCTGGTCCGAGCGAGGCAGCTCCGTCGAGCGCTCCCGCTGGTCTTTATGCGTTTTGGGAATCCGGTCACTCCTTTAGTGTCCGCTTGATTCCCGACCAACCCTCGCCTAATTTTGACACCGCTACGCGGTGATTTCCCCACACAGCCACGTTAGTGACCAGCGCCACCTGGTGGTGGTAATTGGTATTGCGCCTCAGTCTATTCTTATAACAGCTTCGGGGAAAGCCCAGCTGTTGGAGCACCGGCGAAGGGGCTGTCTTAAGGATTTTGAGGGCATTTGTTCTGTGCTCACACCCTCTGCTATCATGTCTTCTCCAGAAGACCATTTTTACTCCTCCTACCAGGAAGTGGAGGAGGAATGGCCCCCAACTTCTCCCTCCAGCAGTGGACCAAGCCCTCTCTCTGGCTATTTCTAGGGCGCTGGCTCCTCTTAGGGATCAGGTTGATAAGCTGGCAAAAAGCATCCCTGGGGTGTTCAGTGGCCCAGATCTGGTGGTGGCGGGTCCAAGTAGCTCCCAGATGGGGAATAAAAGGGCCGTTAAGCATAACGCGGGCACTTGGAAGGATTTGATAAACTTACGGAGACCTTCCTCAAGAGTGAGCAAATGCTAATACATGCACCCTGCCGGGAGGAGGAGGGGCCCGGAGAAAATTGCGTCACTGTCACCACTATTGTAGACCCCGACGGCGGGTTTCCCTTAGAGGGAGAGGGTATATGGGAGGACGATTTCTCCTCCAATGAGGATAAGGACTCGGGCGTCCCTGGCGTCCAGAGTCCCACTCCTCTCAGTCCCCGGTTGGGGACGGGGTCCACTCGGACATGTTCGAGCCTACCCAAATTTACTATCCTAGGTCGGCAGAGTGGACACCTGACGCCAAAGTGGCAGAGTATGTGGTGGGGAAAATCCATCAACCCCTTGAAAGGGAGGTCAGGAATAGGATGAGGGGAGAATGCCCCAGGCCTCACTGAAGGGGAAGGTGGCACACATGCCTGAAAATGATGAGAAACTATGTACTTTTTTCTCCAAGTATATGAGGGATCCCAAGAAAGGAATTGATAGGTCTTGGACGTGGTAGGGCCCTTGACCCAAATTATTCAATTGACGGAGCGTTCCAAAGAGTCAGGATCCCCTTTGTCCACGGATATTGTGGCTGGTTGGGCGCACTACCCTAAACCCTAAAACACTACCCCCTCCACTACCCAAACACCGCTGCACTATCCTAAACCCTAAAACACTACCTCCAGCACGACACCCTACACTACCCAAACATAACTGCACTACCCTAAACCCTAAAATACTACCACCAGCACAACTCCCTACACTACCCAAACACCACTGCACTACCCTAAACCCTAAAACACTACCCTCAGCACGACTCCCTACACTACCCAAACACCACTGCACTACACTAAACCCTAAATATACCCCCAGCATGACCTCCCACACTACACAAACACCACTGCACTACCCTAAACCCAAAAAACACTACCCCCAGCATGACCCCCTACACTACCCAAACACCACTGCACTACCCTAAACCCTAAAACACTAACCCCAGCACGACCCCCTACACTACCCAAACACCACTGCACTACCCTATACCCTAAAACACGACCCCCTACACTACACAAACATGACTGCACTACCCTAAACCCTAAAACACTACCCACAGCATGACCCCCTTCATTACACAAACACCACTGCACTGCCCTAAACCCTAAAACACTACCCCAGCACTACCCCCTACACTACCCAAACACCACTGCACTAACATAAACCCTAAAACACTACCCCCAGCACAACCCCCTACACTACACAAACACCACTTCACTACCCTAAACCCTAAAACACTACACCCAGCACGACTCCCTACACTACCCAAACACCACTGCACTACCCTCAACCCTAAATCTACCCCCAGCATGACCCCCTACACTACCCAAACACCACTGCACTACCCTAAACCATAAAACACTACCCCCAGCATGACCCCCTACACTACACAAACACCGCTGCACTACCCTAAACCCTAAAACACTACCACCAGCATGACCCCCTACACTACTCAAACACCACTGCACTACCCTAAACCCTAAAACACTACTGCAGCACGACCCCCTACACTTCCCATACACCACTGCACTACCCTAAACCCTAAAACACTACCCCCAGCACGACCCCCTACACTACTGCACTACCCTAAACCCTAAACCACTACCCCCAGCACGACCCCCTACACTACCCAAACACCACTGCACTACCCTAAACACTACCACCAGCACGACTCCCTACACTACCCAAACACCACTGCACTACCCTAAACCCTAAAACACTACCCCTAGCACGACCCCTACACTACCCAAAAACCACTGCACTACCCTAAACCCTAAAACACTAACCCCAGCATGACCCCCTACACTACCCAAACACCACTGCACTACCCTATACCCTAAAACATGACCCCCTACACTACACAAACACGACTGCACTACCCTAAACCCTAAAACACTACCCACAGCATGACCCCTTCACTACACAAACACCACTGCACTGCCCTAAACCCTAAAACACTACCCCAGCACTACCCCTACACTACCCAAACACCACTGCACTAACATAAACCCTAAAACACTACCCCCAGCACAACCCCCTACACTACACAAACACCACTGCACTACCCTAAACCCTAAAACACTACCTCCAGCACGACTCCCTACACTACCCAAACACCACTGCACTACCCTAAACCCTAAATCTACCCCCAGCACGACCCCCTACACTACCCAAACACCACTGCACTACCCTAAACCATAAAACACTACCCCCAGCATGACCCCCTACACTACACAAACACCACTGCACTACCCTAAACCCTAAAACACTACCACCAGCATGACCCCCTACACTACTCAAACACCACTGCACTACCCTAAACCCTAAAACACGACCCCCTACACTACCCATACACCACTGCACTACCCTAAACCCTAAAACACTACCCCCAGCACGACCCCCTACACTACTGCACTACCCTAAACCCTAAAACACTACGCCCAGCACGACCCCCTACACTACCCAAACACCACTGCACTACCCTAAACCCTAAAACACTAACCCCAGCACGACCCCGTACACTACCCAAACACCACTGCACTACCCTATACCCTAAAACACGACCCCCTACACTACACAAACATGACTGCACTACCCTAAACCCTAAAACACTACCCACAGCATGACCCCCTTCATTACACAAACACCACTGCACTGCCCTAAACCCTAAAACACTACCCCAGCACTACCCCCTACACTACCCAAACACCACTGCACTAACATAAACCCTAAAACACTACCCCCAGCACAACCCCTACACTACACAAACACCACTTCACTACCCTAAACCCTAAAACACTACCCCCAGCACGACTCCCTACACTACCCAAACACCACTGCACTACCCTCAACCCTAAATCTACCCCCAGCATGACCCCTACACTACCCAAACACCACTGCACTACCCTAAACCATAAAACACTACCCCCAGCATGACCCCTACACTACACAAACACCGCTGCACTACCCTAAACCCTAAAACACTACCACCAGCATGACCCCCTACACTACTCAAACACCACTGCACTACCCTAAACCCTAAAACACTACTGCAGCACGACCCCCTACACTTCCCATACACCACTGCACTACCCTAAACCCTAAAACACTACCCCCAGCACGACCCCCTACACTACTGCACTACCCTAAACCCTAAACCACTACCCCCAGCACGACCCCCTACACTACCCAAACACCACTGCACTACCCTAAACACTACCACCAGCACGACTCCCTACACTACCCAAACACCACTGCACTACCCTAAACCCTAAAACACTACCCCTAGCACGACCCCCTACACTACCCAAAAACCACTGCACTACCCTAAACCCTAAAACACTAACCCCAGCATGACCCCCTACACTACCCAAACACCACTGCACTACCCTATACCCTAAAACATGACCCCCTACACTACACAAACACGACTGCACTACCCTAAACCCTAAAACACTACCCACAGCATGACCCCCTTCACTACACAAACACCACTGCACTGCCCTAAACCCTAAAACACTACCCCAGCACTACCCCTACACTACCCAAACACCACTGCACTAACATAAACCCAAAAACACTACCCCCAGCACAACCCCCTACACTACACAAACACCACTGCACTACCCTAAACCCTAAAACACTACCTCCAGCACGACTCCCTACACTACCCAAACACCACTGCACTACCCTAAACCCTAAATCTACCCCCAGCACGACCCCCTACACTACCCAAACACCACTGCACTACCCTAAACCATAAAACACTACCCCCAGCATGACCCCCTACACTACACAAACACCACTGCACTACCCTAAACCCTAAAACACTACCACCAGCATGACCCCCTACACTACTCAAACACCACTGCACTACCCTAAACCCTAAAACATGACCCCCTACACTACCCATACACCACTGCACTACCCTAAACCCTAAAACACTACCCCCAGCACGACCCCCTACACTACTGCACTACCCTAAACCCTAAAACACTACGCCCAGCACGACCCCCTACACTACCCAAACACCACTGCACTACCCTAAACCCTAAAACACTACCCCCAGCACGACCCCCAACACCACCCAAACACCACTGCACTACCCTAAACCCTAGAAAAGAAACCCCCACCCCATGCCCAATCCCCCTTACCTCTCACTCCTCATGGTTCCTCTCTCCTCGTGGTTCCTGCTTCACGTCATCTCTGAGGGGCGGTGCACGTCGTTGCGAGGAAACGGAACAGCCTCTGTTTCCTTACAACGACATGGATCGGCTACATGTTTTTTAGAACGCATGGTCATTTACCATACATACCTTTACAACAAAATTCGTTGTAAAGGCATGCGTGGTAAATGACCATGCGTTCTAAAAATGTGTAGTAATGACTTCGTGATGTACAACGCATGCGTGGTAATGCATGCGTTGTAATGGTATCGCAAAGTAAAAAAGTCGTTGTAACGGCTGTTTACCGATCGAAGCTGGCCCCTGTTCTTCAGTGAGATGTTTATTTGATTAATTAGGAGGAAGGAATGTGTTTTTTTTACCGAAAAGTGCATTCCCGGCTGTTCTATTGTGAAAGTGTCCGCGTGGCCTGGTTTCACTTCCGGTGAGAGAGTGGAAGAGTCTGTTTGGATTTAAAGGAGTTCTGTTGTTGGACGGGGCCGGCGCGACATGTCATCAGAAAACATAGCTAATGGAAAGCGTCCTCCCTGAAGTGTGGAGCAGTGCCATGAGAGGTCAATGAGTGTGCGTCCCACCGCAGTATGACCGTACCGCGTGACCCATGTGCCGCCTCCAGGGTACGGGAGGCAGAAGCGGCATCGCAGGTCCTCTTGAAGACCGTTGTAGCACTAATTCTACATTTTGGTACTAGGACATTTTAACTTCGTTGTTCCTGCCAGATACAAAGAGAAGATCCTGTGTTATTCAGTGCCCTCGTTACCTTTTTTGTGGGTTGTGGTGCTTGTCACTTTGCTGCCCCGCCGGTGCACACGACTGGGCACCCCACCTCATGTGCCATCTGCAGGGCCTCTGCCCTCGGATCACTGGTTTCGGTTTCTGGAGTGGCAACATAAACAGTTGCTCCCAAAGGACTAGCCTGAACACTTAGGTGAATATCCCCTGCACCAGCATTCCACAGAAATTCTTTCCTAGCTCTCCCACGTCAACGAGCACGGCTCCGCTCGCGACACCGTATGACGTCATCGGAGCCATAAGAGGACCTCGTCGGCGTGCTGACGTCAGTTCCACCCATTTTTTCCGTGCCACCGAGGCAAACAGGGGACCGAGACATTTTCACATGTATACATAGTATAATAAATATATATATATTCACTGAAAAAACCATAGGTTTCAGGCACGTTATAGTTAGAAATTAGCATTTAAAAACCTTAGAAATTCACTGAAAAAACCATAGGTTTCAGGCACGTTATAGTTAGAAATTAGCATTTAAAAAACCTTAGAAATTCACTGAAAATACCATAGGTTTCAGGGGCGTTATAGTTAGTTGGACATTTCACTCGTACAAAACCATAGAAATTCCCCGGTTATAGTTAGTTCAGCTAACTATAACTCGCGCTGCCCGCAATGCACTGCTGATGACGTCACATATTACATCACTCATGACATGGTCAGTGACATCACTCATGACATCACTGATGACATCTCAAATGACATCACTGATGACATCACTGATGACATCATCCAGTGAATGTGTGTTTTTCTGAAAATTAAATATGTTTTATATATGTATATCTCAAGGTCGATGGAAGAATAAATGGGTATATAAGTGTCTAAATGGATGATTTATTTTTGTAAAATTGATTGTATAACTGACTAAGTGTATCCTAGTGAATACATGCGTTAGTGAGTAATGTTTAAATATGAAAATATCTGTATCAGTCTCTCACTTTGTGTATAAGTGGCTGCATGGGTTGGTGAGTAGCTACATGAGTGTCTATATGGGTTATTAGTTGGTTTTTTGAGTATCAGTATGAGTGTCTGAGTGTCTGTATGGTTCGGTGGGGGTATTACTTAGTGCATAAATGCATGAATGAGTGACTCACTGTTTGTATGTGTTGAAGACAGCATGTGTGCAGGACTGTATAGGTGGATGAGTATGAGTATGGGTGTGTTAGTGAGTGAATGACTGTCTCAATAGTGTCTTTATGAGTAACTACATATGTTTTAAACTAGTATATGTGAGTATTGGTGTATATAAGTGAGTATATGTGAGAGTGAGAGATTGGAAGAGTTCCTGTACAAATAAGTAGGTGTTTCTATAAGTGATTGTTTAAGAGAGTAAGGGGCCGATTCTGATGCGGGTTGGAAAAGCTTCCCGACCGAAACGGTTGGGAAATGGTGTCCGACCCACTCGGATCGGGAAAGTCCGACCGGCGGAATAGGATGCATCCGGATGCTTCCAGATACGATTTGGTTGAACTCCCATTGACTTCAATGGGAACATTTGTTCCTAACCGCATCAGAATTGGGCCCTCGGTCGGGAAGACACGTTCCCGATCCGATTTGGAAGGAGCAAATGCCGTTAGGAGGCCTTCCTAACCGCATCAGAATCAGGCCCTCGGTCGGGAAGCTTTTCCAACCCGCATCAGAATCGGGCCCTAAGTATGTGTAAGTTTCTGTAGAAGTAAGTGTGGTAGTGTGTGTATAACTGTATATGCAAGTAAATGGATGTTTGATACTTTGTTTGCATGTGTGACTATGTGTGTGAGTAACTATGGATGAGTGGCGGTGTGTAACAGGATGTATAGGTGTATGAGTACATATGATGAGTGAGTACATGTATGAGTGACTGTATAGGGACTGTTGGTGAATGAGTGGATGTGTGTGTAGATCTTGGAATTACTGAATAGGTGTGTTGTAACTGGTATTGGTATGTCCATTGTTTTGAAAATGTTAGTTTGTATTTTTGAGTGTGTGTATCAAAGGTTATATTAGGGTGAGAGGAGGTCTGCCACTCTATCACAAGGATGATGTCATCAGTGATGTCATCAGTGATGTCATTTGAGATGTCATCAGTTATGTCATGAGTGATGTCACTGACCATGTCATGAGTGATGTAATATGTGATGTCATCAGCAGTGCATTGCGGAGCACGCGAGTTATAGTTAGCTGAACTAACTATAACAGGGGAATTTCTATGGTTTTGTACGAGTGAAATGTCCAACTAACTATAACGCCCCTGAAACCTATGGTATTTTCAGTGAATATATATATATGTATATATATATGAAGACAAATCCCGAATGGCACCACTCCTCCACGGCACACAGACAGGTACAGACCACTCAGGGGACGAAAAATGGTATATGAAGTGCTTTATTTAGTTAGCATGACTCCAGCAACCAGTCAATCCTGGCCAGTGCCTCAGCATGACGCGTTTCGACAGAACAACTCTGTCTTGTTCATATATATATATATATATCGCTGATCCCTGTGCACCAGCCTGGCGCACTCTCGAACGGTGCCTGTCACGGCGGGGGTGCTCCCGTCTTCGTATACAGCTCACACTGCCACTAGGTAATCGTACCTTTCCACAGAAGACAGCACTCAGGGGGAGAGTTCAAAATTTTATTCACAGGAACTCGGGGCGCACAGACGCGTTTCGGCAACAGCCTTTGTCGATGTGTGCAAACATTTAAATGAATCTGAGACACAGCAATGGCACTCGTGATCAAGGGACTTGGTCCCGAAACGCGTCGAGAGGTGTCTTGAATCTGCCAAATAAATAATTTTGCTGAAAGCTTTGGTGTCCGCGGCTGCTGTTTTGGCAAATTCAGCGTAGAATTGTGTATATATATATATATATATATATATATATATATATATATAAATATTCGTGCTCAAACTTCCTATCTGCCGATCCTTGGCAGAATCACCAGGCACGGACCTCAGTCAAACTCGCAAGAAGACTTTAAACAATGAAGTCTTGTGGAGAAAGCAGTGTAGTTTATTAAAAGTAAACCACAAGATTAAACAGGCATAATGCCCTCCATGACACGTTTCGCTCGCCACACGCGAGCTTGATCACATGATACGCCACGTATCCAGGGAACTCATTTAAAAACCAAAATGTGCACTAATAACTGTAAAAACAAACTCACCAAGAAAGTGGACATGGTAAACAGACTACAAACAATAGAAATAGCAGCACAGTAAGACACTAATGATATAGAAATACACTTCCCTTTACAACAGTACTAGCAATGTGCAAATACGCAAAATGTCAAGATATCAAATATATAATGTCTGTAAAGTTACAGCATTAAAATGATGAATATAAATATACATCGCATCTATAAAGTGCAAATGCATACTACAAGAAGAAAAGGGAACAAGTTATAACATG
Organism: Calotriton arnoldi; assembly: GCA_963921515.1. Lineage (NCBI taxonomy): Eukaryota > Metazoa > Chordata > Amphibia > Caudata > Salamandridae > Calotriton > Calotriton arnoldi. The sequence goes on from CAWUFW010006458.1 coordinate 681,008, forward strand.
TCATATCAGCATGTAGTGCCTACTGATTTACATCATACTACATGTGCATATAGGCAACATTTTCAAAGATTGACTGATAGGCTTGTAACAATACCGTAGAAAGAATGTTACAAAGTACATTTGTATAGAGTATATACATTAGCCACCTATTGTGTACGAATCCTCAGACTCACATTTAAATAAAATCCTATAATTTAGGGCAAAGATGTGCCAATATACGATAGGACTCGGAGAATGGCATATAAAACCGATGTTAAAATTACAGTTGCATATGAGAAAATAGACATAGTCCAATAATAGGGACATAAAGTGCTAGTGCAAAATTAGTCTAAAATTTTTCTCAAAATAATTCACTGATAATAGCTGCCTAAAGAAATTCAATACTTTCAGAGTCAAAGCCAATAATAATGCCTATAGTTCAGTATATATCAAATCCAGTCTGTAACAATAACTAGCATTAATAAAGTGCAATGTGACTAAGTGAAAGTGCAAATAGTGCTGTGCAAATCTTACAATCAATAGCAGCTTATCAAGATTATTGAGGCCTAAATCATTCAAAAGTGCAAGTGCCAAAAACATTGAAAAGTTCACAGAAATAGCCTAAAATAGAGAGATACGAGCTAGGTATAAGCATAACAGAGCAGAACATTACATATATATATATATAAATTGTGCAAATCTTCGCTCATGTGCAGGTCATTTGGAATTTTTGTGTCGAGGGCTAAAATAAAGTGAGTTTCACGTTGGCGAAGCATTTTTCTCGGTTTCTCCCCCGTCCGGGGATGGGAACAGCGCCTAAAACAGTGTACTCTAAATCTTTCAGTTTATTTTGATGAACTAGTTTTAAATGCCTAGCTACAGGATAATTAGGGTCAGAATTAACAATGGCCCTCACATGCTGAAGAATCCTTTTATGCACAGGGAGCTTTGTGCTTCCTATATACTCAAGGCCACACGTGCACCTTAGTTTATATATAGCAAATTCAGTGCGGCAGGTAAGATGTTCCCTGATTTCAATTCTTATCTCACTGAAAGCAGTTACATAATAGGTTAAATTCGTCGCAAAGGTGCAAGCACAACATGAGTTACATTTAAAGACACCCATTTTAGTGAGCCAAGTATTTTTAGGTGTCACTTCAGGCATAGATTTAACTAAGGCATCCCTCATTGAGGGTGCCCTTCTGAAAAGTGATAGATGGCAAAGTTGGTAGGATGGGGCCCAAAGTAATGTCAGTGAGTATGATAGGCCATTCTGAATAGATGATCTTACGTATTTTTTGTTCTTGTTGACTATACCTAGTAATCAGTCGAATTGTACGCTCATCATTGTTGGTATTATCAGTAATAATGACTGAGCTAGTGGCGTCTTTATGTTTAGGTTTTAGTATGTCCATTCTAGGTAAATTGTTTGCTTTTGTTAATGCTTGGATCAGGTGAGATTTCCTGTACTCCCGGTCCAAAAACCGACATAATGCTTCGCGCTGACAGTCTTCAGAAACAGCATCCGGACTACAAATTCGGCAAATACGCACAAACTCTCCGTATGGTATGCTCTTAATGAGATGGCGTGGATGCGAACTGTCAGCGTGTAAAATCGAGTTTCCTGCAGTGGACTTGCAATGGAGCTTAGTGTGGATTTTCCCTTCACTGATGTAAACTGAGACGTCAAGAAATTCTACATTTGAACTGTCTATAGTGGCAGTGAATTTAAGATTTAATTCATTAGAATTAATAGCTGTGACAAAATCAATAGCTGTCTCTCTTGTTCCATCCCAAATCAAACATATATCATCTATGTAACGCCAATAGTGTATTACGTGCTTGTACCATTCTCTGTGCTTGGCCATGAGGACACACCTCTCCCACCAGCCAACATGCAAGCATGAATAGCTGGGGGAGAAGCATGCCCCCATAGCCACACCTCTCAGTTGTTGGTATATCTCTTGATGGAATACAAAGTAATTGTTCAACAAGCATGATTCTATCATTTCAATAAGCATACAATTATGATCTTTCATATTGATTTCTCTGTTCTCTAGAAAATACTTAGTTGCAGCAAGGCCATCAACATGGTTAATGCTTGTATATAACGACTCAATGTCCATAACCACAAGCAAATAGTTAGGTTGCCACACCACCTCATTGATCTTGGTCAGAAAATCTGTAGTATCTTTTATGTATGAAGGTAAAGAAACAACATGAGGCTGCAGGAAATAGTCGACATATTTTGATAGATTTTCATTCATATTTTTCTGGGCTGAAATAATAGGGCGTCCTGGTACTGGTATAGTCTTTTTATGAACTTTAGGCAGAAAATATAACATAGGGGTGACAGCAGTCGCCAGTAGGTAGTTATAGTTAGGCCCTTGTTTCTATTCAAAAAAGCGTTTCTTCCTTTGCCAATATCTTTGGCGCTGTTTGACGAATCTTCGCGAAAGTTTCAAAACTAATGGCCCACGCACTTTAGCTGCAGTGTTGAAAATTTCGGGGTGATTCATCAAGCGGGGGCTGAGAAAATGGGGGGTCCCAAAACGCTTTTTCTCCTTGCTAATTTCCATAGGAAACTTGAGACACGGATACAGCCCGAATTGTTGAACAGAATTACAGCAAATTTAGCAACAAGCATTTGCAATGCAATAGGTCTCGCATTTGCAAGAGTTAAAGCTATTGGCATTGTAAATAATAATGCCTTTTATTAAAACAAACACATAAATAAAAAGCATTGTCATTTACAATGCCAATAGCTCAAACTCTCGCAAATACGAGACCTAGTGCATTGCAAATGTTTGTTTAACTGATATGTTAATACAAGAATAATTAAAATGCTTTCCTTTTAACACAATCAACCCTGGCTGGACATCAATCAACGTTTCTGGAGTGGGATGACTTGGATTTACACCGCATTTGGTTTTGTTGGCAGGCTTCCAGAGAGCGTGCCTTGATTTCTGGAGCACAGCTTCCAGGGGAGCACCAGGTGAACTATGAGGGCCCTGGTGAATTACTGCAGACCCTGCATTCAGTATCCAGGGTGGGGCTGTTCCGATTCTGGCATTGGTGGGTGCTCCCTGGGAAACCACCGGATCTGGCATACAAAAATAACACCCGAACAGAACGTATGGAAACTATAGCATGTTTATAGAACACGTAGCGTGTGCTACAGAGGAGAACTCTTCTGATGTACCACAGGCGAGGGTACAGAGGCATTCAATGAGCAGGACTCTTACCCGGTACTACAAGAAGCCCTGGGTGAAGATAGGGTACCGAAGTAAGAAAGGACAGGCTGAAACAACACTAAACGCTCTTCGCTCCTGTGTCTTTTCTGCCCACCCCTCCCCTGCCTCACCCCATTGCAGGAGATAACGGGACGGTGGCTGCACGTCAGCCGTGAAGAGGGAGCCGGTCCCTGGGCATGGAGATAAGAGACTGCCAACGTGATGAGATCTTTAGCTGCATAGATTTCGAAGTTCGGGGAAATCAGCACAAGAAACAAAGGGTGGGCTAGAGAGAGAAGCGGAGCAGAAGAGCGCGGGCGCATGGGGACAGGGAGTGCGGAAAGCATGCAGTAGAGTGCAGCCGCACAGAGGCAGAGCGGGGGATGAGTGTGGAGAAAGAGAAGACAAGGGGGAGGGAACAAGGCTAAAGATCAGGATCAGGCAAAGAGCTTGGAGAGTGAGAAGCCGAGATGGGGGAGACAAGAGTGTGGAGCCGACAAAGCGTGGCCCCGGGGCTATTTTCCAAATGGTAGGGGGCCCACGTGGCCCCTCCTGGAGCCGTAAATGTCCCTGGGGACCATCACCTCCCAGGGCCGGCTCCAGCAATATCCCGGGGTGCCCAATCCCAGGACATTGCAGTTTGCTATGGGATGGTGGGAGCATTGCTCCCACCATCCCTTAGCAAACAAGTGCTCTTCTTTGAACAAGCAAGAGCATTGTGGAGCACTTTAATTTTTACCCCCAGGGAGCTGAAGTCTCCTTGGCTGCTGAGGGCCTTTAGGGGACAACTAGCCCACCTGTTACCTCCAGTAACCCCCACAAGGTTGGATTGCTGAGAGGTGGTCAGAGGGCATGCCCGTTTTTGTACCACTCTGCAAACGTGCCTCTCGGTGCACTGCTGGAAGGCCCTTCCTGCACAAAACCAATCCTGCCTACAGTGCAGGCACGCCTGCACCATGACACAAGGGTGCCTGCATTGGTAGAAGGCAGAACATTGTGCGCCAGCACAAGGAAAGGACAGGACTGCGCCGTATAACGTTAAATATGGCACATTCCTGCCTTTTCCCTTTCACGCAGCACAGCACAGTTGCTTGCTGGGTTGGGCTGCGTGAAAGTATGATAAATCTGGGTCTCAGTGTATAATAATGGTGAAAAGTTACAAGCCTCTACTAGATTAACTGGACCTTGGGGGAAAGTAGCAAGTGGCAATTCTTCCATAGAGTATAATTGTGCAAAATGCTGCTCTCACTTAAACGGTTCTATGTGATGTGCAGCACTCCCATGGGCAATGATGTGCCAAAATAACACCATATCCCTACGTTTAGAAGCCTCAAGTAAATGTGACCAATTGTCTTCCTCCTAGTTGGATTTGCTAGTACACAATATCTTGTAGTACTTGTCGCTCACTTCTTTAACTCTTTCTTAGATGCCTTGCTCAACAGCTTTAATTATTAAAGATTTAGGGGCATATTCTCAAGGAGCCATTGCCGATTTATCGGCACTTTAGTGCCGCAAAAGTAGTGATAGACTTATCGCCTCATTCAAAAGCTGGTGCAAACTGCCGACATCGCCAGTTTTCCCGTGATAGCTGCCGCAAAACACATAGCCACGGATGAGAGCGACAATTAACGCTAATGATATGCAGAGTAGGCGTTCCCGTGCAAAAACACCCAAAAACACCACTTCGCGATATTCTCAACAACAAGCCAGATCTGCGATGCCGGACAAAAACAGGCGATAAGGCGCGTTAGCAGCAGGTATCCAACACCTGCCTCTCACTGGTGTCAAGCAGGACGACAACCTGCAGCATGAAAGGGAGCCCAGCCTAGAGCCACATCTGAAGACCAACACATGTCATGGAGCCACTGATCATGCAGCTGGGAGACCCAAGAGGGCCACAACACCCACCGCAACCACCCCCGGACCCTCCCCCCCAGGTCATGAAGTCCAGCAGTCAACGGTAGTGGAAAAACAGAACTTTATTACAAATACATAAACAACAAGACGAAAAGCTCAGCCAAAGCGTTCCATTCCCAACGGGGAACTTCACCAGGGCAACGTGTGGATCCAAAAACTGTAAATGCTGCGGGAACTCCCCAATACCATTCCACATCCCGAAATCAGTAGTCAGAAACCTGTTGGAGAAATGGTGACAATGGTCAAGCGTCCTCATAGTCACAAACGTAACCTGGCACAGTGTATTGCACTTGGACAAACTGGAATGCATACAGGTACGATGAATCCAGTCCAAACACACTGGAACAGAAGTCCGTGTACACGTAACCTCCGCAGGAAAGAAAAGGAAGGTGACGACCACACAAACATATGTAACAGTCTCATCATGCAGGACTCATCATACCTGTAAACATCACGGTTTGTATCATCTTGATACCCCTGCACCTTCACTACCCCCACGCTATGCATGAACAGCTGGAGACCATGCAAGGGAACTACGCCATAGCTGCCTTACCGCACGTGTCGGGGGCAATTGACTGCACACATGTACCACTTGTGCCCCCTGCCAACCCTGCACACAACAATCGCCACAGAAAGCACATGCATTCCATCAATGTGCAGGCGATAGTGGACCACCGGGGACAGCTCCCCAATGTCGTCACCAACTTCACAGGCAGTGTGCATGATACATACATCTTCCGACAGTCCATCATCAACCAGCGCTTCCAGGATGGCACCCATGGCAATGCACTGCTCATTTGTAAGTACTAACTGAACACACCACACACCTCAACTCTACAACCACACAACTCACAACTGTGGGAGAGCACACATAACAAAATCACATACAACATGCCAAAGAACAGGCCCAACTACTGGACACGACAACACAAGTAACCGTGGTAACAGGGGACAGACATGTAGACAAACCATCCACAAAGGCAGAGCCCCTCTGCCACACAATTGCAGAATGTGGGGAGAGGTGGGAACCGAGAATGTGCAAAGGAGGCAAGTGCCCCAGCAATAAGAAAGGACACAATGCCAAGTGTGGCAGAGATGTGCTAGACAGACTGCAGTATGCAGAGCACAGACAGGTCCATGTGGACATCTACTGCTGGTGTATGCAGTGTAGTGGACAGTGGGACAGTGGACGCAAACAGGTTACCCCAGGCAGTGTGGAAGACCTTGGACATGTAGCCATGTGGTCCCCCCCTGTAAGCCTGAGCGGAGCAGCCTTGGCCGGCGTATGTCGCGAATGAATAGCCCGGGGCCCGGGGCGTGGTCCACTTCTGGGATGGCCACCACAGTAACTACTGCATGTGCCCCTGTGTCTGCCATATTGTGACCATAGGCCTACACACACGTGCCGGACCACATTCAACGGCCGTATTCACACTGGAGACGAGGTGACTACGTCCCAAGCCAACCCGCGCACTTCACGTCAGCGCATGCAGGGTCATGTCTGCCAGGGCGGCGCCCCCCACCCAGCCACATGGCTACCGCCATGACCGGTGGTGCCTGCACGATCCTGTGCGCCTGCTGCACCCCAGCCCTGGTCCCCAGACCGGTCCACTGCCCAAGGATGACTGCCCGCCCCTGCGCACCCAGGCCTAAATGCTCACCTGCAGCCACCGGCGTGTCTCCAAGAGGGCCCTCCACGTGCCGGTGCAACCTCCTCAGCCGGTTGCTGGTTTCCACGCCACAGGCCTCCAGCGCACCCTGCGGCCCCGCACCGTGGAGTCATGTGTGTGCTGACTGCTGCCTGCGCGTACACTGCGGTCCAGCAGGGCACACAGTTCAATTCGAGTCTTGATTCGCTGGACGCCGTATCGAGGCCAACGCATCATCGCAGGCTGCACACCCGCTCAGCTCTTTAGGTGGGCCTAACTCAGTGCAACGCAAGTCATCGCCACGTGGCGGTAGGCCCGTGCCGGGCGCAGGCTATTGGGTCCCACTAACTCTGTGCAACGCAAGTCATCGCCACGGCCCGTGCCGGACGCAGGCCATCGGGTGCCACTAACTCAGTGCAATGCAAGTCACGGCCCCCTCATGATTGAGTCTCGTGGTGCGGACACCATCATGTCACCTCCGGCAGTGGGGGATGTGCTGTGGTGGGCCCCTTATATTGGCAGGGTCACATGTCCTGTGATGCCTGTGCTGGATGGGTGTGGTGTGGGTGTAAACCAGCCCTCAGGGAGTGGCTGTGGCATGCTGACAACTAGACCAGTGACCAGCAGATCACTACGGGGAAGACCTGGGACATGTAGCTGTGTCGTCACCCCCTGTGAGCATAAGCAGAGTGGGCTGGCCTGGCGTATGCCAGCCCAGCGTAGGGGTGTGAACGATTAGCCCGGGGATCTGGGCGTGGTTCAGTTCTGGCCTGGACAAGGAAGTAACCATTGCGTGTGTCTCCGTTGTAGTGTCTGCGCCACCCGGACCGCAAACGGCAATGTTGCACCATGTGACCCAAGCCCCACAACATGTGCAAAATGGACGTGAGGGCGAATCAGTGACCCGACATTCATCCATACTGTCATACTTGAAGGTTCATAGACATGACACATCTGTGTGAATTTGAATGTTTTATTCACATTCATTGGAGCATAGCAGCTGGAGCAGTACAGAGCCATGCACACCCCACTTGACATTGTTGCCCCGTGGAGGGCCAGCCAGAGTCCATTAGGGAAGGACAAGTTCATCGGAAGAGGAAGAGATCAGTCCGCATTCTGATTGCTGTGTCATTGGTAACCAAACAGTACATGGCAGTCCATGTCGAGGTCCAAGGTGAGTGCCGCAGAGTGCATCTGGGGACAGTGGAAGGTGATGATGCAGAGGGCCGAACGAAGCAGAAACAGGCCATATGGCGGAGATGAATGCTACCGCCTCCTCCTCACCACTAAGGCAGATTCATCCGCATCTTCGTCCTCTGATGTGTGATGTGCCTCACCTGGCGGTGGTGGTGTTTTGGCTGCAGCACTGTGTGGCACTGACACATCAGGGGACGGAGGTGAATTGTCGGCCGCACTGTGTGGGAGTGACACATCAGGTGCCTGAGGTGGAATGTCTGCCGCACTGTGGGGCACTGACACATCAGGGGGCGGAGATGTGGATGGTGTAGGAGCAGCAGCATTCATCTGTGCCAGGCCTTGTGGCAGCAATGCCATGATGAGGATCTGCAGGGCATGGTAGATCCCAGCCACATCTCGCTGATGTGCAGCCGTGGCAGCCATCCTTTCCACTTCCATCGGCACCATGTCCTCCATGAGCCTCCGCATCTGTCCCATCTGTGATCGCTGGAGCCACTCTGACTAGACAGGTGTTCTTGTCTCCGAGTCAGGACTCCAGCGATGTCAGCCAGGGCTCATTGGAGACCATGGAGCAGACTGTGGGTGTCCGTTAGGGACTGTAAGTGGTCTCTGATGGGACGTAGACACCCATGGATGGCATCTAGTTTGGCTGCCATGAGGTCGAACCCCACCTGCACCTGATCAGCCATCTCCTTCTGGCCCTCTAACACACGGCATTGGAAGGCCATGTGTTGCTCGTAGGGGGCCTGGGAGCCAGCCGGGGTGGTGGGAGCCTCCAGCTGTGTGGTCTGTGCAGGGGGTGGGGTCTCCTCGATGCAGCTGGGCTGCCCTGCTCCTGGGGGTGGGGTGCCGAAGCTGTCGATGAGCTCCTGGAGGGCGTCGGTGTCAAAGGTGGGGTGGTCCTCCTCGTCATCAGTGAGGAGGTGTTCGGTCTGCTCTGCAGGAGTAGATGATTCTCCCTCTGCAATGTAAAGGGGAGATGCAGTTTAACAGTGTGTTCCATGTATGTTCACGCATTGGCCAAGTATCAAAACAGACTGCGTGACAATGTACATTGTGACTGTTTAGGATGTGCTGCCTATTTGAAGCGGGACAGTGGACATATGTGCACCATCAGGGATGTGGGGTTGTACTTGTCCATTATCATGTCACAGTTTCCTGCTATGCCAAATGTGATTGGCCAGTTTCTGCACACAAGCGTCAGCAGTTGTGTCCTCTGTTCTGTTGTGAAAGTGTTGCAGTTTGTACCACATTGTTGTCAATGTTGATGTGCTCTGATTCTTGTGTGTGTGCTGCATTGTGGAAGAGTCGCCCCTGCAGCTCAGACTTTGCTTGGCCTTCTCCCTTTCAGGCGGTGTGCCTTTGACTTCTGTGCTTATGCAGTGCTGAGATGTTGCATACTTGGGTAAATTGGGCTCTTGGTGGGAGTTGGGACTCTTGGGCATGGTTTGTCCGCAGATGTCTTGTTGCCATCAGGGGATGTTTGTGCACGTGGATGTGTCAGTGTGTGACCTGCTCCTATCTGGATGTGGACCACACTCAGCCACCTCGGTGTCGTGGCGTGCAACATGTCATGATGAGTGGCCTGCAGACATGCTCATCATCATGCAGTGTCACTTGCATTGTCAGTGGGGCTCACGGTTCCGCAGCTTGTCTGGGTTCAGCACATGTGCACGGGTTTGTTTTGAAATTGGTGATGTGTGGGGAGGTCCCCCTCTGGGCACATTGTGGACGGGGGACTACATACTGTTACTATGTGTGCTGCAGTATGGCAAGGAGTTCAGGGACATGATCCAGAGTCATTGTGGTTGTGCAGTGTGCTATACTCCATTGTGCATGTGTGCCGTTGTGCCCATCTCCCCCCGTCCCCCCAGTCCCTGGTGGTTACTCACCCTGTTGCTGTTGTGTCAGGTCATGTGGAGCAGTGTCCGGTCCCCTGACTCCTGCCACCCTCTCCACACTTATGACTGTGGACACCAGTTCCTCCATCTCATCCAGCTCCTCCTGTGGCGCAGGACTACCACCCCCAGTCTGCATTGCTGCTTTGCGGTTGTCTGCGAGTTTCTGCTTGGTTTTGCGCTTCACATCATTCCAGCGCCTCTTGACCTCGTCCATTGTCCTCCTCAGCACTCCGACTGCATTCACCTTGTCCACGATGGACTGCCATATTCCATTTTTTGTTGCCAATGACACAGTGGAGGTGACGAACAGATGTTGATGGTGTTCTGTCACCTCCGTAATCAGGATCCTGTTTTCCTGCAGACTGAAACACATCTTCCTCTTCTTCTTCTCCTTGCCCTTCCCTGACCCCGAGGTCCCAGGCTGGTCCTCCGTGGGGCTTGTGGGGTCCGGGTTGTCCTCTGTGCTTGCTCCTGCTACCTCCATTGTGCTTCACAGTTGTTATGTGTTTGGTTTTTTTGGGGTTTTTTGCTGCTTTTATGGTGATTTTTCCCTCCTGACGTGGGAATTGCAAGCCTGGCGCTGCTTGTCCCCGATTTTTCTATCGCGGTTGGACCCATCGCAACTTTTTTACGTTCGGGTTTCCTTTTTTAGCGCCGTCGCGGTGGTTGTAATGCGGACATTTGTGGCGTTCTCCGGAAACTATCGCATGTTACCGCCATGTTGGGAATAAGACGTTAACACGGAGTTATTTTCCCGCGATGGGTGGCGATGTGGAAAATTGCGTTAGCCTATTTTGGCGATGTTTATCGCACGTTCGTGAGAATATCCCCCTTAGCCTTGCCGCACTCCGAGGTGAACCATGCTGAACTGCATATATTTCTGGTAGTCATTGGCTGGGTTGGTTTACAAAAATGTTCCTTCAAGTCAGCAAACAGTTGCTTATGAAGTGAGACTATTGGGATCTCATCAACAAGATAATCAAGTTAAGGTATTCTGTATTCAATCATTCAATGATAATAAAAGATACAATACAGTACAATCTTACATAAAAAAATAGCAGCACATACAAACATATAAATTGTTAAAAGTAATAAATACTTGCTGATTAAAAAAGAACGAGACAAAAAATGAATTCATGTAGCATTCTGTGCCCTCAGACGTGTGGCACATAGCATGAATGTTGCAAGTAAAATACATAATCTAAGTGTTGTCAATGATTGCAGAAACACCATAGCATACCTAAGAAGGGTTAGATGTGTCTATTCCTAAGTACAGAGTAAAACCTACAGAAGAAAATAAAGTGCAACATCCATTGTGCAGAACAACCATCACATGGGCAAGGGGGTAAACTGTTAAAATATGTACCTCGGACCGGGTAGGCCGCGAGAAAATGTAACGTGTTTAGCCTCAATCTGGTTAACAGGAATCTATAATGCTGTTTATTGACCCAAACTGGTAAGGCTCAATGCCAAGGCTGGTACAAATCACAGCATGAGACGTCAACAAGATAATTACTAAAAGGTTCAAAAAGCTTAAAGAAGCTCTGGTACATTACAGCCACTATATCCTTGTTTAATGCAAGTCTAGACCGCTTAACTATCCTATGATTATTCACAACCTGAATGTCGGGATTAACTGATCTAAAAGAATCTGATGGTACCAATGTCTTGGGACAGGGCAGCTTGAAGGTCAGTGGATAATGATCACCTTTGGGCCTAGAGTCAATTTTAAAATCGATAATTTTTATAATCTATCTGGCTATGATACAAGCCTCTTGTAAATGTAGGTGTTCTATTTTGGTCAGACAATGATTTTCCATTACAAGCACGCAGGCCATGGGATAAGGTTAAAGAAGCAAGTTGGCCAGCTGCAACCGAATGGGGAACACATAAGGTGGAATCAATAGTAGGAATACATCTCAGTTCATCTTCCTCATCTGTTATTAGGTTCAATCCTTCAAGGGGTTTGAACATTATATGAAAATCTCATCCTGTGAGGCAAGGAGGCTTGATGCCCCTATTGGTTAAATGATGATCCAAGGTGACAAGAATGGGAGAATCCTTATTCTCTGTATGTCCTTAGAAACAAGCTATATTAATTTATAACTACACTGAGGAGAAATCTGAGCTGAAATTAATAATTCTCAAGACGTTCTGCCAGTGGCAGGTGGCTCGGTAGTGATAGGGAAAGTTACATAACCTGGACAAAATGCTGGTTGAGTAAGCCAGTCTCCTGAAAGAGACATTTGTGAAAATGGTTTGCATTCATGAGCCAGTCCAGGTCATTTAATTTGGTTTGTAGTCCAGTGACGTTCCAGCAAAGAACTGTTAGGGGGAAAAAAAAACCCTCCCCTTATAGTAATAGTTCTTATGCTCTGTGGAGAGTGTAATTTTCCTCTAGATGAGATGGTTCTTCATGTGAGTTGAGATCCTGTGGGAGTGCAGGACTAGTTTCATGGCCTAACGAAGGAGGTGGGTTATGATGCTTATCAGGCTGATGGACAGGGGTTAGGTCAGCTACTAGGGGATGAGGTTCCCACCTCCTAAGGCCCCTTGCATTGCAGTTATCGAGTCGATCAATCTTATTCAAACCTTCTGATGTATTCCCTTACAGACTCACACGGCTGTCTCCCTCTTTCTATGTGGGGGTTCACCAATCTAGGATTGGCACTATAGATGAGGATTGATAGAAGAACCCAAGAAGTAGAGTACTGATGTTCGACCCTTGATGCATGCTGTACCCACTTTGATGCAGAATGTAAAGTGCCAGGTCTGGACATTTACAATTAATAATCACACAATACCCGAACAAGCTCTCCTTTGGGTAACCAATCCACCCCACTCTCCTTGCCATCAGTATGTCATTCCAATACCTTATATTCAAATTGCTGTACTTTATGAGCCAGTGGCATATTTTTTTTAAACTTTGAGTCAGTGGTTCAGTCACATCGGGGCTCAATGGTGGAACATTACTAAAGATTACTACGTACGGACAAGCATCGGGTGGCAAATTAATGGTGTTACTTAAATTCTTCCTTAGAGGCATAGCCATGATGACTGTTTCTGCCCATCCCCACTTGCTAGCATTCCCTACCAGGTTACTGGCACTGCTACTAGATTCATCCCCAGGCCTCCTTGAGGAATCTGCTTGTGCAGCATTTGATTGGGGCAGAGACGCCACACAAGGAACAGCACAAGGCATAGCCTCTGCGGCTCCCCCCACACTGGATGGTGCTGGGTGGGTAAGATATTTGGAACAAGAAGGATGAACAGAAAACTTCTCTACACATCTGAGGGCCCCCCCTGAGGTAGATGATTTAGCCACTTCTTTCTTGAGTGCTCCTATAAGCTGAATTAGAGGGCTAATGCATATCTCAATCATAGATCTTAGCTTAACAAATCGCACATCCCAGTCCAAGTCCTCGCTAAGTACACCAGCAGTACTAGGTGGATTACTCGATGTTGGCTGTATTGCAGTCACAAGATGGAGATGAAGATGAAGAGATAGTGCCTGGAGTTCCTCAAGCCTCCCTTTTCTTTTCCTCTTGGCAGGTGGCCTACTATCTGACCTTGTGTCTTTAGTTGGAACACTATCTTGCTGAGTATATGAGCTTTTTGACAGCTAAGTCCATTGCGGATAAGGAAAGACCTGCCAGCAGCTGAATAATGGTTGGACTGAAAAAGGTAGGCTGAAAAAAAAGAAGGTTTGCCTAATTCCAGTGGCAAACATCTCTTGGTCCAGACTATTTCTTTGGTGATTACCCTCACAGCTCGAGGAAGAAAAGTGTCCAGCGTACTGCTCTGGGAATCCGAGGACTTATTGGGGTGTGCAGCTTTCATTTTGCCCACGTTCCAGCCGATAAAACCAAGATTTCACTATGCAATGGGATCACTGACCCAATCAGATATAAATCACACATTAAGAACTATGCAATATTGTCTGAAGCAGCCAAAGTCAATATCTCAATCTCAAGCATTCATGGCAAAGAATGAAGGGAAAAAAACAATTAAGGGCCCCAGTACTTGGAGAGGTGGCCTAGCCCAGCCTTGTTCGGGCGCGGACGGGTGCAGATGTGCCTGCACTAGGCCCAATCTTCACTAATGAAGCGAGATGAGAGTCCTGCTGCGGGGGCCAGGCACACTAATAAAGTGTTAGAGAACTAGCCTCCCTGCCTCTTCACCCTGCGGATTTATGGTTACTGTAGTCCTCATCCTTTCTTCTCTTGGTTGCCCATCAAATTCGGTGAGGTAGGTGGCGGCATTTTGTCTGTGACTCTAGGAGCTGCTCTGCACACACCCATGGCTAAGGCTGCCTTCACAGTGCACTCATCCAATCCAGCCTCCTCGGTCAGTGGCCAAATTAACGGCTTCAGCTACCCAGACCCGTACCAACAAGCTTGTCTTGCACACATCTTTGTAGGATAATTTAAAGGACCTTTGCCTTTGCCCCATCGACTCATCACTGGTTTCCCTATGGTTGTCAGCCACTCGTCAGCGCTCTGCAGCTAGCCAACCGACTGTAGGGGGAAAAATAAATAGCAGTATGATGAAAAAAATGAACTGTGCCTTCAGAACCACCTGGTGGCACTAGCCACCCTGTGTATACAATGCTGAATCGATTCCACTGCACCCATTTCTCACGGTCCAAGCTAAGAGTCCTCTGCCCTCCCCGGACATCCATTCCTCCCTACCCACATGACTCCTTGTGTCGATCGGGGAAGTTAGGGGGGACAGGTTTGTCACAGCCCTCCCCAGGCCCGTGCTCCAGCTTCTGCAACACCATCACAGGCTTCATTGCACCCCTAGCCTTGGACTCCAAGGACTACATCTTCCTTGGTGACCTGAATTTCCACATTGATGACCCCAAGGACACAAACACCGGACACCTCCTCCACAGTATGAGCAGCCTCGGATTGACCCAGATCCTCCATGACCCTACACACAATGCAGGACACATGCAGGACCCAAATTTCGACTCCAGCAACGCATCAAATACAGCCATGTCACAGAACTCACATGGACCGATCGCTTCATTGTCCACTTCAACATCTCCAGCCCCCACAACCCCAAGATGACCAATGCCCCCCACTTGAGGTGGAACAAAATCTCGAAGACCAGCTGGACGAATGCTCTTAACACTTCCAACCCTGCTAACGACACCACCCTCGAACAGGGAGTGAAAAACCTCAACACCTGGATCACCAATTGCGCAGACAGCATCATTCCCATCAAGAGCAACACCCAGAAAAATTCTCCAAACAGGGCAGCTGGTACACCCAAGAACTCAGAACAGTGAAACGAGACAGCAAACAGTTGGAGAGGAGCTGGCGCACCAGCAAGGACACCTTCGAATGGGCAGCCTTCAAGACCTCCATGAACCTCTACCACCGCCTGCTGAGGGCAACAAAGAAGACAGCCCTTGCTGCACACATCGAAACCAGCACCAACAACACCAAGGAATATTTCAACATCGTTAAGGAATTCTCCAACCTGGCTGCCAGCGAAAACAACATCTCACCCTCACAGGACGTGTCCAACAACCTCGCTCACTTCTTCCACAACAAGATAGCAACCATATACAGAAACTTCAAACCCCAAACCATGCCTACGGACTTCCTCGACAGAAATGCCACCACCGTAACTGATACAAATCTCACACTGACCACCTGGAACCTCCTCTCCACCCTGTACACCACCTCCACCATGAAATCCATACCACTCAGGAGTTCCCACAGACCCATGCCCGCACCACATCTTCAACCTCAGAAAGCAAAGGATCGGCCAGGAACTCATCACCCTACTAATAACCTCTATCACCACTGCAATATTTCCCAATGCCATGAAATACGCCAAAGTCAGGCCACTACTCAAAAAACCCTCCACCAACCCCGCAAACTCACAAACCTCTGGCCAATCTCCCTGCTCCCATTCCCAGTGAAGGTACTGGTAAAGATCATCAGCAATCAACTCATGACACACCTGGAGCAGAACCAGCTAATCGACACCTCCCAATCCGGCTTCCCCAGCAATCACTGCACCAAAACCGCCCAGATTGCCGCCACCGACGACATTTGAACCCTACTTGACTGACGAGAATCAGCAGCTTCGATTCTCCTCAACCTCTCGGCAGCCTTCCACACTATATCCCACCACACACTGATCAAAAGACTCCACCACATCGGCATTCAAGGGGACATGTGCAGATGGATTACCTCCTCCATCACCAGAAGAACCCAGAGGCTCCACCTCCCACCTTTCACCTCTGAATCCAAGGAGATCACCTGCGGTGTCTCCCAGGGCTCATCCCTCAGCACCATGCTCTTCAACACACATATGACCCCGCTGGCCAATATTGTCACATCCCACAGTCTCAAAATAATTTCCAACCCAGATGACCCCCAACTCCTCCTCTGACTCACCGACAACACCACCACCCCCAGAACAAACTTCCACAGATGCATGACAAACGTCACTGACTGGATGAAGAACAACTGCCTGCAGCTGAACACAGACAAGACAAAACTACTGATCATTGGCAACAGCAGCAACACATGGAATGATTCCTGGTGGCCATCAGGCCTAGGGCCCGCACCTACTCCCTCCAACCATCCCAGAAACCTCAGAATCAGCATTGACAATAAGATCACCAAGAAATCACAAATGAACGCCTTCTCCTTTGCCTGCTTCCTCACTCTGTACATGCTACATAAGATCTTCAAGTGGCTACCCCTCCACATGAGACACACCGTGACACAAGCCCTCATCACCAGCCGACTGGTCCACGGCAATGCCCTCTACAAAGGATTTGCTGCACACCTTCTACAGAGACAGCAGATCACACAGAACGCCACAGCCAGATGCATCCTAGGCCTTCCTTGACGAACCAACATCACACCATACCTCAGGAAACTCCACTGGCTCCCTTACAGAAGAGATGCCAATTCAAGCTATAGACCCACACACACAAGGCTCTACACAACCAAGGACCCCCTATATTGCCCATCTCCTGAACTTCCACCAACCATCGAGAAGACTACGCTGTGCCTGCCTTTCACTTGCTCATACTCCCTGCATCTACTGAAGCAGAAGAGGAGGACTCTCCCTCTCTCACAACACAGCAAAGACCTGGAACAGCCTCCCCAAGCACCTCTGGACCATCACCTCACTTCCAGAATTCCAAATGGCCCTCAAGACCTGGCTGTTTGAATGAGCCTCCGGGGCCTGCAAGCACCAGGATACCAGATTGGGTGATTAGCCGTGCTTTATAAACCCTGATTGATTAATTGATAAGACACACAGCACCTTTTGATAGGATTCCTAAAGTTCACAGGAGTCCTTAAAGGCACCATAGAAGGCATTTAGGAGATATGCTCTGAAGGTACAGCATATATTACTGTGGGTACAGTGGTACTATATTAAACTGTAGGCTTCAGTGCAAACTGTCCGCCTTAGCCAAAAGCTGCTTATTTTCTCCTTTAGCCATAACTTAGACTTCAGGCTCTTGCTGCCTATTGCTGCCTAGCCACTTATTAAGTCTGTTCTGAGTTTCATGTTCCTTCGCTGCCTTCTGCCCTCTGCCAGTAGTTTGACTTAACTTGTTTAGCTGTAACTTTCCAGTCTTTCTCCAGAAATTCTCCAGCAATTCAGGCCCCTCTGCTCCTCCAGGCCTCTCATTAGCTGCTCAGGGGGCCCCCAGCTCTCTTCGGGGGGCTCTGTTACCTTCTTAGTGATATCAGGCCTCAGCAGCACCTATACCAACATCATTCCTTCCAGGTGAGAGAGGTGTGTGGTATCTCTCCTGCTGCCTCACCTCGTCACACGCTATATGCCGCTCTGCTACCGGCACCCGGACCTCCAGAGCAGTACCTGGGCACCCAGTGGCACTTGATAATCAGCACCCAGTCTCCGGTACCAGTTTCACTGTGTTCCTTCACCTTCTAATCGCTCCAAGCTACCGCTGTGCTCTGTCTCCCGTCGGTGACCACGCCCATCTCCTCTCCGACCAGTAATCAATAACTGGTTCTTGCTGCCAGTGTGTATACATACTGCCTGTTTTTGGCCCCTGTTGCTTTGACTTACTGTCGTAGTACATCAGGATTACTACTTAATTACAGGAGTAAGTCTGAAGTAAGTGGGAAATAGTGCTAAGAGCTCGATTCACAAAAATGTTGCTATGAGTAGGTGAGGCTTGCTTTTGTCTTTTGTACTCCCTGTCTTCAGGAGGAAGCTAAGTTGCTGCAAGATTAAGACAGGTGCTGCAAGATTATGCCACATATGCTCCTAGCACAATGTAGTGAATTTTGAAGGCAAGGTATGGAAGTGAACTACAAAAACAAAACTAGCTTGAATTCTACCACACACCTTCAGGTGTCAGCTTCCTCCCTTGGCTTCAAGAACAATATTTTCAATGAATTGTTTTGAAAAGGAACCTTGCCTTTTTAATTTTAATGAACATGTAGGTGTAGCTTTGATTTATATCAAATTCCCCTGTGGGATTGCAACTGGCTAACAGAATAGCTAAAACAATGGCTTATACTCTCTTATGTTGTTGAGGAAGGCCCATGTAAGCTTTGGTATCAGAAGCATATTTTATAAACTATTAGGATCAGCTCATAAAACCCTACTTGTGCACAACATGAGGGGCCTTATCTTGAGAGGTGAATATCATGTGAAGTGTTCAATACCATATAATTGCATTACACCTTTTCATTGCTTCCATTTCCGCTGACCAGTGCTTAATTTATGAATGAATAAGTGGTAGTGCCCAAAGCTCTGCTCAGAAGCCTGATGACAATGCGATTAAAGGTGGGCACACCCAATGCCACAGCTGCATGGTCTTGAATCCACTCATGCCATTTTAATCCACTACCAGACAGTCCCTGTTTATATATCTCACTCTTGTAGGTACTTGCTTTCTCCCTTTCTGATGTTTTTTCCATCTTGCTCTTCCTCCGTCTTACAGCTTTTTTTTGTTTTTCCCTCTCGGTAAATGTCTAATGCAGAAAAATACTGCTGATCCCCAAAAATAAGTGCTGGTGGCCGCACTGACCTTGGATGTCCTAAAGACAACTTCCTCTCCTAGTGAGCCAAGTAGACTGGCTCCGAAACACACTGAGAACACAATTGAATGGAGCGATGGCAGCGTTAGAATGAGAAATGGCAGTGGTATCAAGTGATGGGGGAATAGGTCTGCTAATTTAGCAGTGTAGGGTGGTAGCACACCACCTGTGATCTGTGGAATGGACACAAAATGAGAATGAACCAGGAGCAAAATCAATGGGCAGTGGACGTGGAAGAAGAATAATGGTGGTGTCATGTAGTTCCAAGTAATCTGTAAGACCTGTGCGTTTGTGGACAACATAACATTTGGGTGAGGTGCATAGACTGATTCCAAGCACCCCCATAGAATATGTTGGCCTAGAGACCAGCTAGCTCACAGTGCCACCATAAGCCCCCTAACCTAAACAGGGAGCGAATGGTTCCTGGCAACCACTGAACAAGACAACCCTGACCCTCTCAGGGATTGTGGTAACAGACCAGAACCTTTTTGCTCAGTCACTCCTGCACTCTTGCTCTCAGAGAATTGTACAGAGAATACACAATGGTACGTTTCCAATAAATTTATTGAACCAACATTATTCTTGTATAGAATACATATGCTGTGATAATCAGTAGACAGAAGCAGATGAAAGTGATTACCAGCACCAAAAGAGTAACTAGTAGATACAGTTCCACGATGGTGCTTGGACAGTGTATATATGCAGCCATATAATACAAGGTAGTAACCAGGCGTACTCCTACTATGCAAACCCTACTTTGTGTATGTATAGAGTGTATGTAAGTGTAGAGCCAAGAATCCCCCCAAGGGATGATCCAACCCTGTTACCTGGCGGGAGAGAATGCAGGACCCCGTCCTGGTCACGAATTGGACACCCCTCATGGAGATGTCACACAACGGCTTGGCCTCAGCATGCAGGGGCCCTCATGGTCAGCTGAAGTGCCTCCTCTGCTAACCCCCAGCAATGCTTCTTTATTTATAATAAAAAGCATCCTTTCAATGTACACACAGACTAGCATTGTTGTGGATATATAGATAACCCTGTTGCCCCGTGGATAAAGATCGAATGACATTTGTACATCATGCGTAAAGGCCTTGTACTCGGTGTTCGAGGCATCATGACAATGTTGAGCAAAGCCAAATGTGTGAATAAAAGTAGTTTCAGTGAAACTAATCCAACATTGTCACGCACATGAATATGTGCATAGGTCACAGCAAATAATGTTACTGTGCAGAAAAGAAGACAATGTAAGCAAACAGGCCCCGTTGCTACATGGGCCTAACCCAGGCACATAACACCCACACCTCATACTAAGGGTCGATCTAAAAAGCTATCTTAAAAAGGCAGCAGGCCAAATAAAAGGTAAACCCAAAGGTCTAAAATTACTTTAAAAATCATTTAAAAGCAGACTTCCCTTTAAAATATTCCTAAAAGCCATTAAAAGTTATTATACTGTTTGAAACCCTAAGCACTCAGAAAGCCACAGTGCATAGAATAAAAGCAGAAAAACATTGTTTTTGATTCATTTTGTTTAAAAACAGGTCAGACAGTTCCCACCAAATGAAAAAGCCAATTTTATGTGTTCCGAGTGGCAGATGCAACATCGCTGTTGCTGGCAGCCGCAGGCAACGTTCCCAGAGGCGCACCTCAAAGCAGGTTTATGGAGCAAAGGTGGTTACATCCAGTTCCCACAGCAGCCACCGAGGGAGGGACTACATCCTGTAAGTGTTCTGCAGAGCCAGTATCCAGTTCACTATGTGCCACAGCATCCCAGGATGGCTCGAAGAATGCATTCAACAGAAAAGGAATATGCTGGGGACAACTGTATCCATGGAACGTTAAGGGTCCATTAGTATCTCAATGCACAATGGCACAACCAATTGCGATCCATGGCAGAAATCCAATATGCACTCATGGCTGTAAAGCAGGCAACGGAATACAGGTTGTATGCAGTGAGGCCAAACAGGCCTGAATGACAAGAACCAATGCTCATTCAGTTCTCGAAGCAAAGGTGTGCTGAAGCAGTGTATCATGTGCTCCCGGAATAGTAGCACAGCCAGTGCAGTCTCTATTCCATTTTGAACTAGGACATCCATTGCGGAGGAGAAAAATTAAAATCATAATCCCCTCCACAAGTAGCAGGACAAGAAGAAGACCTACAAAACCGCTTCTTAGTACGGAGTGTATAAATTATGTTATAGGTTCAAAAACTGTCTGAAAGGTGCTAACCAATCCAGAGCCAACACATTTAAAAAAGTGCGCTATTCCCTTTGTACCAGACATGTAAAAGATACGGAGACCCAGCTCCCCAAAATGCAGTGGGAAGTTAGTATGTATTAGCGTCTTTATCTCGGACGTAGACCTCGCAACCTGGAGATCAAACGTCTCTTTGGCGGATGTTAAAGCCACATCCATTTGAAAAAGCATGGTCTTTCAGTTTGCTAAGAGATTCAAAGCGTATGTTGGAAACATTTATCAAAGGCCAGAGCGTTGCCTTCCTACCTGTGAGGGTAGGTGGAAACGGGAAACAGCGTTTACAACGCTGTCTCCATAATGCGGTTCCTTTACAACACGGTTGTTACAATGACCGCGTTATTACCATGCATACCATTACATCGCAAGTCGTTTCAACGACTTGCTGTAGGGGGCACGCTGGTGTTGGATTTACAATCCAACACCTTCCCTGCTGTTGCACAAACTGGAGTAGGAATAGTAAATAATACTATTCCTAAGTCCAGCGCGCCCCCTACCGCAAGTCGTTGAAATGACTTGCGATGTAATGGTTCGCATTGAAACAACGCGGTCGTTGTAACGACCATGTTGTAATGGAATGCGTGAACAACGCATTCGTTGTAAAGAGCCATATTCGTGGAAACAGTCCTTGTGTGCAACAAGGAACTATGAAATTAACCGTTACAAGATAAGCGATGCCTGTTTCCACTCCACAGCAGCCTTGATCATTCAGCATCAGATAGCTCCCATTAGAGAACAGCTTGAAAACCGGATGAATCACGGCAGCCGGAAAACCCTTCACATAACAGGACAAGTTCAAAACTGACACATTCAAAGCCCCGTGAAGTGAAATGTCCTTGTAAATCAAGGACCCACTTAAAGCATTCTCACAGTCGAAACCGCTGAGAAAAACTTCAGTTTCCCCATTCCTGCACCTAAACTTGAAAGGTAATTCTCAGTATTCATGGACAAATCCTTCCCCTAACGCTTCATATCTGCCTACCTGGTGATGTTGTAGACAATATTGGAATTGGAATGTCTTGACAGGTAGGGTATTGTATCCATGGATTATCCAATCTGTGGAAGGCGTTTTGGCAACAGTGAAAAGTAACTGGTCTAATTTTTCAATGTGCAACATGGTATATTTTGCATCTCTTTGTGCCATTAATATCTGTCTTTCAGTTAGATCGTATGATGAAAACAGATTCGAGCTGTTAATATAACGCCACGGCACGTGGCCTGAATGCAAGGTTTGAAGTGTCCAACTTAACAGAACAATTGAACGAAGTTGTGACTGTCCTCCTTGTAAAATAGACATGTCTTGTTGCATTATGTCAATTGCAGACGATACTATGTTGCCCAATGAATATATTCGAAAGTATAATGTGGTCATTATCAACCACTGACAAAGCCTTTTCTAGATTAATCCTATCAACCTCATGCAGTCTTTCCGCAGCTTCCTGCTAAGAGACCTTCCATAGCTCATTGGTGTATATGGCATATAAGAAGCGTTTTTGGTGTGGATTCTGGGGACCTAGTAAGAAATCCCTGAGATCCATGTCATCAGACAGAAGGGGCAAGTGTTGCTTCACCTGAGAAAGTGTTGAGGTTTTTAGCCAATCAAGGCACAACTTCCCAACACTGTATAACATCACCACCCCGAGTGTTCTGATTGTACATAAAGTTGATCAGGCCTATTGATCTTAAACTCGTTGGTATTACCCAGGAATCTGGACTGACACCCATTAGTGTCTAAAAGCCAAACCAACCATCCCTTCCAATTGGGGTTTGATCAATTGTAAGAACCATTGCATTGCATGCCATCTAGTGTATCCTCACTGTATTGTATGAAATGTTGCCAGTTTTTTAAAAGTGCAAATGTGGGAATACAAGGTGTTTTCAAATTCTTCATCTTGGCTATTCCAAGACAGGAAGTTTGATGCACGGTTTTGCTCAGGAAAGTCATTTGAAATGGTATTATGCATGCTCTAAACATAGCCTCAGTTCCCTGAACCTGCCAATCTTTTGTCCCCAAACAGATTTTGTGTCTAGTGTGGCCTTCCAGAAGTCGAAACCCTGCACAGACAGCTGAGAAAGAAAAGAAGCAAAGTAAATCAGCTTGATGTTTGTTAGTATATTTTTCTTAGTAGGTGTAGGTGCAAGCCTATAATAATAAGAGGCCGAGTCTGATGTGTCAAAACCAGAAAAATAGGCAAACTTCTGTGCAAAAGTATTTAACCTACCTTTTGGCGAAGTATGACAGTGTTCCCGTTGGGGGTAATTATGAATAGCACGTGGGATACTAGCTTTATGCAAAAAAAGGTGACCATATTGTTGATAACAGAAATATCACTGTAATTAGATGTACCATCAACAATTCATCAGAAAACAAAACAGTTGACTCCTTTAGATCTTCCAGCATACCATGCACTGTATCAATATCCCAATCATCAGAGAAAGTACTAGAGGCAAGGATATAATTTGAAGACATTTTCAACAGATATGGAATTTGTAAAAGTTTAGTGGGGCCATACAGATCATACAATATCATGTTCCACACTATTCCTTCTGGAACCGGAATTGCTGTAATGTTCACCAGGGGCAGGTCCCTTTGTTCATGGTGCAATGATGCATGTGGTTTCAATACCAAGCTCATAAATTGTACTGCAGAGCATAATATCTGTTCAGAAGCAGGAAAAAGACAGTCACCAAATCACTCCACTGTCACTGTTAAGGACTGCTTTAAGTCATGGTTTTTCCTCTCAACTACTGAATTTCCCTCAGGATGATAGGGAGAGGAGTACCGCAAGGTCATACCCAAACTTCCCGTGGCTTCTTTGTAACCCCGAGAGCTAAACGCCGGACCCTGGTCAAAATGTATTGTGCCAATTGCATGTCCCAATAAAGACTCGCAAATCCTTGGTAACTGTTTGGGCGTCAGCCAAACGCTGTGGCCATACCCGCAGGAATCTAGAGCATGAATCCACTGCCACCAAGATGTACTTGTAAGCCTCGTCTGATTGTAAGGGGCCGCAGTGATCCAAATGGACACAGGCCAAAGGCGTATTAGAAATCAAAAGAGGTGTCTGTGGTGGACGTGCCATGGTGGAGCCCCACAGTTGAGGACAAAGTCCTTGGTCTTTTAGTAAGACCAGGCCACCAATAGCGCTGCAGAACTGTAGCAGTAATCCCTGCATGTGCTGAACCCAGACCCTCATGTGCAGCTTGTATTAATCCAAACCTGCGATCAGTGTTTGGTATTACTCTGTCCCCCACTCCTGGAATCTGAGCATACGGTATGTTTTGT
Source organism: Calotriton arnoldi (assembly GCA_963921515.1). Taxonomy (NCBI): domain Eukaryota; kingdom Metazoa; phylum Chordata; class Amphibia; order Caudata; family Salamandridae; genus Calotriton; species Calotriton arnoldi. The sequence goes on from CAWUFW010006458.1 coordinate 705,482, forward strand.
GCATCTAACTTGTAGGAGTACTTGAGTGGAAAGCCTTTTGGCAAGTGTATGTCACTACATGCAACATTGACAGCCACCATGATGTCTCTATCTATTCTCATACTTGAACGAGTGATTGCAGTAACAGCAGCAGTACAAACTGTTGCCTTAGCGGCTTCATCAACCATGGAATTCCCTGCAACGTGAACACCAACACGTTGGTGACTCAATATGTGTATTACATGAGCCCATGGCAAGCACGCTTTCAGCTTCTCCACCTGTTCCTAAAGCATTTTATGCTTTATTGTGCAACCTTTGGAATCCTGAAATCCATTCTGAACCCCAATAATGAAGGTATTTATTATATGACTGGACACAGTAGTACGAATCACACACTTTAAGTGTGGGGAATCCATGATCGGTATTTTGTAGTGCCAGTATCAGGGCTTTGAGTTCTGCCAGCTGGCGCTGCACAGTCGAGGGACTGTGTGTGTTTTTTTTCAGGATGGGACTTTCCGCCATGCATGCGCCCCTTTATGATCGCGCATGCTGCAGAATTATGCATTTACCCTGAGGTAGTGCTCGCTCTCTCACTACAGCTGCCTGTATCACTGTGAGTATTTTCTTTGTAGGTGCAAAACGCATTTCAGCATTTCTATACAAATGTGATTTGTATGCTATGTGTACTGGTCACCTTCGTTGAATGTGATGTATGCATACCCGGTTGGTCCAAGGAATGTAAAATGTTTGTTCCTGTGTCCAATGTGATATTGAAAAATCAGGTCTGATTAAATCGTAGAAAGGTTTTAACCATTCTGCGTAATCCAAAATGTATGTTCTGCCAAAATGTAAAGATCCTAAAATTGATTGAAACCTTTTTAGAGTCGTTGGAGGGTGGAGCCTTGATGTTTCTGGGTATGTCCTCCTCCCATTGGAGTGTAATTTTGTATATACAATGGGGAGCATTTACCCTAGTATCAGGTGTTTCCACTGTGATATGTTTACTCAGCGCTCTGCTGCCAGATAATCCATCAGGTACCAGGAGCTATTGTGACTTCTGCCGTGCTGTCCAACATCGTCACTGTCCATTTCCCGTTGAGAAGCAGAGTCCTCAGTACTCTGGACATGCCTTATTTTTATCCCAGCTACCTTCTTCTTTTTGAATTGAGGTTTGTTATTCTTTGTTTTTTCTTTTTTATTAATGATGTAGTCAGACGAGCATTGTGATTCCTTCTTCGGCTTCGCGTGCTCTTCCCATCTGCAGTGTGACCGTCCACCTCTCTCCCAATGTGTATAGGATGACTCCTGAAAGGAACAAGAGGAACGTGTATCAGTAACCTTATCACGGTTTCTAAGATTATATCTTCTTTCCAGGTCTGGCTCCTAAATTATCTCTACCTAGCGTAGCTTAGGTTTCTTTGATAATTTTAGGTAATTCCCACTCCTGCTGTGCACAAGTAAAATCCCTCAAGCATTGGCGTATAGCTAATGCAGCTGCCTCCCCTTTTATTTTACTCAACATAATGGTGGATACTAAGGCAAAATTGCCCATCGGTTTCATCCCTAAGTCCAGGGCAGGTGCTGCCCATACTCATTCATAAGCTGCTTCAATACATCAGGTAAAACAGCTAGGAAAGGGATACCATGTGTTCTGGTATAAACAGCAGAGACGACTGTACCCCAAGTGGTACAGTCTTCCACTGGGGAAGCCATCTCCATCAACAAGCCAATAGTTAGTGTTCTGTGCTTTTCCTGCTGACCCGTATGGGGAAATACTGCTTCAAGCTGGCTTCTTTTTGTTCTATCCAGAACGGAATTTGGTCCCAACTGGTGGGAATCTTTCTCATAACAGCATACAGTGAATATGGGCTGATACCCATAGGGGCCAATTGTGGTTGTGCGACTTGAGCAGTCCGTGCAGGTTTAACTATGAGTGTTTGCATTATGAACCGTGTCAGAGTTCTTTAAATTTTTACAAAATCTTTGTATAGTGTACGCATTTCCGCTGCAGTTAAATTAGCAGTGTTTTGATGCTATGTGTATGCACCTACGACTGGCCATGTTGCTCCTTCCTTGCTGAGCGGACCGAGTCTCACATTTTGTGCTATCCAGAACGGAATTTGCTCCCAACTGGTGGGAATCTTTCTCATAACAGCATCCAGTGAATATGGGCTGATACCCATAGGGGTCAATTGTGGTTGTGCGACTTGAGCAGTCCGTGCAGGTTTAACTATGAGTGTTTGCATTATGAACCGTGTCAGAGTTCTTTAAAGTTTTACAAAATCTTTGTATAGTGTACGCATTTCCGCTGCAGTTAAATTAGCAGTGTTTTGATGCTATGTGTATGCACCTACGACTGGCCATGTTGCTCCTTCCTTGCTGAGCGGACTGAGTCTCACATTTTCTGTAGTGTTTGGGAGGGTGCCTTTAAACCAATTTATATGCTCTTGGTAGTAGAGAGGAATTTCTAGTTCTCCATATGGAGTGTATTCCTCTGGTGTGTCATTCTCAATGCTGGTGTGAAACAATTGTGTACGATCTTGTGCAGCCGGGAACTTCACCCAGGAATAGAATACCTCTGTCTTGAGTGCTTTGTGTGCCTCAACCACGAAGGTAATGTTTGCACCAGTGGCAGGGAGACCATAGTTTAATAATTTCATAGTAACTGCATGTCTGCAATTCTCAGCTATGTTCAAAGCTCCGTCTTCAACGTTTTCTCCATTTTCAGACATTGTTTGAAGAAAAAGGGAAATTAGGAAATGAATTTATGGAGATATGGTAAGCACAACGTGGGAAGTTTTATCCTACAAGCTTGAATAACCTATAGCCAATACATAGGGTATACCAACTCAGCTGAGGCGAATTTCTCTATGACCATGGACGTCTCCAGTTTGGAGGTCAGTAGGAGTCTCTAAGAAGGCATGATTGAACTACTCAGGCTATCCGTAAAATAAGAACCTGAGCCACGTTGGCTGCTACATGTCGTGTTGTTCCCATTAATCCGTAGGACCTGTACATTTGTAGACAACATAAACATTGGGTGAGGTGCCTAGACTGATTCCAAGCACCCCCATAGTAAATGTTGTCCTAGAGACCAGCTAGCTCATAGTGCCACCATAAGCACCCCTAACCTAAACAGGGAGCGAATGGTTTCTGGCAACCACTGAACATGACAACCCTGACCCTAAAGATCGTGGTAACAAATCAGAACTTTTTTGCTCAGTCACTCATGCACTCTTGCTCTCAGAGAAATATACAGAGAAAACACAATGGGACGTGTTCAATATATTAATTGACACAACTTTGTTCTTGTATAGAGCACATGTGCTGCGATAATAAGTAGACAGAAGCAGATGAAAGTGATCACAAGCACCAAAAGAGTAAATAGTAGATACAATTTCACCATTGTGCTAAGACAGTGTATATATGCAGGCAAATAATACAAGGTAGTCATCAGGAGTACTCCTACTATGCAATATTTGCTCTGTGTATATCTAGAGTGTATGTAGTTGTAGAGCCATGAATCCCCCACGGCATGATCCAACCTCATTACCTGGCAGGAGAGAATGTAGGACTCTGTCCTGGTCACAAATTGGACACCCCTCATGGAGATGTCCGACAACTGCTTGGCCTCAACATGCAGGGGCCCTTGGTGTCAGCTGAAGTCTCTCCTCTGCTAATCCCCGGAAATGCTCCTTTATTTGTTTGGGGTGCCGAAGAGAATTTAATTAAATATTGACCAATAATTATGGTGAATCAACATATGGAAATAGCACCTGATGAGTTTGCATCAACACAATGCTTTACAAAATTGCAAAATGTAGATCCAGTGTATGCCTGTACCTATATCGATATTTGATATTCACTGACAAAACCGAAGGTTACAGGGATGTTATTGTTAGGCTCAGATGCACTGCTTATGACCTCACATATTACATCACTCATGACAAGGTCAGTGACATCACTGATGACATCTCAAATGACATCACTGATGACATCATCCAATGAGTGTAAGTATTTTCTAAGAGTTTCTGATTGTTAAAAATATATATTAATGTAGTACAAAAGTTAAACTAATACACTAGGTGTACTACTAATGAGTGATACTACATCTAACATATATTATGTGAGTGGCTGTGTGATTGTGTGTATCCATGTGTGAGTGGATGTGATTGACTGTATGGGAGAGTAAGTGGATGCGAGAGTGCTTTTATGGATGAGTGAATGGATATATAAGTGGTTGTGTGAGTGGGTGAGTGAGTGTGTGAGTGCTTGTATGGGTGAGTGAGTGGCTGTGTTGAGAGAGTGTATGGGTGAGTGAGTGGGTGTGTGAGTAGCTGTATGGGTGAATAAGATTTTATGTGAGTAGCTGTATGGATGAGTGTGTGGCTGTGTGAGTGGCTGCATGGAAGACTGAGTGGTTGTATGAGTACTTGTATGTGTCTGTGGATGGGTGCATGAGTGGTTGTGTGGGTGTGTGAGTGGGCGTGTGAGTGGTTCTGTGGATGATGTCATCAGTGATATCATTTGAGATGTCATCAGTGATGTCACTGACCATGTCATGAGTGCTGTAAAATGTGAGGTCATAAGCAATATATGTGGGGGCATAAGTTATAGTTAGCTCATGTAACTATAATTGCTACATTTCACTGGTTTTGTACTAGTAAAATGTGAGCCTAACTATAACATCGCTGTAACCTTTGTTTTTTTCAGTGAATATCTAAGGCTTTTTATTCTATTTTCTAACTATAACGTCCCAGTCACCCTTTGTCTTTTTCAGTAAATTTCTATGTTTTTTTAACACTTTTTAATCTTAACTGTAACCTGTAACTTTTGAGAGTGTGTGTGTGTGTCTGTCTGTTTGTGAGTGGGTGTGTGAGTGTCTGAGTGGGTCTGTGAGTGAGTGCATGAATTTGTGAGTAGGTCTGTGAGTGAGTGCGTGAGTCTATGAGTGGGTCTGTGAATGAGTACATGAGACTCTGAGTGAAGCTGTGAGTGGATGTATGAGTCTCTGAGTGGGCCTGTGAATGGGTGTGCAAGTGTTTAAGTGGGCACATGAGTTTCTGAGTGAGTGCATGAGTCTCTCAGTGGATATGTGAGTGAGTGTCTCAGTATTTGTGTGGGTCTGTGAGTGAGTGCTTGAGCCTGAGTGGGTCTATCATGTGGGTGCAGGAGTCTCTGAGTGGGTCAGTGAATGGGTATGTGAGTGTCTAAGTGGGTCTGTGAGTAGGTACCTGTGTGCTTCATTGGGTTTGTAATTGGGTGTGTGAGTCTCTGAGTGTCTCTGTGTGAGTGGGTGTGTCAGTGTCTGAGTGCTCTTTGTTTTGCCCTCTTCTACTATGTTTTGCCTTTTATGCTTGATTTTCTGCCCTCTGTTTTGCCTTTCCTGCTCATATTTCGGCCCTCTGTTTTACCCTCTTCTGCTCTGTTTTGCATTTCCTGCTTGTTTTTCTAAACTGTTTTGCCCTTTTTCCTCGTTTTTCTGCCCTCTGGTTTGCCTTTTCTGCTCATTTATCTGCCCTCTGTTTTTCATCCCCCAGGGCCTGGCCTTAATTAAATGGGGGAAGGAGGCCACGCGACCCTCTCCCCAGGATGATTTTGGCCCCGAGGGCACCATCCCCCTGGGCCTGGCATTGTGTCTCTGGGTACCCTGGTCCTATTGAGGGCACCAAGTGTGCACAATAGGGACCATGAGGGACCCGTGTCCCAGCCAGCTCAGTGCCTCCTGCAGGAGCCAGCATTGCTGTTGCAAGCAGGGATCTGCAGGCAATAGTTTCATCTCTTTCCTTGCCCACATGTCTGTGGGCAGGGAAAGAGATGAAAACTCCACTTCCAGCGGACAGGAGCACTTTGACAGCTCCCGCCAGCTAGAACCCAAGTGTCTGCTTTTGCTTCCGCCAAGCAAAAGAAAAGAGCTATGTCCGGGACATAGCAGGAGCTGGCCCTGGCAGTTGGCGGTCCCCAGGAGCATGTATGGCTTCAGAAGGAGGACCGTGCAGCCCCCCTCCTTCTGTTTTGCACAGGCTGCCCTGGGAAGGTGGTGGTGCCCGGGCCTGAGAATGGGCCCCGTCCTGGGACTAGGCCCAACCGGGGGCTTTAGTATAAACAGGTGTGGGAGACTGCGCTTTTTCATTTTTTCTGCAAATTGATCAATTTTGCAAATTTGCGGAATTGTTTTTTTTTTTTATTTAAATGCTTTTTTGCCATACTGGGGTACCTCTGGGGTCAGGTATTCCTACCCTTCTCCCTTTTAATTTTTTTTCAAATTTTTGGGGGGACTTGGGGAGTCCCACTATGGCTACCAACACTTCCTGGTTGAAGTGTTGGCAGCCAATTAGATCTCTGCAGATCTCTGCACATGCTTGTTATTGTTCATTAATTAGCTGCGATCACAGATATACAAATTAGAATTTCCTTAAAATTCTCAACAAATACTGAATGAATTGACACCAAATAACAAATACCACAATCTGTGGACCAAAAGCAAACTTTCTGCCAAATTTGGTGTAATTACGTCCAGCAGTTCAGGCTACAGGATTGTCTTAAAGAGTTTATGGGAATTAACATGGAAAAAGCACTTTTATTGACCCCCTATTTTTCTCAGCCCCCCACTTGGCGGATCACCCCAAAGCTTTCCAGACACAACAAGACTCACTATGGCACGTTGTTTGGAAAATTGTGTGAAGATTTGTCAAACTACGCCAAAGGTATAGTTAAGTCAAAAAATGCTTTTCCTATGGAAACATGGTCATAAATATTACTACCTACTGGCGACCACCAGTAGGTAATATATCTTTACATGTCTAACAGTTGAAACAAAGATAGTGCTTTGTGAAGATGAAATGGAACCAAGTTGGTCCATTTAATCCACATGCCTTCCAATAATAAACAGTGAGAAAAATGTGTATTCTGTATAGTGTAGGAGCAAATCTTTGCCGGAGATTTGGGTTTGGACCCTGAAGGATCTTCCACAAAAATGTTAGCTTCTGAAAGAGACACTACTGGATCAAGTGTCCCCAGGCGGATCATTTGGCCAGAGTGGTATGCCAGTTTTTAAAGGAAATCCAGACTTGTGTCTCACAATGCTTTGTGCATTTTTGTTGGTCAATCACTAAATCATTGCAGAAAGTAATGCATACTTTTCCTTGTAATCTTACTCATGAATTGAGTAAGTGACTAGAACATTATGGGCCTATTTCTTCATTTTGAGGATTGGTATAACCACTATCCAACTCTGAGTTTTAGTGGTCTGTTGTCAAAAAGCTATTGCCAACCATGCCAGCATTTATGGTGGGTTTGGATCAACCCATTGATTACTATTCTTGTCACTCCCATTTTTTTGCATCTTATTTGATGGGTTTCATTCTTTTTCTTGTTTTTGTACCTCCACCGGAGAATAACTTTTACCATCCTTTTGATTGGATGACTGGTATCCTTCCACTTCTCCACACCAGTGTGTAGCATATTTTTGTTTTCAGCACATCATGTGATTGCATGTTTTTCTTGCACTCTCTTCCTTGTGCAGATTTTCCCTTGCATTCCTGTGCCACGGGCGCTTCATAGTTATCAGCTTCCTAATCTTGTCCATTGCTTTCTCCCACATATTTCAGCTTTTTTTAGAATTTAAATGAACCGCCCACCCAGCTGCTTCCTTACTCTTCCTATTTCCGGTGCACCTATTTGCTTTCCCAATGCTTGTCTTGGTTTGTGCACAAGCACTTTAGCACAGAAGCATTTTGGACTTCACCTGAAGAGCAAGAATGGCAATAAAAAAAGAATGGCATACACCAGATAAGAGTGATACGGGACACAACTTATAAAGAAGTGTGGATGTTTACCTCCACCAACTGTATTTTGTTGGCCTTGTGATCTCTCCTGTTAGCCCACCTTCCGCCTGTTTGCTGTTTTATTGCCTACCATATTGAGATACATTTTAGGGACCGATTCACTAATATTGTGCCATGAATAGGTGTGACTTGGCCTTGCTTTTCTCCTGACTTATTACACAAGGAGAATTACAAGAGTAAGTAAGCCCTACTCATAGCAAAATCTTTGAGAATCTGTCTGGCTGACAAAAACTTACTGTGGTATAAAGTACTACGCTAGCAATCAACAGAGGTCTCTTGAGGGAGATCCAACTATTTTACTCATAAACATGTATGAATGACCAACAGTAATGTGTTACAATATGGATGCATTTTAGAAAAGCAGCTTGTTAACATATATTTATCTAATATAACAGATGAAAGGAAGTATCCTATTGACCTGAAATTGAGCTTATGATTAATCTGTAGGCCTCAATTGACAAAGATTTTCTGTGACTTACTCTTGTAGAATTCCTGTGCTTACTCTTGGGTTCCAGGAGTCAGCCAGTAGTGAGCCAGCAGATGAGAAAAGGGGAGAGGATGTGGAGTAACAACCAGAGTTGCCGAATTTGGGGATCACTGGTGTAATATTGATGCACATAATATCGGTATACAAAAATATTGGAAAATAAATATTGTTAACAAAAATTTGTCTTCCTATACTTAACTAATAAAACTACAAATATTGAGAACACAAATATTGTTGTTAAATATATTGATTTTTACTTATATTAAAAACAAAAATATCCGATGCAAAATAGTGTTACCTTTAAATAAACATGTGGGGACATATTAGCAAGACCCACGTTAAAATTATCGCCGTTTTAGCGGCAGGAAACTGCCGCTAAAACGGCGATAATAGGCTTGCTAATATGCGTTATAGAATTCCAATAGAAGCCCAGGTTAGATGTGCAGGACATCTAACCTGGGCTTCTATTGAATTCCATAACGCATATTAGCAAACCCATTATCGCCGTTTTAGCGGCAGTTTCCTGCCGCTAAAGCGGCGTAATTTAACGTGGGTCTTGCTAATATGCCCAGTGATTGCCAAAAATATCGCCTTACACAATATCAACTAATTTAATATAGCCAAATTAATTACAGTATCACTAATAAACATAAAAATAACAAAAACATTGAAGAATATATACACAGGCACTTATTTAACAAAAGAATGACATAACATCACAAAAAAATCTGATTGACACCAAAAATTATAACTAAATAGATAGCAATATAAGTAAAAAAATATTTGCATACACTACAAACATACAAACATTTATACACACACACACACACATATATATATATATATATATATATATATATATATATAAATATATAGCAAAGTATTGAACTACATACTAAACATTAAAAATAAAACAGAAATTTGCATTTACTATAGAAAAACATAATTCATTAAAAAAATCAAAGCAAACCAAAACCAATCGATAAAATCAAACTATAAACAAACTTGACCAATACAATCATACAATTACATCAACAATAGAACAGACACTCAAATGTTATCAACTTAATACTGCAAAGTGACAAAAGCTGCATGACAAGGAAATTCTGCCTGATTCTCTTACCAAACCCTGTAAAAAGAAATATATACATCTTGACAGCTACCATGCAAAGGAAGTAAGTAAAAGGTATATTTAAACTAAAACTTACTTCTGCTTAAAATTAAAATTGCAAAATAACAAATAATTTACAAAACACTCTAACTTCTATCTCTTTAGATGTACTTACTAAAATGAAATGCAACTTCGAGAAAATGTTAACCTGCACAACACCGAACACAAACCAGTAAAGAAACATAAAAAAGTAAGTATAGGTAAATAAATATATAATAGAAACTCACCCCAAAACCGAATATAAAAAAATCTAACAAAATCTACAAACAACCAACAAATAAACATTTGCAACAAAACTGACGCTCTTTTTTTCTTCCAAAAGAAAATAAAGCACTTGCTCCACATTACAACATCCCCAACGGAAAAGCTGCAAAAAAGTGTGAAACATCTAAGAAGAATATACCTGTCAGTATTAATAATATAAATAGTTGCACAATTTTTTATGTAAATAACAAATGTATAAACATTTTAAAATTGTAATTCTTTATACAATTACACTATTTTCAGAGATAATGACAGAAAGAACAAGATACAGAACATCCCAGAAAGGTAAGCAATTACAAAGGGCCTTATTACAAGTTTGACGGTCCGATCGCCGGAGAACCGTGTCCACCCCCGACAGTAGCCCACGGCAATGGCGGTCTAAAGAACACAAGTTGACCACGGGGCTGGCGGTGTGGCAGCAGGGATCTTGAGGTGTTGTTGAGTACTTTTTCCACATATATCGATGCCTGTGTGTGCATTTCAACTGCATATGTGTCGGATGCACACATATGCATGATACATGTGGAAAAATACCATCTACCCATTGTGGAGGTTCGGCCCATATGTGGGCAGTCCTGGCAATGGGCATATGGTACGAAAAGGACTCACCAGTAGATCATTGCAAATTGGGTCGTATTCCTTGGGTGAAGATCCTGCTGTGAAGTGGGGACCTGAAAAAAGGGATCCAAGTTGGAGTCTGCCTGGAAGAACAAGAAAGGGGTTATTATGCACCCCAAATCCTTCGTCACCGCCACCTTGAAGCAGGCACTTGGACTGCCACGGTCAGCTTGTGGAAAAGGCAACTGGTGGTGCTGCTCCCCTGCACCGCCCTATGGCAGCTGCCTGATCCACCCAACTCGTCATACGGCGGTCCGACAGCCGTGCTCTACACACTCAGACCACCACCGCCGGTACGGCGGTCCACGGGACCGCCAAACTCATAATAAGGCCCTAAGTCACGTAGGCTACACCTACAACCAAGAAAGTACATTGATGGTAAATGTTCATTGGAAACGCACTTAATATTATTCTAATGCATTCTATGGGAGGGCCACTACAAGAGATGATGTTGTAATTAATGTAAGGGAACACAACCACCCCCCAAATGTGACAGGAATAGGAGTAAGGGAGATATTGCAGGTCATAAGAGAGGCAAGCACTAGCTCCCAGGAGCCCACACCAAAAATCCTAAAAAGTATACTCCATATAATCCCCGAAAACATCACAGGCCAACTACCACCCATACCCACTTTAAAATGTTTAATTGCATAAACTAACGATGGTGGTCCGACCATCGCCACTCCTGTGGGTCTTCCCACTGTAATTGGAGTGTGGCAGTCAGACTGCCACGAAACTGCCCGCTACACCGCAATATGCTGGTGTTGCTGATGCTGGTACTGGTGAGCAAATTACGATGTATATATCCCCCGTCCTTTTCATGGCGGTGGGCCCACCATAACAAGGGTGGCGGACATGCAGGAAAGGAGCCCTGGCAGGGCCCCCGGCCTGATCTGGGCCTTGGGGTACATGCCTGGCAGCACATGTTGTGCCCTCCTGTAATTGCTCCCCAGTTCCTGCAGGGTGTGGCATGCCACACCATGCAGGAACATGCTGCAGGCGCTGTCACGGTGGTGGTCTGCTGTAAAGGCTCTCCTATAAGCCTTACACAGTCGCTGCCGTGAGACGGCCACAGCACCGCCCACCCACGTGGATTACACTCATAATCTGGTGGGCAGGTGCACGATGGGCTTGGCGGTCCTCCTGTTGGCATGGTGGTGGCAGGTCGATAGTAGAACTGTCAAACTCGTAATAAATCCCTAAGTGTGGCAATGTGCTACAAATGGTCAAATTGCCTTAGAAATAAAAAAAAAAAAAGAAAATGATAGAACTAGTCTTTGTTCCTGTCACAAAGGTAGCTAACCACTACACTTTAGTTATAGAAAACCCTTTCTAACAACAAAATGAACACAAACTAAGCCCCCTAATGGATTATTATGAAGATACTTGAGTTGGCAGACTACATCGCTCCAGACCCAGACGCCAGTCCAAATTACAAATATCATGGTAGAAAGTCTATGACAGCACCTTGGCACAGGAAACTAAAACAAACTATGCATTAGAAGGATGTCACAATGGCTTGGAATTGAAACTAGGCAGAACCTACACTCCAGAAATTTATAGAAGCATTACAAAAAGAGCAAAGCTGCCAACAACTACAAACAGAGCAATCTGTAAACCAAATTGCATCTAAACTTAGCAAGCAAACCAAAAGAATGTACATGCTATAATTTAAAGTAAAATTCTTCAAAAACAACAAATGAGCAGTTCACTTAGCAATAGTAGCCAAAAGCATATTAAATAAATACTAAGCTACAAAAACTCCCAAAAAATCATAACATATTCTTAACCAACAATACAAATTGTTTGTTATATAAAGAATGCACATAAAATGTTATTACATCAGTCAAACCAATAAATAAAACTCCAATTTAAAATCAAACTGATAGAGTAAAATAATATGTACGTTATTTATATAAAGAATATAAACTTCACCAAACAAAAGGTTTTACAGCAAATAAAATACTCAATTCCAAATAAAAATCACATAACACTTGCATAAATAATAAAATGTTCCATCATTCTCTCTATCCACGTAGTTAAAAAAGTTATTATGAGTTTGGCAGTGCGGGAGAGTGACAGCTCCGCTCTCGCACTGCCAAACCCATGTTTGAACAGCCCACCAGATTAGGAGTTTTCTCCTGTCTGGCAGGTGACTCTTGGGCCTTCCCAGGGCAGTGCCTATTAAACAGGCACTGCAATGGGAACATCAAATGTAGCAACCTGCATGGCATGGACTGCACCAGGTACTGGTGTGTATTCACACAGGGAGGCACATGTTGTGCCCCCTTTTTTTCATCCTCCTGGCGTGAGGCATCAGGGGGCACTATAGGGCTACCTGTGTTTCCTCATGCCACAATTTTTATTGTGATCGCACCGCCATGAAAAGTGTGGCGGTGAAGAAACTTGCGTGCTCACCAAGCATACTCCGGCCTCAAGACCGCTGCGCCTAATCTAGCAATCTCTGATCCCTGGATGTTGCAGTGGTCCTAGGACGGCCCAACCACCCTGGTCGTAATGGGGCGGTCGGAAGACCACTCCTGCCATGCCCCGGGAGTCTGTTGGTCCATGGACCACCAGATTTATAATAAAACCCTGATAAACCAAAAACTGAAAAAGTATTTTCCAAAAAGCCCCAAAAAACCTGCAAAAATAAAATCAATCCAATAGAGATCCATAAAAGAAATCCAAAGTATCTAGGAACCATAACAAAATCTGAAAAGGTGTTTGAAAAAGAAACGCTCCTGGAAACCCGAGGAAAAAAGGAAATCAAAGTAAAAAAATACTGGTTTATTATAAACCAAAAGGGATTTTATTAAGAAAAACCAGTAGATCCAAATGCCCATAGGACACACTCATAGAGAATAACCGGCAAAGCAAAACAGAAAACCCACCCGCAAAAGAGTTACATTCCCAAAAGTGCATCAACATTACACTTAATCATGAAAAACAAAATAACAAAACAGAATATCACGTAACATATTTCAAAACTACTAAAACAGTTTACGAAAACCTAAATCAACACACTAGTGAAAATCATTACAATAAATACAACTAAATATACAAAAAACGCACAATCAACACTATAACCTCTAGACCTTCCCCCTTGTTCCCCTACCCTCAAAACCCTAAAAAACATTTGAAACAGACTCAAGTGTTCCGACAAACAGCAGCAACTTACCTCGACCTAGATCATGGAAAATAGACTACAAATAAGACAAATAGACTACTAAATAGAACCGAGCAGTAAAAACAATTGCCCTTAAATGAAATTAGAAATTGACTAGCTCCCCATAAAATTAATGGAAACATAAGGAAAAAAATGTTGAATAAATATTTATAATTTTTTTAATGTGAATAAACATATAAAACATGTCACAACTGTTGTAAAAATATAAACAAACTGTAAAGTATAAATTTATTAATAGCATAAAAATATAGAATTATTTCATATATAGTGCAAAAAAACGTGAATATTTTGTTAAGAATATGTACAAAAAACAATTTTGTTAAACTAATTGTAAACAATAGAAAAAAACCTGGAACATGTACAGCATACAATTCTATTTAAATATGACTTACACTGTTTAATTAATTTTAAAATGCATTCAAATAGTTGTAGTCATTAGTTTATATATAATAGATTGTGTTCTAACTAGAACTATATATGTTTCAAATTACAATAATATACATTAAATATATTTTGAAAAAATCTATAAAACTTGAAAAAATGTGTTACATAACATTAGTCTATGAAAATATGTAAATAATAATGTTACTTATTATAAATATACAACAAACTACTTTTTAAATTATCCTTTTAAACACCAACAGTACTAATTAAATGACATAAACTACTACTACTACATAGAAATAAAATTTAACAAAAGAATTTCACACTGAAATGGTTAAATATTCACACTCCAACGTAAACCATTTCAAAGAAAGCATTGGAGACTAAAGGGGCGACATTTACTATTCCCACTCCATTCAAAACCAATTTGGAGAAGGTGTTGGACACTTAAGGGGTGACATTTACTATTCCCACTCCAATATAAACCAATCTGAGGAAGATGCTGGACACTAAAGGGGTGACATTTACTATTCCCACTTCAATCTAAGCCAATTTGGGGTAGGTGTTGGACACTAAATGGATGACATTTCCTACGTTCAATACAATCTAATGCATTTTAGGCAAGGTGTTGGACACTCGAAAAATTATATACATAGTCAGTACTCCATACTCACATATAATTTTTGTTGTATAAAATATCAAAAGAATTGCTTAGCAAACACAGTAACCCAAACAAAAAATACTTTATATTTAAAGTTAAACATTTTTAGACCTGGCATCTTTTGGCGTGTTTCCCTTGTCTTTTTGCTTTCTGACCTCCCGGTTTTGACTCTGTTTCTGCTGGGTTAGTGTCTCTGCACACCTTATCACTGCTGTTCAGTGTTAAAGTGCAAGTGCTCCTATTATGAATTGTATTATTGATTGGTGTTTCCATGATTGGCATATTTGATTTACTGGTAGGTCCCTACTAAAGTGCACTAAGAGTGCCTGGGCCTGTAAATCGAATGCTGCTAGTGGGCCTGCAGCACTGATTGTGCCACCCACACGAGCAGCCGTTCAAAGGGTTCTCAGACCTGCCACTGCAGTGTCTGCATGCAGTTTACTGCCATGTCAACTTGGCAAGCGCACCACTTGCCAAGCCCTAACATTCCCTTTTATTACATGTGAGTCACCCCCAAGGTAGGCCCAAGGTACTCTTATGGGCAGGGTGCAGTGTATGTGAAAGGTAGGACATGTCCTGGTGTGTGTGATGTGTCCTCCTGGTGAACTACAGTATAAATCATTTTTCACTGTTGAGAGGCTATATGTCCCATAAGATAGAATGGGGAATACTCTGTAGCATTTTACGAGTATATCTTCCCATTGGGACAAGATAGTGGAATAGAGTTTTGTATGCCTGGATTCAGAATGTGGAAATGCATCTTTTAGTAAAGATGATTCTTATGTTCTGTGTTTGAAAATACCACTTTTAGAAAGTAGGTATTTTCTTGCTTAGCCATCCTGTGTGCCTCTGCTGGGTTGTGGATAGACTGTCTGGCTTTGGAGTGACAGGGGCTGGGGATGTGCATTCTCTTCAGACAGCCACTGGGGGGGTCAAGGGGTGTCCAGCCTTTCCTGGATGAGTCAGGGCTGGTCTAGATAGACCTGGGCCGCATTTAGTGTAGTGGGTGGAGATTTCCTTGCACCTGAATGGGCCTGCTCTGCCTTGGACAATGCTGGATCAGTCTGGATCACACTGGATTTACTGGGAGAACTGTCTCCTACACAGCGAGCCTCAGGTCGCTGAGCCTGGGTCAGCCTGTGTGCCTGTTGTACCCCAGTGCTTCAGGACCTTCCTACTGGGTCTGGCTCACAACGTGCCTTTGGCAGGAGATTTGGGGCAGGATAAGACCTTTGACAGAATTGTCACCCACTTGTTTTGGCCCCAAATGCGAAGGCAGTCAGATGCGCATTGTAGGTCTTGCCAGACTTGCCAGGCAAGTGGTAAGAGTGAGAAGAAGTGTAAGGGTCCTCTCAAACCTTTTCCAGTTGTAGGAACCACTTTTGAAAGGGTTGGGATGGATATTGTGGGGCCACTGGATCCCAAGACCACCATGGGCAACAGGTACATCCTGGTCTTCGTGGACCAGGCTGCCCGGTACCCAGAGGCTATCCCTCTCAGGACAACGGTGCTAGTGGTGGGCTGGGCATTAATGAGGATCTTTTCCCGTGTGGGTTTCCCCGCGGAGGTGGTTTCTGACCGTGGGACCAATTTCATATCCAAGTATATGACATCCCTGTGAGAGGAGTATAACCTACAAGTTCACCACTCCTTACCACCCACAAGGTAATGGTTTGGTGGAGAGATTCAACCAAACCTTGAAGGGCATGATCAAGGGTCTCACAGAACCCATGAGGCATAAGTGGGACGTCCTCTTACCATGCCTTTTCTTGGCATGCAGGGAGGTACCACAGAAGTCCTTAGGGTTCAGTCCCTTTGAGCTTCTGTAGGGGTACCCTGTGAGAGGACCTCTCAGTTTGGTCAAGGATGGCTGGGAGACAGCTCCTAGGAAAACTCCCCAGGATGTATTTAGCTACATGCTGGCCTTCAGGAACCAAACTTCCCGCTTCAAGAAACTCGCTCAGGCAAACCTGGAAGGAAGCCAGGAGGAGATGAAACGCTGGTACGACCAGAATGCCACTCTGGTAGAGTTTCCGTCTGCCCAGAAAGTGTGTGTCATGGCCACCTACCTGGTGAATTTGCAGACTGCCTGGAAGCCTTTAGGGGTCCTACATGTGAACCGCCTCAAACCTCACTTTGAGAGGTCCGAAGTGAGCATGCTCTTGGCGACAGATGATGGGGTGGAAGAGGACAGTGAACCTCTCCCTGACCTCCTGTTGGCCAAGGAGTACTATGGGTCAGTGGAAGGTGTGATCCTCTCCCCTACTCTGACCCCAGAGCAGCAGAGTGACTGTCACCATTTGTTGGGGCAGTTTGCCATGCTGTTCTCACTGACACCAGGTGTTACTCACTGGTGTGTACCCATGACGTGGACACTGGTGACAGCCCTCTTGTGAATCACAAGATTTACAGGTTGACTGACCGAATCAGAACAAGCATCAAAGAGGAGGTCTCTAAGACGATGGCGTTAGGGGTGATCAAGCCCTCCAACAGTCCTTGGGCCAGCCAGTGGTCTTGGTCCCAAAAGCTGCTGCACCTGGTGCAACTCCTGAACTGCGGTTCTGTGTGGACTACCGTGGGCTCAATGCCGTCACCAGGACTGACGCGCACCCCATCCCCAGAGCTGATGAGTTCATCGATCGTTTAGGAGCTGCCATGTTCCTCAGCAGGTTTGACTTGATGTCTGGGTACTGGCATATTGCCTTAACCATGGGGGCCAAGAAGAGGTCAGCATTTTCAACCCCAGAGGGGCACTATCAGTTTCGGGTGATACTCTTTGAGTTGAAGAATGCCTCTGCCACCTTTCAGAGGTTGGTCAACCAGGTGTTGGCTGGGCGGGAAGATGTTTGTGCTACCTTCCTGGACAACTTTGCAGTGTTTAGTTCCAGCGGAGAGGAACACTTGCAGCACCTCTAGGAAGTGTTGTAGACTCTGCAGATGGCAGGCCTCACAGTCAAGGCCAGTAAGTGCCAGTTCAGGCAGGGCTCTGTGGTGTACTTAGGGCACCAGGTAGGAAGCGGCCAGGTGTGGCCCCTAGAGCCTAAGATTGACACCATTCTGGCTTGGGAGCTGCTGTTCAGTGTTAAAGTGCAAGTGCTCCTATTGTGAATTGTATTATTGATTGGTGTTTCCATGATTGGCATATTTGATTTACTGGTAAGTCCCTAGTAAAGTGCACTGAGAGTGCCAGGGCCTGTAAATCGAATGCTGCTAGTGGGCCTGCAGCACTGATTGTGCCACCCACATGAGCAGCCGTTCAAACGGTTCTCAGACCTGCCACTGCAGTGTCTGCATGCAGTTCACTGCCATGTCAACTTGGCAAGCGCACCCACTTGCCGAGCCCTAACCTTCCCTTTTATTACATGTGAGTCACCCACAAGGTAGGCCCAAGGTACTCTTATGGGCAGGGTGCAGTGTATGTGAAAGGTAGGACATGTCCTGGTGTGTGTGACGTGTCCTCATGGGGAACTACAGTTTAAATCATTTTTCACTGTTGAGAGGCTCTATGTCCCATAAGATAGAATGGGGAATACTCTGTCGCATTTTACGAGTATATCTTCCCATTGGGACAAGATAGAGGAATAGAGTTTTGTATGCCTGAATTCAGAATGTGGAAATGCATCTTTTAGTAAAGATGATTCTTATGTTCTGTGTTTGAAAATACCACTTTTAGAAAGTAGGTATTTTCTTGCTTAGCCATCCTGTGTGCCTCTGCTGGGTTGTGGATTGACTGTCTGGCTTTGGAGTGACAGGGGCTGGGGATGTGCATTCTCTTCATACAGCCACTGGGGGGGTCGAGGGGTGTCCAGCCTTTCCTGGATAAGTCAGGGCTGGACTAGATAGACCTGGGCCGCATTTAGTGTAGGAGATTTCCTTGCACCTGAATGGGCCTGCTCTGCCTTGGAGAATGCTGTCTCCATCTCCTGCCGGGAAGCTGGGCCAGAGAGGACCAAACTGGTTTGGACTGAGCACAGACACTCTCTGCCCAAGAGAACAAAGAGAAATGAACTATAAATATTGGGGCCCAGACCCCAGAACTTTAGAACTTGCTGGAATCAAGGAACCTGCCAAGAAGAAGAGCTGGAAGAACTGCTAGGAAGAGTACTGCCCCTTTGCTGTGTTGTTGCTTGTTGGGTTGGCCTGCAGCTGCTTCTTCTGCCTTGGGCAGTGAAAGGACTGGACTGAACTTTCTTTACTTGTGCTGAGTATCTCCAAGGGCTTGAAATAGAGCTTGCCTCCTCTTCTTGAAGTCTCAGGGACAGCAAAGACTTCACTTACTTCTGGTATCCGCCTCTGGAACCGTGGGTTTCAGTTGCCACAGAGGGGGAAAGCAGCCAACACCATCACCGACACCGCTGAGGGCTCTGTGTCCTGAAGGCACTGCAGAGGGCACCACCGCACTTTGCACCGCAACCCTGGTCTCACCGACGACAATGGCAGCCACCGCCATCACGCTGCTGCTTGCACTGCGACCTGTGAGCCCCACACTCTGCACCACCTTGCTACACTCTGCGTCCCTTGTCTCACCGATGACGTCGCTGCTCACTGACTGCTACATCGGTGACCGCACTGTGGTTTGTGGGCACCGCTCATAAGTTACATGACACACTGCATCCCACACTGCAGTGTGGGCCGACAGATGCCAGCTCCCATCAGCCGGCAATGTTAGCACCTCCACGAGCAGTGCTTTACTCCGCACCGCAGCCCTGGTCTCACCGACGCCGATGGACGACTGTCACCGACCTGATGCCTGCAACGCGACCTGAAGACACTGCACGCCACACCTCTATGCTACATATCCCAACCGCGACGGTTGCCACGACCAGGCCGCACCGACGCAGTCGGCCAGAATCAAAGTTACTGTTTACGAGTCTGCTGACACTAAAGCCGGTCTGCACCGATGCGGTCGGCCAGAACTGTTGGATTCTGTTGTTTGCAGCACCGCGGTAGCACCGGACAGGGCTGCTGGCTACAAAGAACTGCATTTTAAAGTTATTTCTGCAAAGTGCCTATTTTTGATTACTGTATGTTGGTCTTTTATCATTTTAGTCTTGTTTGCACAGATAAATATTGGTTATATTTCTAAAACTGGTGTGGTGTCCGTTGGTAATGTTTTCACTGTGTTACTGTTGGTTATGTGCAAATGCTTTACACATTGCCTCTGAAATATGCCTGACTGTTCGTGCCAAGCTATCAAGGGGGTGAGCAGGGGTTATTTTGGGAGTGTATCCCCCTTCTACTGACTAGAAGGAAGGGCCCCTACTTGGACAAAGGTGTAAACCATTGCCAACTAGAGGCCCCGATTTCTAACATTGGTTGTCAGCAGTGAGGATAGGACTTGCGTTTGCACTCGACCTACAGTGATTGGTGTGTACTACTACTATGTTGCAGACCATGACGTATCACATACTGTCTTTTTTTGGTCTATTTTTGTCTTTCCATCTTTTTGAACTTAAACTTCCTACTGCACCATGCCTGGTACAGCAGCATCATCAATTGCATCCCTAGAAGTGGCCTTTGAGGAGGAAAGGTTGGAAACCTATAACGTCAAGGTGTTGAAGGCTATTTGTTAAAACCTAAAGGTCCAAGTCAGAGGCCTCACCAGGAAGGAGGAGCTACAAAAGGCACTGAGGACCTGGTATGCAGCCAGACATACCAGTGGGAAGTCTGGAGATCTTAGTGTGGAGGCAGAGGAGCCTATTCCTAGGGTAGATGTGCTGTTGGGAGAGGGGGGTCCCTCCAGGACGGGTAGCAGTGGTTGTGCCCAGAGGAGCTAGAGGACAGAAGGGAAGCTAGGAGGCATCGAATAGAGCTTGAGAGGCTCAAGATGGAATCACAGAAGATGGTTTTAGACCATGAGCATGGGTTCAAGGAGCTGGAGTTAAAAAGTAAATCCAGCACGGATGGTGGCAGCAATTCCACAGTGCACTCAGACAGGATTGGGCACATTCCCTAGAATGTAGGCAAGGAATTTAGAAAGGGTGATGACATACAAAGGTGGTTTTTGGGCTATGAGGCAGCCATACCCATCAATGGGGTCCCTGAAAAGCATTGGGGGGCACGATTCTGGCCTCATTTTCCAGAAGAGAGGACGGACACTTTGTTGGCTTTGGGTAAGGGGTACAACCTCACCTACACTGACATGAAGGAGGCCCTTCTCACTAGGTATGGTCTCACACCTGATAAATACCGGGATCAGTTTAGATCTAGTAAGAAAACTGATTCCCAGACATGGTTGGAATGTGTGGATTCTTTCTGCAGGGCACTGGATGGTTGGGTGAAGGGCAGCAATGTAACAGATTTTCATGGGCTGTACAATTTGATTGTGTGGGAGCACTTGTCTAGTCTATGTTTTGCAGAGCTGCACCATCACTTAACTGATAGTAAGCTGACTGACCCCAGGAAGCTTGCTAAGGAGGCGGACCGCTGGGTGAGTTCCAGGGTCCACAAGAAGATGTATGGGGGAGACTCAGCCATGGGGGGGCAGGGTCCCCAGCAAAACAGTGGGGGGGACAAGGGTAAAGCACAGGAGTTCTCTAAAGAGCACCAAACTAATACCCAGGGTAAAGGTTTCCATTCCCCAGGAGATAAGAAACAAGGGGTCTCTTCAGGAAAGCCTGCAGAGACTGGCCCCCGCAAGTGTTATGCCTGTGAGCAGGTGGGTCACTTGAAGGGGGACCTCATGTGTCCCAAGAGGGCACAGCCACCCACCGGTGGGCAGACCAAGTTGTTGGCTAGTGTAGCGCTTGGGGGGGAGGGGTGCCCACAGGAGGGTAAGGATCCCGCAGAAATGACCCCTGTCTCACTTGGGGACAGAGAGAAGGTCCCAGGGAACCAGGTGCCTGCTAACACTAAAAAATACAGCGCATGGGTGACCATCAATGGGAGGAGGGTAGAGGCTCTCAGAGATACTGGAGCCAGTGTGACCTCAGTCTGGTGTCACTTGGTCTCTGAGGAGCAAGTAGTCCCCGGGGCATCCACCAGGTAGTTGCTGTGGACAACTCAGAGCGCCAGTGTAAGGCGGCGGAGGTTCACTTTAAAGGGGGGTCTCAGGTCCCTTGAGGGTGGTTGTGAGCCCTACTATGCATGTAGATTATCTGCTAGGGAACGACCTCGAGCAGACTTTGTGGAAGGATGTTGAGCTCAGGTCTCACTTGTAGATGCTTGGGTTGCCAGAGTGGGCATGCATGACCACTCGGTCAATGGCATACGTGAAGGGTGATCAGAAGGACCGGGAGCCTGAAACAGTTTCTTGGCAAGAGAAAGGGCAGGGGGCGTGGAAAATCCGTCCCTGAGGATTCCACAGTCTGGGAGGAGGCTGACCTCGAGGGAGATATCCCGGTACCTACAGGGGAGCAGGTAGCTGAACTGGGTGACATATCTGAGCTGACCCATTGGCAGCAAGAAGGTGGTCCCACGACGGAAGAATTCTGCAGGGAGCAGAAGGAATGCCATTCTCTAGAGGGTTTGCAGCAGCAGGCTGCAAACCAGGCTGCCGGTGATCAGTCTGGATCACACTGGATTTACTGGGAGAACTGTCTCCTACACAGCGAGCCTAAGGTTGCTGAGCCTGGGTCAGTCTATGTGCTGGTGGTACCCCAGCACTTCAGGACCTTCCTACTGGGTCTGGCTCACGACATGCCTTTGGCAGGAGATTTGGGGCAGGATAAGACCTTTGACAGGATTGTCACCCACTTGTTTTGGCCCCAAATGCAAAGGCAGTCAGATGCGCATTGTAGGTCTTGCCAGACTTGCCAGGCAAGTGGTAAGAGTGAGAGTTAGTGTAAGGTTCCTCTCAAACCTTTTCCAGTTGTAGGAACCACTTTTGAAAGTGTTGGGATGGATATTGTGGGGCCACTGGATCCCAAGACCACCATGGGCAACAGGTACATCCTGGTCTTCGTGGACCATGCTGTCCGGTACCCGGAGGCTATCCCTCTCAGGACAACGGCGCTAGTGGTGGGCCGGGCATTAATGTGGATCTTTTCCAGTGTGGGTTTCCCCAGGGAGGTAGTTTCTGACCATGGGACCAATTTCATATCCAAGTATGTGACATCCCTGTGAGAGGAGTATAACCTACAAGTTCACTACTCCTTACCACCCACAAGGTAATGGTTTGGTGGAGAGATTCAACCAAGCCTTGAAGGGCATGATCAAGGGTCTCACAGAACCCATGAGGCATGAGTGGGACGTCCTCTTACCATGCCTTTTCTTGGCATACAGGGAGGTACCACAGAAGTCCTTAGGGTTCAGTCCCTTTGAGCTTCTGTAGGTGTACCCTGTGAGAGGACCTCTCAGTTTGGTCAAGGAAGGCTGGGAGACAGCTCCTAGTAAAACTCCCCAGGATGTATTTAGCTACATGCTGGCCTTCAGGAACCAAACTTCCCGCTTCAGGAAACTTGCTCAGGCAAACCTGGAAGGAAGCCAGGAGGAAATGAAACGCTGATACAACCAGAATGCCACTCTGGTTGAGTTTCAGCCTGCCCAGAAAGTGTGTGTCATGGCCTCAGTTGAACCTTGTGCTTTGCAGGACAATTGGACTGGGTCTTTTGAGGTGGTGGAGCGCAAAAGTAACGTCACCTACCTGGTGAATTTGCAGACTGCCAGGAAGCCTTTGGGGGTCCTACATGTGAGCCGCCTCAAACCTCACTTTGAGAGGTCCGAAGTGAGCATGCTCTTGGCGGCAGATGATGGGGTGGAAGAGGACAGTGAACCTCTCCCTGACCTCCTGTCGGCCAAGGAGTACGATGGGTCAGTGGAAGGTGTGATCCTCTCCCCTACACTGATCCCAGAGCAGCAGAGTGACTGTCACCATTTGTTGTCGCAGTTTGCCATGCTGTTCTCCCCGACACCAGGTGTTACTCACTGGTGTGTACCCATGACGTGGACACTGGTGACAGCCCTCTTGTGAATCACAAGATTTACAGGTTGACTAACCAGATCGGAACCAGCATCAAAGAGGAGGTCTCTAAGACGATGGCGTTAGGGGTGATCAAGTCCTCTAACAGTCCTTTGGCCAGCCAGTGGTCTTGGTCCCAAAGGCTGCTGCACCTGGTGCAACTCCTGAACTGCGGTTCTGTGTGGACCACCGTGGGCTCAATGCCATCACCAGGACTGACGCGCACCCCATCCCCAGAGCTGATTAGTTCATCAATCGGTTAGGAGCTGCCATGTTCCTCAGCAGGTTTGACTTGACGTTAGGGTACTGGCAGATTGCCTTAACCATGCGGGCCAAGAAGAGATCAGCATTTTCAACCCCAGAGGGGCACTACTAGTTTCGTGTGATGCCCTTTGAGTTGAAGAATGCCTCTGCCACCTTTCAGAGATTGGTCAACCAGGTGTTGGCTGGGCAGGAAGATTTTTGTGCTGCCTTCCTGGACGACGTTGCAGTGTTTAGTTCCAGCAGGGAGGAACACTTGCAGCACCTCTGGGAAGTGTTGAAGACTCTGCAGATGGCAGGCCTCACAGTCAAGGCCAGTAAGTGCCAGATCAGGCAGGGCTCTGTGGTGTACTTAGGGCACCAGGTAGGAAGTGGCCATTTGGGGCCCCTACAGCCTAAGATTGACACCATTCTGGCTTGGGAGCCGCCCAAGACCCAGACAGAGGTGAGAACCTTTTTAGGTCTCACCGGCTACTATAGGAGATTGCCTTCCAGGAAGCAACCCAGGAAGGTGATCAGTACTGACTACTCCCAGAAATCTTTTGATGCCCTGAAGGAAGCCATCTGCACAGCTCCCGTGCTCAAGGCACCCAACTTCTCCAAGGAATTCGTAGTGCAGACTGACCCTTCAGAGCATGGTGTTGGAGCGGTGCTCTCACAACTTAATGATGAGGGCCTAGAACAGCCTGTAGTCTTCCTTAGCAGGAGACTACTCCCCATGGAGTAGTCTCCTGTGCACTTTCTCACTGCTGTTCAGTGTTAAAGTGCAAGTGCTCCTATTGTAAATTGTATTATGGATTGGTGTTTCCATGATTGGCATATTTGATTTACTGGTAAGTCCCTAGTAAAGTGCACTGAAAGTGCCAGGGCCTATAAATCAAATGCTGCTAGTGGGCCTGCAGCACTGATTGTGCCACCCACACGAGCAGCCTTTCAAAGGGTTCTCATACCTGCCACTGCAGTGTCTGTATGCAGTTTACTTCCAAGTCGACTTGGCAAGTGCACCCACTTGTCAAGCCCTAACCTCCCCTTTTATTACATGTGAGTCACCCCTAAGGTAGACCCAAGGTACCCCTATGAGGAGGGTGCAGTGTATGTGACAGGTAGGACATGTCCTGGTGTGTGTGACATGTCCTGATAGTAAACTACACTGTAAATCGTTTTTCACTATTGAGAGGATATCTGTTCAATAGGATAGAATGGGGAATACTCTGTAGCATTTTACGGGTATATCTTCCCATTGGGACAAGATAGAGTAATAGAGTTTAGTATGCCTGAACTCAGAATGTGGAAATGCATCTTTTAGTAAAGATGATTTTTATGTTCTGTGTTTGAAAATACTACTTTTAGAAAGTAGGTATTTTCTTGCTTAGCCATCCTGTGTGCCTCTGCTGGGTTGTGGATTGACTGTCTGGCGTTGGAGTGACAGGGGGTAGGGTTGTGCATTCTCTTCAGAGAGCCACTGGGGGGGTTGAGGTGTGTCCTGCCTTTCCTGGATGAGTCAGGGCTGGGCTGAATAGACCTGGGCCGCATTTAGAGTAGTGGGAGGAGAGTTCCTTGCACCTGAATGAGCCTGGTTTGCCTTGACAATGCTTTCTCCACCTCCTGCCGGGAACCTGGGCCAGAGAGGACCAAACTGGTTTGGACTGAGCACAGACCCTCTCTGCCCAATGAACAAAGAGAAATGGAGGATAAATATTGGGGTACAGACCCCAGAACTTAAGAACTCGCTGGAATCACGGAACCTGCCAATAAGAAGAGCTGGAAGAACTGCTAGGAGGAGTAGTGCCCCGTTGCTGTGTTGTTGCTTGTTGGGTTGGCCTGCAGTTGCTGCTTCTGCCTTGGGCAGTGAAAGGACTGGACTGAACCTTCTTTACTTGTGCTGAGTATCTCCAAGGGCTTGAAATAGAGCTTGCCTCCTGTTCTCAAAGTCTCAGGGACAGCAAAGACATCACTTACCTCTGGGTACCGCCTCTAGAACCGTGGGTTTCAGTTGCTGCAGAGGGTGAAAGCAGCTGACACCATCACCGACACCGCTGCGGGCTCAGTGTCCTGAAGGCACTGCAGAGGGCACCACCACACTTCGCTCCACAATCCTGGTCTCACCGACGACGAGGGCCACCACCAAACCGCTGCTTGCACTGCAACCTGTGAGCACCACACTCCGCACCGCTTCACTTTACTCTGCTGCCCTGGTCTCACCGATGAAGCTGCTGCACATGGACTGCGACACCGGTGACCGCACCGTGGTTTGGGGGCACCGCTCGTAAGTTACATCAAGCACCGCACCGTCCCACACTGCAATCTGGGCCGATCGATACCAGCTCCCATCAACTGGCACTGTCGCTTGCACCGTGACCTGTCAGCACCAACATGAGCACCGCCTCACTCTGCACCGCAGCCGTGGTCTCACAACACTGCTGGAAGACCATCACCGAGCCTCTGCCTGCACTGCGACTTGAGGGCACCGCACGCCGCACTGCCACGCTTCACATTGCAATCACGACGGTTTCCATGACCGGCCCTCACCGACCCAGTCCACAGGAACCAAAGGCACTGTTCATGAGTCTGCTGACACTAAAGCCGGTCCGCACCGATGCGGTCGGCCGGAACTGTTGGATTCTGTTGTTTGCAGCACCACGATAGCACCGGATGGAGCTACCGGCTACAAGGAACTATATTTTAAAGTTATTTCTGCAAAGTGCCTATTTTTGGTTTCTATATGTTGGTCTTTTATCATTTTGGTCTTGTTTGCACAGATAAAAATTAGTTATTTGCTAAAACTAGTGTGGTGTCCGTTTGTAATGTTTTAACTGTGTTACTGTTGGCTATGTGCAAATGCTTTACACACTGCCTCTGAAATAAGCCTGACTTCACGTGCCAAGCTACCAAGGGGGTGAGCAGGGGTTATTTTACTAGTGTATCACCCTTTCCTGTCTAGAAGGAAGGGCCCCTACTTGGACAAAGGAGCAAACCATTGCACCTTTGAGACCCCCATTTCTAACAAACATGAACATATAAAATAATATGTTAATCACTATTGATAATTAACATATTGTAATATGGATTTATATTCCTAAACATTGAAACATAACATAAAAAAATCATAATCTAAACTGAAAATCGTAAAATAAAAAAAATGACACAAAATTTCGAATTATGTCTAGAAATTAGTATTTATTGCATTCAAATTAACACGTTTTAGAACATATGTTCGCAACAACAGAACTTATTTCTATAACAAAAAATTTAAAAAATGTCATTTACATTTTTTAAAAATAAACTTTAAATAAATAAACTAATAACATATACATATACAGCCTAATCTTAATTTAAACATCATAACTAATACATATTTATTCTATTTTAATAATTTTATTATAATTTTCAGAACAATTTAAATAAATGTAAAAATCAAATATAAGAAATTCTAACAATTCAATAATAATGACATGAGTTTCCATAAATGTATTTTAAAATTAAAAAGAATCTTAAACATTTTTAGTAAAACAAAATGTAGCATAATTTTAAATTATTCAATTGAAATTTGAGAAATCTTAAATGTTTACCAACTTTTCATAACTAAAATTATTATTTTAATATTTACAATACGGTGGAGAACATGGCGGCCGGCTAGAGCTCAGGTCGCGAGCTCCGTCAAGTGAAGTGTATAATTGAATTTACAATGGCTCGGCACGGAATTTAATGAAAGATTCTGGCATCGGAAATCTTACCGATTCTGATCCTGACTGTCAAAACTATCGGGAAAGCGGTGTTGGGTGTTCGTGCGGCTGGGAAAGAGGAGGAGGCAGCGGATCGGAGCTGAACGCCGAAGTGGAGGCAGAGGCGGGTCCAAGTGGAAATCCGCGTCCCCACCTGACGGACGTGGGGAGGAGGCGGGGAGGCGTTTGGGCTGCTGCTGCGAAGGGATTACAGCAACGGAGGAGCGCTTTAACAAAAGTAAGTTACAGAGGCCCCCAAGTAGTCCCCGTATAAACGCAGGCAGGTTATTAAAGTATCCAGAACAGGACTGCAATTTAATTTTAAATCAAATTTATAGCAACAACGAAAATAACGAGGACTTTAAGGAAAATCAAGCTCCTAAGCTTGAAGTGTGCATGAATTCAACAAAGAAGAAGGGAAGGGGCAAAAGAAGGGATCAGTCGGTCTCTGATTTCGGTCTGAAACCCCAACAGGGGAGTCTGGTGGCTCCTACTGACTTAATTTCATGGATACAGGACCTCCCTAAAGAAGATAAAGCAGAATTAAGGGGGTCTGATAAGAAAGAAGTCACCAAGAATAGTATCCAAGATATAAGGTACGCGTTAAGGAACAGGGGTCTAGCTCTAACCTCTGGGGTTGATGAAGCCATTGAACAGCTTCCAGTGGAAGTAGAACAACAGCCAGCAACATCTACGAAGGGCAAGGATACTGTGGGGAAAAAAACAAAGGAAACAGAGGTTAAAGAGTGGTGCTGTCGCAGTGACTTCAACCAGAGCAGCTAAAGCGGCGGAAGAAGAGCAACTTAAAAGGGTGCCAACCTAAAAGTAACACTCCTCACTTCGCACCTTCTTCAGAGTCCAAGAGAAACCTGTACTAAAAAGTGCAGTAGTAAAAGAAAGGTGTGATAATAAAGGAATAACTTCTCTGCAAAAATTGTCATTTCCTCCAAACAAAAAAACAATGGAAACTCCTAATCCGTTTCAAGTCCTCATGTTACCAGATCCCATGGAACAAAACGACCCAGTAGTGGACGAGGGGTCCCAGAGTGAAGATAATTCATTACAAAAAACGTTAAATAAGGATTTGGATTCTGGAACACTCTCACAGGTGGAACTTGGGAGCATGATGGGATCTCTTTTTAAAGAAATGAAACTGAGTTGCGCGAAATCGGAAAAAAATCAGGAGAAAATACAAGCGACATGTGAGGCACTGGAGTCGAAGGTTAATGCCTTAGTTGATAGGGTAAACATTATTGAAGGTGCATTGGAGCACACTAGAGAAGAGGTAAAATCCTGCCAAAGTGATATCAGCAAAATAAGAACAAGCGAAAAAGAGCTCAGTGATAAACTTGAGATTTTAGAGAATAACTCAAGACGGAATAATCTCAGACTATTAAATATCCTGGAAGGCGCAGAAGGGCAGAATGTTAAGACCTTTATAGTTAAATTGCTAAAAGAAATTTCCTATGAGCTAGAGGAAAAAATCATAGACGACGACATTCAAAGGGTACATAGAGACCCTTTTAGATTGAATAATACAAGGAAGAATCCGTGGAGAGTACTTGTCAACTTTAGAACTTACACACTAAAAGAAAGTATTCTGAGTATGGCCTTAAAGGCAGGCACCTTCTCTAAAGATGGCTACAATTTTAAAATTCGCTCGGATATATCAAAGACCACGGCAGACAGACAGTGGGCCCTAGGAAACCTTATGCCGGATTTAAGAGCACTAGGAGCAACGGTCCAATTGAAATTTCCAGCCCTCTTGAAAATCATGTGGAATAATCAGACATTTAATTTCAGAGAGCCAAAAGAAGTGGAGACTTTGCTGGAACGAATAAAAACAAATAAGTAAGAGCCAGAATTAAGAAAACTTACCACTTCACGACAACGGTACTCGAAATAGGGCAAACCTTGTTTGCTTAATGATAGTAGGGAGGGTTCTCCAGGGTGGGGCAAGAGGAGTAGGTTTTTCTTTTTATGAGCACAATTTTTTCTTTTGGGTGGGGAGCATTTGGGAAAAAAATACAAAAAAATAATTGTCCAATCTGTAAGATTTATGGTATTCGTGGTCATCTTATGGTAAAATATAGAATAAATTATTCATACTAAGATAGGAGAGATAGTTATTACAACTTGGAATGTGAATGGGCTTAGAGTAAGGAGGAGACGACAAAAAATCCTTGAATATCTTAAACTGGTAAAGAGTGACGTCATTATATTACAAGAAACCCACTTGCAAAAACAAGAGTGGCTTGAAACTATAAAAAAGGAAAAATGGGTGGAATATAGTGTCTGCACAAATCAAACTAGTTCTATTAAGGGAGTGGCAATAATTATTAAGAAATCGTCAGGAATTGTAACTCTGGAGGATGGCGCGGACTCAAAAGGTAGATGGGCATTTGTAAAACTGAAACTAGGAAACAGCATAGTGACCGTAGCTGGGTATTACGGCCCTAACATAGACGACCCTACACCACTTCAATTTTTATATGCCCAACTAATTGACTCATCTACACCAATTATTCTTGGTGGTGATTTTAATATATTGCTAGACCCCAAAAATGATAGGTATCCGCCTGGTAAGGCATTAAATTTACTAAAAATGAGGGATTGGTTGATCAGATTCAAAGAAGATTTAGGACTAGTCGATATTTGGAAAACTAAAGGCGATCAAAAAAATAAATATACTTAAAGGAACCACAAGTATGGGCATGCTTCCAGAATTGATTTCTTCTTGATAGATAAAATATTAAGTAAAAATGTGAAAAATGTGGTCCATGTACCTGCACATTTATCCGATCACTCTTTAGTACAAATGGCAATAGACCAAAAATCCCTTCAGGGTGCAACAAGGTGGACATTAGATCGAACTCCTTTGCTTGATCAACAACTTATTGGAATACTGAGGGATGAAACAATAAGTTACTTTCAAGTTAATACAAATGGAGAAATATCTAGCCGGGGGTGTGGGACGCCTATAAGGCAGTGATGAGAGGAAACCTAATTGGCCTAGCGGCAAGAAAGAATAAGGAAATTAGACTTAAAATTAGCCAGTTAGAAGCGGATATACTAGACAGGTTAGTGAGATGTGAAGAGCTGATTTTGGAAGAAGAAAAAGAATCGGCGATAGAAGAAATTTCTAAAAAAAAGCACGACCTATCACTTTTTCTAGAAGAAAGGGTAAGAAAAAGGTGGGAGGCCAGTACACTATCAAACTATGAGTATGGGGAGAATAGCGGGAAGCTTTTGGCATGGAAACTTAAAACTGAGTCCAACAGAAATAAAATTATGGCTGTGTATAGAGAGTTGGATGGAGTAAAGGTAGATGATAGGGCAGGTATAGAGGAAGCATTTGTTGACTTTTTTCAGTTGCTGTATGAGGAGGATTTAACTCCTCTTGCTTCTTCAATAGAATCATACTTAAAAGATTCTCAAGTTCATAAGTTGGAAATAACTTGCAGCGAATCACTAAACGCAGCAATTACTACTGAGGAAGTCTTGAAGGTGATAAATGGACTCAAAAAAGGAAAGGCATCTGGCCCAGACGCCATCCCAAATGAGTTTTATCTAGCACTAAAAGACTCCTTGGATCCGAGTTTAGTGGACCTTTTCAACACAATCTTTCTAGATGGTTTACCGCTCCCAAAATCTTGGAATGAAGCAACTATCAGTCTGATTTTAAAACCGGGAAAAGATCCTCATAAGTGTGAGTCGTATAGGCCTATTTCCCTCTTAAACAACGACTATAACATTTTTGCACAGGTTTTGGCAGCAAGACTCAGTAATATTATGCCTAGACTTATTCATATGGATCAGAAGGGATTTATTAAAGGGAGACAGCTACATGAGCTCACTCATCAACTAATTGGAGCCATAGATATTGCCACCCAGGAACAAACCCCCCTCGCAGTTCTCACATTTGATGCCGCTAAGGCGTTTGACCGTGTAAACTGGTCTTTTCTGCAGGCTGCTATCTCCTATTATGGTCTAGGGGCAAATTTCTTAAGAGCGGTAAAGAATATATACAAGGCTCCCACTGCAAAAATCCTTATAAACGGAAGCTTAACGAAAGAATTCCAGATTACAAGAGGTACGAGACAGGGTTGCCCGCTCTCTCCCCTGCTTTTTAATTTGTATATAGAACCCCTAGCAAATATGATTAGAAAGTCTCAGGAAATTATTCCCTTTAAATTTAAAGGGTGGGTAATGAAAGTGGCATTATATGCCGACGATCTTATGATTTACACTAGTGACCTTGAAAAGTCTCTATATACTATAACAAAAATGTTAACAGACTTTGGGAACATATCCGGCTACCAAGTAAATCATCAAAAGACCGAGACTATGTGTTGGAACATGAACTTACCAATGACTGGATTTAAGAACAAAATTAAATATTTAGGGATAGAAATTTTAAAAAATATTGAAGAAATCGCTCAAGTAAATCTGGACTTAAAGGTGAAGGAAATGAGAAAACTATTAAAATCATGGAGAAGTTTATCGCTCACTTTTATGGGGAGAGCAAATGTCATCAAAATGTCGATCCTGCCCAAGTTCACGTTTTTATTTAATTCCATCCCTCTGGAATTTAAGGCTCAGTGGTTAAAAAAAGTCCAAAGCGAAATCAACACTTTTATATGGGCCTCTAAAGGCGTAAGGATTGCATGGAGGAAGTTATGCCAGAGGAAAAATCGAGGTGGTATAGCCAGCTCTGATCTTCTGGCTTATTATAGAGCCTTCCAATTTAAGAACATTAGAATTCTTCTTAGACAACATGAGCTCTATTCATCCTACTGGAGAGCTGTTACTGTTGATGATTACTGTCTCTATAAGTTTGGCCATCCGAAGTACTTCAAAAAGGTTAAACTAAAAATGCTAGGAGCAGCATATAAGCTATGGTTTGACCTAAGAAGAATATGGAAAATCCCTTACTATAATTGTTTAGCACCAATATGGAACTCGCCTGGAACTCCTGAATGCCTAAAGGACTCTCTAGCAGACCCGTTGAAGAAATCGGGAATTTCAAAATGGGGAGAACTCTTTGAGTGTGGAAATCTACTTAGTTGGGAACTTTTGTCGGAAAGAACTAATGGAGAAATATCAAGGTTCAAGTATTACCAGTTAGCGAGTTG
This sequence comes from Calotriton arnoldi, assembly GCA_963921515.1. NCBI lineage: Eukaryota > Metazoa > Chordata > Amphibia > Caudata > Salamandridae > Calotriton > Calotriton arnoldi. Next base: position 738,100 of record CAWUFW010006458.1, read on the forward strand.
GTCAAAGGAACAAGAGAAGATTCTGGACTCCACTAGGAAACTGGAGGATGAAATGCAAAAAGATCCAGCTCGAAAAGAGGTATCAAAATGGTATTGGCACCAGATGCAAAGAGAAGAAGACGAATTTACTACTCCAGGCGAGACCTGGAAGAAGATATTTCCGGCTCAAGACTTGCAACAGCAATGGCAAGTATCTTGTTCTTTTCTATGGCATATTATTGTTTCTGCACCTCTCAGGAAAAATCATCTTTTTACTTTACATAGGTCTTATTGGTCGCCTGAGAAACTATCCAAAATGACTAATCAGGTGATGAAAATGTGTCCAAAAGGCAGTGAGCTTAAAGCGAATGATATCCATATGTTCCATCTATGTCCCCGCCTTGATATATTTTGGGAGGAAGTTGGCAAGATTATTAATAAGGCCTTAGTAACGAAAATTAAGGTAAGCACTTTTACTGTTATCTTTGGTATTATGGAAACTAAAGAGTCCATCGATATACTGAGTAAGAATCAGAAATATTTATTATTTGTACTAATCTTACTACCCAGACGTGAGATATGCATAAATTGGATTCTTCCGGTTCCCCCTGGAGTAGTGGGTTGGCTTCGCTCAGTAGAAAAGGTCAGGAATTTGGACAAATCCAGAGGGAAGAGTAAACAAACTAAATATTGGGAACTTTGGGATAAAAATTTTGTGGAAGGGTAGGAAGGGAAGTCCAATGATTTTACTCAATGCGACCCAACAAATGTGGGTGAACCGTCATGGTGGATCCATGAGGGATAAACCTTAAATGAATTTGTAGGTTTTTGTTGACATGGTCTCTCCTTGCTGTCCAAGGGCGGTTCAGATCACTCAGCACATTACTCAGTATGGGATGACCTGGTCTACCATAACCAATTAAGTCGCATAAATGAGGACAACATTTAAAAAAAATAAAAAATAAAATATTTACAATACAATATTTTTGTAACTTTAATATAATTTTTCAATACATTCAAAATAATTATGAAATACTATTTAGAGGAGTTAATAATGGAACAAAGTTAATTTATACGTTTTACAATGTTAATTTTAATATCATTAAAATAATTAACATTACAGTTAAATTAAAATATTTATTTTTAAAAATCTCCCCACCCTTAGCTCCTAAAAATCCAACATCCCGCTACAAAAAAAAATATTTATATTATTTTTACACACTAATACAATTAAAGTGCAACTTGAAAAAAAATTATGTTACTAAGCACTCAAAAAAAATTACAGTTATATAATCAAACACACTACAATAAAATACAAACAACGATATTTTCTAAAACAATATTTTTTACAACCATATTAAAAACAACCCTTATAACGATAGTATTCCATTTGAAGATATTCTTGACACAATATTTTGGTATCACAATATTTTTTATGTAATATTTAGTCCAAACATTGACTTTGGAGCTGGCAAACTAGGATTGAGTCTCACCATCGGCACAACATCCTGTAATTTTGGGCAAATCACTTAGGGCCTGATTACGAGTTTAGCGGTCTTGCAGTGGGCAGCCACACCAGCACCCCGCTGCGAGACTGCCAAACCCTTAGTCTGACCACCTGCTGGATTACAAGTTGAATCCTAGCTGGTGGTCCTACTGTAGCGGTCCCACAGCGGTTCCTTCCTAAAGCTCAAAGGAGAGCCATAGAAAGGCAGTGCCGTAGGACACCACAGCACGTTCCTGCACCAGTAGAACTGCACCATGGCATGCATTTCTTCCTGTGCAGGAACTTGGGCAGCAAACATGCATGGGGCACAACATGTCCCCGACCTGCACAGAGTCACAAGGGGGCACTGTAAGGGTCTTCTGAGTTGCCTCACAGCCACCCTTTCTATGGCGGGCTCACCGCCGTGGATAAGGTTGCAGTGAGGCAACTCGTAATGCACTCAACGGTGCCACATCGACACCACCATTATATTGCGGCCTCAGACCTCTGTGCACCGCTGCGCGATCCCTGATTCCCTGTGGTTGTGGCGGTCCTGTGGTGGTCCCACCACTGCCCTCAGAATACAGTGGTCGGACTGCCAGTGCGGCGGTGCTCGGACTGCCACCATGACTATGGCGGTTCCATGGACTGCCGTAGCCATAATCAGGCCCCTAATCTCCCGATGCCTACAAAAAAATAATGTGTCCTTGTGTAAAGCAACTGATGATCATGTAAAGCGCATCAATACCTTCAGGTCAAGCTCACGGCATATACAACTAGAAATAAAAACTCCTGGCGAAATTCTGGAATTTATAAGTAAACTAGGAGCACAAGAAGAGTAGGTCAAATCTACATCTAGCTAAATAAATGTGAAGCAGACCCTTGCTAATATTTGCACAGGCCCTCAACTCAAATGTGAATATATTGGCAAGAAACCTAAAGAACTAGTGTTTTTGGAAGCTTAAGGGGAAGGCTCTCTTGAGTCATAAACAGCAGTAAATTAGAATGTGGTCCCTGGTATATTTGACTTGTCACGGGGAAGGCATTATATAAGATTACTATCAAATAAATTAGGATTATAGACGCACTGTAATGTATGGGGTTTATACCAAAGGTTTCCCTTTCTTGAACATATAATGGGTCAAAGCTTTTGACTGCGCCCTGCCTGGACAAATATTTATTAAAAAGTCTAAAATATTACAGACCTAACTCAGCCAGATTTTTCTATGAGGTACTCTTGAACTACCCCTCTCTTAATCATGTGTTCCAGGGGTAAACCATAAGTGCACATGGCTTACTCCTTAAAACTTATATTTATGAGGGAGCCCTTGCACTTTTGTTAAACGGTGAAATTAACAAACTGTATTGTTTCTGTATGTGGACCGACTTGTCTCTCAATGGACGAACATTGCATCCCAAAAATTGTCATCTTTATATGAAATAATTAAAACTATTTTAACAAACTTTCTATGGTTTTATATTCTCATTAACAGTGTACACATTATATGCTCTGAAATGTATTACAAAGAAAGTCACATTTGACACCTGTCTTGTAGTTTTTTGCACGTGAGACCATTAATCAAAATTAACAAAATTGAAATTAAAAGGTTTAAGTGATGGTTTAGACGCGGAATAGTTCATTTATAAATTAAAGTTTTTCTTTGTGCATTCCATTTCACATACTCTGCCAAAACGTATATGTTTATGTGTCCCTCTGTATAAATCAAATCAAATACATTGAATCATATTTACATGTACTCTGATGCTGTGGTAGTATTATGCTTTTCACATTTCAATGCTGCATGTTAGTTTAGATTATGTGTTACATTTTCCTAATGTTCTGCAACAGGATGATATATATGCCATTAACATTCATTATTAGAATTGCTCATTCACCTTGTAAGTGCTTAATTGCATTTGCAAATTACAATTTCATGGCACGGAGAGCTTTATTGTGAGGCAAGCGCAAATAAATCAGTGTTTTTATTATCACTGAATCTTTTTAAAGCGTCCCACATTTTGGAGATAAATTCAGCAATTCAATGTTATCTATCAAGTATAGGCAGCAGGGGAGGCCTATGCCGTGCACGTTCACAAAGTATTAGATATGAGTAAGTGTGACTTACTCTTCTAGTCCTCCTTACTTCAGAAATCCAAGCGTAAATTGGAAGTTCACATGGCTTTCTCCTTGCTTACTTCATGAAATCAGGAGTAAGTTACGAGTACTATAGGACTGAGGGCGTCATTTATACAATGTTGGATGTTCCAGAGGCCAATCAGGGAGGCAAACTGCAGGCTCTTCACCACACTGGTATGGGACCACCCACCTGGTTAGAGATCCCCACCAGCCTGATGGGAATCTTTGTTCTGTAAAAGGAGCCATAGTGTCTCCCTTCACAGCACTCTCTGTCCAGCACTGAAAGTTTGCTGAGCAAGCATAATGTTTAAAACACCCATCCTTCATACATTTTTGTATTGGGATAAAAACAAACTTACAAGGCAGAGTTTGTTTTCTCAGTACAAAAACAAACGGCCACCGACGTGCAGAGTGTTTTCTACCTGAACTAGGCGGCCGTTATCCATTTTCCCTGCCTGTCTGCTGTTCATCACATGGTGGACATTGCAAGGAAAATGAGTGGAGGTACCTAATCCTCATCCAGACAGTGGTTGCTCTGCTGGTGTAAACACAGCACTTCCTCCAAATTAAAATGGAGCTTATTTACAGCAGGTTTCACTTTCTGCCAAACTCTAAACGAAGTCCTTTGTCAGAGCAACATATTTGCGAATCAGGCCCTTTTGTCTCTATGAGCCACATGTATGAAAGTTTTTTGAATTTGCAAACGGTGCAATCCGGTAAAATTGTCCGTTTGCAAGTGGAAAGTAGCCTTTCATGATGTATGAAAACATAGGCAAATTTTGCAAATACCTAAAATTGCGACGACAAATAGGGAATCGCAAATAGTGATTCCCTTGGCACATGCATGAAGCATTTACCAAATGCAAACTGCGCATTAGGAAAATGCAATTACCATCGATTTCAAGTCGAACCATCTGCACACTTTTAAAAATGCAAAAAACTGCATTTTTCAATGTGGCGTGCAGCACATACATGCCCATAGGCCTATGCATGTGTGCACTTTACATGAGCACATTTATTTTTTGGGGGGTGCTTCAGGGAGGCCTTAGGCCCCCGGCACCCTTGGCTTTGCATTACCTAATTTGTGATTACCAATTAGGTAATCGCAAATTAACTAATGCAAAATCATTTGCACCTATGGAGGAATATTACCTAATAGCGATTCACTATTTACCGAATCGCTATTAGGCAATATTAAGGAATTGCAAAATCTTTGGTGATTCCTTACATATATAGCATTTTGCGATTACCAAATAGTGATTCGGTAAGAATGCTTCTTTGATACATATGGCCCTATGTGTCCAATTTATCATTCCAGCAATAAAATGTAAAAAAAAACTACTTCTGCAGCTTTCCTCCTACTTGTGTAGTAGGATTCCAGATTTTTAGAGATTGGCAAAAATCTTTAGTAGTATTTCTAGACATCTATCGTGTTTGTAATTCTGCAGTTCAAAATATATTCATGCAGATTTTCCACAAGGTGAAATAATTCCAAGTGTAAGTGAGATGGAAACCCATCCTGCTACACTTTCTGATGAAATGGGGTAATAGTTTTGGGTGTGTAAATGGAAAGGGGAAATATATTGGAAATGCTTTTTAACATAGCTTCTCTGTGAAGTCTTAGTACAATTATAGTGGTACCTCTCTGCCACTGTTCTGCCATCATAATTATTTACATAGCTGACCATTAACTTACGATGGCAGAGGATCCGCTTTAACATCAGATTTTCCTCCAACGTTAATGCACATTGGATTCTAAAATTTCAACGTGTAGAATTTAAGATCAGAAAAAATATTTTTCACCTTAGTTACACTTAGCTGAACAAAAACATTTGCGAATAGGCATCGAGTTCAGTATTTAGTGGTAAATTGTTCTACGATCATTTAGAAAATCCAATCAGGTAAAAATGTCTTGAATCCTTGGTAAGTTATTTTGATTGGTATGTTTGTAATGGGCACTCTTTGCTTACCTACTTTCTTGCCCATAATCATTCTTATTCTCTGCAAACAAGACTTGCCTGAATGATTAATCTTTTTCAACAAACAGGTGGCGATAAATAGTCGCAGGATGTAAGAATTTGAATTTTTATGGTCGCAGGGTGAAATTTTTGCTGAAAATGTGAAGATAATATTAGTGATGATTGAACAATCACATGTGGCTATCAAAGATTGAAAATAATCGATGACCAACCAGATGCACTCATTCATACTATGGTTAAACAGTTTGAACAACAAAACAGGAACTGTTATAAAGGTTGATGCATCAAATTCTTTGAAAGTCAGCACAAGCATTATAAATGCTGACACTGTACAGCAGACACGCATCTTTTCTCAAGTGCCTGCCAAAAAGAAATTCAAACAAAAATGCACTGTATGGGTGCTCTGTGCAACCTGATAGAGAAGAGGCTTCAGCCCCTCCGCTGTAGTTGACTTTGAGAGTCCTTAATGGGTAGATGCAGTATGTGCCTGCACTTACCATCATTGTGCAACTCCATTGAGAAAGTGAATGCCTACCGCACTTTGAAAATGTGCATCCTATCTCTGCTCCCCGGGTGTGACCTATTACAGTAGCGGTCGGTGGTGGGAGTGCCGCCGGGCGCTGACGTGGGGTGGGGGAGGGGCAGGGTGGGGGGTAGTAAACTACGGATTACGGGCGATTACAAGTAAGTACACATATAAATAAATAAAACAAATTTCGTTTCTCGCGTTGCATCACATTTGGCGATTACATATTCAATGACAGCAAAAACAGATAGCATAACGTGTTGTGCCATGCTGTGCTACACAGCCAACCCCATACATATCAAGTAGGGGTGGGAGGAACTCCCAGAGTTTCACTTTGCGGAATTCTGCTGAGTTACATAAAAACTCTGAGAGAGTCCGCTGAGTTCTGTGAGCGGGTGGAATTCGGCAAGTTAGTGCCGGTAAATTGTTCTGAGCTGTAAAATCCGCACGAACGGCACCACATTGCACACCAGAGGGCACTGCTTCTTTCTGCCGTTCGAGTAGGTTTTCTACTTGAGTGGCAGCTTTGTCAAAGCCCGTGTTGAGAAATCTCACCGGGAGGTGTTTTAGCGCCCAAAAATTGAACCAGAAGATGCAAATTCTCATTCGTGCTTGCCAACTTAATGTTGATGAGCCACGCGTAAAAAGAAATGTCTGGCACATAGAGGTTGGTGGAGTTTTGCCAGAACTCTGCATTCCAAGCGGCACGCGGAGTGGGCAAAACTCTGCGAACTCCGCTGGTGGAGCAGAATGTTTGCCCACACCTAATATCAAAGCCTACATTTTATTCATCAAGTGTCAAATCTCCTTATTGGCCTAGTAGGACAAATAAAAAACGCTAGAGCCTGTGATAATTTTTTGCAAATATTCGTCAGCTAACATGTTAATCTTTCATGCTTCTTATAAACTCAGACATGCATACCCCTAAAGTCAAATTCTCATTAATTCCATTATCTTTAAAGTTTAACTGATTTAGCAAGAAACAGCCTTTACAACGCGGCTCTTACATCGCGTTACATTTACAACGCAGTCGTTACACCTTCCCTACTGGAGGAGTTGGAATAGTAAATTATACTATTCCTAAGGTTGGAGCGCCATCTAGAGCAAGTCGATCTAATGACTTGCGTGGTAAAGGTATCGCGTTCTAACAACGCGGTCGTGGTAACGACCACATTGTAATGGAACGCGAAGTAAAAGCATGCGTTGTAGCATGCTATATTCGATTTAGCCAATGCAAGTCTATCTTAGAACGTGAATTTACATGAATTTGCATGCGCATCTGAAATCAGAACAAACATAAAATATTAAACAATTAGATGTTTGCAAGATCTAGGCATCACATCAAAACCAACTTTAGCCTGGTGATCTGGTGAGGAGAACAACATTTTAGCATGAATACTATTTTTCAAGATTCATCCCCGAACAACATTAAAGGATTTGGTCCTCCTACATTACACATGGGCACATTCGCCCTTGTGCCATTAATTCGGCTCATTACCTGCCTTTCCGCTGACCCTCATATGGCAGTGTCCCTGCCAGGAAATGGTCGGCAGAAAGGCAGGCCCTGATTGGGCTGGCGGTGAGCTGCATGGGACACCCTCGATGGGCCGCTTCTGCCGCTGCGGGAGCAGAAATGTCGGTAGAGTTGGCGTCCTGAGGCGGTGTTCCCGCTCACTTCCTGATTGGGCAGTCAGACCAGCAGGGAAGCGGGAGAGAGGACCGCCGAAAACGTGATGGCTCAACTCTTCCTTCCATTATCATAATCAGGTCCTAAGTCAGAAGTTAAAGCTTTAGATGGGGACAAACTCATTTTTTGTACCCAGCCCACGATCCATTGTGGTCGGCCTTAAATCACCTCTAGATCCCAGTCAAGTGCAACCAGATGGCTGCAGTTGTTGTTTATGCTTTGTGCCACTATTTTTATCTCAAAGTTTAAAAATTCATGTTTCCAGTTCCTCTTATTTGTATTTTTGGTGTTGATGTCATTTTGTTCATTAAATTATTCTCTATTTGTATAAATTGGGGTGGAATTTCTATTGTATTGTGTTTTCAGATTTTCTATTGTTTTGGTACTTCTAAATGCTTTACACTTTTTCTTAAGTTGGGCCTGTCTGCTCTGTGCCATAGCTACCAGTAGTTGAGCTCAGTTTTAAATTACAGCGACCTTTACTGAGCCTCATAAGAAGAGTGACATTATTATTTGTGGTGTACTACCTCCCACCACAATTAATAATCCACTTTCTCACACAACTTTAGTTCTGATTTTGTAAATCATAGTAGCCATAACTATTGGGTTTGCCACTTTTTTTTGGTTTTAATAGAAAACTGGACAAGAGGAATTTTAAAGCTTGTCAAACGATCGCTAAATCTCTTGCCTCCTTCCAGAGAGCAATCTCAGGCAAAGCTTGCCTTTGATGAAGCCAGAACGATTATTTTGACTAAATGCAGGGTGACACTGACCAACCTCACTACTAGAATCCTAGCAGATTCTTTACATTCATAATTTATTAAATATATTAACCTGTGACTTTTATGTGATAAATAATCATTACCTGTTTACAAATTCCAATCTCATTAGTTTTCTAAAAGGCATGTACCCTATGCCTATTAATCTTAGGCTACCTGGCTATCGACAGGATCGGAATGTAGCATCGAATATTTAGGGGTAAAGAGGGACAGACACCAAATACAATTCAAAGGCTTTATTTCAGGAAGTTGCACCACTCATTAAAAATGTTACATTTGAGTATAAAAGTTTCTGTCACTTGTGTGACTGTTTTCTGGAGGGGGGTTAAACAGTTCAGGTGACCAGGGTTTACTAACTTTCTTCTCCAGAAGGACTGAGGGGTAGAGAGGAGAACATGATTTCCTTTTTAGCTCCTTGCTAATTACCTGTACATACAAGAATAAACTTTGTTAATTACCAAAAAATAAGGGACTACATTCAGAAATTAAGTGGCCATAAATTCACTGAAATTGCAATGACATATTAAGTTATTATTTGAGGTCTCTCTATAATTACTCAATGTATTTGGTTTTCTCCTTATGGGTAGGAAGCTTGATAGCGGTAACTTTAGATTTTTTCACAAAGAGTGATCAACTGAATGACAAAGAAATGTCGAAATTCTCTCCTAATGGTGGTAGAGGTGAAAAGTCAAGACTCCGTGTTGACCAGTGTGGAATATGATTAGAGTGTGGTGCTTCACTAGTGCATTGTGTCCAAGCAAGGACAATGTTGCAGAATGGAAAGAATACCACAATACATGATTTAGGCTGAGTTGACAGTAGTAGTATTACATCAGACTTAGAAGGTGAACAGTGCCCCAACTCTAGGAAATAAACATAAACCTAACCCTAAGGTTGCTCTTTACCCAAAACCTTATCAAAACTCTAACTATGCATCTAACCCTAACATTAAGGCTAAATGTGTCCCTATTCTAAAACTAAGCCTAATCAAAACCTTAACCCTATTGTAGGGTAAAATGCAGTGGTAGAGCGTCGCCCCCCCCAAAACCGGCTGGAAAGGAAAACAGCACTTGTTTTATTTCTCCTTTCCTGCCGGGTCTTGGGGGCGGGGGCTGGGGGGTGACCGCACTGAGGGGAGTGGTAGTGCACTCCATTCACTAATCATGATGGTTTGGCCGGCCGTCTCAGGCCGGCCAAACCTTCATGCGCAGTGAAGCTCAGGCACAGACTCCCAGTCTCTCCTGGAGCGCTAATCAAGGGTGCTCAGGCCAATCCTGAAGCTGTTCTCATGCATGACAGCAGCTTCAGGATTCACTGCAGAGCCAGCTGGTAGCCTGCGCTTGAAGATGAGGAGCAGAAGAGCGAGATGCAGCCAGCTGAAGATAACTTTTTTTTTGCCCTCTCCCTTCGTGACCCCTATGCTCCCTCTCAACCCCCTTGCCCGCCCGCCCTGCCACTTGTCACAAACACCGGCCGCTGCTGGTTAGAAGGATGTGTTTGTCAAAAAGAAGGGTTTTGGGACCGGGAGCCGTTATTTATACAGGTCAGTTGCAAGCTTCCTGGCCTCTGCTTGTGCCCAGCTGATGATCATATTTAGTTGCAGTGGTTGAACAGTGCACAGAGGCAACGAGGGTCTAAATGTCCATTATGCTGTTTGTACAAGTCGCAGTATTTCAAACTGGATATAAGTGCCTTTCTATCTGCTAACTATATGTGGAATGTCTAGTGCTGGCTAAAATATCCCAAGAATTTGAATTATGTTTAGAAGAATTGTTTCTTGGCCTGTGGCCGGGGACCATAAGAGACACTGCATAGCATAAGAAGATGTCAAAAGTGGTGAGCTCTGCCCTTGACAGGTAGAGACAGCAACATATTTTTTTTATTTGAAATAGGACAGGCATTTAATAGTGTAGTAATGTAGAGTCTGTTGAGGTGATGGCTGAGCCCTTTTGCAACAGTCAAGGGGAGTTGTTTGTTAATGGCATACATTTTGAATTTAATGTGTGAAGCATAGACCATTGAAAGACACTCTTCTTAGACCATGCAAGAGTAGAGGATATTTAGGGCTGGTTTGACTTTGTTGCAACTTGGCTTCGATGTAGGTTTCAGTGGTAAATGGATGAGCAATTTATTTCATAACTTACATTATTTTGTTGTGTTGGCAGTCTACGTGGGATTGGTCTGTTTCCGGAACCTATTAAGTTAAAACAGGCAGGACGTTTGGTATTAGTCAAGTTAGAGCTTTACTCCTTTGGTTCATAAACGTCTGGAGAAGCTCCAGTGTTAGAGAGTTTTACTCAATCGTTTTACATTATTCCTTTACAGTTTTCTATCTATAGGCTAGTTATTTTACAGAAGATTATAATTGTTTCTTCGTTGTTGCTGTTTTTCTGATACAAAATAGTTTAATTAAAAAAAGGTTTTATCAATACTCTAGTTTTCAATATAGCTTTAAAAGCATTGAGTTTGTGAATTGGCTTCACATTTCTAACTGTAATTCAAGTCACTTCTTGATAAAAATCCAATAAAAAGTAGTGGAGCTCAATGGGTGAATAACAAATGATTTCAAATAATGATAAGAAGCAATGATTATAATTTGATCAAATTCATTCGTATGTGTGCGTGCGTGCGTGCGTGTGCGTGTGTGTGTGTGATGTAACCTGAGGGAGATCTCGATGGTTACTGTTCTGAAAAAATATGTTAAAAGACTATGAAATAAAATCTTGCTGTCCCCTGCAGCTGTCCATCATACTGGCAAGTATTACTATTTCTAATAGTATCAGCTTATAATTATTCATGGGCTCATTCTTAGGCCAGCTTCGCGGAGGTGTGCTTTGAGCACATTTTGTCTAGACACATTAGCACTTTCGGAGACGAAGTTCCATAAAACGTCATGAATTGTGCCACGATCAAATCGGGTACGGAGGCTGCATAGCAATGTTGTAAAGTCAGAAATGGGAAAAGCATGCAAAGTTAGCATGTTACACGTGAAAATTGCATATGTGGTTCAAATTTAACCATGTGTTATTGGTATTAATTGGATGCTCAATTTGCAACTGGGATAAAGTGGACGTCTCAGAATTGGAGCTAAAAAATGCAAAAGGGTCTCTAATGAAAACATTAAGGCCCTCATTACATGGACTGTGCAAATCCTGGTTGCTAATTACTTGCGGGTGTTAATGAGCAGCTACATAATTTGCATCCGATTCCAATTTGTAGAGTTGCACTTCGTCCAGTGGGAAGTACTCAAAATTTGTCAATGATTTTAACCCGGTCAGCCAGTGTGCAAACTGGAATTGCAATAGCAAACTTTCCACTGGGGACCTATTTGTATTCCTGTTTCGAGCGCAAATGGGAGTTTGCAACCAAAACTGAATTTCTGTCATAATTATTACTTTTCTAGATTATTATTTGAAAATGTAATGTGTTAAACGATTCCTTTGGAAGGTACCTCGTTTGTTTACATCACATACAAAATAAATGGAAATAAGTTTGGAAATCAAAGTTTGGTTTTCTTAAGAAAATATTGTGCCAGAAGTAATTGTTTATAACGTTGTGTCCAGAGATTATTGACAAACTACTGTATGGATAGTTTTGTTAGTGGATCACCAATACTATTTAGGTACGTAATGGTCCAGAGGTACAGCTTGCATGTTTTGTAGATGTAAGTTTTGCTCATTTATGTTTTTCTAAATATGGGGTTGGGATTATAAACCCTCCATTATGCCTTAATTGTGCACTGGTCCTTTGCTCTTCCTGCACCTGTACGAGGGGATGCTGAATGATCCCACTAAACTTCATGCTTTTTGAGCTATGAATGTTTGCTTTTTGATTTGGATCCAAAAAATAGCTTGCCTGTAGGTAGTGGCTAATGTAACGGAGGATGTGTCCTAACAAAGCCATCTCTCTGTACTTATTTAATGATAGTTGCTAGTGGTTTCATAAAAGTAAAATTCTAAAAAAAAAACGAATTTATTGCTTAAATAGTCAAAATATTACAATTTATAACATTTTACTTTGTTTAGGTTAATGCATTATAGTTGTATTTATATTTGAAAACGTTACCACATTCTCTGGGCAGGCTGAAATATAGACGCCAATTATCATGCATAATGAAAACTTGTGGCTGGACAGATCCAAACTAACACTCAAAACCATGGGGCATATTCACAAGGAAGTGGTGGAGTAAGGCGTTAGCCGTCATGGCTTAACGCCTCACTTCGCCACTTCAGAAACGCAAGGCTGCACCATATTCACAAGGATATGATGCAGCCTTGCGTATCCCCCTGCGCTGGCGCTAAGTGTAGCAGCTTAGCGCCAATGCAGGCACCCTTGAACCATGGTGCAATGGTGTCTGCGTGCAAGGGAAGATTGTGTATGTACAGGAAGGTCCCCCTTCCTGCACATAAACAATCTTGAAATGCCGTTTTGTGATTTCTATGTGTGCTGCTTAATGCAGCACACACAGAAGTTGCAAAACGGCATTTTCAAAAAATGATTGTTTATGTGCAGGAAGGGGGACCTTCCTGTACATACACAATCATTGGGCTTTTGCTATTTTCATGTGTGCTGCACAACGCAGCACACATGAAAACAGCAAAAACGAGGAGAAATTAAACATTTCTCCTCGCCTCGCCAGGTTAAGACCAGGTTTTCCCTGGTCCTAATTCTGGCGCTGCCTCCTATTTACGCTGCTCTTGTGAATAGGAGGCAGCGTCAGAAGCAATGGGTGTTGCGGTGGAACGCCCACAGCAACACCCATTGCCCTCCCCTTTCACGCTAAGTATAACGTGAAAGGGTGCCTTATTCACAAGGCAGCGTTAAGCCACGTTAAGTGGCTTAACGCTGCCTTGTGAATAAGGTGAAGCCCCTATCGCCACAGGTACGTCAAAAAAAGTGACGTTCCTGTGGTGATAGGGGCTTGTGAATATGCCCCATTGTGTTCATTTCTCTCTGCCTTACTCATAAATCTAGACATATATCTTAAAAATTGGATGAAGTTGGTATGTAATGTGCAAAGTTAGTTGAAGTTGGCAAACTTCACATTATGTGAATGGTGCGAAATCTACTGAGTTTACAAATTTAGGCCAACTTTACTTCACAAGACAATATGTGCAGAAAAAGAGCCTTTTTGTAGAGTTTTTCCTCACAAAGACTTTTGTAGTGAGAAAGATTACACTACCATTTGCAACTTTGCAACCATTCTCGAAGCTCAGCAAGGACTTGACATTTTCCCCAAAAATCATTAACATAGTCAATAGATCTTCGCATGGTCCTTGGTTTGATCTTTACAGGTCGGTGGCACTAGTTCCATCCACACAAGTGGGATACAGTAGTTATTGAGAGAAGTGTGGGAATACTGAGTGCTAAGAATTTTGTGACCCTTCACAGATTCTGGAAGTTTCCCTTATAGACCTGTGAAGAAAATGCAAGATTTTAGCCACAAATTGATGTTTGCAGGACTTTGAGGCTAAGAAACTCCTGGGTGTCTATTTTTCAAAATTGTCTGGATTTAGTAGGTTTCCCTGGACTGCAGCCAAGCCTGGCCCCAAATATTGCAGTTATCCAAATCGCCAAAATGGGCCAATTTGATGAAAAAATTTGATGGCTTCATGTTGTGTTTATGGGGTCTTTACTATCATGGGCGCCGAGCCCAGCAACACAAGCATGATACTATTTTTATTGGGAGAAGTGTGGGAACCTTGATTGGCAGGAATTTTATCAATCCCCACAGATCCTGGAAACTTCCCCCATAGAATTTTGAGGAAAATGCAGGCATTAAGAAAAAAGGTTTGATGTGTGCAAGGCATTCTGGGCAAGAAAATATAGTGAAATCCACAAACATCACACCACCCTGACTCCTTTAGTGGGCAGCTTTCAAAGGTGTCTGAGTTTAGGAGAGCTGTTCCCTAGGTACCGGCTGACACCAAGCCTGAACAGTTCAGCCATTCAGCATGGTAAGTTACAGGAAATTGGGTAGCTGAGATAGACATACAGAAGATTCTAGCGGAACCACATCATTACCCTAATAATTTCAATAAACAACATTGAGAGGCCTTAGACTCCCTTGGAAAGGACATGGAGATTACAATTAAACCTGCAGACAAGGGGAGAGGAGTCGTTGTGTTTAACACTACGGATTATGAAACGAGAGCTTTGAAACTCCTCTCAGTTAACATTATTTAGAGATTTCATAGGATAAATTAGGTATTCTTAAAAAGGACTGCCAAAAATTACTGACAGAAGCAAGGGGCAATGATTGGATTTGTGGTGAGGAATTAAGGTTCCTCAATAATACAGACCCTAAGATTCCACCTAAAGTCCATAAGGATATTGAAGATCCTCCATTGAGACCCATAGTCAGTTGTTTAGGCTCACAACTGGAACCACTAAGCAAATATGCTGATTGCTTCCTACGACTCTTAGTTAGTCAACTGAAATCTTATGTTAGAGATTCAGCACATATCATCTTAATGTTGGAAAATAAGAAATTTCACTGGGATACTCAATGCCTAGTTACTTTCAAACATTGAGGACTTATACACAAACATCCATCAGGAAGCAACTATAGAGGTAGTTAGCCAAACACTACAAACCATAGATTTAAGAGGAGCTAATAAGGAATTTATTGTAAACTGTGTATCGATGGTGCTCAAGAACAATATTTTTCTCTTCAAAGACCAGCTATGTCTCCAGCTAAAGGGTACCAGCATGGGAGCGACTGGCACCCCAAGTCTGGCCTGCCTTTATGTTGGGGAATTTCAAAGAAGACACATATATAACGAGATGGCCCCCTTCTATGAAAATGTAAGGGAGTGGTATTGGTTTATAGATTATATCTTTTTCATATGGGAAGGACCAGTAGAACAATTGGAAGAATTCCTAGCCTGGCTAAACTTGGGGGACCGAAATTTGAAATTCACCTCCCATTGGAGCAAAGAGTTGGTTGAATTCTTAGATATCTCAATTAAGGAGAACATGGGAAAGTTAGAGATGGAACTGTACACTAAACCTACAGACAAGAATACCTTCCTCCACTTTTCTATCTTCCATCGAGATCACAGAGGGATAATATCCCATTTGGCCAGTTCCTCTGTCTTCGGAGGAATTGTTCTACTCTGGATGATTTTTACAAACACCCTGAGGTGTTAAAAAATAAACTCTGTGATAGAGGATACCCTAAGAAACTCATTTCACACTCATTTAAATGAGCTCAGTTTTATAATAGGGAGAAGATGTTTAATAAAACAAGAAACAAGGAAAACATTATGAGAATAATATTTGCAAGCCACTACTCCAAGATTAGCAAGCAAGTAAAAAATGTGATAAATAGGAATTGGAAAATTCTAAATGATGATGAAAATATCAGACTGGATAAACCCCTATTTGCTTTCAAAAGAAACAGAAACCTTAGAAGCCAACTAGTACATACCTATAGGGAAAGAACAAATAATCAGCAATCTACCTTAACTAACAAAGTGGCAAAAGGGAACCACAGATGTGTGAATTGCAATATTTGTGATCAGTGTATAGTGGCTATGGAGATAGAACACAATGGAGTTAAGATAACTGCATGCACCCTCAACAACTGCTGCAGCAAAAATGTGATATATTTACTTAATTGCACTTGCGGTTTGGGTTATGTTGGGGAAACAAGTAGGGAACTGAGGGTTAGAGTTAGAGTTGAAGAACATAAATCAGCCAATATAACGGTTCTACTGAAGAAGATATGGCTGGATTGAGACGCCTAATGAATTAAAAAATTAATATGATATATATTTAAGCTTCAGAATAGACGTTCGCCATTAAGTATATTTTAGTAATTTCTAGATAGAGGAACTCCAAACGCGAGACTTGAGTGCTTGATATTGAAACACCATCTGGGCTTGGAGTTGTAGTAACAGTTCCAATGTGGCGCCGACAAAAATATAATATCCACGACCGACGCAATCTCGTGAGTGACCTTGAGCCCGGAAAATGCAAACATTTAAGCAGAGCGCGTAGAGGTGGGAAAGATTCAAACACGCTGGCAAGAAGAGGACGACGTACGCGCCCCGTCTGAAAGAAGGTAAGAAGCTGTCATTTAGATAGTCTCCTCAGAATGTAGAATATTGGTGGAAAGGAGTGCCATACCCGTGTACAACAGATGGGAAATAGCGATCCCTTAGTTTATCTGATTTTCCCTTTTCCCTTTTTTAAGTGTAACTATTTATAAAGGGACATAGATCCCGCCAAAACAACAGGGAAAAAGAATAGCCACACTAATATTGTCCTAAATTAAAGAGCCACCATTCAGACCACTTTTGCCAAAGGCAACACGCTGTAAGGATGGAGTGCTGCAACCACATATGAGGTCCTAGGAAGTAGCGGCCCCAAACTTTAATAGGTATTTTCACAGTATGAGAACCGACACCCTGGGGACAGAGAATGCCCATATAGATTAACAGAAGGAGGATTAGGATATAAGACAGTAGGAAATAGAAATGAAACTGATTGGTCTAGAATTATTTAGCCTCTTGGTAACTATGGGAAGCCATTTGACTCCGATGTGCATACATGTCATCGCTCTGATATGAGGACACTACCGAAGCAAACACAATGAAATACAACAGTCTAATATCTTTAAAATGTCTCATAGACTAATATGGGAAATTAGATTAAAATTCGGGATAGATTATCCCTACTGTTAATTTGGGCTTTAAATGAAATCAGGGGAGAAGTAAAAATTGTATATCTGTCTCCATTGCCACGTTCGGGAGCCCTCATTGAATATATAGCAAAGAGCCCCGCACTGGATTGCACCAAAATAAGGAGGAGCTATAAAGACGTATGTCTACAGGAGAGGATAATTCCTTGCAAACTTGAATTATATACCCTAATGAAGGACTGAGACTTTTGTAGTACTAGGAAAGAATCAAGGTAGGACACACACAGTGAGAAACCGGAAAAATTCATTGTGATAAGGTGGGAAATGAGGAAAAAATGTTTGATATCCCCTATAAAATGCTTATTCATTTTGCAGATTAACGTCCATTCGACCATAAAGCTCCTGGAGGAGGACAAAATTGTATTTTACACCTCAAGAAAGAGTGAAACGGTTTTAACTACACTATCATGTGAGTTTAAATAACTTTTTTAGAAGTGATCACCTACATGGTGACAACCATAATGTCAGCCTTTACTGGGAATAGTGACATCTAAGAAGTGCACATAAACCCAAAAAGAGAGAAAGATTTTTATTGATTGAGAATTTGCAAAGAGGTGTTATTGCAAACAAGCATTTCTCTTAAATAAGGATAAAATGTGTGATTGTGAGCCAGAGTGACTGGAAGAATGATAAGGCTAAGAATGTAATAAGAGGTGAAGTGAGATCAAATGCAAACCATGTGACATCAATGTGACACCTTATGAACTGAAGGGTAGAGAAAAGTGGGACCGACGGGTATATAAGTAGAGATCCAAAGGTCGGATTGTAATTATTTATGTTTTTTTTATAGTCACCAACATTTTTTTTGATACGACAGGAGAGAACTATTTCATCCTGAAGAAGGTGGCTCTAATCATTGGGATTCCACCGAAACGTGTCGATGCAATATTTTGTACTAAATCTAAAAGGCAATGAGTGATACAGTAGATATCAATGGATTTTAGATACCCTGTACTCTGCATCATGACCTAATAGATTAGGGACTTGAAGACATAAGTGTTTTGTACATTGAATTCTCCTGGTTTTTGTTTGTATATTGTGTATCTTTTAACATTAATAGTCTCTTTTTATACAGTCATGCATTTAAAGAGAGGTGCGATTGCTCACTGTATTTTTCTTATTATTGATTTGCCTATACATTGAGAAGATTGAATGTTTTTTTAACTATATGCAAGTTTTTTAACTGTTATAGCCTGTGTATTAACAATCCCTACCATTTATATAAAGAACCTTTTTATTAATTGAATATTGTGGCTTTTATCAATAAAGAAAGAAATGTACGGTCACGGGGTCCGACCTTGATGTCTCTAGGGAAATATATGATATGACCGTGAGTAGAATGTGAATTGAGTGCGAGAACTAATAAGACATACAGGAAGCTCTTTTATATGACTTGATAGTCTAGTTGTGGTACCCTGTCCCTCTGGATTGTGGAATCCCTTTCTGTTTTTTCTGTGATATACCCCCATTCTGCCAGTCCATATGTCAAAACTACACCCAAAATCAATCTAAATTTCCTCTCACTTGCCATGGGGATATGGAAGTTCTAGACCCTAAGTGGGCAGAAAGACTGTTGGGGCTTTAGAAGTGGGGGATATGTCCACCAGTTGTGCGGCGAGAAAAAATCTATCCTTGGTGTCCAGAGGCCTTTCTGCCCTCCGGTGGGCAGATTTGTTGTAAATCCCCCATTTGCTCTCAGGGGATGCAGAAAGATTTTTAGGTCAATTCTGGGGTGGGTGCGCAGCCCAATGCCTTTGAAACTCCCACCCTTTCTTTTATTTCAGGCTTTTTTTCAGTGCATTTAGTGGGCTTTCTGCCATCCCAGGCAGGGGGTACATTTGTTGGTGAACACTCACTGTTTTCACAGCGAGGGTGTGACAGAAAGAATGTTGAATCCATCTAATGTGGGGACACTTCCCAATGCCCGAGTGAGCCGCCCTGCCCTTCTTTTTTTCAGCCTTTTTTTTACCTACATTTTAGTGGGCTTTTTGCCCTCCCTTTCAGTGGTAGATTTTAAGTAACCAATCCCTGTCTCCAACCCGAGGGGATGCAAAAAGACTGTGACCCCTTCTAATGTGGGGGCACTGCCCATTGCCTGGTTAGACTGCCCACAACCCTTCTTCTTTCCATGGTGTCTAGTGTGCTTTTTGCCTTTCCCACCAGCAGGGAATAATGAAGGTATACCACCTATTCACACATGGGGGGGTGGCAAAATGGCTCTTGTGCCTGTAGGTGGGAAGGAATCACAGGCCCATGCGCCAGGAGATGTTCCCACAAAAATAGTAAATACAACTCACATGTATTCTAATTGCTTTGCGGCCTGGGGGGGAGGATTGGGGCAAATACTCCCTATCTGCACCCCTAGTGGGCAGAAAGACTGATGTACCGGGGATGGCAGAAGCACAGGCTCATGCCCAGAGAAAGCCCTCGCCCCAATCTGTAAGCAAAATAATTCCTTGGTGCTCTAGTTTGCTTTTTGCCCTCCTGGCAGGACAGATAAGGGGTAAATAGCCCTCTTGGCACAGATCAAGAGTAGACCATGCCATTAGTGTGGTATGCTTTTACGTTTATTTTACTGTGAATTTATTGTGCTGTTTGCGCAACTTGTACACCACAACAAACAAATCAAACTCAGGATGCAAGGAAAGTTCTTTGCTCACATCCCGAATTTGATTTAAGAAAAGAAAATGTATCTGGTGTTTTCAACCAAAACATTTTCTTTTGTACTATGGCGGACCCTTTGGTGTCCAGCGCACTGTGGGGGATATTCTCAAGAACGTGCGATAATCATCGCCAAAATAGGTTAACGCAATTTTTCATATCGCCGCCTATAGCGGGAAAATAACGCTGTGTTAACGTCGAATTCTCAACACGGCGGTAACATGCGATAGTTTCCCGATAACGCGTCAAATGTCCGCGATAAAATTACCGGGATGGCAATAAAAATCTAAAGCCGAACGTGAAAAAAGTGGCGATGGGCCCAACCGCGATAAAAAAATCTGCAATAAGCTGCGCCAGGCCTGCAATTCACACACGTCAGACGGGAAAAATCACTATAAAAGCAGAAAAAAAAAACACAAACAAAACCAAAACAACTGCGAAGCACAATGGAGGTAGCCGGAGCAAGTACAGAGGACAACCAGAACCCCACAAGCCCCACGGAGGACCAGCCTGGGACCTCAGGTTCAGGGAAGGGCAAGGAGAAGAAGAAGAGGAAGACGCGGTTCAGTCTGCAGGAAAACAGGATCCTGATAACGGAGGTGATAGAACACCATCAACAACTGTTCGTCTCCTCCACTGTGTCATTGGCAACAAAAAATGGAATATGGCAGTCCATCGTGGACAAGGTGAATGCAGTCGGAGTGCTGAGGAGGACAATGGAAGAGGTCAAGAGGCGCTGGAATTATATGAAGCACAAAACCAAGCAGAAACTCGGCAACAACCAGAAGGCAGCAATGCAGACTGGAGGTGGGAGTCCAGCGCTACAGGAGCTGGATGAGATGGAGGAAATGGTGTCCACAGTCATCAGTGTGGAGACAGTGGCAGGAGTTGGAGGACCGGGCACTGCTCAACATGACCTGACACAACAGGAACAGGGTGAGTAACGACCAGGGACTGGGGGGACGGGGGGAGATGGGCACAATGGCACACATGCACAATTAAGTATAGCACAGTGCACATCCACAATGACTCTGGATCATGTCCCTGATCCCCTTGGCACACTGCAGCACACCTAGAAACAGCAAGTAGGCCCCCGTCGACTATATGCCCAGAGGGGGCACTTCCCACACATTACCAATCTCACAACCAACCCATGCACATGTGCCAAACCCAGCAAAGCGGCGTGTCTGTGAGCCACACTGATATTGCAAGTGACACTGCATGATGAATAGCATGGCTGCAGTCAATATATCATGACATCTTGCACGCCATGACACTGAGGTGGCTGAGTTTGGACCACATCCGTAAAGGAGCAGGTCACACTCTGACACATCCAGGTGCACATACAACCCCTGACGTCAACAACAAATCTGTGGACAAACCATGCCCCAGAGTCCCAACTCCCACCAAGAGCCCAATTTACCCAAGTATGCAACATCTCAGCACTATATAAGCACAGAAGTCAAAGGCACACCTCCTGAAAGGGATAAGGTGCAGCAAAATCAGAGCTGCAGGGGCGACTCTCCCAAAATGCAGCACACACACATAACATACAGAGCACATCAACATTGACAACAATGTGGTACAAACTGCAACACGTTCACAACAGAACAGAGGACACAACTGGTGCCGCTTGTGTGTAGAAACTGGCCAATCACATTTGGCATAGCAGGGAAATGTGAGATGATAATGTACAAGTACAAACACACATCCGTGATGTTGTCGAAATGTCCACTGTCCCGCATCAATAAGGCAGCTCCTCCCAAACAGTCACAATGTACATTGTCATGCAGTCTGTATGTAAACTAGTACAATGCGTCAACATACATGTGAACACAATGTTAAACTGCATCTCCCCTTCACATTGCAGAGGGAGAATCAACACCTCCTGCAGAGCAGACCCAACAACTCAGCACTGATGATGAAGAGGACCTCCCCAACATCGACACCCTCCAAGAGCTCATGGACAGCTTCAGCACCTCACCTCCAGGAGCAGGGCAGCCCAGCTGCATCGAGGAGACCTCACCCCCTGCACAGACCACACAGCAGGAAGCACCCACCACCACGGCTGTCTCCCAGGACCCCCACGAACAACACATGGCCTTCCAACGCCGTGTGTTAGGGTGTCAGGAGAAGATGGCTGATCAGGTGCGGGTGGGGTTCGACCTCATGGCAGCCAAAATAGATGCCATACGTGGGTGTCTAAGTCCCATCAGGGACCACTTACAGTCCCTAACGGACAGCCACAGTCCGCTCCATGCTCTCCAACGATCCATGGCTGACATCGCTGGAGTCCTGACTCTGAGACAAGAACAACTGTCTAGTCAGAGTGGCTCCAGCGATGTCAGCCGGGAGTTGGGACACATGCAGAGGATCATGGGGAACATGGAGTGGATGCAGGCGGATAGAATGGCTGCCACGGCTGCACACCAGTGAGATGTAGCTGGGTTCTTCCATGCCCTGCAGACCCTCATCATGGCATTGCTGCCACAAGGCCTGGCACGGATGAATGCTGCTGCTACTACTCCATCCACATCTCCGCCCCCTGAAGTGTCAGTGCCTCACAATGCGGCAGACAATCCACCTCCGGCCCCTGATGTGTCAGTGCCACACAGTGCTGCAGACAAAACCCCACCCCCCACATGTGAGGCACATGAGACATCAGAGGACGAAGATGCGGATGATTGTGCCTTAGTGGTAAGAAGGAAGCGGTAGCATTCATCTCCGCCATATGGACTGTTTCTGCTTGGTTCTGCCCTCTGCATCATCACCTTCCACTGTCCCCCGATACACTCTGCGACACTCACCTTGGACCTCGACATGGACTGCCATATTCTGTTTGGTTACCAATGACACAGCAATCAGACTGCGGACTGAACTCTTCCTCTACTGATGAACTTGTCAATCCCTAAAGGACTCTGGCTGGCCCTCCATGGGGCAACAATGTAAAGCGGGGTTTGCATGGCCCTGTACTGCTCCAGCTTCAAAACTCCACCGAATGTGAATAAAACATTCTAATTCACTCAGATGTGTCATGTCTATGTTCAATCAAGTATGAAAGTATGGATGAATGTAGGGGCAGTGATTCCCCCTCACATCCATGTTGCTAATGTTGTGGAACTTGAGCCACAGGGTGCAACTCTCTGCATCATGGTGGTACATATTTGACCCCAAAAGACGCCCTGTTGTCTTTTCTTGGTCACAAATGACAGCCTTCATGTCATGAATTTGGACACATGTGATACGCTGCTGAGTGGGATTACGTACTATCTTTGACAGCCTGAAATGGCATTTTGAAAATGTGACACCCTAAACAGCCTCTCTGTACAGAGGTGACACACCCACAATCTAATTGCCATTTGTGAGATTGTTAGCACTAAATGTTGCACTTACATTTGTCAGAGTGATGTGCTTATGCAGAGGAGTGACATGCACACAGGGAATGTGTGTTGGAATGAATGTATTTGCACATGCTGTGCCTGTGGTCATTTTGTCCTGTCCCATGATTGCTACGGACAGTCACAATGTGACGTGCTCATGTGAAGAAATTGTTAATGATGGTGTTCCTTCGGGCTAATCCTGCTGCAGCTGCACTGGGGTGTGGTCCACCTGCCTCATCTTCATCATCATCATCTGGTGCATCTGGCACCTGGATCCATGGGGCATTGGTGCATACACATATGTTGTGCAACACACAACATGCAATGATCATCTTGCACACTATTTCCGAGCTGTACAAGAGTCTTCCACCTGTGATGTCCAGGCACCTGAAACGTGACTTTAACACGCCAAATGAGCGCTCCACAATGCCCCTGGTGCATTTGTGGGCTGCATTGTACTGCCTCTGGGCCTGGGTGTTCGTGTCTCGGAGGGGTGTCATCATCCACGGGCAGAGTGCATATCCTTGATCACCTGTGACAGGGGAGAGAGATATGTGTCAATCGGTGGCTCTGCATTCTGTGTTGGCAGGCTTATTAGTTTAGTGGTGTGTGATGTGTGCGACTTTGGGATTCATGTTTGACATGTATTGCTTGTGGCAAATGAGCGGCATCCATGTGTATTACGTTGCCTCACAGCTGCTCCTCACTCCCCCCGAGCCTATTTACTTGTGTGCACTGTGCGGTTGCATCACTTGCACTCCTAAGACACACCATTGTCATGACTGTCTGCGCATGTCCACAAGCCTGACAACGACACTGTGATATTGGCCGTTGAAGGTGGTCGGCCACGTGTGTGTAGGTCTATGGTCAGGATATGGCGGACACAGAGACACACGCAGTATTTACTTTGGTGGCCATCCCAGAAGTGAACCACGCCCAGAGCCCCGGGCTATTTATTCCCACTCCTACGCTGGACTGGCGTACGCCGGCCCAGCCCACTCCGCTTACACCTACAGGGGGGGGGACATAGCTACATGTCCAAGGTCTTCCCCACTGCCTGAGGTGACATGGTTGCGTCCACTGTCCACAACACTACAAACACCAGCAGTACATGTCTGTGCTCTGCATAGTCTGTCCAGCACATCACCGCCACACTTGGCATTGTGTACATTCTTATTCATGGGTTACTTGCCTCCTTTGCACAGACTTGGTTCCCACCTCTCCCCACATTCTGCAATTGTGTGGCAGAGGTGCCATGACGTGGATGGTTTGTCTACATGGCTGGCCACGTTTACCACAGTTACTTGTGTTGTCGTGTCTGGTAGGTGGGCATGTTGTTTGGCATGTTGTATGTGATTTTGTGCATTCCCACAGTTGTGAGTTGCATGATTGTGGAGTTGAGGTGTGTGGTGTGTTCATTTGGTACTTACCAACGAGCAGTGCATTTCCATAGGTGAGATCCTGGAAGCGCTGGTTGATGATGGACTGTCGGAAGATGTAGGAATCATGCACACTGCCTGGGTAGTTGGCGACGACATTGGTGAACAGTCCCCGGTGGTCCACTATTGCCTGCACATTGATGGAATGCATGTGCTTTCTGTTGCGGTAATTATGTGCAGTGTCGGCAGGGGGCACAAGTAGGACATGTGTGCAGTCAATTGCTCCCAACACCTGCGGGAAGCCAGCTATGTTGTAGAAGCCTTGCTTGGTCTCCAGCTGTTCCTGCGCAGTGTGGGGGAAGTGAAGGTGCTGGGGTACCAAGCTGATGATGGCATCCAAGACAGGTGTGAGGAACTTTGATAGGGCTGGCTGTGAGACTCCTCCAACTCTGGTAGTTGTTGGTTGGAAGGTACCAGAGGCCAACAGGTGCAGCACAGCCAGCAGCTTTGTCTGCGGAGGGATGTTGGTTGTCCGCTGTGTTGGTACCGTCAGCCTGTGGGCAATGTGAATATGATATGAATGAAAAAAGATGGCTGGGAAGGAGCTCCACAACAGAGCTCCCGGGCACTAGGATCACCAACTAGGTGGAAATCCCTGCTTCCCCCCCTGCACACCCCTTTTGCCGTTCCCCACCGGACCAGGCAAAAAGAGGTTTGAAGCAAGATACAGCACTGCCGCCATCCGCAAGAATTCACAAAGAAACCGGACGAAGGATCGGAGCCCCGCAATCGAAACTGAAAGTCCCTGGGTCCCGGACACTAGGATCACCGGCACACGGTGGAAATCCCTGCTTGTCCCCCCTCCACGCCCCGTCTGTCGTTCCCCCACCGGATCACTCAAGAAGGGGAATAAAGCAACACTCACTGCTGCTGTCATCTGCTAAAGTCCACGGGGAAACTGGACGAAGGAGCGAAGACCCGGAACAAAACTGAAAGTTGCTGGGTCACGCAGGCTCCCACCACCCTGCACATCAACCGTGGGCCCCGTGGCGGTACAGGAGCACCGAAAGGAAGAAGGAAGAAAGAAACGGTATGGAGACCGCTAGAGTGCTCTGACCCCAGCAGCCCCGCTGACGAAGGATCGCAGCCCTGCAGAAAAAGGAACGCAGCTCCCGACCCCTACTGATGCTTTACGGGGGGAAGAAAACAGAAAGTCACCCAGGCACTCACCTCATGTCTAACCCCTAATGTGGACCTAGTTCCGTGACTGGAGCAGCGGAAGAAAGAAGCAGCATGAAGACTCCAGGACAGCACAGACTCACACAGCCCCCGGATGCCTGACTCCAAGATGGCCGCCCCAGCCAGCTTCTAGTAACCGGACCCGTTACACTGCTGAGCCATCAAGTGAGTACTAGTAGTGAGGTACTCAGACAGTCTCTCACCAACTCCTAGTGGGGCGCAGCCCCCCCTGCAATTAAGTCCCGAGCTGGCAACACCCCCCACCACTCGCCTGTGCCTGTCCCTAAGATGGCCACCATGCCCGCAAATCGGCAGAATAATAACACAAACAACCTAGAACTTATAACCTAACTACGCCATCGAAATCCGGACAGACTGCCGACCTGCCCTTGATGCAGCGCAACCATCCCTTGCCGCAACCTGTGACTAACCTCTCCTCTCCCGAGGTGTAGAGCTCTCCGGTGCCAATCACAAGATGGCCGCCTAGGACACTGAACCCCGACCTGACAACGACAAAACCACCACCACTAAATGGCACTCTCCCACCACGGATAGGTGTTTGACCCTGATTGTATTTGGTTTAATACATCCCTGATCTCATCTGGTCAAATACGACCACCTCTGAGTGGACAACACCCACCATGGAATGAGTTCTATGCTGCTCAGTACCCCCCCAACAGGAAGAGAGCAGAGAGACCGAGCTCACTCGTGACCACCATCAATTCGCGCTTAACCTTTAGAGAGTCGCCCAGGACCATAACTCTCGACAGAGGCGACCCCGCAATCTACACCGCCCGCACCCCATTCCACCGCACCCCTGAGTCTGCTCTCATTAGCTAACCCATGTAATAACATCTAAAATCTCTCCATCACTCTCCTACTACCCTCCGAGGACTCTCTGGAAACATTTTTCCGTCCTCAAGTAGGAGCCTGCCCCCCGTCCCACTCACACACAATGCCCTCCGCCACGGCAACCCACACCGTCCCCCCCTCTTCGAACCATGTAACTCTGCCCGGCCTGAACTCCCTCACGATCAGTTTCCCGCCTGACCTCTCACCCAAAGCGAAGAAGAACTTTAAACAGAAACTGATCAGACAGCATCCCGAATCACTTTTCGCAGACATCTACCACTGCTCCTCCAAAGGAAAGGTAAAAATGGACCTTATTTTCCACACTGAGAGACACAAAGTATGGAAATCCATCCTCAGATCGCAGCTCAACATTTCAAAAACCACCAACACCTCACATAGCTGCAAACTGACAATATCACTCCCATACCGCTCAAGGCGTACTGGAAATACCACGGTGACCATCTACACCAATGGCACAGTCCTGATACAAGCCAACAACGACAATCTAGAGTCCTTTGATGCCCTTTTCCCCTCTCTCCGGAATACACCCTCTCACGAACCCCTCCCCCTCCTGCCCCTACTCCCCCCACAGAAGAACCGGACCCGCCATCAGAACCCACCCTCCACTCCGGTACTCCCTAGCAACCACACACGCCCATCACTACGTGGCATCCCCCCTACCACCCCCAGGGAGAACATGTCCCCCCCACTGCCCCCGTCCAGCTCTCACCCGCACCCGACACCTACCCTTCCGGTACTCCCTAGCAACCTCGCACGCCCACCTCCACGTAACACCCCCTCACCTCCCCCAGGGAGAACAGGACCCCTCTACTTCCCCCTGTTGGCTCTCACCGCCACCCGCCACTTACTGCTCCGATACTCCCTAGCAACCTCACCCGCCCCCACCACATGACATCCCCCTCACCACCCCCAGAGAAAACAGGACCCCCCCTTCTTCCCACCTTCGGCTCCCACTCTCATCCATCACCTGCCGGCTCTCACCCCCACCCGCCACCTGCCCTCCACCCACCCCAATCCACTCCGAACAACCTGAACACCCACCTCCCCAAACCCACAGGCAATAAAGCACCAACACCCCAGCAAGACCCCTCGCCACACGACATCCCCCTCACCACCCCTATAGAGAACAGGACCCCCCCACTCCCTACCTATGGCTCTCATCCCCATCCGCCACCTGCCGGCTCCCACCCCCACCAGCCACCTGCCCTCCACTCACCCCAACCCACTCTGAACTACCAGAATACCCACCTCCCCAAACCCACAGGCAACATAGCACCAACGCCCCGACAAGACCCCCGCCAACCTGCACTCACGGCCCCGCCCAGACCCCACACGGACAACACACCCAAAACAAGGCTGCCCAATTCCCTGAGATTCTCTCCCCCCAGACCCGACACGGACAACACAGCCACTACTAAGCTACCCAACACCCTGGGACTCTCCCCCTCTAGGCCCAACACTCCCGCACAGGACCAGCCCCGATACCTCAACGAATTAAAGACTGAGCAGTGACTCTCCAGGCTGGAAACCCAAATTGCAACTATAATCCGGGGCTTTAGTGATATCCTAACCAACCTCGCGGCGCCCCAGCAGCCTCAGCGCACCCACTCCTCCACCACCCATACACAACAAAGACCGTCCATAGTCCCCCCTCAGAGATGGGTAGCTAACCCCATCCCCAATCTGGCACAGAGACCCAAAAGAACTAGAGACGCTATGTCTGAGAGTGATGCGGCGGATCTCACCTCCTTGTACGACAATCCTTTAGCTGTCACCCTCCAATTCAAAATCCAGGTGATCACCAGACTAGGAAGAGACCAAGCTCCTCTGAAATCACCCAGACCGCCAGCCACCCGCACTAGCATCCCCACGGCCCCCCTAACGAAGAAACCCAAATCAGAGACGACCCCCACAAACTGCATGCTCATAAACTGCAGATCAGCCACCAAACATGCCACTGAATTAGCAGAATCCATCCTCACTCACGACATAGACATAGCATTCATCACCGAAACCTGGCTTAATGACTCCTCCCCACCACTCCTGGACACTCTCGTCCCCCCAGGCTTCATAATCACCAACAAAGACAGAAAAGACCAAAGAGGAGGAGGCATAGCAATCATCCACAGAGACAATATTTCCGTGACAGAAACTGACTCCTTCAACTACAACACCTTTGAGTGCCTAACAGTCAATATCAGCACGAACAACAACAAAACACTAACCTGCCACCTTATATACCACCCCCCAGGCAACTCCACCACTTTCACTGAACACCTGTCTGACCTGATTGCCCACTGCTCACTACAAGATGCGAATAACCTAATTCTGGGCGACCTCAACCTACACTGGAATGAAGATAACAACCCGCTAATCCAAAACCTGAGCGAGTTGCTACACAACAACAACCTTACGCAACACTGCACAGAAGAAACACACAACAAAGGAGCAATCCTAGATGCCATTATCGCCAAACGTGACACAGTGACGATAAATCACACCCTGCCCGTAGATTGGTCTGACCACCACTTAATCCTCTTCCACCTCACTCAGCCAGCCAATCTACAACCCCCCGCCCAAGAACAGCCCAAATGGACCAGAAACCTCACCCAGATCAACATGACTGACCTGGAAGAAAAAGTCAACTCCCTCCTCACCACCTCCACGGAGGATCTATCCACGCCAGAACTCACTGACCATTACAACACATCCCTGACATCCATTCTAGACCAGATAGCTCCTCTGAAACTAAAAAAAGCCAGGAACATCCCATCCTGATCCTGGTTCAATACGGACATCAACAACAAAAGGAGACAACTCAGAGCCACGGAAAGACTTTGGAGAAACAACCCCGCCACAAGCCTACTCGAACAACTCAAAGCAGCTCGAAGAAATTACAAAAAACACATCTGTAGTGAAAAATCCAACTTTTTCTGCTCCGCCCTGGACAATGCAAAAAACAGGCCCAATGAACTGTTTAAAATCATCAAGCAACAAACCACCAAGCCCCCCGTACCCTCTACCCAGGCCTCCAAGGAACTGTGCGAAAACTTCGCCATCTTCTTCGAAGAAAAAATCTCCAAGATTGAGCTCTCACTAGACATTACCACCAACCCCGCCTGCGAAAGCCTGCCCCCAGTTTCAACTGAAAGCACATGCCTGCACCACACAAATACATGGAAGTCCTTCAATCCCATCACGGAAGCCGAGATTATCAAGCTAATCTCCACCTCCAAACCCGCTTCTCACGTCCTTGACCCTATACCCACCCAACTGACCAAAAAACTCAAACTCTCCATAGCCCCGTTCAGGTGCAGAATCATCAACAGCTCCCTGAGAACCGGCATCATACCTGAATGCCTTAAAGTCGGCCAAATAACGCCACTACTAAAAAAAACAGGCCTTGACTGCACAGACCTGAATAACTTCAGACCAATCTCCAATCTCCCCCTCCTATCCAAAATCCTCGAAAAATGCGTCCTCTCACAACTGACTCAGCACATGGACAACATCAACCTTCTTGATCCCCACCAATCGGGTTTCAGAAAAGGCTACAGCACTGAGACGGCGATCCTCAACATCACAGATGATATTCATAAGTCACTTGATACCGATCACTGCTGCCTACTCATTCTCCTCGACCTATCGGCAGCCTTTGACACGGTAGATCACCAACTTCTCATCAAGGCCCTACAAGAAAGGGTAGGTGCCGATGAGATGGTCCTCCGCTGGTTCACCTCCTTCCTCCATAACCGGTCGCAAAGGATAAAAATCAAAAACTTTACCTCCGACCTTCACCCCGTCAGCAGAGGTGTGCCCCAAGGTTCAGTGCTCTCACCACAACTGTTCAACATATACATGGAACCCCTCACCACCATACTTAAAAATGCTAATATCCCCTTCCACCTACATGCTGATGACACCCAGATCTATCTAGAAACCTCCTCCCCGGCGACATCCTCAGACTAAACAACACCCTAAAAGAAATTCAACACTGGCTGTCCCAAAATCACCTTAAACTCAACCAGGACAAAACGGAGATCCTCCTCATCTCCAACAAAGAAGAGAACCCACAAATTGCAGAATGGCTTAAAGCTATGGATGCTCTAAACGGTAATCTCACCCTGGCTAACTCTGTGAAATCACTAGGAATCACCCTGGACCCTAAACTGGACATGACCAAACACATCAAAAACTCTGCAAAGACTGCCTTCCTCAACCTGAAGCTTCTCTACAAAATTAAACCATTCATCCCTACCAAGGACCTCAAACAAGCCACCCAATCACTGGTGCTATCCAGACTCGACTATGGTAACGCAACCTTAACCGGCACCACAAAAACCCACCTAGCTCCCCTCAAAACAACCCTCAATGCAGCAGCCAGAATGGTCACCGGAATCAGGAAATAAGACCACATTTCACCAGCACTAAGAGAACTAAAATGGCTCCCAGTTGATCAGCGGGCTTACTTCAGAACGGCTTGCCTCACGCACAAAGCCCTACCCACAGGAAAACCGGACTATCTGGCCACCAAACTCAAGAGGGCAGGTCAGACAAGGAACCTCAGGAGCTCCAACTCCCTCCTTCTCATCCCCATGAAAACACGCAAACAAAAAACCGCTGCTAGGTCATTCGCTGGAAACGCGCCCAAAATCTGGAACTCCATCCCAGCAGATATCAGAACTATCCCGTCCTTCACAAAATTCAAAATACACCTAAAAGCTCTCCTCCTCAACCGCTCCATCCCGAATGGATAGCCGCCGCCCTCACTCCAATCCTGACTCCGTTGCTCTTTGACTTTGCATCAAACTGATCCACCTCAGCCCGCTTCTAGTCAAGTGTGCATAAAATGAGGTTGCCTCAGGACTCTCGGACTACCTCAATAAAGCATTCAACAAGGCTACCTCAGGACTCAACTACTACCTCAAGAATCCTCAGCACTCTTGGGGGCATATTATCAAGAAACGGCGTTAAAATTATCGCCACTTTAGCGGCAGAAAACTGCCGCTAAAGCGGCGATAATGGGCTTGATAATATGCCCTTGAGAATTCCAATAGAAGCCCATGTTCTGGTGTCAACATGGGCTTCTATTGGAATTCTCAAGGGCATATTATCAAGCCCATTATCGCCGCTTTAGCAGCAGTTTTCTGCCGCTAAAGCGGCGATAATTTTAACGCCGTTCTTGATAATATGCCCCTTGGACTTCCGAACTTTATGTTTAAGACTGCTCTACTATGTAACTCTTATGAAACACTGCTGTAAAGTGCTCCGATACCCCCGGGTCAGGTCAGCGCTATATAAAACTCCTAAAATAAGTAAATAAAAAATGTGGGTCAGGATGCGGAGGATGGTTGTCCTTTTGAGCCTGTAGTGGGCAATGACATCCTCTGGCGTTAAGTCTGTGAGGCTGGTGCGTTTTTGGAAGGTCCGCTGTCTTGTTCTGCGCTGGCTCTGTGGTAGTCCGGGGATTTGGTCCGGGGGGGGGCCTGGGGGTGGTGGTGGTGGGTGTCGTGGCCCTCTTGGGTCTCCGAGCTGCATGATCAGTAGCTCCATGACATGTGTTGGTCTTCAGATGTGGCTCTGGGCTGGGCTCCTTTTCATACTGCAGATTGTCGTCCTGCTTAACACCAGTAAAAGGCAGGTGTTAAATCCCTGCTGCTAATGCGCCTTATCGCCTGTTTTTGGATCGCATCGCAGATCTGGCTGGTCGTTGAGAATATCGCGAAGTGGTGTTTTCGTGTGTTTTTGCACGGGAACGCCTACTCTGCATATCATTAGCGTTAGTTGTCACTCTCATCCGTGGCGATGTTTTTTGCGGAAGCTATCACTGGAAAACTGGCGATATCGGCAGTTTGCACTAGCTTGGGAATTGGGCGATAAATCTATCGCCACTTTTGCGGCGCTAAAGTGCTGATAAATCGGCGATGAGGGTGGGTCATTCAACACAATAAAGTGGTGAAAGGGACATTTGCTGTTTTAAAAAAATGCTTCCCATTTAGGAAGTCTCTGGAATACTGACTGTTCCCTCCGAGGCACCCCAACAAGATTCCCAAAGTGTGAACAGTCCCTGTGGGACAGTTTTCTCTTTGTGAGTGAATTACCACCATTTTGGAGGTTTCATGCTTTTCAATGGTTTGCGACTGCCATTGCTGTTGCAAATCATTGCTACATACCAATGTAAATCACAATTCCTTTCATGCACTGTCCTAACTGGGATGCACAATGATTCGCAAAAGTTTTTTGAAATTCAGAAAATCTTTCTGGACTCACAAAAATGGTTTTGTGCATAGTCAAGCGCCATTTTGCGGTCACAAACCTTGATATTTTTTCAATCACAAAGTTCGCCATCACCAAGTGTACTCGTATCGTTGTCCCCCGTTTCCGCTGATAAGACACCAGCTTTTAGATACATTTTATAAAATATTTTGGGTTCTGAAATGCTAGATCTGCAATAAATCTTGCTAAATTGGGAGGCGTGGCTCAACTGTTGTAAAATGCAATTTAAAAAGAGCGCTGTGAATAATTATAGAGAACTATTAATTTCAAATGATGCATGTTTAAAAAAAACAATGAATTTCATATGCATTTATGTTCAGATTATCAACAAAGGAATTCGTCGAATTCACCGAACGTGGTCTTGGTCGGTTTTGCTAAAATTAGTTTAGTGCAACAACATCGGATTATAATACTGAAAATTGGGTCACTTTAAACTACGCTTAAAACAAGCAAGCTAACAACACAGTGCAAGATATTACAAAGAAAATGTGCCTAAATAATCATACAATTAAACATTGCCACTGTCATGAAGACAACTCTTACGTTCACTGAAAACAGAAACCCATCTTGCATACATCCTGTTGATAGGGAGATGCACAGTGGCTGTTTGGAGGGTTTACAATGTAAATATTAGTATTTCTTCTAGAATTCTAAAGAGTCGGATGCAAACTATTGGGATGAAATGACCCAGTTACATATAAGAGTTTAGCACATGATTGAGAAAGCTGTCAGGGCAGCATTGTCTGGAGATGATAAAATATTGTTCTGTCAAGTACTTGCTTCAGATCCAAAAGAATTGTTTGACAAAACCAGTTGAAACCGATCTGGAAGGAAAACCTCTGGTTATGCAACATTTTGCTGTCAATTCGAGCCATTAACATATGTATCAAGCCTGGCTAATCAGATGAGTCCACCTGTGCAAGATCGATCGACATGCAGCTCAGTAGAGGTTCTAAGCTCCTGTGAACACTACAGGTCCAGGAAAGGAAAGTGTAGCAAGGTAGAAAAAAGCAAAGGAACATGAAGAGAAAACAGAGGACTATTAGTAAAGTAGCAAAGATAATGGTGATAGACACTTTACCTACTATTCCTTTACTATAGAAGTATCACTGCAGTCTTTCTATATAAAAAAGTCTGTATCCCAGCACCCCATTTTCGTTCCCATCAATTTGCTAAATAAGAGAAAAGTCACCTATTTTCCTCTGTAAGTGCCACCCATACATTTAACAACCTCTCATACAATCCTAAGTCTACCCAAACTCCCAAAGTTTCTCAAATCTGGCAAATCTTTAATAGCATAGAAGCTCAGGCTACTTGCTGCCTTCCACACTCTCCACACTCTCAAGAATACGTGCTGATCATACTTATACTACAAATGTAGTGTAAGTTGCACTTTTCATTCAAAACTATGCAATCCTCCCATTATTTACAGGTATTCATTATGAAAATGAGTCCTAATCTATCTCTTCCTGGGTCTTATGGTACAAGGGTAAGGCATGTCATGAAAGCTACACTTTATGTTTTTTAATTGTTGTCCCTTCTCCTTGTATGAGGAGAGAAATACATTACCCAGCCCCAGAAACCCCTTTGTGGTAGGCAACAGTTGAAGGCTGATTGCACAGAATAGTTAAAGCAATTGAATTTAGGATCGTGACAAGGAAGAGTAGAATTCAGTGTAATAAAGAATACCAGCAAGTGACTGTGCAATTATCACTTTGTCCCCGTCAACACAAGCTACTTACTTATGTTACAAGGATATAGCAAGCATTGCAAAGCCTTTGACCAACAACAAATGGCAGTAGCCCAAACATCATGCACAGTTCATGACCCACTATGGCTCCACCATTCAGTAAGGAAAGTGACTCTTCAATTAAACTTCAGGATTAAGATCATGAGACCGACCATTGCAGGAGAACTGTGATATTGTTAAGCAAAATGCACTGGAGGACTAAGTGACCCAAAGTAACATCTGCACCAACACAAGACCAGCAGAAGTACAGTTCCTCCACCTCCAGGAGTGACAGTTTAAACTGTCAACAGACACTGTTAACTTAACTTAGGTGAGTCTTAATAGTCTCACCTACTCGTATGTGTTTCGGGTGCCAGTCAATGACACAGGCCATACTAACTGACACCAGTTGTATAAAAAACAACCATATGGTAACCACCAAATAAACTATGAGGCATTGGTGTGTGATAAGACAAATATATTTCAGAAGATCAGCAAATAATAAAAGTTTCATGGTACCATCTTTAAATATTTCTCCTTTAAGGAGAAAGATGCACGTCAGTCCTGCCATCCAAGCAGGAGTAACTTGATGGTGTAGCCATCCTGGAGAAGGTGGGACTGAGACCACTTCCCCCAAATTCCACTGGAAACACTAGTTTCACCTCCACCCATTAGGGTGCAACTTCTGCCCTTTTCAGTGGACAACCCCTAGACTAGTGGAAATTCCACTGAATAGCCAAGGCAAAAATTACAGGAACAGAACAACATAAAACCGACACATCACATCTGCCGCAAGAAAACCAACTGAATTATCTAAAACCCATGGGCCATTTCAGGCACCAAGACCAATGGGAAGGAGTCTGGAACTACAGAAATATCAAAATCTAAGCACAGAATATAACCTTTATCTGCCAATTTGATAGTGGATGCATGAGTTCACATTTACACCCTTTCTCAAACCACAGCACATGGCACATAGAAAAACAGAATGACAGGCACAAACATTAATGCAACAGCAAAGAAGGAATCCCAACATCAACATGACCAAAGAAGGCTCCTATGAGGTTTCCAAACCTTTGATAAGCTAATGGGGTAAAGGGAACATCAACCTTAACTTTTCTGGCTGCCTCAGAACTTTGAAATTACATCGACTACCCCTGAAAACTTGTGAAAGAAACAGAATCTGGTGGATCAAATGGAAAAAATGAACAGATATTATCTTTACAAACTGATGATCTCCATAGTTGAATATATGCTTTTGTGAATAAAGAATAGGTATAATTTGCAAAAGAAAAATGAAGTCCTGCCAAACAACCTACAAGTGAAAAAAGGAGAATGTCTAAATTGCATTAACAATCAAAGACATGACACAACATGCTATATCTGGTTTTTGTGAAATTATTTTCAGTTTTCTGAATGGAATTATATACATAAGTAGTCTGACCCTTCTAAGTCCATTACTTTGTTCTCAAAAGGCATCTCAAAATCACTGGAACTTTGAAAGAGGTCATTGACTTCCTCCTTGTTTGCCGCATGGTAGCCACTTAGTACATAGGATGAACGTGTTTCCTTGTCATAATCACACAGATTACCTGTAAAATAGCTTTCTTTTTTAATTATAAAGACCATTTGTATTCGTTATTGTTATATTTAGATCATCCATGGGGATATTTTGTATTCTGTAGATTATCTATCAAATATACCTTGTCCAAAAACCCGTCTTCCCCCCTCCATTTCTCCACCCTGGATCTACCCTCACACAAAAGCTCTGTGAGGGTCACTTTATCCACACCCATTTTCCTCTTGAGATACGTTCATGCACCTTGTCTCAAAGGGCCCACCGTCCCTAAGTTGGTGTGTTTATTGCACCTATACCAAAGTAAATTAGTGATCATCTTCTCTGCCACTGTTTGCCTTTCTCTCACCTGAAGACTACCTCTCCCTACAGCTCAATTGTCATGTTAATATTTCATAAACACTTCTGCAAGACTATATATTCTTTTTTGTCATATTGCAATTGTTTGAGAAATTCCCGAGCGTTACCTAGGTCAGAAAATATTTTGAACAACCCATTTGGTAATATCTTGAACTTTGCAATTTGAGTTAACATAGCCTTGGCACCAGCAGGTTTAAATAGTGGAATGATGTGCTTAAATTCTCATCTATGTTCGGACGTTTCAGGCGAGAGATCCAAATAAATCTGAAAATCACATTTATTATTGACTTTGAAGGACCTGCTTTTATGGTAGTAGCCATGATAATAGCGAAGCTTTACTAATACAGAGCTTGGATAAGTTCTGTTCTTATTTACCATGAAGGTCATTTTGTGCAGTCTGCATATTGTAACTCCCTCAAAGCCTGGTTGCAAGTTTGCCCTGTTCAGCTCTTCTATCATATCAGAGACTGAGGAGTTTCGCTCTCTCTTTTGAGGAATATCGGTAAATCTTAGATTAGATCTTCTTGAGCTGTTCTTGTGATCCACTAGTCTTGAATTTACTCCTTCAAACTCTTTAATTAGAGTTCAACTTATTTTTTAGTTTTTTGATAGTGAAGCAAACACAAGGAGATGATGAACGGAGCGCTGACACTTTTCAGACACTCACCCCCAGTCACAGATCTGGGTTTTATCCATCATTCTTTTGCTCATCTCCTTGTGTTGGCTTTGTTTCCCCTAAGTTGGCAAGGTATGCCCGGACTTGGGTCCCTTGCTCACTTTGCCACTGGATTCAGGCTAGCCTGGCTGATGAGGGGTGTTACCCCGAAACAGGCCCCAGGATGCTTATTTCCAGTCCAGGAAAGACCTGGCTTGGCAGTTTGGGCTGGACTGTTCCCATGAGGAACAGGGTCAAGACTGATTTGCATATGGCTGGTTCTGAACTGGGGTGACATAGTGAGCTAAAGAACAATGATGGATTCAACCCAGATCTAGCCCAGGGATCCCAGTGATTATTTCTTAGTGCCCTCACACATCCAAATGGATGTCATGCTTCATCATAGGGCGTGCTCTTCATCGAGCCGGCAATGCAATGCCCTACGGGCTCCGCAATAGGGCTCTTTATCAGAGATCTTTTTAGTTTTTAGCCGTAATGAGGCAGGTATGTCTGGGGAAGTGAAATGTGTAGGGTGGAGTGGATGCATAAGGTGTAAAGTAAATTAAAGCTGTCTAAGGGAAATCAAGCTGGTTTTAATGTTATGGTTCCCTTGGCAGAGTTAAAAACAGTGACAAAGAGCTATCATAAGGGCTCAATGGACCAAGATAGCCTTAACGTGTATGTGTGGTCATGTACATATACAAATATAAACATATGCAATTATTAGGGGTGGTCGAAACTCGTGGAGTTTCACATGAAAACTTCACGAGATTCCACAGATTTCCACGATTGGTGGAATTTGGCGCGTCACGCTACTCACACCGATTTTTAGCACTGGGAGCTCATTCCATGCTGGAAAATCAGCTCCAATGGCACCATGCTGTGCACCAGAGGGCACTGCTTATGGAGTTGATTTTGCTACAGCTCAAGTAAATGTTCAACTCAAGCAGCAGCTTTCTGACCATGAATGGTCACGACAAGGACATGAAATCCTGGAGCATCTTCTTTATGCTTAGGACATACAGCCTCAGCTTTATAATCTATCCTCTGATCACATGGAGGACGCTCCACAAAAACGATCTAGAAGCTCAATATGACTCAGCCAATTCCTGTAAAACATTCCTGAAGGTAAAGTGGGAGTAGTGAATACATGTCGCCCACTGTCCAAGAAGCTTCTTTGCAAAGGCCTCAACATACTCTTGAGGATTATATTGGAAAACCCCACAAAGTCCATTGGTTTTTGGTGGTACCACGTGCTGCAGTGATGATTTATTCCGCAGAGGTGCCTGAGGCCATGAGCAGACTGACCCCTGAACTTGTTGCATTGACCAGAGAAAACCTCTTAATTGAACACAACTATATTGACATCTGTTGCTGATTTCGTGGTAGCAAGCCAAGGAGCCACTACTTCACTGTACCCTATTGCATAATGTAAAACAACCAGGACAAATCAATTGACACTGGTGATGGACAGTTCCAGATAGTGAACACTATTGTCTGATCAGCGATTTAGTTTAAATTAAAATATCTCGGTTTACCACCATCTTGGCTAATCACCGCCTTCCCGGGACTCTCCAGGTCCAATGGATGTTTGCTGTTGTTTTAGAGAAGATTAGGAGCAGTGCATCTTTCATAAAATTATAATCACAATCACTAATCTATTTTCAGTCAATAATGAGAGTTTGTTACGAGTTAAAGGGTCTTATTAATTAAATCTTTTAGTAGTTCATCTTTTTTTTCAAGTCACAAGTTAATTCTTATTCATCTCGAGTCTGGTGGAAGTCACTAGGGCAATAATAAAATCAGCCGGTGGGAAATCTCCTGGCCCAGACGGGTTTCTAGTAGATATTTTTAAGTCAAATATAAATCTATGGGCCCCCATACTAACCCAGGTTTTTAATGCAGTTGCAAAGGGGATTATCCAGTCTACCTGGACAGTGAGTATAATAGTTCCTATTTTTAAAAAGGCGAATAGGGGGAGGCAAAGTGTTATCGGACCATATCCCTTCTGGATTCAACAGCAAAAATCATGGGAAGAATAATACTGAAAAGACTTGAGGCTTGGGCACAGGTTAATCAGGTGCTAAGTGATACCCTGTATGGTTTTAGAAGGTACATCTGCAACATTGAGCAGTGTATTAACCTTAATCTCATAATAGGTAAATACATGGAAGAAAGGCAGGTGCACAACCATCTCTGCTTTGCTGATCTGACCAGTGCCTTTGATCTGGTTAACCATAAAAAAGGAAGTCCATGGTTGAACTGGGCGCCCTGACTGATATTATCTCACACTCATCCCAGCTCTATGCCCGTTTAACAACATTGATAAGGTTGGGGCGGGGGGAGAGTGTACCTCAGGCTTTAAAGTTACTAGAAGCATTAGGAAAGGCTGTGTCCTTGCCCCCTTCCTATTTTGAATCTATATCAATGGGGTGGACAAAATGTTACAGCAATTAGAAGCCGACACTCCCAAGATCGGCTCCCTACCAACCCCAGTGCTCCTATTTCTGATGATGTGGTTCTGATTTCCAGAACCGCAAATGACTTACAACTTCTGATCGAAAAGTTACCAGCATCTATGAAGGAAAAGGATTTGAAACTTAATTTTATGAAAACCTTCATCATGGTTTGTGGGAAGGTGAAACCAAGGAAAAAGGTACATTGTGTGATGAGCCACAAACAGGAGGAATTGAAAAACTTCTCCTGTTTGGGGTGCTCTTTACTAACCTTGGCTCATGGGGCACACATCTAAGTTCTACAAAGCTTAAAACTGTCAGATCTATTGAGGCCTTATTCAGATACTCTAGCAAGATTGGTAACAGACCAATAAGGGTATTGATTTAGCTCTATAGGAGCAAATGTATTCCTTCTGATACCTATGGAGCTGCAGTTTGGGGCTCATCCAAGACTGGTATCTTACAAATCCAGGAAAACCAGTTCCTATGCAGGCTCTTGACTGTGCCCTGCTCTGTAGTGTCCTTTGTTACTCATAGAGAATTGAATGTGCCTTATCTTGAAGATACAATTTTTCTAAACATGCTCACCTGTTGGTATAACATCTGGAGCAAGCCACGATCTAAATTCTCCAGAGATGTTATATATGATTGTCTCATGCTTGAACATTATAATAAGATCCCATGGATGACAAATGTGGATGTTTTTTTTTAAAGAGCTGCATAATGAAGTCTCTGTAATTAACCCTGTCAACAAACTAATTTATGTTCATAAACAATAGAATGGCCGCCAGAGAAACCAGTGAATTTCAAAAGTACTCTGTTGCTAGATATATGCTAGGACCTGCTACTCAGGGTGTGCACGGGTATTTGATAATGGTTACGAATACCTAGCAAAGATTTTGTCTAACAAGGTTTGTAGCATTCCCAAAAGAGGGTGCATGGTCAAAAAGTTTACCCAAATGCTCCTGTGATGGGAGGGCCTCACAGTCAACCATTCATCTCATGTTGATTTGTGGGTTGTATAGAGACAATAAAAAACGTTTGCTGTACCCTCTAGTTTTCCTGGAGAAATGTATGTTTTATCAGTATGCTTTTTAACTACTTGTGTGATTTAGAGAATGAAGCGATGTACCATACTGTTTATACTTTTATTATATAAATAATCGAGAGAAGAAACACTTAGATTTTTGGGAATAATCTATGATGTGAACATGATTAGCTGAACATCTTGATTTGCACTGATATTGACTTTTTATGGCCATATACCCATTTATTTTTAATTGATTTTATAAATAACTAAAGTATTTCTGCACTAATATAGTCTACATCATTGACTAATATATGATTTGCATAAAGTGTTTTTTGCTCAAGTACTGCTGTGCTCTGCAATGGCAATTAATTTCCTTGCCACAGCTATTTATTGATTTTGCAAGTTCTTAAAGCACCTTTGCACAAGTTTTACTTGTACTTTTTAACCGTTAAACTGCTTTTGTATGTGGTGTTTTTAAACAAGTATCATCTGTATTGAATGGAAAATTTCACTGCATTTATGGATTTCACAAATCTGAATAATGAATATTTTGAATTTGACTTTGAAATCAAAAATAAATTAAAGCAAAACTTCTCATAAAGAGAGGTTCAAGAAACACAGTAGAGTTTCAAAGCAACGTGGCATAAGCATCTGGGTCTGGGAAAATGGAAAAAAGTCTGGACAAAATCTATGTGTTCTTATTCTAGGAACATGCACTTTATAGACAACAATTATAGACAACACATTTTATCAATTTTACAGCTTGAGGTCTTCTTCCTTCTTCAGGCAGTCAATCATCTTGCGATCGGTTCAATGTTTCACATTTTTACTTTTCACATAGTCACTCTTTTTATATCCTATGTATCATCATATTATTTGCTTACATGGTTGGGCTGATATAAGATTTGTCCTCTGCTTTTTGATGGTTTGCCTAGATCAATGTCTTTTTTAATCTTATCGTTGTCTCCATCTCTTTGAAAATTGTCTCGTGGAATGTCAGAGGTTTGAACTCTTCCATTAAATGACAACATGTTTTAACACATTTATCTAAATTGGAGGCTGATATAGCTCTTATACAAGAGTCTCATTCAACGTCAACTAAATCCTTGAAACTGAAAAAAGGCTGGGTAGGGGAAGTTTTTTTCTCACCAGGCGATGGCAAACGAAATGGGGTATTAACTCTCTGTCATAAATCGATCTCTGTTAAGTTGCTTTCTCAGTTATCTGATGAAGATGGAAGATGGTTATACACTAAATTGCAAATTGGGAATGCTCCGGTTTCTTTGATTAATATCTATGCTCCCACTAACGGAGATCCCTCTTTTTGGACATCTCTAGC
Source organism: Calotriton arnoldi (assembly GCA_963921515.1). Taxonomy (NCBI): domain Eukaryota; kingdom Metazoa; phylum Chordata; class Amphibia; order Caudata; family Salamandridae; genus Calotriton; species Calotriton arnoldi. The sequence continues at coordinate 780,333 of CAWUFW010006458.1, forward strand.
TCAACAGATCCCATCTTGCATTGATGATAATTTCATCCTTGCTGGAGACTGTAATCAAGTAGTTGATCCCTTTATAGATCGCAACTCGCTGGTCTCCTTTAAACCGCATAAAGCACATAACTATTTATTCAAACCATTCAACAATATAAGCTTATGGATGCTTGGAGAATTTGTAATCCTACCACGAGAGAATATACCTACTGATCTCCGGCTCATCAAACCCAATCTCGAATAGACCCCTTTTTTGTATCACACAATGTATCCCAGTCCTTAAGAGATGCAGATATTGGGTCCATTCTAATATCTGATCATGTTCCCATTTCTATTCAATTGGATATAATGCCAAAAATCTAATGCACCTAGGTGATGGAATTTTAATAATGCTCTCCTTTTAGATCCAAAGTTTAACTCCTCTTTAATTAATTTTTCTCCTTAAATCAAACTGATACCTTGCCATTCCCCGTTATTTGGGATGCATTTAAAGCAGCTGCCAGAGATTTTATTATTGGCTTTGTATCTAAAAAACGCAAAGTTTCACGTAAATTAACCAGAGATCCTTTGCCTAGGATAAAGAGGTTGGAGCATTCCTATTATTCTTCTAAATCAAAAGATTGTTTGTCTCAGCTTATTAAGGCAAAGTTTCAATTCAACAAGGAAACAACAGACAATGCCTCACTCTATTTGTTAAAATCTAGTGCAAAGTTTTATGACTGCCTGAACAAAGCTGGTAAACACTTGGCGAATTATTTAAAAGCTAAACACAGCAAGCTTAATATTGAATCTATTATGGATGAGCAAAACAAATTAAGGTTTAAAGATCCTGAAATATTAAAAGAATTTCTTCTTTTTTATAAATCATTATACACACCAGAAACTCTAGCCTCGGAAATTTATATTTCTCAGTTCCTTTCAAGCATTTAATGTTCTTCTGACACTCAAATAGAATTCACTCCCGTAGAATCTGATATATCACAACAGGAACTCCTCATCACTTTACAAACACTCAAGAAAGACAAGGCCCCATGGCCAGACGGTTTTACAGTGGAGTTCTTCACACATTTCGCACAACTCCTTCTTCCCAAATTACATACCCTCTTAAATTTCTTTTCACAATCGGGTGACTCCTCTGGTTCTTTTTTGGAAGCCCTAATTTGTCTAATCCCTAAAGAAGGGAAGGATTTAAAATATTGTAAAAATTACAGGCTATCTCACTGGTCAATATTGACTACAAAATTTGTTCATAGGCTTTGGCCATGCATCTGGAACCCTACTTACCTCAATTACTAGGCGCGGAACAATCCGGATTTGTTAAAGGCTGCCTTTTCTCAGATAACACTCACCTGTTTTTTTTATATTCTATCAAAATCCTCTCACTTACCCCATTCACTAGCAGCTGTGGCCTTGGACGCAGAGAAAGCATTTGATCGAGTTAACTGGTCTTATCTCTTTCAAATGCTTAAATGGTTTGGTTTTGGCCCAAAGATTATATCTTTGATTTCGGTTCTAGATTCTAATCCACGTGCAGCAGTATATGTAAACGGTAACACATCCCCTTACTTTGGTTTGGGAAGAGGTGTTCTTCAAGGCTGTGCTTTGTCCCTGTTCCTTTTTAACCTAGCTCTATAGCCTTTTCTGTCTAGAATTCATCAAAATAAAGACATACATGGATTTGACTTTAATAACAGACAAATTAAATTGGCAGCATACACCGATGATATACTATTATTTATCTCAAGACCGCAATCCTCTATCCCTACCTTTTTTCAAGAGGTGGAGCTCTTTGCCTCCGTTTCTGGCCACAAACTAAATAGAGATAAATGTGAAATACTACCTTTGACCAAGTATACTTTTAAGGATGATTTCACTACTTCAAACTTTACTTGGAATTCTCAGCACATAAAATACTTAGGACTATATTTTACCCCTTCAATTCCAACAACACTTTCTTTGTGTATGGAGAAGTGTATACAGAAAATCTCCACGTTAACGACCAAATGGCATCCCTTATATCTCTCATGGTGGGGTCGCTTAGAAACCATTAAAATGATGCTAACTCCCGTAGTATTATATACAGTTTCCAATATTCCAGTACCCATTCCCTTAAATAAAACAAAAAAAAAACTACATACTATCATCATTCTTGTGGAATAATAAAAGGTCTTTCATGTCATTACTGAGATTAATAAGGCCAAAGTCAGAAGGTGGTGTTAAATTTCCTGACTTTCCCACCTACCAAAAATCTTTTTTACTTTGCCAATCTTCGAGAGGGCTTTCTGAATCCCCTTTGAATTGTCCTTTATGGGTGGACCTTGAACGTTCATATCTATCTCCATTTTCATTTCAAGAATATCTTTCTTTCACCTGCAAACCACAATCTATATCTACTCCTATCCTTAAACATACCTGCCTAATTTTAGAATCTAGTCCAATGATACCCCCTATAGATTCAAAATCTTTTCTCAAATCCACAATATGGCACAATAAGTATGGACTGATCCATGGCAAACCCGTTTCTTGGAAATCTTGGAGACACAAGGGCTTAATTTGGATACACCAACTTTTGTTTCAAAATTAAGTCATATCCTTCTCACAGGCTAGTCAGCTTTTTGGCTTACCCCCCCCTCTTTCCAGTCTAAGTATATTCTTCTAAAGCAGGCCCTCTCCACTGCGTATGCTCAAGTTTTATCCCACAGCCATCCTACTGCTCACCCTGTCAACAATTTACACACTCTTCTTTACACGTGCCCTAGAGCTTCTACTATTTACGCTCATCTACCTACCTTACATACTGATAGAGGGAAGACTAAGGTAGAACTATCCTGGGAAGAGGATCTTGAGGTAGATTGGTTGATTCTCTATATAGACTAAAACTAGAAATTCTCCCAGTGCAGCAAACACTACACACATACTATTTTTTATTTATAATAGACTTTTATTATATCCGGTTATCTTAAATAAAAGGCATACTGACATTCCTGATACCTGTTGGACATGTTCTTCCACTTCTGCTGATCTGAAACACTTACCTTATACATGTTCACATGTGCACACTTTCTGGAAAAGCATTTGGGTTCTAATTAACTTGCTTTTTGGCTTCAAAATCCCTTTATCCTTTGTTCACTTATTTTTAGGAAGTCTATCACCATCTTGGGATAATTGTAATTATAATATAAAGACTGTATATCTACTTTTAGAAGTTGCCTTTCAGCAGATTACTAAAAACTGGAAAGATTTTACTAAATTATCCTTCTAGCCTGCTGGCATGCAGTATGTTATAATCATAGACTGGATACAACATTTGTACACCCTACTCATTTAGTTATAAAATGCTTGAATTTATGGTCACCTGTTACAATGTTCATAGATGCTAGCGCTAAACGTTCCTTCTCCCCAACTCCTATTCAGCAAGAAGTTGCTCAGCCTCCGTGACATTCCTCACCTTAGTAACATTTTGTTATACTTCTGTTAATATCATTATCGTATATTTTATAAGAAATGTTATATCTTATTGATTGTACAATTTTCATTCTGCTCTTTCAATCCATCTCAACCATGTTTGCCTGATATTTTTATTCGAATAAGTATATTTCAATGCTTAACTTTATTTATATGATTGTATATTGCCTATTATATTATGCATTTTTATCCTATGATTCCTCAATAAAATTACTTTTGAACTGAAAAAATAAATCATCTTGTGATGCTCTCATTGGAACAGGATCACTCCTCGTCTTCTCACCGAAAACACAATGGGGCATATTAACAAGGTGCGGCGATAATATTATCGCCGCTTTAGAGTCCGTTTTCGGGCGAAAAGCGGCGATAATATTATCGCATTATCAACAAGGACACGCTAGCGCGTGTATCCTTGCATTAGCGCCCCTTGTCAGCACGCCTCGCATTGCATCGCTAATGAGATGCAAAGGAGGCGTGCCTGACCAGACTCCCTTGGGTAAATATCGCTAACCCAGCTTCCTCATATTAACAACGAGGGTTAGCGATATTTAAAATTACGTTAAGTATGCCTTAACGCAGGAATTTAACGTCTGTTAAATTCCTGACTAAGGCATACCTAACATGGGGGTGGATTGTGTGGCTAAGACCACAGGCCCTATCACCAAGGATATCACCGTTTTCCATGGAACATCGGTGGAAAACCAGCGATGTTCCATGAAAAACATCGCTATCACTGGAATTATTATCGCCATTGCGCTATGCGTTGTTAATACAGCGCTAGCATGGCGATAATTATCTGCGATAGCCGGCGATAAAATTCCTCACGCTAAGAGCGGCCAGCGATAATTATCGTTGCCGCTTGTTGATATGCCCCTATGACTCTAATTAGCAGCTCACAGCGTTGTAACCATTTTTTATCACCTAGCGGTTTCATCTTGTCTACTTATTATTTTATTTTCTCGTTCAAAACTACTTTCCCATGAGGGAATCTCCATATCTACCTTTCTAATTTATTTGTCAGCAGTGATGATTGTATAAGAGGAAACATTTTCAGTATTAGAGGATAACTCTTATGCAACTATTATTCATTATGAAAAAGCATGTTCATGGAAAGGTCAATATTTTATACACATTAAGCATTTTCTAGTCAAGTCAGCTTGTCAGGCAATGTTGCTTCATCCATTTTGAGGCCTAGTACAAGTAGAAATGGTTCCCCACTACAGTTTATGCATTTAAACACATGTTATTTTTCATTAAAGCCTACATGTTAATTCTGCACATTATTATAAACTGCATTATATTTTCTAGATATAATTAAAATTTTACCCCAATTCCCCCTCTGATGGTTATCTAACCATCATGTTTTTTCACGAACAAATCTTTAGAGTTCACTTTCAATCTCAGGTGAATCTTTTCTCTTTCTTTTCAAACTCTTACATTCCTTTAACCTTTTGTATTCTCAATTTATGTGATCATTTATTTCTAATTCCCTCTTCATTCATTTGCCTGTTTCTCTGACCTTTCTTCTATAAAAATATTATCTACAGCCTTTGAAAAAAGCAAACAAGGTCAGTATACAGCACCCTACTATTAATATTGGCACAAATATAGCCCTAAGAACTGACTATTTATGTATTGGTTTCTTCTTTTATAAACACATATTTTTCCCTTTTGTCTCCTGTCTAATTTTTTATTTTGGCTAGATCATTTTCTTTTTGTACTCATCCTCTCTTTCTTTCAAACGTTTTTCAAAATGTCTTCCTCTCTATTTTTAATGTGTGAAATATTTGTATTCCTTCCCTCTAAAGTCATAATGAATACTTTCTCTAAAGGTCTCATTAATCAAGTATACATGTTGATTATGCCTTTACAGAATCTATGGGCATGGATGGTCTAAAATAATGCCAAACTGTATCCATTTCTTTTGCCTGTGGGTGTAAATTCTTTTGAAAGAACCAGGTCCTGATTTGAGTAAAAATATTCAAAGTGTTCTCACCTATATACTAAGCAAATACTACATGTAGTTGGGTATGACAAAAGTATGTGGTGGTATGCAACTTCTTCTACAGCTGATAAAGGTAAGTGTGCACAGACGTTGCTATCTTTTGAGTCTATTGCCTGTGTATATTCTTGAACTAACCTAGAGCAAACATTAGTGGAAATTTCATCTTTTGAATAATCTTGGAATGAAGCTTTTAATTTAGTTTGATCTATTGTGTGTGCAGGTGTCATAGGAGCAATTGTAGAATAAATTGTCTCTTTCTCTCGTGTGCGGTAATACCCTATCAATACTATAATGACTACTAACACTTTTACTAAAAGTGTAATACCCATAATGATCTTGCATCTATCTCTGTTTAGGAAACACATGCTTGTCTGCAGTCATAAATTGAGGAAAATATAGCAGTATTAATTCAGCAGTTCATTTTCAGCTTTTCTCTTTTTTTCTTAAAACAGTTTTTTCTGATTTTCTTTTGCAGTTAGTTGCTTTTAGCCTTAATTACAGCAGTCTTCCTATAGTCATCCCTATCTCTAGTCCGTACTCTTCTATATGTGTTCGCTTTCTGTATTCTTCTACTGCAGCCTTGGGCCTAAGGAAATTTTCTTTAAAACAAACATTTTATATCAGTCTTTTGCACTCATTCAATCCTGTCTCTGAGTTTTCCTTTCTTTTCAGAAATCTTTTTCAAACAGATTTGTCCCAGTTTATTTATAGTGTCATGTCATGGGGGCTCAAAAAGTTCTAATCTCAGATGAAGAAAGTCTTCCACTGACACATTTAACACCTGCTTTGTGTTGTATGTCCATTCAGGTGCAGAATACCTTCGACCAGGCACTCTTGCTCTTTTTGACCTTCTTTGTGTCTGCAATTTCCAATATTCCAGTCTGCTGATCTTCTTCTGTGATCTTCCTCTGTGTCACTTACACCTCTTGGGTCTGTCTCTTCAGTGATGGTTGGCGGTATGCGATCAACTGACACACTTGATCTCAATTTTTTTTGGCCATCATTTTGTGGCCATTCAGCATTACGGGTGACTTTTCTTGATCCAATACTCGTTCCTTCACTTGAATCGTCTATTTGTTCTTGTGTTGTCTCAACTGTTATCTCTGGTGGAGATCTTGACTCTTCTTCTTCTCCTTCAGAGACTTTAATGTCCCTTTGAGAAATCACAGGAATCTTGGTTGGTGTGACTGTCGGCAGTTCTTCACCCCTTTCATCTCTTTACTGTTGTGTCTCTTGCAGTATTGCCCCTTGCAATTGTTCAGCTTGCAGTGATTCTGCCACTCGTGCTCTTGGTTCCAGCTCAAAGAACACTATCTTCTCATATGGATTTCTTACTCTCTGGGTGTGCAATGTATCACCCAGTTTCGTACTCCGGCACACTTAACAGCAGTGTTCAAAATGAGAATCACCTAGAAGGTTCTTTCCATCTAGGTTCCAAGCAAAACCTATGCACTTGCTTCTTGATTAACACCCAGACACCAGGACTGATGTCGTGGGCACTGTTCCTGACATGGATTTAAGGTAGAAGCTTGAACCTTGTGAGAGACAGAATGCACCACATCAGCCAATCCTTTGCAGTAATCAAGTATCATGTCATCTGTGAGGTTTGAAAGTGCATTTGCAGGTACAGCAGGCAGCCTCATTTTACACCCCATCAATATCTCATGAGGCGATAACCTTATCTTCCTATCAGGAATACTTTGGAGAATCATCAACAGCAAAAGCAAAGCATCTGACCATTTCAGTGATGTGGAAGCACAAATGCTTAACAACCGGGACTTTATGATTCCATTTAGCTGCTCAACAATTCCAGAAGCTTCTGGTCAATAACTATAGTATAGTCTCTGCTCAATCTGTAAAGCTGCACAAAGCATTCTAGGACCTCATTGTTGAAATGAGTCCCACGATCTGACTCCATAGAAATCAGTAATCTGTACCTAGATACCAACTCTCTTAACAACAGCTTTGCTACAGTGAGACTGTCATTTCTCCATGGTGGGTAGGCTTCCATCCATCGAGAGAAAATGCACACTATAACCAGGACATATCTCAGCCCATTACAAACAGGCCTCTTGATAAATTCCATCTGCATTGTGTTAAAGGGACGACCTGTTATTTCCCCAACTTGTGCTGAAATAACACTTTGAAGCCATGAGTCTTCTACAACCTCTTCAATTGTACAGACAGCATAAGATGCTCCCAGGGCAACAGCTCATTGAACTACATCATTGGGGGTAATATTGATCAAAGCAGTTGTTGTGCAAATCTCTAATGGCTGTGCTGTTATAACCCTAGCAATGAGTGCTAGTACAGTTATAATAAAAAGAAGTAACACTTGGAAGTATCACTGTAGGAACATTATCACCTTGGGCAGGCACAACTTTGATTATAACAGGTTGTACAATAGACTGTGTCATCTGTAACGATCTTTCAATTTGAATTACATTTGGTTCAACAGGGGCTGTAGCCACTGACACATTAGATGTCGAAGCGCCCTCAGTGTTTGTTACAGGGCAACATAAGGTGGTGGATGTGCGACTAACATTGCATCTAAAATATCATCACCTGAATCACTGATGGTATCTGATTTCTTCCCACCTTTTTCATCTTTTCCATCTTCGTTTCCCTGGGTTTTATTCTTTTCCAATTTCTCAGATTTTTCAGTAGAAATAACTGGGTACAGTCTAGTCCCCTCGATTATGGCTTTCCTCCATCACTGCTGTTCCTCATCTCATTGAGCATCTGCATAATTACGAACTGCTCTCTTAGTTTTATTCTGGTGTTTCTCCTTCTCCTTAGCATGTGCTATTTTCTCCCAAGAATTTAATGTTTCAGAGTGTGTGGGTTTAGGTGATGGCTTCATCTCATATAGCTTTTCTGTCAACATATCTATGACTCTTGAATCAAAGGTTCCATGTTTTGGAAAACTCAAAGAACCCTCTTTTTCAGTCATCTTGCACCATTGATGCAACCACAAACATGTGTGCAAACCTACATTCGTATAATGTGCTGGTGTACTCTCAGGAGGTGCCTCTTCACCTTCCTGTACTGGAATTGTTACATCACCTCTCACAAAACCCTTAAGCGTTTTAAACAGTTAATGATTTCAGATTATTTAATCAATAGCAAACAACATAATTCAAGTTCCCAATGTTTTCATTTAGTTACGTATACGTCAGATCTCTTTTCTCCTATCCTGTTTTAGCTTTAATACTTGATACTTGTTAACAAGTCTCAATGCAGCATTCACACAACAATCGAGCAATACCAGCACAGCACTCTGTGCCATCATCGACTAAAAGCATCATGGCAGTACACCAACCATCCAATTCCAGTGAGGCTCACTATGCTCACCCTCCTTTGCAATTTTCTCGCACACACAATTCTACAGCTTTAAGCAAAGGTAAATAAACAATTTTTGTCTGCTCCTCTAAAGAAAACAAAAAGGCAATTTAACGTTCAGAATATTTAGGTTGTAACGCCCTCTGACTTTTTCTCACAGAAGGATATTCCACACACAAAAATGAAATCTCTACCAGTGAGAAATCACCTTAATCAAGCTTCACCATTGCGCATTAGGTTCTGTCAACACCAATTGATTTTAGGACATTCAAAACAACTTGTTATAAGCTCTATCTCAAGTGTGTAGCCGATGGTACCTCATGACCTACACCAGAAATATTTAGCAGAGAATAAAACCATAAATCAACTCTTGTTTATTTATCCCTGGATCTTAGACTTCTTTGAAGTATGAGAACTTCTTCAACTTCATCACAATAAGCACCTAAAAATCACCAATTCATGGGATACTCTTCTTCAAAATGCGAACAAAAATCAATAACAATAACAGCTGCAACGCATAACCCCATGATAACACAGCAGCCACATTCCAAACTGCACCTCGTCAATCTTCAAAACTTGCACTTTGGGCCAAGGGACTTGGGAATTACTCTAACTTGGATAATTATTTACAGCTTCTCTTCTCATAACGTGAGCCGTGCTCTAGCTACCAACGTTTCTGAGCAGGGATTTAGTTTAAATTAAAATATCTAATTTCACCACCAACCGGGCTAATCCCCACTTTCTAAGGTCTCTCCAGGTTCAATGGATCTTTGCAGTTGCACAATCACTAATCTGTTTTCAGTCAATAATGAGAGTTTGTCTTAGTGAAAGGATTTTTATCAATAAAATCTTTTTTTAGTTCATCTTTATTTTAAGTCACAAGTTAATTCTTATTAATCTTGATAACCAATATATGAGCAGAAATGAAAAATCAATATTAGTCAATCAGAATATAATGCATTAAGCGCGTTCCTAAAAGGACTGAATCCCTGTTCTAGGAATTGGGAGAAAATAGTGTCAGTTAGAACCCATAAGAGTTCTAATTCGAAAGTGAGAGTGAGAGAAAAGCATAACACTTTAGCACCAAAAGTCAGCTGTATAAATCCAAAACCAATAAAAGCAGAACTTCTCATTAAGAGCAGTTCAATAAACTCAGTAGGGTCTCAGAGCAATGTGGCACAATGATCTAGGTCTGGGTAAATGGAAAATGTTCTGAACAAAATGAATGTGTACCTACTCTAGGAACACACACTATCATAGACAACACATTTTATCAATGTTGCAGCTTGCTGTCTTCTTTCTTCTTCAACCAGCCAATCATCTTACGATGCTCTTATAGGAACCGGATCACTCCTCGTCTTTTAACCGAAAACACAATGACTCTACAGAGCAGCTCACAGGGTTGTAACTATTTCTTCTTACGTAGTGGTTTCCTCTTTTCTACTTATTATTTCATTTTCTTGTTCAAAACCACTTTCCCATGAGGGAATCTTCATATCTACCATCCTAAATAGCAAAATGTATTTGTTAGCAGTAATCATTGAATAAGAGGAAATATTTGCAGCATTAGATGAAAACATTTATGCAGCTATTATTCATTATAAAAAACATGTTCATTAAAAGGTCAGGAAATAAACATTTTACACACATTAAGCATTTTCTAGTCATGCCAGCTTGTCAGGGAATGTTGCTTCAGTCATTTTGAGGCCTAGTACAAGTAAATATGGTTCCCTACTACAATTTTTGCATTTAAACACATTTTATTTTTCACTAAAGCCTATATGTTAATTCTGCACATTATTATAAACCGTATTATTTTCTTGATATTATGAATACGCTACTCCAGTATCTATTGCCATCCTCTCAAATCATACTCATTAAGTGACAGTGGAACAAGGATGGTTAATTTTCCCTGTATTGTTCACAGACAGTTGGTGCATGTGAACAGTCCTACAATAGGTCTCCTTATCATGCATGATTGCAGGTCAAACAAAACTTTCCAATAACCAATCCTCAGTTTCAGTGCCACCTCCAGGTAACCAACCAGTGGTATCCCAAGCACAATACCAGAGTCTCCCGTTTGTAGTGTGAATGGACAACAACCTCTTGATAGGCTTCAGTAACACATGGTGGTGTGGTCTCATTTCATGCTTGGCCAGTAGAGAGGCCTGCAGCCTCTCAAACAAAGTTATGATTGGAAATGAGTTGTGGTGTAAAGATGGAAGTTCTGACCCATCTATACAGCTCCCACTATTCTTTTGTTTTGAGATTTTCCCTACATTGTTTCTTTTATGGCATGGTTAAGCTCTAGGAACCCCTCAAACTGTAGATCTGGTGCTTTTTACAGACAGATGCCTTGTGCACTGAGGTGGAGGATATTGTCCATGGTGTCTACATTCTGCAGCCTTGTGGGGTAGCTCCATGACATCCTTTGTTCAGGCTCTGGCTGGTAGCCACATCAGAATAGCTGAGGATGCAGCAGTTGGACACAAGGGTGATGGCCTAGCTTCTACATTAAGTTCAGTAGGCTAGGGAAAAAGGTGGCTCTTTCATGTGCATTTTTTTTTTTAATGAAAGGAAATAGAATGGAAGATGGGTAATGAATCCACAGAAAATAAGGGCAGCTGCACCCCACTTTTTCAGTGCAAGAAATGCATGCACTCTCAAACTGCCTTTACATTTAACTGCATCATGTTGCTTTTGTGTTTCTCGTTTTCAGGATTATTCCCTTGTTCGTTATCATCAAGTCATGATATATGGAGCATAGTTTGCTCTTAGTGGCCTTGGGCTATCACTGCTTCGTTGCTGTCTCACTTTTTTACTGTGTATTCTGGAATGTGTTTTGTGTATTGTCTTGCTTTTTACACAAGTTTTCTGGACCTATGCTAATTGTATGCAACACTATTAAAGTGTTGTGTCAAGTTCAAGTTCACATTTATTTAAAACACTCTTTGGCCATGGGCCTCTGGTGCATCTGCATACAAAATGTCAGCAAACAACATTATAACACAAAGGTAAACCAAACACACCTGTCTACCTATTAGTTTGGATTCGATGTAATCCATGATGTCCACATAAAGGGTTAACAAGCGTACTGGAACTAGAAAATATCCCCTGTCCTCAAGACAAGGGAAGGGACATATAAAAGAAAAAGATGAAATTAATAGAAAAGGAACACCCAAGAGGACAGACTTTATTCTAAAACTAGATTGTCTCAAGCAAAGTTTGCATTCCAGTTACTCTGGAAGGTCCCTGTTCCTTTAACCAATCAATTTCAACTTTATTCGATCATTATTAAGTCCGATCATAAAAGTACAGAAACAACAATAAACTTTTTAAAAAAAACAGTTCTCATAGATAAAATATGGCAAATTCTTATAAAAGAGGGTTTAAAATTCATGCAAGGTTTCAGTTTATAAGTACTAAAAGCTGCCAAGTCAAATATAAGTTAAAATGCAGTATATATAATTAAATGAATTTCCCTAAAAAATTTTATAATCCCAAGGACTTCCGCCTTTTGCTACAAGCCCAAAGAAATGAGGCTAGCGAGAACCACACTAGATGGTCTGGTAATGATTTTTTTTAAAATAGTGCAACCCTACATTGGACAAAGTGATGGCTCTTTAAAATCGGTACAATGTACTTTTTCCTTTCTTTAAGATAATAACCACAGAAGAACAGTATATGAAGGTCTGTTTGGGCACAGGACTTGTCACAGGGGCAATTAATCAGGTCCGAATGGTTAAATGTTTTCGATGGAAACCCCAACATTAGTGGGATCAGATTTAACCGAAACCGCAGTAATATAAATTTATGGTGCGGTATTATGAGCGCCTCTAAGTAGGGGAATCCAACTTCCCAAATAGGTAAATGTGGTTGATAGGCCAGAATAGACTGCTTCCTGTGGTTCTTCTCCCTACGAGTATACTGGGCTTTCAGCATAAAAGTGTCGACCAATCTTTGCTTAGACATTAACCTGCAAGACATCGGGTCTGTAAACAGTACTTTCAACTCCAACTCCATCAATTTTCGCTCAACGTAGTTAATCCATCTGATTTTCTTATAATTGTCTAGGCTAAGGCAATCTTTTATTATAAATTCACACAACAAAGAAAAGGGACTGTATTAAAAAACTCACAGAATGGGTAAAGAGAGGAGAGAAATAAAACAGGGCACACACTGTGTATGTAAAACTGCCCTCACACACAGCGAACTGTGTCATGCTTCATCATAGGGCCTGCTAACACACCTCTGCGCTAGCCAACGCTGGAGGTGGAGCAATAGGGAGGGGGAAGACAAACAACATAAAAAATTAAAGAAATTGTGTGGGATCAAAAAAAGTGAAAAAATATAGTGGCAGAATAAATTGGTAAAACTGGTAACAGTGTATCCCTGCTATACCTTTAATAATGGGTACACTGTCCAGATGCAAGAAATGGTCCTAACCAGACCCGTGGATGGTGGTAATGGCTACGCATTATCAAAGCCTTACCCCTCCAATCTGCTAAGATGTCGACATGTTTCAGCCGGCAAGTGCTAATACCCCGGCTTTCTTCAGGACTTCCACCTGATCAATCCCAAAAGAGGCTGCTGTCCCTACCTCCTTAGAATCCAGGGGTAAGAAAACAAAGCACCATGTTCAGTGCAAGCTCTGGAATAGAGCATGGTAGAGCCCTTTGCTCTCCATGAGGAACCTGCAGAGAAATAACATCAAAAGAAAACAAGAAAGTTAAGTGCAGGGTGAAATAGTTTTGTGCCCTGTCTCAAAGCCCAGCAACAAAACTGTGTGCCAATTAACCCCTTCTAAAGAATCACACACACATTCAAAATCCATGAGTTATGTAAACCCACACACGCACTCTGCACAGCTCATTACACTACTAACAATATAACAATGTCATAAGTGTGATACACTACCCCTAGAGCACTAGGTTGATGTGACTTTGTGAACTGAGAGTGAAAAACAGCATATAACGCTATTATACTATCGTGATGTGAAATTTAGCAAGCGTCTATGCACTGATCGGTATATTACTCATATACACATGGATGCATTAAATCTGCATAGGAGACAAACATCCATCCAGCCACGTTTCTGGTCTCTTACCGAGTTTACTAATAAGTCAAACTTGAACTGGCGGAGGGGTGCGAATAGCTCCCTGTAGTCACACACTATGGTACAACAGGGTAAATTAAAAGGAAAACAAACAAAGAATATAAGAGAAGTGGGGAAAGTAGCGAAAACAAACTGCAAAAAAACAAAACTGAATACACGCGGTCCAGCCGCTCTGTTTTTTCCCAGGGCCGATGACCCTCTCTATCTGTAAAAGTGAAAATACATAAGTCAAATAATCTTAAGTAGAAAAGAAAGGAATATCAGGAATAAATTAATCGATATGTCCAAACCTACGAGACACACGGTCAAGATTCCCCGTGTACTCAGCCAGGCTAAGAAATGAAAGAGGGAGAAACCTGCCGTCACCCACGGATCTCGACCACAGCCGGATAAGTATGGAAGAATGATAGAGAAACAGACATCCGATGGCTACAGAGGACCCCATACTGGGTAAACTTACTGTGTCATGGTGAGCTAAAGTGCAATTCAACTCCGCACTCCCAACACCGCGAAGATGCACGTTTCCCGTTCCCCTGAGGCTTATCACAGAAAATGCGAAGGGTCCCACCCTGTGCGCGTCACCACGTAACGTCAAAGCGCAGGGTGGACCGGGGACAAAAACGAGACTAGACCGCCAACAATGAAGTGCCGGCGGTCGAGAGATCGTACCCAGGAGTCTGCGCAGATGTCGCCCCTGTGTTCTCCTAAGGATAGCCTCAAGTAGGACTCCTAATAGAAAGAAAAAGAGAAGGAAGGAAAGAAGAAAAAAGAGAAAGAAAGGGTCAAAGCTAATGTGGAAATTCCAAAGGAATAAAGCCTAAAGTAGTGAGGGGGAAAAAAAAAGGCAATAATAAAAGTACGTTACCGGAGGACACTGAAAAATAAAACCTCAGGACACGAACTAAAATTAATAAAATCAAATAAATTCCTTTAATGTCCCCATCTGTTGATGGATTCAGAGGGGAAAACACAATGGAAATATATATATATAAATATATATATATGTTCTGATAAGAAACCGGAGGAAAAATCAAAACAGAGACCACAGTACAAAGGGAGATACTGCAAGAGGGATTCTACGAGGGGGGTCCTTAAATCGAGTAGATCAACTGTCCAAAAACCACCCACAATGGCTCCTCATACAAAAGGACTAGATGACAACTTACTGCATATTAACCCCATGAGAACTAGGACAAGAAAACAGATGGTAATCAGCTCCACCCGTTCTAAAGGGGGTGCCTGTCCAAAAAGCACTGAAGGGCTAAGGTGTTGTGATATAAAGGGGGGGGTGGGAGAAAAGGAAAAACAGTACTCATTAGTTCAGGCTATTCCAAGGAATCTCATCATTCAGCCCCCTAATGTGACTGCGTAACCTATACACCCACTTCTGTTCCCTGATAAAAAGTGCCCTTTCAGGCCTAATGTGCGTCATGTCAATGTAGGGTTTATCAATCACTGTCCAGAAGAAATCCTCAGCCGAGTGATTTCTCTCTTTAAAGTGGGTGGTAAGGCGACTGACGGATCTCTGGCATCTGAAAGTGGACCTGTGCTCCATGATCCTGACCTTAACCTTCCTCGTTGTCATGCCTATATAGATAAGTTCACATGAACATTTGATTAGATAGATAACATACGTAGAATTACAATTCGTATGTTTCCTTTGTTCCCACGGGCGGGGTAAGCCAATATCTATAGTTTTGGTATTGGCGGTTAGGTGGCAGACATCACAGAACCCACATTTAGTGTGACCCGTGACAGGGGGTAGGATCCCTGGAAGAATGCTATGGGCCGTACTATTGGCTCCAGATGTAACGGGCCTAGGTCTTGTGTGCACCAGAAGGTCCTTAATGTTTTGACTCCTCTTATAAGAGAATAGCGGTTTGTTCAAACTCAGCCCGTTGGAGTTAAGAATTCTCCAATGACGAGTGACAATCTTTTGGATGTGATTAGAGGCTGTGTTAAAAGTAGTCACACAAATGGGCCTATCAGTCGGTTGCTTAGTGACTGTCTCTAGTAGGACTTCTCGTTGGCAATTAACCGCCCTCTTACTGGCTCTCTTCACAATCCTCTGAGGATAGTTCCTTTGTATGAGTTTGTTATGTAGAGTCCGGGCTTCTGATCTAAATTCGACAGTGTCTGAACAGTTCCGGCGGAGACGTAGGAACTGCCCCACTGGAAGGTTCTCCCTAAGGGATCTCGGGTGGAAACTCTTGAATGACAACAAACTGTTCCTATCCGTAGGTTTATGGAACATTTTAGTTTCTAAACCACCCCCTTTAGGGACAATAGTAAGGTCAAGAAAGGGCAAACATTCTTTAGAAATGGTTGAGGTAAAAAGGAGTAAGGGATTCCGGCTGTTGAGCCACAACAGGAAATCATCTATGGATTGCCTATCACCCTCCCAGATGAGGAAAACGTCGTCAATGTAGCGACGCCAGGTTTTGACATTGTTCGTCCAGATGTTATTAGGGGCGTAGATGTATTGTTCCTCAAAGGCTGACATGTAAAGTCCTGCCAGACTCAGGGCAAAAACGCTACCCATGGACGTGCCATGTGACTGAAGATAGTAAGTACCCTGGAACTCAAAGACATTTTTCGTAAGGGCAATTTCAGCCAAATTCAAAATGAAAGGTCTCGGTGTATTGTGTATCCAATCCTCTGAATAAATGATTTCTTCCACCACCCGTTGAGTTTCCATCTGGGGGATGTTAGTGTACAAGGACTCCACATCCAGGCCCACCAAAAAGTCCTTACCAGGGTCGAAGGGTAAATCCTTCAATAGGACCAGAACTTCCGTGGTGTCTTTAAGATAGGCTCGTCTGGACTGTACAATGGGTTTGAAAAAGAAATCACAAAACTGTGATAGCGGTTCCAATAACGATCCCATGCCCGACACTATTGGTCTCCCCGGTGGTGGTCGTGTAGGTTTGTGCACTTTGGGGAGTATGTAAAAATAGGGGGTCACAGGGTCAGATTGACAAAGGAAAACCCCTTCCTTCTCGGTGATCCACTCATTCTGTACTGCTTCCTCCACAGTAGACGTGATTTCTCTCCTGATCTCCTCGGTAGGATCCTCTCTGAGGACGGTGTAGTTCCTTCTGTCGGCCAGAAGTCTTAAACATTCTGTCTCATAGGCAGTCTTGTTAAGTACCACGATTGCTCCCCCCTTATCCGCTGGTTTAATCACCAAATCCTGGTTGTTCCTCAGTTCCTCCAGAGCCTTCATTTCAATGTTGGAAAGGTTTTTGTAAGGTGAGCGATGTTGACCTACCCACGTTTCCACCTCCTTGACAACTGCCTGTTCAAACGCCTCCACCTCCACTGGGAGACTGCCCAGAGCAGGGGTAAACTTAGATTTAGGTCGAAAAACCGTATCCCCTTCGGACATAGGACGTTCCTCCTGATCCCCAAAGAAGACCCTAAGTCTGATATTTCGGAAGAAAGAAGCCAGTTCCTGGCGAATCTTAAAGATATCTGGTAAATAGGTGGGGACAAACCCAAGACCTTTATTCAGGAGTGTCAGTTGGGTGTCAGTGAGTACAGTATCAGATAGGTTCAGCACTAGAGAGGTCATTCCCTGCTCGTACCCGGGGACTGATCCCTCCCCATGCTCCTGGTGACCCTCTGTTCCAGATCTTCCCACTGTACTCCCCCCATCGCTCCCTTCTGTTTGCCCCTGCCTCGGCCCCGACCTCTCCCCAAAAAAGGATTAGATGCTTGGGGAAAGAGTTGAGCGGGGCCGCCCTGCATACCTTGAAAATGTTGTTGGTACATAGGGGGCCAGCCAAAGTTGTTATTCGGAAAGTTGGGGAAAATCGGATTGAATTGAGGGCGGTGCGGGGGGCCCCCGAAAAAGGAACCCCTACCTCTGCCTCTCCTTCTTGGTCTCCTGACATAGTCACTGTCTTCGCTCCCAGAGCTAGAACCCGATCTATCAGACGACCTGTAGTCCCTGCTCTGGCCCTTTTTCATATCATCCATTTTTTTCTGAGCATAATCGTCAGAAATGTAGGGGTACACTTTTTCCCTTGTGAACTTTTTAAGGTCTTTCTGCAGCTTGTCTACTTTTGATCTTAACAAGTAGTCTTTATACTCCCCTATCTCTGTATTGGTTTCCTCCAGTTTCTTTTTAAAAGTAGCCAGAAGAATACTGGTCTTGATTCCCTGTTCATTAGCCTGGATCTTGATGTACAGGGCATCAGCTGACCTTTTAGCCTTGTTAATGATCAGGATCAGCCAATCCCTGGTACACTTCCAGGCTATCAGTGACCAGTCTCTCCGGAAGATGGGGTCATCCAAAAATATAAGCGGTTCATTTGAGACCAAAAGGCCTCTAGGTGCCGCATTGCCTCTCAAATATTCAGTTAAAATAGCCCCATGGAGGATGGTCTTGACATGGGACCTTTTTAATTCTAAAAGAGTATCCCAACCCTCCCCTTGAGTCAGGACTTGGTTGATGGATGTGTCTCCTAAAAGTGAAGGACCTGCAAGGATGTCTGCCGCTGCATCATCCCCATAAGCTAAACCCTGTTCAGTTGCCATAGTTCCACTCTGAAAGTGCGCAAGGATAGTAGCCTAAATAAGTGTCGCACAGACAGGGATTGTTTTTTTGCAGTTCGTTTTCGCTACTTTCCCCACTTCTCTTATATTCTTTGTTTGTTTTCCTTTTAATTTACCCTGTTGTACCATAGTGTGTGACTACAGGGAGCTATTCGCACCCCTCCGCCAGTTCAAGTTTGACTTATTAGTAAACTCGGTAAGAGACCAGAAACGTGGCTGGATGGATGTTTGTCTCCTATGCAGATTTAATGCATTCATGTGTATATGAGTAATATACCGATCTGTGCATAGACGCTTGCTAAATTTCACATCACGATAGTATAATAGCGTTATATGCTGTTTTCACTCTCAGTTCACAAAGTCACATCAACCTAGTGCTCTAGGGGTAGTGTATCACACTTATGACATTGTTATATTGTTAGTAGTGTAATGAGCTGTGCAGAGTGCGTGTGTGGGTTTACATAACTCATGGATTTTGAATGTGTGTGTGATTCTTTAGAAGGGGTTAATTGGCACACAGTTTTGTTGCTGGGCTTTGAGACAGGGCACAACACTATTTCACCCTGCACTTCACTTTCTTGTTTTCTTTTGATTTTATTTCTCTGCAGGTTCCTCATGGAGAGCAAAGGGCTCTACCATGCTCTATTCCAGAGCTTGCACTGAACATGGTGCTTTGTTTTCTTACCCCTGGATTCTAAGGAGGTAGGGACAGCAGCCTCTTTTGGGATTGATCAGGTGGAAGTCCTGAAGAAAGCCGGGGTATTAGCACTTGCCGGCTGAAACATGTCGACATCTTAGCAGAGTGGAGGGGTAAGGCTTTGATAATGAGTAGCCATTACCACCATCCACGGGTCTGGTTAGGACCATTTCTTGCATCTGGACAGTGTACCCATTATTAAAGGTATAGCAGGGATACACTGTTACCAGTTTTACCAATTTATTCTGCCACTATATTTTTTCACTTTTTTTGATCCCACACAATTTCTTTAATTTTTTATGTTGTTTGTCTTCGCCTTCCCTATTGCTCCACCTCCAGCGTTGGCTAGCGCGGAGGTGTGTTAGCAGGCCCTATGATGAAGCATGACACAGTTCGCTGTGTGTGAGGGCAGTTTTACATACACAGTGTAAAGGAGTTTGGGAGCATTAAAAGCATTTATCTCCAGGATGGGCATGAAACCTTTGGCCACTGTTAAGCATATTTATCAAGCTAAAACGAAATCTGCGGCCACATATGGAGCGGGTGTCTGGGGTCTGGCACACCCCGAACAACTCCAAATCATTGAAGATAAGTTTTTTAAATCCTTGGTCTCTCTTCCCCAGGCAACATCTAATCATGTACTCCATCTGGAGCTGAGCCTACCCTATATCACAGACTCAATTAGACTGGCTCCTTTGCTCCTGTGATTCTGAATTTGGCGAAGGAAAACTCTCCCCTTAACTCAGAGTATAATAAAAGATTACAAAACCACAGGAAAAGAGGTAAGAGGAAAGCAGTCCCAAATCGCCCTCCTACAAAGCATTAATTCACACAACAAAGAAAAGGGACTGTATTAAAAAACTCACAGAATGGGTAAAGAGAGGAGAGAAATAAAACAGGGCACACTTGCATCAATTAATCTAGACCACGTTTGGTTCTTGTCGAAGAGTACCCCAAGATAGGGAAAGGACTCCACCACCTCGATTCTCCCTGATTCTGTATGGAGGTGGAATAGTTTTCCTCGAACACCCCCCCCCCGGCAATAATTACAAATGCATATGCCAGAATTGGGAGCTGAATAGACTCAGACACGGGGAGATCAGGGGTTACACCCAAAAGGGCATTCCCCACGCCGTTTGTATAGATGGAAAATAGGAACGCCGCGGGGACACAGCCCTGTCTTACCCCACTTAAGATTTTAAAAGGGCGGGTACATTCCCCGTTTTTTCCGTATCTGACCGATGCTGATGCCTCCGAGTATAGTTGCCGGATAAAGTCAATTATTGGAGGGTCGATCCCCATCTCATCCATGATATACCAGAGCTTTGGGTGGTAAACGCAGTCAAAGGCTGCTGAAAGATCCATAAAGGCGAGATAGATTTTCCCACCCTTAGCCCTTGTATATTTGTCAGTGATCAGTGAAAGATTGAGGCACTGATCTACAGTTCCTCTACCCTGTTGGAACCGATACTGGGCCTGCATTAATATATTCTTATCATCTGCCCAAGTCTGTAATCTAGCTAAAAGCAGACAACCCATAAGTTTCGCGGTGGTATCTAAAAGGGAGATAGGCCTGTAATTTTTAGGGCTACTCTTGTCCCCCTTTTTATAGATAGGAACTATTATACTTGTCTTCCATGAGGGGGGGGGGCTACTATTGCTATATTATTAAAAACATTGGTCAGTAAAGGAACCCAGAGGTCATAGTTGTCCTGGAAGAAGTCTATTGGGACCCCATCCGGGCCACTGGCTCTTCCTGTACTGCATGACGATAGGGCCCCCCTAACCTCAGTGAGTGAGAATGATAAAAATGCCTTCCTTTTGTTCAGAGGAACGGATGGGGAAAGGACAGGGGACTCAGCGGGCAAGAAGATATTAGTAAAGTGCTCTATCCACTCCTCCTCACCAACATTTGTATCCAGCGAAGGGTCCCTATGGGTCTTAAAATACGGTGAATTGATTATGCCCCAAAACTCTCTGCTATCTCCTGACATAGTTGCTTGAGCGAGCCTTTCCCAAATGTCCTCCCTTAGTGTTCGCTCCCTTTTTCTTCTAGCCAATTTAAACTGAATGCGCAGTAGGGCGATCTGGGTTTGATCGCGTGGCCGAGTTTTGAGAGCAATGGTAAGGGCTTTCTTGGTTTTGCTACAGGTGGGGTTGAACCATCCCTTTTGGCTAGGGCTCTTTCCATTACTTTTATGGGTAAGAGCCGCCTTTATATGCATCAAGAGATCCGTAAATGAGAGGACCAGAGTTGACGATGCTATGCATAAGTTCAGACACCTTTCAATACTAGTTTGAGTGGTTTTTATTATTTCAGGGATACATTTAAACCTTTCGATTTGAGCCCATTTCAATTGGTAACCATTTTTTCTAGCCAATACGGGGTGATTGACTACCAAATGTGTGGCTTTCTCACTAGAATTCAAAGTTATTATACCAGTTAAAATAGCATGATCGCTAAAACTATTAAAATTAGCATCTGTACTACTGAAACTACCCTCAGCCGCCGAAGAAACTAGTATAAAATCAATCGTTGACTCATAGGCCTCCCGGGTAAAAGTTTTCATGGGGGAATCCACTGAATTACCCCCAATGTTCATAATGGCCAAGTTTCTAATAGACAGGGTCCTATTAAGGCAGTTACCATAGATGCTATGGGCAAAATTGGAGGCAGGATTACCCATCAAGTCAACCAAACCGCATGGTTTGTTTTGATTATGCTTACATGGATGGATGTTAAAGTCTCCATTCCAGATTATAGTAAATACCTCATCTCGCTTATTGCATTTAAACATCTCCTCAATTGATGTCTAACCTCATTTACGACCATGTGCATTTTTGGGTCAAAGTTATTATTATAAAAATTTATCAGAATCCAAATGCCCATTTTCGGAAACTCAAAGACAAGGAGGTGGAAGAAAGGGCTCCTATCATAAAATGTCCTTATTTTTAATGATGTTGTATTAGGTATTAAAGTTAGGAGGCCCCCTTTCGGTCTCCCAGCAATTGATGGCGAGGCCATGGTTCGAAAAGAGCGGTACCCATTAATGAGAACGTGTTCCATGGACCACATTTCCTGAAAGCAGATGATATCGTTTGCCTGCCAAAGATTTTGCCAATGTACGTTATACAGCTTTTTGCAAATTCCTGCCACATTCCAAGTGCTTATTTTAAATAGGTTATTGTGCTTTCCCTCAGGCTCGTTCTGTCTGGGGGAAAGGGAAGTGGTAAAAGATAAATGGTGCTCAGAGAGAGGCGCTTTGGATATTAGAGGGGATAGTCAGCTGCAAAGGTCTAGATCAGAGAGTGGGGCATACCTATTTGCTGTGCAAACTCCTAACCCTGCTACAACTGTATCCCTCTCGGTTATGTGCCTGACTGGGCCGCCCAATGGGTTCTTACTGGGATCTTGAAGGTGGGGTAGGGAGCTGTTATAGAAATAAGCCAAGGAAAGACCCTTGATCTGTGTATCTCTTGGGGGCTGACTGTGTAGTTGATCTAAAATATATCTCAGTGCGTGTGGATTGTTAAAGTTAATCACCACACAGTCACCCTCCAGCGATTTCCTCGATGGCCCAACCCAGCCTACCCTTCGCGCCATGATCATTTGATTGTTCAATGGAGGGCCCCCTCTGTGCTTGATATGACGAGACAGCCAGTGCAGTGATTTGTCCATTAGTTGACCCGTAGATTCATACTGACCCTCCCTCAAGTTCGGAACGTTCCCCAAAACTAATACAAGGGGGGAAGATGCAGGTGGGAGATGAAGCATCTGATAGCCAGTGCCTGGGGGACCCTCATCAATCATCGCGCTAAATTTGGCCTGTCCTGGTGGGTTATGATCCCCTGTGCCCCTTCTTAAATTTGCCCTCTGCAGGTTGGTCGTTGAAGTGTTCGTGGTGTCACTAGACGGTGGTTGTGGGGGCCTAGATAACCCAAGAGTAGTAGGATGAACATTACAAGTTGTGTCGGGGATTGGTGAAGGCATAGAACCCGGGAAGCCTGGATTCATTCTTGTAGTGCTTTGGTGGTTCCCTGTTGTACTCATCTCAGGGGGTATAGATTTTGAAATCCCCCGACTAACCCCCACATCCTCAATAGTTTTAAGCCTCTCCTCAATTTGGGTTATTTTGAGAAAAAGTGGTTCCAGAAGCGTGGTAACTATAGTCTCCAGTCTTTCCCAAGTAGCATCGTCAAGTGATCCCGGAGGTTGAGTCGGCGTTGATATAATGTTCCCATTTAGAGTTTAGCCAGATTCAGCAGCTCTAATCCCTCCAGTCCCTATGGATTTCCCTGTCCGAGCTGGTTTCTGGGGTTTTTGTTTTTGTGATCCCCCAGTTTTCCTTTTTTTGACCGGCGGTTCATTGTCATTTACAGAGTGTGATTTAGCAGTCTGTCCTCTGGTGATAATATTAGGACCCATCATTACTTCCACTAGGGGGAAAAGTGGAATTGATGGTGCAGGAGGCAAGGATGCATTGGGCGAGGTTTGGGAGACGATTGAAGTTTCACCCGCCCTAGTAATACTACCTAGGGAGGAGCACTTTTGGGAGATAAGAGATCCCAGTGAAAGCCGTTGTTCTACTAGTTGAATCTCATGGTTAAGGGCGGGCTCCGCCCTGATTAGAAATGCGTCCAGTGTCCCTACTGTTCCTTTCCCGGGTTGGTCAGTGATACCCTTCCTTTTGGCCATTGTAGCACCCCCAGCGAATGGCAAAGGTTAATTCGAGAGCGCCCAAAGACAACTAAAGGTACAGTACCTTATGTAGAAGGGGTATCAGCACTCAGGAGATCTCAGGTACTAGGGCTTAGAGGAATGGCCCAGCCCAGCCTTTTCCAGGCTCCGACGGGCGTGGATGGGCCCGCCCTTGGCCCGGTCTTCACCAGGGCGCGGCCCGGGCACGCCCGCGCGCGGCCCGTGCCGTGGGAGCCCGAGACTGCTCTAAAGCGCCTCTGGCACGGAAGGAAGTCACGTGGCCGCCTCCTGGCACGTTGGCCATAGGGGGATGGAGTCCCCTGTGCATGGCAAAGTGCAAGGTGCTTTTCCTCTGGCGTTAGCGGGCTCCCGCGCCAGGGGAGCCCGAGACTGCTCTTAAGCGCCTCCGGCGTGGAAGGAAGTCACGTGGGCACCTCCTGGCGCGATGGCCGTAGGGGGATGGAGTCCCCTGTGCAGGGCAAAGTGCAAGGTGCTTGTCCTCTGGCGTTAGCAGGCTTAATCAATAGTGGTGCAGTCACCAGGTATATCGATTCTTTCACTTGGATTCTCCTCAGCATCTTCAGGTAATTTTTAATAATAACACACAAGGTTATCTTCTCCTTAAACAAGAAAAACATTTTATTTCAAAGGGCATTCCATGGTTCCTGATGAACAATTTCTAGGATATTCGTGAGTAAAATGCTTCATTTGTCCTGCATGAAGGCCCAGATTCACCTATCTTTCCCTGAAGCCAATTCTGTCTATTGTCTCACAATTCTCCTCTGCATATGTAGCCTATGTTGAAAGCTCGTCCTGTAAAGTTAATCCAGCCTCAAGTAGTTATTGACTTCTCTTGCATTTTGGCCATTTGTTTTATGGCATGACAGTTCAGATTATGGAAAGGCCCTTGGTAGTTTGTAGCGGTTTTTAGCAAAACATGGTTTACATTGTTATAGGTTTTTGTCACCTCTTTAGGTAGGCAGAGTGAAGTTAATTCTGTTTTTTAGGTTTCCTGTTTAGAGATTTTATTGGTATTTTTTGAGAGACTAAAGTTTCATGCTGTGGGATCCTGAGGAGCATGGTTTAATAGATTTAGGGTCTAATTTAGGGTATTGCAGGCACGCTATCATCGGTCAGATGGCGGAGGTCATTACATCTGTCAGCATGAGTCCTGCATGGCATATCTAGAGATCACCACTGGCCCTGCTGTGATTTTTGAGCCTTCAAAAGAGTCACTGTCATGGCAGCTACTGAGAAGGCACAAATGTTTGCTGCTCATCTGCCATGTTTCTGATGTGCATGCACCAATGTTTGTTGTTTTTCAGGAAAAAAATGAATGGCCCCCATACTCCTGAAGCTTTCTCCCAGGGTTTGGGGGATTATTATTGTTTTTAGGTCGAGGATTCAAGACCTCTTGTATATACTTTAGCATATACTTATATGTGTGTTTACTTTGTGGGCTCTGGAGATCAGCCCTTGGACTTGTCTGCTTCCGCTTTGCGACTTTTTTTTCTCTTCAACTGCCTCTATTTAACTATCTTGATAGAAAATGACCAGTAGAGGTCAGTATAGTACCAGAATTGCTTTCTGCTTGTTCAACTGCCTCTATTTAACTTTCTTGATAGAAAACAACCAGCAGAGGTGAATAAAATACCAGAATCACTTTGGCATTCTCTAGATTCCAGTCCATAGAAATTGTCTTCCACGAGCACCCGTAGACAATAATATTTTTTTCAAATCTTGTATTTTCAGTGATATGACCACCGAAGGCCCTGATTTTATATTAAAAACAGAGCTTTGGACTATACCATTTTCCACTGAAAGGCAATATTTCTCTCCATGTGTTCCCATTCCTGGTGTGTCACGCAGTTTGGTGTTTTCTTTCCCTCCATGTTAAAGAACAGTAGATGTTTCAGCACCCAGGCTAATGTGCTGCATAGCTAAATACATATAAGGTCCCAAAGGCGAGACCGATTGCATTGCAAATGCTTGTTTTTACTGTTCCTGACCGCCAACATATCACTCTAACTCTTTCCTCCATTGGTGTAGCCTTTGCTGTGCTTTGTTATTCAATGAGTTGTTCACAGTGCAACTCTTTGTTTTGGGGCTATCGCGGACAGATTTCTCTCACTTCCTCATCGCTTCCACCATGGGTGGTGCCTTTGGCACTCTATTAGACCGACACTCAGTCATGGTCGCAGTGGAACACAAATTCCTTTCTTGTGTTGAAGCACCGCCTCAACCATTAAATGTCCAGCAATCAAGCTCCAGTCACTGTAGAAATGAACATCAGCGTTGGAATGCTGCTGTCAGATGCAGGAAGACATCTCACAAGATTGTGATAATCTATACTTATGATACAAGAACCACATTTACTCAGTAATAATGTACCCTCCTCATTAATGAATAACTCATTTTGCAAGCTACCTTAATTAAGGGTGTCATGCCTGTAGCAGCACAGTGACATGCACATCTATTGGCATTTTGCTGGGTCTCCCCAAGATTTTTGCCTTCTGTTGTTGAACCCATGTTTGTTAGCATTAGGACTCTGTGCACATTTTCCCTGCTAACCACTGGTAAATGCTTGTGCTCTCTCCCTAAAACATGGTGTAATTGGCATTTACCTGATTAGTACATTTAATTTACATATAAGTCCCTAATAAATGTTACTACCTGTACCCTGGGCCTGTAAATATAATGCTACTAGTGGTCAGCAGCACTCATTGTGTCACCTACTAAAGTAGCCTTTTAAAACATGTCTCAGGCCTGCTACTGCAGCCTGTAGTGCAGTTTAAACTGCCATATCGGTCTGGCTAAATAAAACGTCTGCCAGTCATAACCTTTCCTTTTTAATACATATAAGCCATCCCTAAGGTAGGCACTAAAGGCTCATAGGGCAGGGTGCATTATTTAAAAAGTAAGACATTTGTACTTAAGTTTTGCATGTCCTGGCAGCGAAAACCTCCTAAAGTTGTTTTTCATCTTTGTAAGGCCTACATTTCCCCTTGACTAACACTGGGTTACTTTATTACATTTAATAAGTGCTACATTTGAATTGGGAGCAGATAGAAATATGCTGTCTATACTCAAATGAATTGTCATTTAAAATCTTCCTTAACAGTTAAATTATAATCTAAGTCACAATTCTGAAAATGGCACGTTTAGAAAGTTAGTATTTTCTTCTCCCAAGCATTTGTGCCTTCTGCCCACATCCTGGGTCATAGACTTTGCTGTTGGGGTTTGTGTATCGCTTCCAGATAGTAATACAAAGGGGGATAGGTGGCGACAGGTTGGACTTTTGACTTTCCCCTGGTCTAGCACAGCCAGATGACTATCAGTGCAGCTTTGTGCATTTAGATGCTATTTTCACTTTACATTTTCACTTAAATCTTTAAAAGTGAATATCTCCATTTCTGCTGATTGCATTTTTGTAGTTCTGGTATCATTTTATTTTTTTGAATGCAATGTATTTTTCAAAAATTTTGTGCCGCACAAATAATTGACACATTGCCTCAATGTTAACCCTGACTGCTTTGTGCCAAGCTACCAGAGGGCACAGGTTAAATTAGTGACTTTCTGTAGTTCACTTTGACAAGGATGGGGTTGTTGCCTGAGTGGGACTTCCATCCCCTCAACCAATAACCCAATGTCTTACAACACCTCATGACACAAATTTCAAATTTTGCACTCTTATGATGTCTGCCTCATTCAATTTGAATCGCCTTGTATTGGAAGGTTATTATTTTGACAGCAACTCATCCATGAGCGCACAAGTCATCATAAGTGTCTTTAACACATAAACATAAACATAACAAAGGGTATTGTATTTGCTGAACTTCTGAACTAAATAACTTCTGAGAACATTTCTCGCTTTCTGGACACCATTGGAACAGAACCTGTCTGACTTGTGCCATCAGCAGATTGTGTAGGTAAATTAAATTATTGCAATCACTCAGGAGTCATCTTTCTTGCTGCTTGGCATATTACAGACAGTAATATTTTTTTTCAAGTGACTTTAAGCGTCGTCCAGCCTCCCAGAAAAGCTAATAGAGGTTTCTCTTTACTCAAGATATGATTCTCTGTCTTGTGTAAAAAGATCACAACTTTAAACATTTGTTAAACTCCTAGCAACGTACAATGCATGGAGGACAGAGCCACGGAGGATGCCTTTTAGGTGCCGGGCTTCTCGAACATCTTTAGAGACCCAGCAAAAGGTAAAGTCTTCATCATTGTCCAGGGTCAGAAAAGCATTAAAAAATAAACATTTTTGTCAGTAATGTTCGAGGGCAACTGCAGGACTGAAATATTGAAATTAGTAGTGCTTAAGACAAATTATTGTTTCTAAGCACATTTTAGGCACAAATATGGTGAAACACTGTTTTTATTTCTGGAATTCTGCAAGTGAGAGGTCCCTTGTGTGGGAGTCTCTTTAAAAGTCTCTTTAGAAGCCTAGTCACTGGAAATGTACAATTTGTTATTATTGCAATGTTGAAGTCTGACCCAAACCTGCACAGCTAACATATCCAGCTGTGACCTTTTGCACATATTTGCATGCACTACAATGTTGGATTAGTTTCTCTGAAACTAAACTTGTTTTCACGTCTAGCTTCGCGCAACATTATCACAACACCCTTATCATCATGTACAAGGTCTCGTTTCACACTACATACAAATGTCATCACTATCTTTATCCTCGGGCGACAGGGGTATCTTCATATCCATAACATCACTAATCTATGCATACATCTCAAGGCTGCTTTTATTATAAAAGATGAGCATCCCGATAGATTAGTAGGTGAGCTACTTCCACTGACACTGAGGGTCCATGCATGCTGAGATATCACCACCCAGCGGCCTGACATCTCGTGAGGGTTGTCCAGTTTGTGACCAAGACGGGGTCCTTCACTCTATCCCATCAGGTAATGGGGTTGGATTGTCCCTTGGGGGTATTCTTGGCTCTACACCTACACACACTCTAGGTACACTTAGAGTAGGATTTGCATAGTCGGAGTACACCAGATTACTGCCTTGTTTATATGCCTGCATATATACAATCGATTAGCGCCATGGTAGAACTATATCTACTACTTACGTCCTTGGTGCTTGTAATCACGTTTATCTGCTTCTGTCTACTAATCATTGCAGCACACGTATTTTATGCAAGAATAACGTTGGTTCAAAAAATATTATTGAAAACGTCCCACTGTGTATTCTCAGTATATTTCTCTGACAATAAGTGAGCACCAGTGACTAAGCCAAAGGTTCTGTACTGTTTCTACAATCCCTGGGGAGTCAGGGTTGTCATGTTCAGTTGTTGCCAGAAACTATTCACTCCCTGGTAGGTTAGGGGGACTTACGGTGGCACTGTGAGCTAGCTGGTCTATTGGCCAACATACTCTGGGGCGGTGTCCGCAATCAGTCTTAACACCAAGCACTTAGTTTATGTTGTCCGAACAATGCACAGGTCCTACGGATTGGTAGGAACCAGATGACACTAGGACTTGTTGCAGGAAAGGCCAGTGGACCATGTTGAAAGCCTTTTCAAAGTCGACTGACATCAAAGTAGCTCAGTCCTGCAGTTCTTCATTTCTTGCCAGACTCACGTACAGAGGATGTAGGCAGAGGCTAGTGCCCCTGCCTGGCATAAAGCTATTCTGATCTCTGTAAACCAAAGTGTGAATCTCTCTTGCTAGTCTGTTTTAACTTCAATATTGATCAAAAAGATCAGGCGACACGATGAGCATTTGCTCGATGATTTGTCAGGTTTCAGTAATACCACTATTGTGGCGCTACCTAGGTACTGCAGTAAGGATTTAGTGATCAGAGTTTCTCCGGACATTGTTTTCAAGTATAGCATCAACAATAAGGCATATTTACATTCCAAATGGAAACTGTTGGGGCCAGGCATCTTGCATGCAGGCATGTCAAAAATAGCATGCTGAATTTCTTCGCTTGCTAGGTGGTGGTCTAGATCCTCATGCTCCCCAGTGGACAAAGTACTAAGACTAGACTGTACTAGGGGTACAATTCTGGCCACAATTTCTTTATTAGCAATCTAGTAGAATAGCTTAGCTATCTTATGGACAGTATCATAAATTTTAAGATGGGAGGCCTGCCAAACCTTGTCCAACATTATTTGTTTTAGAATTATCCCAGTTAAATGATTGTTGCTAGACAACATGTGACACTGGTCAATTGGAACCTTTCTGAGTGCATAAATAAAAAGAACATTACAAGTTCTGGAGTCTATGCTCATCTTTTGCCCATTTCGTTTTTACAACATAATTGCATATGTACTAAATCCACATTCTCACATTTTTGAGAGTTTACCAAGAATGTCCTTGCACCATTTTGGGATTGATGGACTGTTTCCTCCTACGCTTTCAAACCACACTAACAAGAAGAAGATGATGGAAGTAATGCTTGAATCAATTTCAGCCACTGGCAATCCCTCGAGCTACATCCAAGTCCTTTGTCTGTAGCTCACCATGCCAGCTCTGATTGGACCAAGTCATTTGCAAATCATTCTTGACTCTGCTCCAATAAGAACAGCCCAGCCCAAACTGTAACAATGAGGCCCAAACTTAAATCGTCTGAATGGATTGTTTATTAAGCGAAAGGGCAGTCCCTCTGCTTCACAATGATCCTTTTCCTCATTTATCCTGCTCAACTGACAACCTCCTTGAAAAATCCATTGGATGTCACAGTCACCATCACCACAAATTCCTACATTATATTATTACATACCTGACTTCTTCCAATTTTGTTTTTGATAAATAAACTAAACAAACAACTAAATAGATAGCTCATCACTGCTCAATATGTCGTTGCAGTTTCTGGAAAATTCCTGCTGTTCTGCTGGCTGAAACACTAACCATGTCATCAGCTCCATCAATGTCATTTTGATCTGAGAAGGTGTTATCCTGTTGGGTCTTATCCAGTGATGCTTCTCTTCCTTCATTCTCTCTTGCAGAAGTAATACTTTGCTGATTTTGA
The DNA here is from genome assembly GCA_963921515.1 of Calotriton arnoldi. Taxonomy (NCBI): domain Eukaryota; kingdom Metazoa; phylum Chordata; class Amphibia; order Caudata; family Salamandridae; genus Calotriton; species Calotriton arnoldi. The sequence continues at coordinate 811,204 of CAWUFW010006458.1, forward strand.
CTTTGTTGACCGTACATATGGGTTCTAAACTTCTTAAAATATGTTTTATTTCTAGTGACTACTGTGCTCTCATCTTGTGCAGTAACTACTGATCCTGGTATTCTTGTTATTTTGAACTGAGATAGATGGAATCTATATTCTAATTTTTTTCATTCGAGTTTGTTTCACTAAGACCACATCTCTAATGTGATAATCACTTTCTCCAACACTTTTTTCTTGCTTCAGTATGCAAAAACTTGCAAAGTGCTCCTCAATCTTTGCACTGTTGTCCCAGTGCAGGACATGTATTTGAGTGAGAAAATAGAAAAACACATCTTTAACATATTTTTTTCTTTTTGTTAAACTTCTACTTTTTCAAAGTTGCTGTCTTTTTTGATCATTTGTCTAATTTGTTCCATTGCTTTCATTCTGTCATGCTCTATAGTAGAGGCATGCTTCTTTGCCTGAGCTTCTGTTCGAACCATTCTTAAAATATTTTGTAAAATATATGGTTTTTCCATAAAACTTTCTCAGTTCTAAATAAGTACATCCTTGAAAAATTCTTAGTCTTATTGCTTTTTCATTATTGCATTTTTCAAATTCACAGAACATCACTAGTCTCCTTAGTCTTGCTACATATTCATCGATAGTTTTATCATTTTCTCGACAGGCTATGCTAAAATTGTATCTTTGAAAATCCACATCTATTTCATCCATTTGTATATTAGTTTGCACACTCTACATCAGGAAGAAAATCAACAAATACATACAACAAAGGAACCTACACTCAACAATAGCTCCCTGCCTCAACATTCCTACATAGAAGAAAAAAAACATGGGTTAAACACTTTCTCTATTCAATCAGCCAGGCTATGAAATTCATCACCCTCACACATAACGTACACTGACAACCATCTCAGCTTCAGAAGATTATGCAAGAGCTGGCTGTTCCCCACAAGTCAACTATACTCATCCCAAAAGTGTACTACTACAGTATACTCAAACATAAACAACTATGTTTCTCACGGTGTAGACATGAAGTTGTTGCTATACATGTGTCATTGTACATTGAACTATGATTCCTGTTACAAGTATATACATTCATATTAGGAGAAAAATGTATATTACACCACAAGAGATGTGTACATCAGACAATGCCATAATTGCTCCATCTATGTACATATAGATGCATATAGAGAAGAGTTTATGCCTGCTACTAAAACTCTAAGATATGCCATGACAAAATTTGCAGACCTCACTACAAGATAACTGCACACATCAGAGCATGTTAAATACTACTGCTTCTGTGCACATATGGGTATTTATAGAAAGGGGTTGTCTCCAGGCAATTCAAACTTACCAAGTGTCACGTGTATATATGTGTATGTATATGTTAATTTCAGTGTTTTGGTATATAAAAATGATACAAAAAGAAATTCTCCTTTTAACCATTTTCCCATCTCTCCACTCTCTGACACATCCGAAAACTTTCTTACTACTATCAACCCGTACACTTCCTTCTCAAAGTTCCTCTACTTTTTTCACCCATGACACCCAACTAACAGACGACTGCCATTTACAAAGACAACTTACTTACTACTTCCACTTTCAAATCCATTCCCATCAATCTATCCATACTCTAAACTCTACTAAACACACAAGACACTAAGAGCACAAACCTAACACAACTAATGCACAAAGGAATGAAAAAGAACATATATATATATATAACTAATCTACTATTTATTAACCACTAACCTTGGGCTTCAGAGTAGCATACTACTCACTGCAAAACACTTCAATACCTCTTCAGGTGAAGTAAGTGTTATATAAATACAATGCACAATTGCAGTACTCCTGCGGCCTCCATAGTTGATGTGTGTGATCTGTTATTATGTCATTCAGCTGTAACAAGTGGACTTTGGGCACAGGGTGTGGCTAGGAGCAAGAGTTTGTTTTTCTTCCCCCTAGAACCTACAGGACCTAGGCCTTGATCATGCCCTTCAGACTCTGGTTACAGAGTGTAACCTCAGGCTATGCTCTGCGCCAGGACCTCATGCTTGTTATATTTGTAAACTACATTTCTAGAACTTGTACAAGTATTTATGTTACCCTTTTGTGAAAATATTGCAAAAATAGCACACAGTGTTGGACTGGTCATTTTACCAGCCATGTATTTCCATGTAAGCGATACAAAAGGGGATGATGGACGGAACGCTTGAGCCAATCAAACACTCACCCCCAGTCAACTGATCTGGGTTTAATCCATCATCATTCTTTAGCTCACTCCACCACCCCAGTTCAGACATGGCCATATGCAAATCAGTCTGACCCTGTGCCTCATGGGAACAGTCCAGCCCGAACTGCCAAGCCATGTCTTCCTGGACCGGAAACAAGCATCCTAGGACCGGTTTCTGGCATTCCAGCCGTCATCAGCCAGGCTTGCTTGAATCCAGTGGCAAGCGAGCAAGGGACCCACGTCTGGGCATACCCCGCCAACTTAGGGCGAACAAAGCGATACAAAGGGATGATGGACGGAACGCTTGAGCCAATCAAACACTCACTCCCAGTCAACTGATCTGGGTTTAATCCATCATCATTCTTTAGCTCACTCCACCACCCCACTTCAGACATGGCCATATGCAAATCAGTCTGACCCTGTGCCTCATGGGAACAGTCCAGCCCGAACTGCCAAGCCATGTCTTCCCTGGACCGGAAACAAGCATCCTAGGACCGGTTTCTGGCATTCCAGCCGTCATCAGCCAGGCTTGCTTGAATCCAGTGGCAAAGCGAGCAAGGGACCCACGTCTAGGCATACCTCGCCAACTTAGGGCGAACAAGCGATACAAAAGGGATGATGGACGGAACGCTTGAGCCAATCAAACACTCACCCCCAGTCAACTGATCTGGGTTTAATCCATCATCATTCTTTAGCTCACTCCACCACCCCAGTTCAGACATGGCCATATGCAAATCAGTCTGACCCTGTGCCTCATGGGAACAGTCCAGCCCGAACTGCCAAGCCATGTCTTCCTGGACCGGAAACAAGCATCCTAGGACCGGTTTCTGGCATTCCAGCCGTCATCAGCCAGGCTTGCTTGAATCCAGTGGCAAAGCGAGCAAGGGACCCACGTCTGGGCATACCCCCGCCAACTTAGGGCTGAACAAGCGATACAAAGGGGATGATGGACGGAACGCTTGAGCCAATCAAACACTCACTCCCAGTCAACTGATCTGGGTTTAATCCATCATCATTCTTTAGCTCACTCCACCACCCCAGTTCAGACATGGCCATATGCAAATCAGTCTGACCCTGTGCCTCATGGGAACAGTCCAGCCCGAACTGCCAAGCCATGTCTTCCCTGGACCGGAAACAAGCATCCTAGGACCGGTTTCTGGCATTCCAGCCGTCATCAGCCAGGCTTGCTTGAATCCAGTGGCAAAGTGAGCAAGGGACCCACGTCTGGGCATACCCCGCCAACTTAGGGCGAACAAAGCGATACAAAAGGGGATGATGGACGGAACGCTTGAGCCAATCAAACACTCACTCCCAGTCAACTGATCTGGGTTTAATCCATCATCATTCTTTAGCTCACTCCACCACCCCAGTTCAGACATGGCCATATGCAAATCAGTCTGACCCTGTGCCTCATGGGAACAGTCAGCCCGAACTGCCAAGCCATGTCTTCCCTGGACCGGAATCAAGCATCCTAGGACCGGTTTCTGGCATTCCAGCCGTCATCAGCCAGGCTTGCTTGAATCCAGTGGCAAAGTGAGCAAGGGACCCACGTCTGGGCATACCCCGCCAACTTAGGGCGAACAAGCGATACAAAGGGGATGATGGGACGGACGCTGAGCCAATCAAACACTCACCCCCAGTCAACTGATCTGGGTTTAATCCATCATCATTCTTTAGCTCACTCCACCACCCCAGTTCAGACATGGCCATATGCAAACATATGGCCATGTCTGAACTGGGGTGGTGGAGTGAGCTAAAGAATGATGATGGATTAAACCCAGATCAGTTGACTGGGGGTGAGTGTTTGATTGGCCTAGCTGCCCGTCCATCATCCCCTTTGTATCGCTTGTTCGACCCTAAGTTGGCGGGGTATGCCCAGACGTGGGTCCCTTGCTCACTTTGCCACTGGATTCAAGCAAGCCTGGCTGATGACGGCTGGAATGCCAGAAACCGGTCCTAGGATGCTTGTTTCCGGTCCAGGGAAGACATGGCTTGGCAGTTCGGGCTGGACTGTTCCCATGAGGCACAGGGTCAGACTGATTTGCATATGGCCATGTCTGAACTGGGGTGGTGGAGTGAGCTAAAGAATGATGATGGATTAAACCCAGATCAGTTGACTGGGGGTGAGTGTTTGATTGGCTCAAGCGTTCCGTCCATCATCCCCTTTGTATCGCTTGTTCGCCTCTAAGTTGGCGGGGGTATGCCCAGACGTGGGTCCCTTGCTCACTTTGCCACTGGATTCAAGCAAGCCTGGCTGATGATGGCTGGAATGCCAGAAACCGGTCCTAGGATGCTTGTTTCCGGTCCAGGGAAGACATGGCTTGGCAGTTCGGGCTGGACTGTTCCCATGAGGCACAGGGTCAGACTGATTTGCATATGGCCATGTCTGAACTGGGGTGGTGGAGTGAGCTAAAGAATGATGATGGATTAAACCCAGATCAGTTGACTGGGGGTGAGTGTTTGATTGGCTCAAACGTTCCGTCCATCATCCCCTTTGTATCGCTTTGTTCGCCTCTAAGTTGGCGGGGGTATGCCCAGACGTGGGTCCCTTGCTCGCTTTGCCACTGGATTCAAGCAAGCCTGGCTGATGACGGCTGGAATGCCAGAAACCGGTCCTAGGATGCTTGTTTCCGGTCCAGGGAAGACATGGCTTGGCAGTTCGGGCTGACTGTTCCCATGAGGCACAGGGTCAGACTGATTTGCATATGGCCATGTCTGAACTGGGGTGGTGGAGTGAGCTAAAGAATGATGATGGATTAAACCCAGATCAGTTGACTGGGGTGAGTGTTTGATTGGCTCAAACGTTCCGTCCATCATCCCCTTTGTATCGCTTGTTCGCCCTAAGTTGGCGAGGGTATGCCCAGACGTGGGTCCCTTGCTCGCTTCCCACTGGATTCAAGCAAGCCTGGCTGATGACGGCTGGAATGCCAGAAACCGGTCCTAGGATGCTTGTTTCCGGTCCAGGGAAGACATGGCTTGGCAGTTCGGGCTGGACTGTTCCCATGAGGCACAGGGTCAGACTGATTTGCATATGGCCATGTCTGAACTGGGGTGGTGGAGTGAGCTAAAGAATGATGATGGATTAAACCCAGATCAGTTGACTGGGGGTGAGTGTTTGATTGGCTCAAACGTTCCGTCCATCATCCCCTTTGTATCGCTTTGTTCGCCCTAAGTTGGCGGGGGTATGCCCAGACGTGGGTCCCTTGCTCGCTTTGCCACTGGATTCAAGCAAGCCTGGCTGATGACGGCTGGAATGCCAGAAACCGGTCCTAGGATGCTTGTTTCCGGTCCAGGGAAGACATGGCTTGGCAGTTCGGGCTGGACTGTTCCCATGAGGCACAGGGTCAGACTGATTTGCATATGGCCATGTCTGAACTGGGGTGGTGGAGTGAGCTAAAGAATGATGATGGATTAAACCCAGATCAGTTGACTGGGGGTGAGTGTTTGATTGGCTCAAACGTTCCGTCCATCATCCCCTTTTGTATCGCTATGTATTTCCATGTAAGCTAGTTTCAACTCCCACTGGGCCAGTAGGGACAATCTGCTCTAAAATTCATTATTCACCAAAGTTTGAATAATTTAACAGGGGGCTATAGTATTCTTGCTAATGGTCATCCTTCTAAAGGTTCATGTAGAAGAATGATTCTTAGAAGCACACAGAGAAATAGACATCAGTGTCTATATATCTTTATATAGCCTACTGGCGGTCACCAGTAGGTAGTTATAGTAAGGACCTAGTTTCCATAGGAAAAGCATTTTTTGACTTGCCTATATCTTTGGCGCCGGATGACGTATCTTAAGACGGTTCTTATTGTGCATGGAAAGTTTTGTGTGATCCGTCAAAGGGGAGCTGAGAATAAAGGGGGTCAAAAAATTTGAGTTTTTCATGTTAATTCCCATAGAAATTTCAGACATGACTACAGCCCAAACCAATGAACAGAATTACATCAAATTTGGCAGAAAGCTAGCTCTTGGTCCAGAAAGCGACCTTTTTGTGATTTGCTGTAAATCTGTTCAGTAGTTTTTTAGAAATTAAAGAAAATCCAAATTTGCATATCTATGACTGTGAAGCCTTCATGAATAATTTGTCAAGCTTCGCAAATACACACGCCAACAGGGATGCTGTGAATGGCTGGCTGCAACCTGGGTAGAAAGTTCCAGCCGCCATTTTATATATAAATGGACATGGTACAGGGAGGCTCAAAATAAAGATTGGAAGATATGTAAGGGGTCAGGGTAGAGGTAACCTGACTCCATGGTTGGGATAGAGGGGTCTTTGAGACACATCAAAAAACATTTTTTTTCCATGTGCGATATTCGTGAATTTGTCGCAATGTCCAGCGCGGCCACTGTGTAACGTCACAATAAATTAGCGAATATCACCGCAAAAAAAGAAAAAAATACATTCAGATACTCACTGAGCTACTATTGTAATCACTCAGAGATCTACTCACACTGTTACATCCACTCCCACACCCCCTCAGAAACTCACACACCCACTCACAGACCCACTCAGAGAACTTATGCACCCACTCACATTCCCACTCAGACACTCAAACGTGCACTCATAGACCCACTCAGACACTTTTTTGCCCACTCACTGACTGATACAGAGACTCATGCAACCACTCACACACTCATTCAGAGACTCACGCAACCCACTCACAGACCTACTCAGACACTCACACATCTAATCACAGACCCACTCAGACACTTACATACCCACTCACACACCCACTGTATACTTATTCACCCATACACAAACCCACACAGAGACTTAAGCACCAACTCACACACCCACTCAGAGACTCACAAACCCACTCACACACCCACTCAAACATTCACTCACCCACTCATAGACACACTCAGAGGCTCATGCACCCTCTCACAGACCCACTCAGAGAATCTATCATCCACTCACACACTCACACACCCACTGACAGCCACACTCTCCCACCCACTCACAGACCTACTCAGAGACTTATGCGCCTATTCAGAGACCCACACAGACCCTTATGTATCCGCTCACAGACCCACTCAGAGACTCACACACCCACTCAGAAACCCACTCTAAGACTTACGCATCCACTCACTGACCCACTCAGAGACTCATGTACTCACTCACAAACCCACTCAGACACTCACATACCTGCTCACAGACACACTCAGAGGCTCATGCACCCTCTCACAGACCCGCTCACACACCCACTCACAGATCCACTCAGACACTCATGCACCCACTCACCAACCTACTCTGACATTCATGTTCCTATTCAGAGACCCACTCAGAGAATCATGAACCCACTCATGGACCCACTGCGAGACTCATGCACATACTGATTGACCCATTCAGACACTCACTCTCCCACTCACAGACCTACTCATAGATTCACACACCTACTCAGAGACTCATGCATCTACTCACAGATCCATTCAGGCACTCATGCACCCACTCACAGACACCCTCAGAGATTCACACACCCACACAGACACTCACTCAGACACTCCACATCCGCTCACAGACCCAGTTAGACACTCACACACCCACTCACAGAACCACTCAGAGACTCTGTCAGTGGGTATGTGAGTGTGTGAGTGGATGCTAGACACACTCTCCCACCAACTCACAGACCCACTGAGACTCATGCACCTATTCAGTGACCCATACAGACACTTATATATCTGCTCACAGACCCACTCATAGATTTACACACCCACTCAGAGACTCACACATCCACTCACTGACCCAGTCAGAGACTCATGTACTCACTCAAAAACCCACTGAGATACCCACTCACCCACTCAGAGACCCACTCAGACACTCTTACTCCCACTCACAGACCTATTTAGACACTAACCACCCAATCAGACGTACAGTATCCTTTATATAGTTGTCAATTTTAAATGTGGCAGTGTCTTTTGAATGTCTGCTTTTGTTTTCCATATTCATGACATATTCCCGAATTTGAAAAAAAGGTATCAAAAAAGAAAATGAACCAGTGTTTGGGAAATAGGGTGGTTCTGAGAAGAGCATTTGTGTTTATTGTGTGTAGATGATAACTACACATAAAACAGGAAGCAGTGTTTCAAGTTGTTAAGGAACACCCTGTTGCCTTTCTCTGTGAAGTGAACACCATCAATTTTATAAATACCATCCATGTCAAAGCGCAAGCTGTTGTTGTAGATAATGCCCATGTTACAGTCTCTGAGGATTGCAGACAGTTTTATTGACATGTTTCCTGGCTTTGTCTACCTGTGGACAGAACTTGTTTGACCACTTCCATTTCTGCCCTTGGCATAAGTTGGAGAGTACCAAGGCAGTCTGAGGGAAAAGTGCCATTAATTGAGCAAAGGTATCCTTCATTATGATTTCCAGTCCTACCCCAGTAAGTATGCCTAGGTCATTTTCACCACAGTGCACAATCATGAGGTCAGGGTGTTGGTAATCTGCAATGCTTTCAACCAAAGACAGCAATTGATACTACTTTAACCCTCTCTGGCCAATCAAAGCAATGTCCACATTAGCCAAACCCAAGTCCCTGTCAATGCCACTCTTTCTAGCATGCTCTCTAGCCCAAAACACAATGCTGTGACCCACAATCCACACTCTAACCATTTTAAAGGCAAGGAGGAGTAGCACACAGAAGAAGGGTGTAGCTGAATGAGACAGTTTAAAAATTAAAGACAGTTAAAATGGAGTACAGGTCCTGGTTTAAAAAATACATATTTTATTGGATGGTGTAAATATGCAGTTTGGATATATTAGGTAGTGTCTCTAAAGGATCAGTAAGTAGATTTGTGACTGGATCTGGTAGAAATAAAAAAAATGTGATGCAAACTTGGATATGCTGTTAATTCTGAATACTCATCCACACTTGCTGCTGTTGATTCTGAAACTCGTATGTTGCTTCGAGAATGTGCTGTGAACTTGTGACCTACTGGTTCAAGAGAGTGTTCCAAAGTGGGTTGCTATGGAAACTCAGCTAAGAGACTATGGGGGAAGGGTATTAAACAGAGTGTAGTGTATTAGTTAAAGTTAGAGTGGTTTAGACTCATTATTTATGAAGGGGTTAATTTTCCTAGTAAAGAGTTTCCTATGAAATGTAGTGTAGTTGTAAAGAATTAAGAGTACAAAGCTAAATATGTTTTTGGACTCTTGCACATATTTTCAAATTCATTGTGAAGTTACATTGGGGAGGGGGCGCGCTAGGCGGTTCGGCGAATTCGTGAATATGACCAAAACTACTACCAGATTGGGCTTCTTCACTGAAGTGCAAGAAAGGTTTTAGAAATACTGACCATTGAGAAGTAAAGTAAGAAATGTAAAAAATAATAGGGGCGTTTTGATTTGCTAACTTTGACAGTATCACTGAGAGCAAAGTTAAAAAGGTCATTAATGGTTGCTTTCTATGAGAGTGGTGTACTATTCTTCTGCTTAGTTTTCACATTTTTTTCTGAGAGTACAGTCTAACAGACAATGTCAAAAAAATAATTCTGGACAGCCAACTCAATCCACAGGCATGTGAATAAGAGTGTAGCTTAAAAACAAATGTGATTGAAAATGTACGTCTGTACATGAGATTGATGAAAGTGTGAATGATATCTTTAAAAGTATTGTGAGTGTATGAGGAGAATTGTGATTGGGTGTATGAGTGTTTTTGTGGGTTTATGAATGGGTATGTGAGTGTCTCTGTGGGTGGGTGTGTGAGCGAGTATGTGAGTGTCTGTGTGGTCCGAGACTAGGTGTATGAGTAGTCCATTAATCATGTGTGGCCCTGGAAGTATACAGCATGTATGTGTAGTTTTACTGCATAGTCAAGTTGGCATTAAAAACTCCTTGCTAATGTTTAAACTTCTGTTATACTATGTACTAGTTATCCTTTAGGTAGGGTGTAGGTAAGTCATAGGGCAGAGTAAAATGTTATTAGGTAAGTCCGTCACATGTGTGGTTTCAGACCCCTAGGCCCAGTTAAATATCTAGCCTCTCACGCATAATGCAACCTATATACATATTTAGAAAAGCAGAGCCCCTCAACTAGCCAGTCATAGAGAGACAGAGGCATATAGATATTCACTGGCATGCCCATAGAGTACTTATGTATCCAGCCATAACCGAGCCAGTTGCACACACAATTATAAAACCCAACACTCAGTAATAGAGGCAGTAAGAAATATATACAACCACATACATACAAATCTAGAGATCCATGGAGAAACTAAGATAGCCAGTCATATGGCAACTTAGTTACTTACACATCCAGACAGGGACTGATACACTTATTTACATGTGTCTACAAGTAGTGATACTCCTAAGTCTGCCTGGCACTGTAGATGCTGTGTGTGCAGTTTTACTGCCAGATCAAATTGGCATTTAAAACTCCTTGCCAAGGTTTATTCTTCCCTTCTACTATATATGTCAACCCTAATGTAGGGTGTACTTAGGTCACAGGTCAGGGTAATATGTGCTTAGAAGGTAAGACATGTACTTTGAAGTCTCAGTGAGTTACATGCACACTCAAAGACCCATATGCCCAGTTATACATTCAGTCTCCCACCCATACTACAACTTGCATACCTATATGTGAAAGCATATAGCTACTCGCACAGCTAGTCAGTTAGTGTCAGAGGCACTTCGACATACACTCACACACTCACACAGCACTTTTGTATCCAGCAGTAGCAAAGTCAGTTGCACATAAAATTACATACCCCAACACTCACTAACACAGCCAGTAAGCTAACCATACAGTCACTTGCATACAGTTTTACAGATGCATAGAGTTAGTATGAGAGCCAGTGAAATAGTGATATAGTTAATTAGACATCCAGTCACACACCCACAGTCAGACTGATACGCTCACTCAGATATGTACTCAAGTACTGGTACAACCAAGTCAACTATACAGACCAGTAGGCCTTTAAACATGTCCCAGTCCTGCTACGGCAAAGTCTGCATGTGCAGTTTTACTGCCAGATGGACTTGGCATTTCAAACCCCTTTGCCAAGCCTTAAACTCCTCTACTACTACATATACGTCACCTATAAAGTAGGTTATAGGTAGGCCATAGGGTAAGGTGGTATGTGCTTAAAAGTTAAGAAATGTTCTTTGAAGTTTAAGTGAGTTACATGCGTACTTACAGACCTATACGCCCAGTAATGCATCTACTCTCCCACCCATACTGCAGCTCATACACCGATTAACTAAAGCATAGAGCCACTCACATATCCAGTTAGACAGTGAGAGAGGCACTTTGACTTTAACTCACACACTCACAAAGCACTTATGTATCCATCAGTAACAGAGCCAGCTGTACACACAGTTACATACCCCAATACTCACTAATACATCCAGTAAGCTATCCATACAGGCTCATGCATACAGATTTATACACCCATAGAATTACTAAGAGAGCCACTCATATACCGATATAGTTACTTACACATATAGTGCACACCCAAAGAGGGATTGAAACATTCGCTCAGATATGTGGTCAAATACTGACACTCCTAATCACCCATCCAGACAAGTAGTCCTTTAAGCATGTGTTCGGCCTGCTACTCCAGACCCTGTGTGTTACTGCCAGGTTGACTTGGTATTTAAAACCCCTTGCCAAGCCTTATATTTTCTTTCTACTACATATAAGTCACCCCTAGGTTAAGCTGTAGGTAGGCCATAGGACAGGGTGCTATGTACTTAGAAGAAAGACGTGTACTCTGTCAGTGAGTAGAGCTGTTACGTTTTATAGCTCTGGAATGGTAGGAAACGTATAATGAATTATGTAGGAATTTAGTTGCTTGAAGCATGGAACATTAATATACTGTATTTTGTTTTCAGATATCTACTTGTGCTCAAGGAAATACATATAAGATGATAAAAAAGAACTTCTTAGACAACCAGTTATTGAAATGATTCTGCAATAGCCATGAATTAGGTGGAAAGTGCAAAGGAACTAGTGAGACAGGAAAGTGTTGATTTGGAACAGTTAGTTGGACATCTGAACGACCAGCAAGAAATACATTTATATGGAGGTAAAAGAGAAAATAAAGCATGGATTCATTCATGAGAAAAACGAATGTAAATGCTTATCATTGAAACCAATACTATTATGCATCAGTGGTCAAGATGGCACCTGGAAAAGCTTTTTAATTAAAGTTCTCACCGCTTACCTACAGGACTACAGAATCAAATGTATCTTATATAGTACCAGTACCAACTTGATTAGCTGCACACAACATTACAGGAATTACTTTACATCGACTACTTATGCTACCTGTTGAACATGACAATAAACTGAAAAACCAGAAGTTATCCAGTGCAGCTTGTAATGAAGTCTCAAGAGTGCTGAAGAAACTGAAGCTTTTAATCATCAATGAGGTGAGCATGGTCTCAAACTTAATGCTTGCCTTCGTACAATTGAGAATGCAACAGATTTTAAAAACAGAGTATGATGTGCTGTTTGGCGGAAAGCATTTAGTTGTCTTCGGTGACCTACAGCAACTTAACCCCGTCAAAGGACAGCCTGTTTTCAAGACCCTTCTGCATGATGAAAGTCTGAATTCTTTAGGAAGTATTGGCAGTGTCAACATTTGGCTAAACTTCCAATGCAAAGAACTACTTAAACATATGTGTCAAGCATCTGACGTGGAATACCAAAATATTCTGAAAGACATTAGATAGAGTAGGAGTTGTGACAAAGGAGGGGAAATGTTCCTTAGAAAGTTGTCTTATCAAGAAACTATATTCCTCTAACAACACAGCAGTACAGCTAACGTTCAATTTCATTGAAGAAGGGAAATCTATAGTCTGTTTAATGCCTACAATTCAGGGGTGTTCCAATTTTAACAAAGAATTACTATAACCGGAAAAAGAACACATTTTGGAAATTGCATCAATCGACAAAATGGAAGACTGGGGGTGACAGTACTGCTAAGGGGAAAACTACAAGAAAAATTGGATTCTTTAGAGAAATTTGTATCCAGGACTGCAGGATTAGAAAATTGTTTACTCATATGTAAAAAGTGTAGAGTAATTTTGCGGCGCAATTTAAATGTTGAGGAATAATTTGCAAATTGTGCAATGGGTAAAGTGATTGATTTAATTAATTTTCCAAATAGGGATGAGGTTGAATACTTAGCCATAAAATGTGATCACATCGATGGCATGAAGCAGATTGGCAGATGTGTTGTATGTTTTTTGCTCGTAAAGGACTTATATGTCCGGTTGCAGAAGCTCCCACTTTCTCTAGTGGTTGCTGTAACTATCCATAAATCATAAGGTTTAAGTGTAGAAGCAGGCTTTATTGGTATTCGTAGTACTGTATTTAAAGAAGTTATGTCATATGTAGCATTGTCTTTTGGTTGATTTTGATGACAGGAAAGTTAGTGCTGATGCAAGTTGTGTAAGAGAGTACAATTGGTTAGGAAGTATATATGCTCCTATTTTAGGACAGTATCCAATTTATGAAAAACTGATAATCTGTCCAAAGCAGAAACTTACAAAATAATCGACGGATGTTGCTGCAAAGAAGGAAAAGTTTTATGAAGAAAAAACTGGAGAGTGAGGGAGATATTGTAGGTTATTAGCTGCCAAACCCTTCTGGTGTCAACTGCTATGCTAATGTTGTTCACAATGTACTCTTTCACTTCCCACATCTTATAAATGCAATTGAACTGAAACTACAGAAGAGATTATGTTCTGGACTGGGTGGTCTGCTTGAACATTTGCATTGTGCTTCAGGCATTCGAGATCTAATAGATATATGTAGTGGATTAGTACTATTTACTTAGAACAGTCAGCAAGATGCACAGGAAGTTATAATGTACATCCTTGGAGTTTTAGAAGAAGAAAAACTTATAATAGATGGCTTATTTTGACATTGGGCCATAACTGTGAAGATTGCTCTTTTACATCTAACACTGAAATTAATTCTGAATGATTTCTGTACTTAACACTTCTGGATTCCAAAACTGTACTATTTATAGAATGATAAAAAAGGCTACCTAAAATGTGATCTGCTCAATGTCTACATTGCATAAACAAGGAAGTGGAAAATACCTTATATTAATGCTACAATGATGCAGACCAGATGGATCTAAATTGGAAACCAAAATTACAACCTTCAAAGCTGGAAAAATATCAATTTCTGGAAGTACTTATACTACTTTGGCTACCATCTTTGATGAAGGACCTAATATAACATCTGGACACTATACTGTCTATTTAAAGAGTGAAACTGGATGGATGGAATGCGATGACAGTAACCTTAAATTCAAACAAAAACTGCCAACTTCCAAATTCTTACCTCTTGTTTCTTCAACCAAAGTTCTAAGGAGAATTTCTGATAAAAAATCTGGCATACAGTATTTCTTCTACATGGACGTCAGCACTCAAGACTTCATTTGACCTACCAGGGGTGATGTTTTCAAAAGGATATCCAAAATTCATGGGTGCTAGCATCGATTAGTAGAATTGTACCAGTTGTAATAACAAAACAGTTATTTTTAACATATGTTTGCTTAGATTAGTTCAGTAACTGTAGTTAAACAACTGATTAAATAATTATAGGTAGCGCAATGCACAGTGTCCTTTATTTGTAGTGATATACTGTGCAGTTTTTTTCTCTAAAATCTCTGCAATTGTTTTTTTCCAAACTGTTCAAGGATGAATCTTTATACAGTACATTGTTTATGGTGTGCAAGAATGAAAGCTGAGAACAGTAAAAATTGGAAAATGAAATGTTTACTATAATGTGATATACTATTACAGCATCAGCAATGTGTACTGATTTGTTTCTGAAATTTAGTAAATATAATACTAACTTATATTTATGTTCTTTTTCTTTTTTAACAGTGGTTGGAGTTATAAGGCGTTTGATGTATCAACATACTTGTAGTACCACAAGAATATTTCTTTGATGTACCCCTGGAGAGGGTCTTGATGGATAAAGAGCACTTGACATGCTTTGCTACCACTTTGTTTTGCCTAGAGGGGATGGTGAAATAATTTGCTGAGGGTTGCTCCTCCAAAGAAATCTATTCAACATGATGTGGCAACTGATCCTCACTGCCAACAGATGCCATTTTATTTGGAAATGATGTAAAAAGCACAAACATTGCATTTAGAAAAAGGAAAGAGCAGTTGCTGAATTGAGAACAAGGTTTTTTTTTACAATCTTTATGGTTGTTTTTCCCTACAGTTCAAGGATGAATCTTTATGCAGTACATTGATTATGGTGTACAAGTTCAAAAGCTGAGAACATTAAAAAAGGACACACTTTTCTATAGTGTGAAATACTACTACAGCATGACAAATGTTGGCTGTTTTGTTTATACTATGAACTTATGCATTGCAGAAAATAAAAGATTATTGTATATTTTTGTAAGAAGTAATACTAACTTATATCTATATTCTTTTTAGTTTGAAACAGATGAATCACACTATCTGATGGAGTGCAACTGTCCACCAAGAGAGACTATCATACAGTCACTCATATACTCAATCACTTACCCATACATGCCCTCACACACCCACTCACTCACCCACACAATCAGTAGCAAACCGACTCACCTACCGATATAGATTCTACCACATGCACTCATTTACCCATACAGATATTCACACACCCACTCAGTCATCCATACAATCACTGACACACCCAGACAACCCCCCATACAACCACTGACACACCCAATAACTCATCCATTCAATTACAAACACATCCACTCATTCCCCGGTCACTAATACACCCAGTTAGTCATAAATATAGCTACTAACACAGCCATTCAGTCACCCATACAGTTAGTAAAACACACATCGAGTCTCTCATACAGTCACTGACACAGTCACTGTACAGGCACTCTCTCACCCATACAGACACTCACACACCGAGTCACTCACACATACAGTCAATCATACATCCACTCAGTCACCCATATAATCACCAGCATACCCAGTCTCTCTCTCATGTAACCAATGACACACCCAATCACTCACTGACAGTTAGAAACAGATCCATTCACTCACTCACCCAAACAGTCACTCCTACACTCACTCAGTCACTTACACAGCTACTAACACAGCCAGTCAGACACCCATACAGCTACTGACACACACACCCTGTCTCTCATCCAGTCACTAACACAGTCAGTCGCTCACCCTCACAGGCACTCACACACCCACTGACTCACCCATACAGACACTCATGCACCCATCTACTCACACATACAGTCCCTTATACCTCCACTCAGTCACTCGTACAATCACTAACACAGCCAGCCTCTCTCCCATGTAACCACTGACACACCCAATCTCTCACCAATACAGCTACAAGCACACCCGCTCACTCACTCATAGACCCATTCATACACCCATTCAGTCACACTTACAAGCACTTACATACCCAGTCAGTCTTGCATGTAACCACTGACATACCCTATTACTCACCCATGGAGCTACAAACATACCTATTCACTCACCCATACAGCCACTCACACAACGACTCACTGAACCATATTGCCACTAACACATATACTCGCTCACCCAAACAATCACTAATATACCCACTCACTCACCTGCACAGCTACTGACACAGCCAGTCAGTCACCCATGCAGCTAGTGACACACACACTCAATCTGTCATCCAGTCACTAATAGTCAGTCACTCACCCACACAGGCATTCACACACCCACTGACTCACCCACACATACATGCATGCACCCACTCACTCACCCATACAGTTACTCATACATCCACTCAGTCACCAGTACAATCATTAACACGCCCAGCCAATCTCTCATGTAACCACTGACATACCCAATTACTCACCCATGGAGCTACAAACACACCTACTCCCTCACCCATACAGCCACTCACACACCCAACCATATTGCCACTAACACATCTACTCACTCACCCAAATAGTCACTAATATACCCACTCACTCACCTGCACAGCTACTGACACAGCTAGTCAGTCACCCATACAACTAGTTACACACACACTGAATCTCTCATCGTGTCACTAACAGTCAGACACTCACCCACACAGGCACTCAAACACCCTCTGACTCACCCATACAGATACTTACACACCCACTAACTTACTCATAGTCACTCAGACACCCACTCATTCACATCATGCAATCACTAACACACCCAGTCACTCTCACATGTAACCACTGACATACCCAATCACTCAACCATACAGTTACAAACACTTCCACTCACTCAACCAAAAAGTCACTCATACACCCACTCAGTCACCTATACAGCTACTAACACAGCCAGTAAGTCACCCATACAGTTACGGACACACACACTCAGTCTCTCATGCAGTCACTGGCACAGTTGGTCGCTCACCTGCACATGCACTCACACACCCACTGACTCACCTATACAGATACTCATGCACCCACTCACTTACCCATACAGTCACTCATACATCCACTCAGTCACCAGTACAATCACTAACACATCCAGCCACTCTCCCATGAAACCACTGACACACCCAATCACTCACCAATACAGCTACAAACACACCCACTCACTCACCCCTAGATTCACTCATATACCCATTCAGTCATACATACCAGCACTTACATGCCCAGTCAGTCTCCCATGTAACCACTGACATACCCTATTACTCACCCATGGAGCTAAAAAATCACCTACTCACTCACCCATACAGGCACTCACACAACCACTCATCCAACTAACTGCCACTAACACATCCACTCGCTCACCCAAACAGTCACTAATATACCCACTCACTCATTTGTACAGCTACTGACACAGCCAGTCAGTCACCCATACAGCTTGTGACACACAGACTCAATCTCTCATCCAGTCACTGATAGTCCGTCACTCACTCACACAGGCACTCAAATACCCACTGACTCAACCATACAGATACTTACGCATCCACTAACTCACTCATAGTCAGTTATATTCCCACTTATTCACCCACACAATCACTAACACACCAGTCACTCTCCCATGTAACCACTGACACACCCAATCACTCAACCATACAGTTACAAACACATCCACTCACTCACCCAAACAGTCCCTCATATACCCACTCAGCCACCTACACAACTACTAACAGAGCCAGGCAGTCACCCATGCAGCTACAGACACACACACTCAGTCTCTCCTACAATCACTAACACAGTTGGTTACTCACCCGCACAGGCACTCACACACCCACTGACTCACCCATACAGACACTCTCCACCTACTCTCTCACCCATACATTCACTCATACATCTACTCGGTCACCCATACAATCACTAAGACACCCAGTCTCTCTCTCATGTAACCAGTGACACACCCAATTATTCACCCATACAGCTAAAAATACACCCACTGACTTACCCAGTCATGCATACACACACTCATTCATCCATACAATCACTAACACACCCAGTGACTCACCAATGTAACCACTGACACAGCCAATTAATCACTCATATAGCTACTAGCACACACACTCACTCACCCATACAGTCACTGACACAGCCACTCACTTACCTTTAGAGCTACTAAGACAGCCACTTATTCACCAATACAGTCACTCGCACACCCATACAGCAACTCACACAGTCATTTATTCACTAATACAACCACTCACACAGTCAGTCTCTCACTCATACAGCCACTTATACACCCAGTCATTCATTCATACAGCCACTCCCACAGCCTCTCAGTCACCCATACAGCCACTTACACATCCAGTCACTTACCCATACAACAACTCACATACTCATTCATGAACCCATAAAGCTACTCACATACCCATTCAGCCACCCATATACCTACTCACATACCACTCAATCACCCATATATCCACTCATGCATCCACTGACTCACCCATGCAGCCACTTACATACCCATTCATGCACCCATACACCCACTACCATATCCACTTACTAACCAATACAGCCACTCATACACTAACTCATTTACCCATACAAACTCATTTATAAGCCCATAGAGCCACTGATACACACACTGGCTCACCCCTACACCAACTCACTCAACCACTTACACATCTACTTACTCACTCATATACCCACTCACTCGCTAACACAGAAACTCACTCACTCATACTCTTTCTTACACATACAGTTTATCTTCTTTTAAACCAAGAAAGCTGGTTCTAGCGAGAACTTTTTGTTTTTAAGAACTTTATTTCTCTTTTAGTTTTTAACATTTTGTATTTTTTTTGCCACATAAAATGGCAACTGAAAAATGTTTGAACTTAAAAAACAGTAAACTGGTGATGCAAGTGTCATTCAACAAAAAAAAAAAAACACTTGTGTACTTTGGCAGCCTCCAAAACTGTAGCAACCAATTGTTGCCCTACAGTGATTACTTTTATGGCACTCCAAACAAAATGTCCCAATTCTTTGCAGCTTCTCAGGGAGTTACCTATGACAAAACTATGGCACACTTGAAGCCATGTTGATTAAATCAAACTGGTAGAACTAATTTAGTAAGGAACAAAATGAGGGGGTTCAGATTGTCGTAGAAATTATGGTTAGTGATGTAGACAGAAAAATTAGGAAACATTTTAAGTGAGTTCTCAAATATCTTCCTCTCCTATTTCATTAAATCATTCTGACATGCAGACTGAAACATGCTTTTTCAACACCAGCAGCAGATTGCCAGTTAACTCCCTGGTGATCAGCAGCTTTACTATAGTGTTCTAATGAGCAACTAAAGTGCTAACATTCTGAATGTATGCCAAAAGTGTGGCACATCTGAATGCCATCTTGATAGAATGAAAGTAAAAACTGAAAGCATTTTCTACTGAGGATACTGCAGTAAATGAGGATATTAGGGATCTACATAACAGATAAGTCTTCCAAGATGGCCTCTAGAGACAAAAAGAGCCCAAATGTAGCACAAATATCACCCAAATGTAGCCCAAGTATAGCCCAATGTCAGAAGTGTGCAAAACACTTATTACTTGTTTTTTGCAGTATTATATAGCGCAAACTGGACCCGGAAGTATTGGAGTGCATTACATGAGCATCATTACTCAAGGCACATTAATTTTGATTTTAGGCATGGGGATATTGAGTGATTTGTCCAGAATCACAGGATGCTGAGCTGACGCTGAAACTCACACCTGGTTCACCAGTTGCCAAGTCTGCAGCTCTGGCTGTAACACCACATCCTCTCCCTTAAGTGTAACAAATAATCAAGTGATCAACTATATAAAAAAACATAAAGATAGCAAATTATTTAAAGGTCCTTTGTCGCTCTTTGATAACTCAGAAAATATGTCCTCATTTTAGTTGTTTAGAGCACTAACTATAATTTCCCTGGGAATAATACCCTCTCATAGAGGAGGGTGCAGAGGCAATAAGTTGACCACGCTGGGCAGGTGGGAGGGGCAGGGGCAGCACAACAGGCCATGGAGGGCAGAGGAAAGGGGGGCAAGGGCAGAAAAGTAAACATGCAGTAAAGACAAAAGAGGTTGTGGTAACATAAAAGACCATTGAGGGCAGAAGAGAGAGGCAGTGGCAGTACAACCATGCATGCCATTAGACCCGATTCAGGCAGGAGACTCCCAATGTTTTTAAGCCCAAAGGGGCTTGATTTTATCTGAATCCTGCCTAAAAGCTCCTCTTTTTCAATATGAGTCAAAGGTGGAAAATCAATTCCTCAGTTTTCTTTTTCAAAATCTCCCTCTGACCAAGTTCAAAATATAAGGTAGCTAACAGCTCTTTCCTGGTCTGGATCACCCAAGCACTAGACAGGTGTATTCCTGCCCAATTGATGCACCCTAAAAGATCTCGGGCTAATGTCTGGTTCGATGAGTCCCTGACGCTAGCTAGGAAAAACTGCAAGGTCCTAGAATGAGCCTGGAGACTCTCCTATGAACCTGCAGCCAAAACATGTTACAGAGATGCTATGAAGGCCTACCATAAATTGATTCAGAAAGCTAAGGCCAAACATTTTGAGAACAAAGTAAAAAATAGCAGTAATCGTAAGAAAAATATTTTCTCTCTCTTAAAGGACATGATGAAACCACAAGTAGGTTCAGAGAGCATCATATCCACGAACGCTCAATGTGAGGAATTGGAAGTTTTTCATCTGGAAAGTTGAGCAGATTTACAACATCTTTGGTCCCCATATTAAGGACTCAGACCCATACGTGGGGCCATACTTAAGTCATCCTTCTCCATCCCTTCAATCTTCCCCCCTATCTCTTCTGAAGCTCTCTTGGTTCTGGTTAACAAGATAGAGTCAGGGTCTCCAGATGATCCCCTCAAACCTGACCTCTTCCTAAAGTTTCAGGACTGCCTGCTCCCTGGGTGTCTGTAACTAATCAATCTGTCTCTGTCTTCAGGTTCAGTACCGGAATCTTGGAAACATGCTAAAGTTATTCCACTGCTGAAGAAACCTACGCTGGACATCTCTAGGCCTGAAAACTTCCGTCCCATCTCTCAGCTCCCTTTCTTCGCTAAAATGACGGAATCACATGTCAATGCTACTTTAACTCTGTACCTGGAATCAAACTCAATTCTGGACCCCTCCCAGAACTTTTTTAGACCCCAGCATAGCACGGAATCTGCTCTGCTAGCAGTCATTGAGTTGCTATGAATCTCACTGGATGAGGGCAGATCTTCTGGGCTGATTTTGCTTGATCTGAGTGCAGCATTCGACACAGTCTCTCATAAGATCTTGTTGCACCGGTTGCTGGAGATCAGTATTGGTGGCAAAGCTCTGTCCTGGTTTACGTCTTTCCTGCCTGATAGAACTTTCCAAGTCATTTCCCCACCCTATCACTCCAATACTCAATTGCTACACCATGTGGTACCCCAGGGCTCTGCATTGAGCACCACACTGTTTAATATTTATCCCGGCCGTTGGCACTGGTTGCAACATCTTGCAGCATTACCTTGGTGTCATATGCCGATGACAGGCAGCTGGTGTCCTCCTTTTCTAATGACCCTATGCAGGACCCCGTGAAATTCCAAGAAGATTTGATGGCCATCTCTGAATGGATGGCTGCCAACTGCCTCCAAATTAATTCAAATAAATTTGAAATTCTCCTTCTAGTCAGGGATACCCATCTATGGGGTAATCACTGGTGGCCTTCCGCGCTAGGCCTGCCTCCGCAGCCTAAAACAGTTGTTAAGAACTTGGGCATCTGGATAGACAGCGATCTATCCTTTTATGCCCAGGCTAAATCAGTGGCAGGCACGTGCTTAAGACTCTTATGTGGCTTAAAGCCCATTTTAGGACTTTTTGATTCCCACACGCGCCAGATGATAATTCAATCCACCATACTCTCAAGGTTAGACTATTGCAATGCGCTGCTCCTAGGGTCTAACAAGACGGTGATTAAAAGGCTTCAGGGAGCCCAGAACGCTGTAGCTCAGCTTCTCTTTGCTCTTCCGAAGCATTGCTCTGTCTCTGGACTTATTCACCAGCTGCACTGGCTCCCAGTGGAGCAAAGAATTCACTTTAAGCTCCTTTGTATCTCTCATAAAATCCTCACAGGCTATAGCCCCCCATCCTGGGTGAGCTGTGTCTCCCCTATGTCCCTGCCCATCCCTTGTGATCAGTGGACTTACATATTGCCTGGGTGCCCCGGGTGTGTAGGGCTAGAGCAGGCAGATGCTTCTTTAGGGCGATCGCCCCTGCCCTCTGGAACTCCCTGCCTCTCTCCACTCGGCACATCCGGGACCACTGGGCCTTCAGAAGGGCCATAAAGACCTGACTATTAGCTTCTCTCTCTCACCTGCCCTGCTTTGCTGGGGCAGCCATGCACTTTATAAATATTTTAACATACCATAACATAAGAGAGGACAGGAGAAAGATGGGCAGGGGCACCAAACTGACCTTACAGAGCAGGCATCAGGGGTTGTAGCAGCACAATACACCACACCACACAGGGCAAGTGGGATGGCAGTTCAGTACAACGGACCATGGAAAGCAATAGGGAGGGGACAGGGCCATGCACATTGACAACAGAGAGCAGAGGGGAAGAAGCGAGGGCACCAAGTTGACCATACTGGACAGACAGGAGGGACATTTGCAGTATAACGGACCATGAAGAGAAGGAGGGAGGGGCAGTGGCACGAAGAAGGACCAAACAAGACAGGAGGGAGGGGATAGGGGTCTGCACATGAAAAACGGAGGCCAGGGGCAACAGGGCTGGGCAGGAGCAGCAAACTGACCATGGAGGGCATGAGGGATGGACACTGGAAGCACAACAAACCATGGAGGGCAACAGTGAGACTATAATGGCATACACACAGCCATTGGAAAAAAGGTGGGAGGGGTGGTCAGGGGCAACAAACTGACTACACAGGGCAGGTGGGAGGGGATGTGGCAGCACAGAAGATCATGCATGACAAGCAGGAGAGTTAGTGGCAGCACAACTGCCATGGTGGGCCAGAGACAGGGGACAGAGGCATGCAAAAAGGACCATGGAGGACAGAAGGGAGGGTAGGACTGGACACACAAAAAAGGGCAGGGGAAGGGGATTCACAACAGACCACGCCTGGAAGGCAGGAGGAGCTGTTGCAGCAAAACAGAGCATGGAGGGCAGCAGGGAGTGCCAGCAAAATGGACCATGAAGGACAAGAGAGAGGGGATGGGGCATGGAATTTGGACAGGCAGGGTGGAGGTGGCAGGGACAGGTGGCAGCCATCTGACCATGCTAGGCAGGTGGAAGGGGCAGTGGCAGCTCAACAGAACACTCAGGGGAAGATTTACTAAGATTTTGCACCGTGTTTGCAGCACAAAAGTGACATAAAAAAGAGCAAAATCTTTTTTTCCTAATTAACTTTCCAGTGCTAAACTTGTTTAGCGCTGGAAATAACGTAAAAGTAATGCAAAGCATTGCATTGTGCTGCTTCGCATTACTTTGCGCCATGGGGGTGTACCAAGGATGGTGCATGGGCGTTCCCATGCATCCACCCAAGGTTTCTCATGCTAAACCCAATTTACTAAAAACAGTAGATTGGGTTTAGCGTGAGAAAACTGCGCCCTTTTCAATAAGTCACAAGGAAGGAGAAATGCTTTCATTTCTCCTTCCTTTTCTGACTTTGCATGCGTGCTGCACTGTGCAGCACGTATGCAAAGTGGGAAAAGATTTACATCGTGCCTAGCATATTATTTTGTACTGGAAGTGTACCCTTCCTGTACAAAACCTGTGCTACACTCATGCACACACCCTAGCGCTAAGGTGTGCGCCGGTGCACGGCAGCTGAAATCAGCACCGGCGTAAGGGAAAGGGGAGAAGAGAGCCATATCTTTAAAAATATGGCGCTCTCCTGCTCCCTCCCTGTCGCGCAATGCAGTACAGCCTCGTGGGGGGCTGCGCTGCGTGGAGATTTTGTAAATCTCCCCCTCAGAGTAGATAGGAGTGTGGCAGGTCCATGGAATATGGTGGGCAAAAAGGAGGGAGCAGGGGCATGCACACAGACATCGGAGGGCAAGTGGAAGGAGAGTAGGGGTAGCAAGCTAAGCACAAAGGCTAAGCAGGAGGGCAATGATGAGACATAGAATTGGGCAACTGAGGGCAGGAGGAGTGGGCAGGGACATCAAGCTTAATGGAGGGCAGTGGCAGCACATCAGGCCATGCAAGGCAGAAGGGACGGTGCTCGAGCATGGACTCGGACAACAGAGGGTAGAGAGGAAGTGGATGGGGCAGCAAGCTAAGGGCCTTATTTATGAGGGCTTGCAACACTTTTGTGCTGCCGTTGCATCACTGTTTGTGACGCACCGGCGGCATAAAAAATGCGCCATGCTGCACCCTTTTTACAAAGTGATGCATCTAGGCAGATGAGTCAATTTGTAAACCCCTGTGCCACATTATACCTGCACCAGGTATAATGTATGCACAGTGGGTGTTACCCCGCAAAAGCCTCGTAGAAGCGGCAGATTGAAATCTATAAGATATCAGTGCACCACTTCTAGGACACGATTGAGTCAATATCTTACGCCTGCCTCACAGCAGGCGTAAGACTGACGCAGGCCTCTTCACATGGGGTCTTGACCCATATGAAAGAACACATTGATGGAGTTGCATCTGTTTTTAGACACACCCCAGCAATGTGCCACTTTTGCACCTACAGATACGTCAAAAATACTGACTCCTTGCAACATGGAGCGCCGTACATTAAATATGGTGCATCCATCCTGTCGCTAGGAGGGAGCAGTGAAAACTGTTGCATAGCTGTTTTCATGCAGCAATGTGACAGTTTTCATAAATGTTAGGGCAGGCAGGAAGGGCAGTGGTAGAAAAATAGCCACAAGTGTCTGTAATGAGGGAGCAGGGACATGGACTTGGACAATGGATGGCAAGGAGGGGAGGCAGGAGCAACAAGCTTGGGTGGAGCAGTACAATGCCAGGACAGGCCCTGTGTTTAACCCCCACTTTGCATTGCGATGGGCATCTTACTTATCGTTAAAAAAAAGTCGAAATTCAATGAAAAAAACAAATGTATAGGGTCGTTATACTTAGGAACGTTATAGTTAGGCTCAGACTTCACACGTACAAAACCAGTGAAATTCAGCAGTTATAGTTACCTGAGCTAACTATGATTTATACCCCCAAAATGCACTGCTTATGACCTCACATATTAGATCACTCATGACATGGCCAGTGACATCTCAAATGACATCACTGATGACATCATCCAGTGATTGTTAGTGTTTTGTAAAGATTGATAAGAATTACACATATATACTAAGGTACTACAAAAGTACCCCATACGCCCAGATATACAAATTTGGTTTCCTATAATATCCCAAAAACTACTGGACAGATTTACACCAAATAAGAAAAGCTTGATCTATGGAACAGAATGTACCTTTCTCCCAAATTTTGTGTAATTCTGTCCAGCGGTTCAGGCTGCAGGAGTGTCTAATTCTCTAGGTAATTAACTTGGGAAATGCACTTTTTTTACCACCTCCTTATTATATGCCTCTGAAACTTTCTATGCACAGCTAGGATCACCAGCATACGTTTTGGGGAAATTTTGTGAAGCCTAAACGCTAAAAATTCTCTTGCCACCCTGAACCCTAACAACTCCCTTGCCACTCAAAGACCAATACCCACCCTAAACCCTAAAAATTCCCATTCCACCCAAAACCCCATACCCACACTAAAACCTAAAAATTCCTTTGCCACCCTAACCCCGAACAAATCCCTTACCACCCAAAAACCCATAACCGCCCTAACCTTAAAAAAATCCCTTGCCACTCAAAAATCCATACCCAAACTAAACCCATAAAAATGCACTTGCCACCCAAAAACCCATACCCACCACAAACCCTAAAAACTACCTTACCACCCAAAAACCCATACTCCCCAAAACCCGAAAAGTTCCCTTGCCACCCAAAAACCCATACCAAACCTAAACCTGAAAAATACCTTACCACCCAAAAACACCCACCCACCCTAAACCCTAAAAATTACCTTATCACCCAAAAAACCATACCCACCCAAACCCATAACATTTCCCTTGCCCCCCAAAAATCCGCACCCACCCTAAACCTTAAAAATGCCCTTTCCACTCAGAAACACATACTCACTCTAAACCCTAAAAAATCACTTCCCATCAAAAAACCCACACCCAGCCTAAATGCTGAAAATTCCCTTGCCACCCAGAAACCCATACCCACCCTAAACCCTAAAAAAAACCCTTACCACCCAAAAATCTATGCCTACCCTAAACCCTAAAAAGTCCCTTGCCACCTAAAACCCATACCCACCCTACACCCTAAAAACCCCTTGCCACCCAAAGACCCATACCCACCCTAAACTCTAAAACATCCCTTACCACAAAAATATGCACAACCACCCGAAATCCTAAATGTCACCGTGCCACCCAAAAACCCATTGCCACCCTGAACCCTAAGAAAACCCTTACCACCAGAAAACCCATACCCATCCTACACCCAAAAAATGTCCATTCTCACCCAAAACCCATACCCACCATAAAACCTAAAAAATCCCTTACCACTCAAAAAACCATACCCACCCTATACCCAAAAAATTCCCTTGCCACCCATACCCACCCTAAACCCTAAAAAGCCCTTATCACCCACAATCCTACACCCACTCTAAACCGTAAAAAACACTTTGCCACCCAAAACCCATACAAACAATAACCCTAAAAAATCCATTGCCACTCAAAAACCCAGACCCACCCTAAACCCTACCAAAATACCTTGCCACCCAAAATCCCATAACTACCGTAAACCCTAAAAATTGCCCTAAAAAATGCCACCCAAAAACCCATACACACCCTGAACCCTAAAAAATACCTTACCAGCCAAAAACTCACACCCGCCCTAAATCCTAAAAATTCCTTATCACCCAAAAACCCATACCCACCCAAAACCATAAAATTTCCCTTGCCAACCCAAAAACCCACACCCATGCTAAAATGTCAAATTCCTTAGCCACCCAAAAACCAAACCCACCGTAAACCATACAAAATCCCTTGCCACTGAAAATCCCATGCTCACCCTAAATGCTAAAAATTCCCTTGCCACCCATAAAACCCAAACCCACCCTAAACCCTAAAAAATCCATTGCCACCCAAAAACCCATAGAAATGCTAAACCCTAAAATTATCATTACCACCCAAAAACCCATACCCACCGTAAACCCTAAAGGTTCCCTTGCCTCCCAAAACCCATGAGCACCCTAAACCATAAAAAATCCCTTACCACCCAAATACCCATACCCACCCTAAACACTAAAATATCCCTTACCACCCAAAAATCCATACCCACCCTAAACCCTAAAAATTCCTTTGCCACCCAAAAACCCATACCCACGCTAAAACCCAAAACATTCCTTGCCACTCAAAAACCCACACCCAACCTAAACCCTTAAGAAATCCCTACCACCCAAAAACCCATACCCACCCAAAACCCTAAAAATCCCCTTGCCACCCAAAAACCCATACCCACCCTAAAACCTAAAAAATGCCTTGCTGCCCAAAAACCCATACAACCGCTAAACAATAAAAAATTAATTACCACCCATACCCACTCTAAAACCTAAAAATCCACAACCACCCAAAAACCCATATCTACCCAAAACCTTAAAAATTAAGTTGCCACCCAAAAACCCACACCCACCCTAAACCCTAAAAAATCTGTTACCACCCAAAAATATATTTCCCACCCTAAACCCTAAAAATTCCCTTGGCAACCAAAAACCCTAACCCACACTAAACCCTAAAAAATCGCTTGCCATCCAGAAACCCATACAAACACCAAACCCTAAAAAATCCCTTACCACCCAAAAACCCATACCCACCCTAAAGGTTCCCTTGCCACTTAAAACCAATGCCCACCCTAAACCCTAAAAATTCTCTTACCTCCCAAATACCCATACGCACACTAAACCCTAAAAATTCCCTTGCCACTCAAAAACCCATACTCACCCTAAACCCTAAAAATTCCTTTGCCACTAAAAAGCCCATACCCACCCTAAAACCTGAAAAATACCTTTCCACTGAAAAACCCACACCCACCCTAAACCCTAAAGAATACCTTACCACCCACAAACCCATACCCACCCAAAACCCTAAAAATTCCCTTGCCACCCAAAAACCCATACACACCCTAAACCCTAAAAAATTCCTTGCCACCCAAAAGCCCATACAAACGTTAAACCCTAAAAAAATACATTGCCACCCAAAAACCCACACCCACCCTAAACCCAAATAAATTAATTACAACTCAATAACCCATACCCACCCTAAACCCTAAAAAATGCCTTGCCACCCAAAAACCCATTCCCACACTAAACCCTAATATCAATATCTATATATATTACCTACTGGCGCAGTTAGGACCGAGGTTTCCATTGGAGAATTTTTTTTTGTTTTGCCAATAACTTTAGCACCGCTTGACGAATGTTCACGAAATTTTCAAAACACAACCCCTTTTTCGTTCAGCTTCTGTGTTGAAAGTCATGGGGTGATCAGTCAAGCAGGGGCTGAGAAAGAAGGGGGTCCCAAAATGCGTTTTCCCCATGTTAAGTCCATGGGGAATGTTCATTTTTTAAAGACCACTACAGCCTGAACCGATGAACAGAATTACACCAAATTTGGCAGAAAGTTAGATGTTGGTCCAGAAAGCGTGCTTTTTGTGATTTGGTGTAAATCCGTTCAGTAGTTGCAGAGATATTCAAGTTTAAAAAATATAGATATCTGGTAGCCCAAAAACATACTGAAATGCTACTGAAATTTGATTGGCTGCCAACACTTCAACCAGTAAGTGTTGGCAGCCATCTTGAGACTCGGTTGAACCGAGACCCACAAAAATGTAAAACTAAAAGAAACAGGGGCAGGGTAGAAACACCCTGCTCACCAAGGCCTCTTCAAAAGGTCCCACTGGGACCCCCAGTGCCAAAAAAGAGTTAAAAAAAAAAAACTTTTCAGCAGGATCCGCGGATCCGGCCACAATTTTTAAAAAAAACTAAGCACGGGCTCCCGCGCTACGTTAATTATTCTCCCTGGGTGGGCCAGACCCGGGGGCATTTTTTTTATAATGGAGGGGGAGCACACAGGCCCCCTCCTGGGGCTCAAGATTGCCCTGGAAACCACCAACCCCTCGGGCTTCTTTAAAAAAAAAATGAAAGCCGTATGGGCCTCCCATGCTGCCCTGGGGACCACCATCTCCCCGAGGCTTATAGTTTTATGAATGGGGGGTTCGTAGACCCCCTTAAGCCCTGGGGAATGCCAGCTGCCTGGGGCTTCATCTATAAGCAAACCGGGGGAGGGCGTGCGTACCACCCCCATCAGCCCCGGGAGCCGCCACTTCCCGGGGCTTTCAATTTACATAATGTGGGGGGTGCATGGACCCCTCAACACCCCGGGGAAAGCCCCCTCCCCGGGGTTTCATCTATATTCCGGGGGCTTTCAATTTACATAAAACAGGGGGTGGCAAGGACTCCCCCACAGCCCTGGGGACCACCACCTCCCTGGGGCTAAATCACACAATGGAAGGAGCATGGCCTCTGAAGACCTCTGAGCAATCGCACTTTCTGGGACTTACTGGAGGTTACAGGAGGAGTTGTTGGCCCCCAAGGACGTCCTTGTGGGCCAACTACTCCTCCTGTTACCTTCAGTAATTCCCACACTGCAGTATTGCTGAGAAGTCTGCGTGGCCCGCATCCTTTCTCTACCACTCTGCAAACACACCTCCTGGTGCACTACTAGTTGGGGGATGTAGTCCCCTTGGCTGCTGAGGGTCCTTGGGGGCGAATAACCACTCCAGTTACCTTCAGCAAGTCCCATATGGCAGGATTGCTAAGAGGGCTCCGGAGGCCACGCCCCCTTCTCCACCACTCTGCAACCATGGCTCGTGGTGCACTACTGCTTGGGGAATGAAGCCTTCTTGTATGCTGAGGAACCTTGGGGACCAATAAGCCACCCTGGTACTTTCTGTAAGTCCTACAGAGCGGGATTCTTGAGAGCTGGTCAGAGGCCCCGTCCTCTTTCTCCACCACTCTGCAAAGGCCATTGCTACGTAAACCATAGAAATTCACTGAAAAAAACAAAGGTTAAAGGGACGTTAAAGTTAGAAATTAGCATTTAAAAAAACCTTCGAAATTCACTGAAAAAAACAAAGGTTACAGGGACGTTATAGTTAGGAACAGGGATAAAAAAAACTTAGAAATTCACTGAAAAATCCAAGATTATAGGGACGTTATAGTTAGTCTCAGGTTCCTCTCGTACAATACCAGTGACATTCAGCAGTTATAGTAAGCTGAGCAAACAATAACTAGCACACCCACAATGCATTGCTCATGACCTCACATATTACATCACTCATGGCATGGTCAGTGACATCACTGATGGCATCACTGATGACATCCTCCACAAAATCAATAACACATCCACTCACACCTCCATAGAACCTTTTATGCACCCTCTCCCACACAACCATTCACAAACCCATTCACAGACCCATACCAGTACTTACTCACTGATTCATAGATCTGCACACATCTACTCACTCACCCATACACCCACTCACTCACTAATACATCCACTAACATATCGGCTCATGCCCCATACAGCCACTCACATACTGAGTCA
Source organism: Calotriton arnoldi (assembly GCA_963921515.1). Taxonomy (NCBI): domain Eukaryota; kingdom Metazoa; phylum Chordata; class Amphibia; order Caudata; family Salamandridae; genus Calotriton; species Calotriton arnoldi. The sequence continues at coordinate 842,519 of CAWUFW010006458.1, forward strand.
GTCACCCATAGAGCTACTCACACACCTACTCACTCACCATTCCAGTCAATCACACAGCCACTTACTCACCCATACAGTTATACACACACCCACTTACTTACTCATACAGATACTAACACATACTCACTTACCTATACAGTCAATGACACAAGCACTCACTCACCCATACAGTCACTCATATACCCCATCACATATCAAGTTACTCACCCATATACCACTGACACATCCACTCACCTACACAGCCATACACACACTCACATACCCATACAGCCCCTCACACACACACACTCACTATCCCATACAGCCACTGACTCACCCACTCACTCATCTATACAGGCAGTCACACACACCCTTACCCACCCACCCACACAGACCCCCATACAGCCACTCATGTGCCCACTCAAATGCCCCTACAACCACTTAGACACCAACTGACAGACTGATACAAACATTCACACAACCAGTCACTCACCCATACTTTCCCAGAGACACCTAATCACTCACTTCTACAGTCAGTCACGCATCCACTGAATCATCGATACAGTCATTCATACACCCACTGATTCACCAATACACCTTGGTATATATATTTAACACCCATAAACTTTTTAAAAACACTCACAGTCACTGGATGATGCCATCAGTGGTGTCATCAGTAACCCTGGGCGTAGTTCACGTAGTAGTGCTACGCATAGCTACGCGAAGTGCACTTCGTGAGCTACGCGTAGCACTACGCAAACTGCGTAGTGCAGTAGGAAATGCTGTTCGCAATGATTGCACAGTGCCGGATGCTTGTCCGCACTGTGCAATCATTGCAAACGGCATCTTGCACAGTGCAAGCGGTCGTTTTCTGCCGCTCGAGTAGATTTGTACTCGAGCAGCAGTTTTCTCAACGCGGACTGGTAGTTTCTCATCGCGAGCAGTCGCGAGCATACGCGACCACTCGCAATGAGAAACCTGACCTCCCCATGTTGAGAATCTCGCCGGGAGGTTTATTTTCCACGCTCGCGATCGGCAACTTGATGTTGCTGATCGCGAACGAGGAAAAAGTCTTGCCGGGATGTCATTTTGCTGGCTCGCGGTCGCCAACTTGACGTTGAGGACCGCGAGCAAGCAAAAAATGCCTGCTACGCTATGCTATGCATTTTTGCACTGTGCTACGTGCAATTCGCATAGCGCGTAGTTGCGCAAACTATGCAAACTACGTGAGCGTAGCGTAGTTTTCCGCCCAGGCCTAGTCATCAGTGATGTCATTTGAGATGTCACTGACCATGTCATGAGTGATGTAATATGTGAGGTCATAAGCAGTGCATTGCGGGGGCGTGAGTTATAATTAGCTCAACCAACTACAACTGCTGAATTTCACTGGTTTCGTACTAGTGGAACATGAGCCTAACTATAACGTCCCTATAACATTTAAGGCCATATATATATTATGCTGTTGTTTTAGAGAGCGAAATAAAACAACTTACCTGCACCAATCTTTGGTCCGTGCTCCTGTTCGTGTGAAGGAAAGTAAACAGCAAGGGAAGAGCGGAGTATTTTTGTCATATATATATATATATATATATATATATTCACTGAAAAAACCATAGGTTTCAGACACGTTATAGTTAGAAATTAGCATTTAAAAAACCTTTGAAATTCACTGAAAAAACCATAGGTTTTAGGGACAGTTATAGTTAGTTGGACATTTCACTCGTACAAAACCATAGAAATTCCCCGTTATAGTTAGTTCAGCTAACTATAACTCGCGCCCCGCAATGCACTGCTGATGACGTCACATATTACATCACTCATGACATGGTCAGTGACATCACTGATGACATCACTGATGACATCTCAAATGACATCACTGATGACATCACTGATGACATCATCCAGTGACTGTGTGTTTCTGTAAAGTTTAAATATGTTTAATATATATAGGGAAAGGTGTATTGAAGAATGAGTGGGTGTATAAGTGTCTGAATGGATGATTTAGTACGTGAGTGACTGACTCTACAAGTGAGTGATTAAATGTATCTTACTGAATGCATGGGTTTAGTGACTAAACTGTGTGAATGTCTGTATCCGTCTGTCTGTTGGTTTATAAGCAGCTGCATGGCTTTCTGAATAGCTACATGAGTGTCTACATGGGTTATTGATTGATTGTCTGAGTATCTGTATGGGTGCCTGAGTGTTTGTGTGGGTGGGGTGTGTGTGACTCTGTGCATAGATGTGTGAGTTGGTGATTCACTGGGTGCATGGTTTCAAAAGTGCATCTGTGATGGACTGTATGGGTGGGTGAGTGTGTGTATGGGTGTGTTAGTGATTGAATGTATATCTCAGTGGTACATGTGTGAGTAACTACATATGTGAAAGGCAGTATATATGTGTGTTGGAGTATATAAATGGCTATAAGTGAGAGTGTGTGATTGTGAGAGTGGCTGTATGGATGAGTGTGTACTTGTATCAGTGATTGTATAAGAGCGTAAGAATGTGCTAGTATTTGTATGAGTAAGTGAGCTGGTGTGTGTATAACTGTATAGGTGAGTAAATGGGTGTGTGATTAAGTTTTTTGCATGACTGACTAGGATGTGTGAGTACCTCTATGGATGAGTGGCGGTGTGTGAGTGTTTATATAGGTGTATGAGTGCATATGATAGTCCTGTACTGAGTGACTAAGTATGAGTGACTGTACGAGTGAGTGGATGTGTGTGTAGACCTAAGAATCAGTGAGTGGGTATGTAGTTTTTGGTGTTGGAGTGTCTATGGTTTTGAGAATGGCAGTCTGTAATTTAGAGTGGGTGTATCAAAAGTTATATTAGGGTGTGAGAAGATGCATGAAATTATCACATGGATGATGTCATCAGTGATGTCATTTGAGATGTCATCAGTGATGTCATCAGTGATGTCACTGACCATGTCATGAGTGATGTAATATGTGACGTCATCAGCAGTGCATTGCGGGGCGCGAGTTATAGTTAGCCGAACTAACTATAACGGGGGAATTTCTATGGTTTTGTACGAGTGAAATGTCCAACTAACTATAACTGTCCCTAAAACCTATGGTTTTTTCAGTGAATTTCAAAGGTTTTTTAAATGCTAATTTCTAACTATAACGTGTCTGAAACCTATGGTTTTTTCAGTGAATTTCAAAGGTTTTTTAAATGCTAATTTCTAACTATAACGTGCCTGAAACCTATGATTTTTTAAGTGAATTTCAAAGGTTTTTTTAAATGCTAGTTTCTAACTATGCCTACAGAGGTAGGACATGTGAAGAAAGAAGAAAAAACGCACAGAAAGAAGCAAAAGATGTGCAGAAAGAACCAACAGAGGAGCAGAAAGAGGCCTTGTTGCAAAATCATCCTGTGCCCACAACTTTTTCAGACGGGTACTGGTGGTAACTGACTCTGACTAACCAGAGCCAGTGCTATGCTAAAAGACACTTAGAATACAGTGAAAACACCTACATACACTAGGGAACACTATGCGTTGGGGTACCCCTGTGATTAGCATGACCTCCTCTGCAAGTCCCTAGTACATAATAGGGCAGGGGATTAAAACTACCTCTTAAAACGCGCTACAGGGAGCGTATGCACAGTGGTGAAGGGAGGGGGGCCTGAGGTGACATGTGTGCAAACGCACCCCTTGGCGCGTTTTAAGTTGCGGGATTAAGTCCCCTTGAATTCTGAGGGTCCCTGGGGCCCAACTAGCCACCCAGGTACCTACAGTTAGGACCACAGAGCTGAGTTGCAGAGAGGCGTTCCGAGGCCACGCACCTTTTTTCACCTCTCTGCAACGCTTACTGTTGTGCTTACTGAAGGTACCTGGTGGGCTAGTTGGCCCCCAGGATCCCTCAGGATTCAAAGGGAATTAATTCCCCAACTTAAAACGCACCACAGGGCGTGTTTGCGCACATGTCACCTGAGGCCCCTCCCCCTCCCTTCACCACTGTGCAAACGCGCCCGTGGTGCGTTTTAAGTTGGGAGATTAGGTCACCTTGAATCCTGAGGGTCCCTGGGGCCCAACTAGCCCACTAGGTACTTCCAGTAAGCACCACAGGCCTGCGTTGCAACGCCTGTAACAAATTGTGCAGTTGTGTTTAGGTAGTGAAGAGGGTCGTGCTGGGGGTAGTGTTTTAGGGTTTAGGGTAGTGCAGTGGTGTTTGTGTAGTGTAGGGGGTCATGCTGGGGGTAGATTTAGGGTTTAGGGTAGTGCAGTGGTGTTTGGGTAGTGTAGGGAGTCGTGCTGGGGGAGTGTTTTAGGGTTTAGGGTAGTGCAGTGGTGTTTGGGTAGTGTAGGGGTACTGCTGGGGGTAGTGTTTTAGGGTTTAGGGTAGTGCAGGGGTGTTTGTGTAGTGTAGGGGGTAGTGTTTTAGGGTTTAGGGTAGTGCAGTGGTGTTTGTGTAGTGTGGGAGGTCATGTTTTAGGGTAGTGCAGTGGTCTTTGGGTAGTGTAGGGAGTCGTGCGGGGGTAGTGTTTTAGGGTTTAGGGTAGTGTAGGGGGTCATGCGGGGGGTAGTGTTTTAGGGATTAGGGTAGTGCATTGGTGTTTGGGTAGTGTAGGGGGTCATGCGGGGGTAGTGTTTTAGGGTTTAGGGCAGTGCAGTGGTGTTTGGGTAGTGTAGGGGGTCGTGCTGGGGGAGTGTTTTAGGGTTTAGGGCAGTGCAGTGGTGTTCGGGTAGTGTAGGGGTCGTGCTGGGGGAGTGTTTTAGGGTTTAGGGCAGTGCAGTGGTGTTCGGGTAGTGTAGGGGGTCGTGCTGGGGGTAGTGTTTGAGGGTTTAGGGCAGTGCAGACGTGTTCGGGTAGTGTAGGGGGTTGTGCTGGGGGTAGTATTTTAGGGTTTAGGGCAGTGCAGTGGTGTTTGGGCAGTGTAGGGGGTAATGCTGGGGGTGGTGTTTTAGGGTTTAGGGCAGTGCAGTGGTGTTCGGGCAGTGTAGGGGGTCGTGCTGGGGGTGGTGTTTCAGGGTTTAGGGCAGTGCAGTGGTGTTCGGGCAGTGTAGGGGGTGGTGTTTCAGGGTTTAGGGCAGTGCAGTGGTGTTCGGGCAGTGTAGGGGGTCGTGCAGGGGTGGTGTTTCAGGATTTAGGGCAGTGGTGTTCGGGCAGTGTAGGGGGTCGTGCTGGGGGTGGTGTTTCAGTGTTTGGGGCAGTGCAGTGGTGTTCGAGCAGTAAAGGGGTCGTGCTGGGGGTGGTGTTTCAGGGTTTAGGGCAGTGCAGTGGTGTTCGGGCAGTGTAGGGGGCGGTGCAGGGGGTGGTGTTTCAGGGTTTAGGGCAGTGCAGTGGTGTTCGGGCAGTGTAGGGGGTGCTGCAGGGGGTGGTGTTTCAGGGTTTAGGGCAATGCAGTGGTGTTCGGGCAGTGTAGGGGGTCATGCAGGGGGTGGTGTTTCAGGGTTTAGGGCAGTGCAGTGGTGTTTGGGCAGTGTAGGGGGTCGTGCTGGGGCTGGTGTTTCAGGGTTTAGGGCAGTATAGTGGTGTTCGGGCAGTGTAGGGGGTCGTGCTGGGGCTGGTGTTTCAGGGTTTAGGGCAGTGCAGTGGTGTTCGGGCAGTGTAGGGGGTCATGCTGGGGCTGGTGTTTCAGGGTTTAGGGCAGTGCAGTGGTGTTCGGGCAGTGTAGGTGGTCGTGCTGGGGCTGGTGTTTCAGCGTTTAGGGCAGTGCAGTGGTGTTCGGGCAGTGTAGGGGTCTTGCTGGGGCTGGTGTTTCAGGGTTTAGGGCAGTGCAGTGGTGTTCGGGCAGTGAAGGGGGTCTTGCTGGGGCTGGTGTTTCAGGGTTTAGGGCAGTGCAGTGGTGTTCGGGCAGTGTAGGGGGTCGTGCTGGGGGTGGTGTTTCAGGGTTTAGGGCAGTGCAGTGGTGTTTGGGCAGTGTAGGGGGTCATGCTGGGGCTAGTGTTTCAGGATTTAGGGCAGAGCAATGGTGTTCAGGCAGTGTAGGGGGTTTTGCTGGAGGTGGTGTTTCAGGGTTTAGGGCAGTGCAGTGGTGTTCGTGCAGTGTAGGGGGTGGTGTTTCAGGGTTTAGGGCAGTGGTGTTCAGGCAGTGTAGGGGGTCTTGCTGGGGTTGATGTTTCAGGGTTTAGGTCAGTGCAGTGGTGTTCGGGCAATGTAGGGGGTCGTGCTGGGGGTGGTGTTTCATGGTTTAGGGCAGTGCAGTGGTGTTCCGGCAGTGTAGGAGGTCATGCAGGGGTGGTGTTTCAGGGTTTAGGGCAGTGCAGTGGTGTTCGGGCAGTGTAGGGGGTCATGCTGGGGGTGGTGTTTCAGGGTTTAGGGCAGTGCAGTGGTGTTCGGGCAGTGTAGGGTGTCATGCTGAGGGGTGGTGTTTCAGGGTTTAGGGCAGTGCAGTGGTGTTCGGGCAGTGTAGGGGGTCGTGCAGGGGGTGGTGTTTCAGGGTTTAGGGCAGTGCGGTGGTGTTTGGGCAGTGTAGGGGGTCGTGCAGGGGGTGGTGTTTCAGGGTTTAGGGCAGTGCAATGGTGTTCGGCCAGTGTAGGTGGTCTTGCTGGGGGTGGTGTTTCAGGCTTTAGTGCAGTGGTGTTCGGGCAGTGTAGGGGGTCTTGCTGGGGCTTGTGTTTGAGGGTTTAGGGTAGTGCAGTGGTGTTCGGGCAGTGTAGGGGTCGTGCAGGGGCTGGTGTTTCAGGGTTTAGGGCAGTGCAGTGGTTTTAGGGCAGTGTAGGGGGTCGTGCTGGGGCTGGTGTTACAGGGTTTAGGGCAGTGCAGTGGTGTTCGGGCAGTGTACAGGGTTGTGCTGGGGCTGGTGTTTCAGGGTTTAGGGCAGTGCAGTGGTGTTCGGGCAGTGTAGGGGGTCATGCTGGGGGTGGTGTTTCAGGGTTTAGGGCAGTGCAGTGGTGTTCGGGCAGTGTAGGGGGTCGTGCTGGGGCTGGTGTTTCATGGTTTAGGTCAGTGCAGTGGTGTTCGGGCAGTGTAGGGGGTCGTGCTGGGGGTGGTGCTTCAGGGTTTAGGGCAGTGCAGTGGTGTTCGGGCAGTGTAGGGGGTCATGCTGGGGGTGGTGTTTCAGGGTTTAGGGCAGTGCAGTGGTGTACGGGCAGTGTAGGGGGTCTTGCTGGGGGTGGTGTTTCAGGGATTAGGGCAGTGGTGTTCGGGCAGTGTAGGGGGTCTTGCTGGGGGTGGTGTTTCAGGGTTTAAGGCAGTGCAGTAGTGTTCGGGCAGTGTAGGGGATCGTGCAGGGGGTGGTGTTTCAGGGTTTAGGGCAGTGCAGTAGTGTTCGGGCAGTGTAGGGGATCGTGCAGGGGGTGGTGTTTCAGGGTTTAGGGCAGTGCAGTGGTGTTCGGGCAGTGTAGGGGGTCGTGCTGGGGGTGGTGTTTCAGGGTTTAGGGCAGTGCAGTGGTGTTCGGGCAGTGTAGGGGGTCGTGCAGGGGGTGGTGTTTCAGGGTTTAGGGCAGTGCAGTGGTGTTCGGGCAGTGTAGGGGTCGTGCTGGGGCTGGTGTTTCAGGGTTTAGGGCAGTGCAGTGGTGTTCGGGCAGTGTAGGGGGTCTTGCTGGGGGTGGTGTTTCAGGGTTTAGGGCAGTGGTGTTCGGGCAGTGTAGGGGGTCTTGCTGGGGGTGGTGTTTCAGGGTTTAGGGCAGTGCAGTGGTGTTCGGGCAGTGTAGGGGGTCGTGCTGGGGGTGGTGTTTCAGGGTTTAGGGCAGTGCAGTGGTGTTCGGGCAGTGTAGGGGGTCGTGCAGGGGGTGGTGTTTCAGGGTTTAGGGCAGTGCAGTGGTGTTCGGGCAGTGTAGGGGTCGTGCTGGGGCTGGTGTTTCAGGGTTTAGGGCAGTGCAGTGGTGTTCGGGCAGTGTAGGGGGTCTTGCTGGGGGTGGTGTTTCAGGGTTTAGGGCAGTGGTGTTCGGGCAGTGTAGGGGGTCTTGCTGGGGGTGGTGTTTCAGGGTTTAGGGCAGTGCAGTGGTGTTCGGGCAGTGTAGGGGGTCTTGCTGGGGGTAGTGTTTCAGGGTTTAGGGCAGTGCAGTGGTGTTCGTGCAGTGTAGGGGGTCGTGCTGGGGATGGTGTTTCAGGGTTTAGGGCAGTGCAGTAGTGTTCGGGCAGTGTAGGGGGTCGTGTTTCAGGGTTTAGGGCAGTGCAGTGGTGTTCGGGCAGTGTAGGGGGTCGTGCTGGGGTGGTGTTTCAGGGTTTAGGGCAGTGCAGTGGTGTTCGGGCAGTGTAGGGGGTCGTGCTGGGGGTGGTGTTTCAGGGTTTAGGGCAGTGGTGTTCGGGCAGTGTAGGGGTCTTGCTGGGGGTGATGTTTCAGGGTTTAGGGCAGTGCAGTGGTGTACGGGCAGTGTAGGAGGTCTTGCTGGGGGTAGTGTTTCAGGGTTTAGGGCAGTGCAGTGGTGTTTGGGCAGTGTAGGGGGTTGTGCAGGGGGTGGTGTTTGAGGGTTTAGGGCAGTGCAGTGGTGTTCGGGCAGTGTAGGGGTCGTGCTGGGGGTGGTGTTTCAGGGTTTAGGGCAGTGCAGTGGTGTTCGGGCAGTGTAGGGGGTCGTGCTGGGGGTGGTGTTTCAGGGTTTAGGGCAGTGGTGTTCGGGCAGTGTAGGGGGTTGTGCTGGGGGAGTGTTTTAGGGTTTAGGGCAGTGCAGTGGTGTTCGGGTGGTGTAGGGGGTCGTGCTGGGGGAGTGTTTTAGGGTTTAGGGCAGTGCAGTGGTGTTCGGGTAGTGTAGGGGGTCGTGCTGGGGGTAGTGTTTGAGGGTTTAGGGCAGTGCAGACGTGTTCGGGTAGTGTAGGGGGTTGTGCTGGGGGTAGTATTTTAGGGTTTAGGGCAGTGCAGTGGTGTTTGGGCAGTGTAGGGGGTAATGCTGGGGGTGGTGTTTTAGGGTTTAGGGCAGTGCAGTGGTGTTCGGGCAGTGTAGGGGGTCGTGCTGGGGGTGGTGTTTCAGGGTTTAGGGCAGTGCAGTGGTGTTCGGGCAGTGTAGGGGGTGGTGTTTCAGGGTTTAGGGCAGTGCAGTGGTGTTCGGGCAGTGTAGGGGGTCGTGCAGGGGGTGGTGTTTCAGGATTTAGGGCAGTGGTGTTCGGGCAGTGTAGGGGGTCGTTCTGGGGGTGGTGTTTCAGTGTTTGGGGCAGTGCAGTGGTGTTCGAGCAGTAAAGGGGGTCGTGCTGGGGGTGGTGTTTCAGGGTTTAGGGCAGTGCAGTGGTGTTCGGGCAGTGTAGGGGGCGGTGCAGGGGGTGGTGTTTCAGGGTTTAGGGCAGTGCAGTGGTGTTCGGGCAGTGTAGGGGGTGCTGCAGGGGGTAGTGTTTCAGGGTTTAGGGCAATGCAGTGGTGTTCGGGCAGTGTAGGGGGTCATGCAGGGGGTGGTGTTTCAGGGTTTAGGGCAGTGCAGTGGTGTTTGGGCATTGTAGGGGGTCGTGCTGGGGCTGGTGTTTCAGGGTTTAGGGCAGTATAGTGGTGTTCGGGCAGTGTAGGGGGTCGTGCTGGGGCTGGTGTTTCAGGGTTTAGGGCAGTGCAGTGGTGTTCGGGCAGTGTAGGGGGTCATGCTGGGGCTGGTGTTTCAGGGTTTAGGGCAGTGCAGTGGTGTTCGGGCAGTGTAGGTGGTCGTGCTGGGGCTGGTGTTTCAGTGTTTAGGGCAGTGCAGTGGTGTTCGGGCAGTGTAGGGGGTCTTGCTGGGGCTGGTGTTTCAGGGTTTAGGGCAGTGCAGTGGTGTTCGGGCAGTGAAGGGGGTCTTGCTGGGGCTGGTGTTTCAGGGTTTAGGGCAGTGCAGTGGTGTTCGGGCAGTGTAGGGGGTCGTGCTGGGGGTGGTGTTTCAGGGTTTAGGGCAGTGCAGTGGTGTTTGGGCAGTGTAGGGGGTCATGCTGGGGCTAGTGTTTCAGGATTTAGGGCAGAGCAATGGTGTTCAGGCAGTGTAGGGGGTTTTGCTGGAGGTGGTGTTTCAGGGTTTAGGGCAGTGCAGTGGTGTTCGTGCAGTGTAGGGGGTGGTGTTTCAGGGTTTAGGGCAGTGGTGTTCAGGCAGTGTAGGGGGTCTTGCTGGGGTTGATGTTTCAGGGTTTAGGTCAGTGCAGTGGTGTTCGGGCAATGTAGGGGGTCGTGCTGGGGGTGGTGTTTCATGGTTTAGGGCAGTGCAGTGGTGTTCCGGCAGTGTAGGAGGTCATGCAGGGGGTGGTGTTTCAGGGTTTAGGGCAGTGCAGTGGTGTTCGGGCAGTGTAGGGGGTCATGCTGGGGGTGGTGTTTCAGGGTTTAGGGCAGTGCAGTGGTGTTTGGGCAGTGTAGGGTGTCATGCTGAGGGGTGGTGTTTCAGGGTTTAGGGCAGTGCAGTGGTGTTCGGGCAGTGTAGGTGGTCGTGCTGGGGCTGGTGTTTCAGCGTTTAGGGCAGTGCAGTGGTGTTCGGGCAGTGTAGGGGGTCTTGCTGGGGCTGGTGTTTCAGGGTTTAGGGCAGTGCAGTGGTGTTCGGGCAGTGAAGGGGGTCTTGCTGGGGCTGGTGTTTCAGGGTTTAGGGCAGTGCAGTGGTGTTCGGGCAGTGTAGGGGGTCGTGCTGGGGGTGGTGTTTCAGGGTTTAGGGCAGTGCAGTGGTGTTTGGGCAGTGTAGGGGGTCATGCTGGGGCTAGTGTTTCAGGATTTAGGGCAGAGCAATGGTGTTCAGGCAGTGTAGGGGGTTTTGCTGGAGGTGGTGTTTCAGGGTTTAGGGCAGTGCAGTGGTGTTCGTGCAGTGTAGGGGGTGGTGTTTCAGGGTTTAGGGCAGTGGTGTTCAGGCAGTGTAGGGGGTCTTGCTGGGGTTGATGTTTCAGGGTTTAGGTCAGTGCAGTGGTGTTCGGGCAATGTAGGGGGTCGTGCTGGGGGTGGTGTTTCATGGTTTAGGGCAGTGCAGTGGTGTTCCGGCAGTGTAGGAGGTCATGCAGGGGGTGGTGTTTCAGGGTTTAGGGCAGTGCAGTGGTGTTCGGGCAGTGTAGGGGGTCATGCTGGGGGTGGTGTTTCAGGGTTTTGGGCAGTGCAGTGGTGTTCGGGCAGTGTAGGGTGTCATGCTGAGGGGTGGTGTTTCAGGGTTTAGGGCAGTGCAGTGGTGTTCGGGCAGTGTAGGGGGTCGTGCAGGGGGTGGTGTTTCAGGGTTTAGGGCAGTGCGGTGGTGTTTGGGCAGTGTAGGGGGTCGTGCAGGGGGTGGTGTTTCAGGGTTTAGGGCAGTGCAATGGTGTTCGGCCAGTGTAGGTGGTCTTGCTGGGGGTGGTGTTTCAGGCTTTAGTGCAGTGGTGTTCGGGCAGTGTAGGGGGTCTTGCTGGGGCTTGTGTTTGAGGGTTTAGGGTAGTGCAGTGGTGTTCGGGCAGTGTAGGGGTCGTGCTGGGGCTGGTGTTTCAGGGTTTAGGGCAGTGCAGTGGTTTTAGGGCAGTGTAGGGGTCGTGCTGGGGCTGGTGTTACAGGGTTTAGGGCAGTGCAGTGGTGTTCGGGCAGTGTACAGGGTTGTGCTGGGGCTGGTGTTTCAGGGTTTAGGGCAGTGCAGTGGTGTTCGGGCAGTGTAGGGGTCATGCTGGGGGTGGTGTTTCAGGGTTTAGGGCAGTGCAGTGGTGTTCGGGCAGTGTAGGGGGTCGTGCTGGGGCTGGTGTTTCATGGTTTAGGTCAGTGCAGTGGTGTTCGGGCAGTGTAGGGGGTTGTGCTGGGGGTGGTGCTTCAGGGTTTAGGGCAGTGCAGTGGTGTTCGGGCAGTGTAGGGGGTCATGCTGGGGGTGGTGTTTCAGGGTTTAGGGCAGTGCAGTGGTGTACGGGCAGTGTAGGGGTCTTGCTGGGGGTGGTGTTTCAGGGATTAGGGCAGTGGTGTTCGGGCAGTGTAGGGGGTCTTGCTGGGGGTGGTGTTTCAGGGTTTAAGGCAGTGCAGTAGTGTTCGGGCAGTGTAGGGGATCGTGCAGGGGGTGGTGTTTCAGGGTTTAGGGCAGTGCAGTAGTGTTCGGGCAGTGTAGGGGATCGTGCAGGGGGTGGTGTTTCAGGGTTTAGGGCAGTGCAGTGGTGTTCGGGCAGTGTAGGGGGTCGTGCTGGGGGTGGTGTTTCAGGGTTTAGGGCAGTGCAGTGGTGTTCGGGCAGTGTAGGGGGTCGTGCAGGGGGTGGTGTTTCAGGGTTTAGGGCAGTGCAGTGGTGTTCGGGCAGTGTAGGGGTCGTGCTGGGGCTGGTGTTTCAGGGTTTAGGGCAGTGCAGTGGTGTTCGGGCAGTGTAGGGGGTCTTGCTGGGGGTGGTGTTTCAGGGTTTAGGGCAGTGGTGTTCGGGCAGTGTAGGGGGTCTTGCTGGGGGTGGTGTTTCAGGGTTTAGGGCAGTGCAGTGGTGTTCGGGCAGTGTAGGGGGTCGTGCTGGGGGTGGTGTTTCAGGGTTTAGGGCAGTGCAGTGGTGTTCGGGCAGTGTAGGGGGTCGTGCAGGGGGTGGTGTTTCAGGGTTTAGGGCAGTGCAGTGGTGTTCGGGCAGTGTAGGGGTCGTGCTGGGGCTGGTGTTTCAGGGTTTAGGGCAGTGCAGTGGTGTTCGGGCAGTGTAGGGGTCTTGCTGGGGGTGGTGTTTCAGGGTTTAGGGCAGTGGTGTTCGGGCAGTGTAGGGGGTCTTGCTGGGGGTGGTGTTTCAGGGTTTAGGGCAGTGCAGTGGTGTTCGGGCAGTGTAGGGGGTCTTGCTGGGGGTAGTGTTTCAGGGTTTAGGGCAGTGCAGTGGTGTTCGGGCAGTGTAGGGGGTCGTGCTGGGGATGGTGTTTCAGGGTTTAGGGCAGTGCAGTAGTGTTCGGGCAGTGTAGGGGGTCGTGTTTCAGGGTTTAGGGCAGTGCAGTGGTGTTCGGGCAGTGTAGGGGGTCGTGCTGGGGGTGGTGTTTCAGGGTTTAGGGCAGTGCAGTGGTGTTCGGGCAGTGTAGGGGGTCGTTCTGGGGGTGGTGTTTCAGGGTTTAGGGCAGTGGTGTTCGGGCAGTGTAGGGGGTCTTGCTGGGGGTGATGTTTCAGGGTTTAGGGCAGTGCAGTGGTGTACGGGCAGTGTAGGAGGTCTTGCTGGGGGTAGTGTTTCAGGGTTTAGGGCAGTGCAGTGGTGTTTGGGCAGTGTAGGGGTTGTGCAGGGGGTGGTGTTTGAGGGTTTAGGGCAGTGCAGTGGTGTTCGGGCAGTGTAGGGGTCGTGCTGGGGGTGGTGTTTCAGGGTTTAGGGCAGTGCAGTGGTGTTCGGGCAGTGTAGGGGGTCGTGCTGGGGGTGGTGTTTCAGGGTTTAGGGGCAGTGGTGTTCGGGCAGTGTAGGGGGTCGTGCTGGGGGGAGTGTTTTAGGGTTTAGGGCAGTGCAGTGGTGTTCGGGTAGTGTAGGGGGTCGTGCTGGGGGGGAGTGTTTTAGGGTTTAGGGCAGTGCAGTGGTGTTCGGGTAGTGTAGGGGGTCGTGCTGGGGGGAGTGTTTGAGGGTTTAGGGCAGTGCAGACGTGTTCGGGTAGTGTAGGGGGTTGTGCTGGGGGTAGTATTTTAGGGTTTAGGGCAGTGCAGTGGTGTTTGGGCAGTGTAGGGGGTAATGCTGGGGGTGGTGTTTTAGGGTTTAGGGCAGTGCAGTGGTGTTCGGGCAGTGTAGGGGGTCGTGCTGGGGGTGGTGTTTCAGGGTTTAGGGCAGTGCAGTGGTGTTCGGGCAGTGTAGGGGGTGGTGTTTCAGGGTTTAGGGCAGTGCAGTGGTGTTCGGGCAGTGTAGGGGGTCGTGCAGGGGTGGTGTTTCAGGATTTAGGGCAGTGGTGTTCGGGCAGTGTAGGGGGTCGTTCTGGGGGTGGTGTTTCAGTGTTTGGGGCAGTGCAGTGGTGTTCGAGCAGTAAAGGGGGTCGTGCTGGGGGTGGTGTTTCAGGGTTTAGGGCAGTGCAGTGGTGTTCGGGCAGTGTAGGGGGCGGTGCAGGGGTGGTGTTTCAGGGTTTAGGGCAGTGCAGTGGTGTTCGGGCAGTGTAGGGGGTGCTGCAGGGGGTAGTGTTTCAGGGTTTAGGGCAATGCAGTGGTGTTCGGGCAGTGTAGGGGGTCATGCAGGGGGTGGTGTTTCAGGGTTTAGGGCAGTGCAGTGGTGTTTGGGCATTGTAGGGGGTCGTGCTGGGGCTGGTGTTTCAGGGTTTAGGGCAGTATAGTGGTGTTCGGGCAGTGTAGGGGTCGTGCTGGGGCTGGTGTTTCAGGGTTTAGGGCAGTGCAGTGGTGTTCGGGCAGTGTAGGGGGTCATGCTGGGGCTGGTGTTTCAGGGTTTAGGGCAGTGCAGTGGTGTTCGGGCAGTGTAGGTGGTCGTGCTGGGGCTGGTGTTTCAGTGTTTAGGGCAGTGCAGTGGTGTTCGGGCAGTGTAGGGGGTCTTGCTGGGGCTGGTGTTTCAGGGTTTAGGGCAGTGCAGTGGTGTTCGGGCAGTGAAGGGGGTCTTGCTGGGGCTGGTGTTTCAGGGTTTAGGGCAGTGCAGTGGTGTTCGGGCAGTGTAGGGGGTCGTGCTGGGGGTGGTGTTTCAGGGTTTAGGGCAGTGCAGTGGTGTTTGGGCAGTGTAGGGGGTCATGCTGGGGCTAGTGTTTCAGGATTTAGGGCAGAGCAATGGTGTTCAGGCAGTGTAGGGGTTTTGCTGGAGGTGGTGTTTCAGGGTTTAGGGCAGTGCAGTGGTGTTCGTGCAGTGTAGGGGGTGGTGTTTCAGGGTTTAGGGCAGTGGTGTTCAGGCAGTGTAGGGGGTCTTGCTGGGGTTGATGTTTCAGGGTTTAGGTCAGTGCAGTGGTGTTCGGGCAATGTAGGGGGTCGTGCTGGGGGTGGTGTTTCATGGTTTAGGGCAGTGCAGTGGTGTTCCGGCAGTGTAGGAGGTCATGCAGGGGGTGGTGTTTCAGGGTTTAGGGCAGTGCAGTGGTGTTCGGGCAGTGTAGGGGGTCATGCTGGGGGTGGTGTTTCAGGGTTTAGGGCAGTGCAGTGGTGTTTGGGCAGTGTAGGGTGTCATGCTGAGGGGTGGTGTTTCAGGGTTTAGGGCAGTGCAGTGGTGTTCGGGCAGTGTAGGGGGTCGTGCAGGGGGTGGTGTTTCAGGGTTTAGGGCAGTGCAGTGGTGTTTGGGCAGTGTAGGGGGTCGTGCAGGGGGTGGTGTTTCAGGGTTTAGGGCAGTGCAATGGTGTTCGGCCAGTGTAGGTGGTCTTGCTGGGGGTGGTGTTTCAGGCTTTAGTGCAGTGGTGTTCGGGCAGTGTAGGGGGTCTTGCTGGGGCTGGTGTTTGAGGGTTTAGGGTAGTGCAGTGGTGTTCGGGCAGTGTAGGGGTCGTGCTGGGGCTGGTGTTTCAGGGTTTAGGGCAGTGCAGTGGTTTTAGGGCAGTGTAGGGGGTCGTGCTGGGGCTGGTGTTACAGGGTTTAGGGCAGTGCAGTGGTGTTCGGGCAGTGTACAGGGTTGTGCTGGGGCTGGTGTTTCAGGGTTTAGGGCAGTGCAGTGGTGTTCGGGCAGTGTAGGGGGTCGTGCTGGGGGTGGTGTTTCAGGGTTTAGGGCAGTGCAGTGGTGTTCGGGCAGTGTAGGGGGTCGTGCTGGGGCTGGTGTTTCATGGTTTAGGGTCAGTGCAGTGGTGTTCGGGCAGTGTAGGGGTCGTGCTGGGGGTGGTGCTTCAGGGTTTAGGGCAGTGCAGTGGTGTTCGGGCAGTGTAGGGGGTCATGCTGGGGGTGGTGTTTCAGGGTTTAGGGCAGTGCAGTGGTGTACGGGCAGTGTAGGGGGTCTTGCTGGGGGTGGTGTTTCAGGGATTAGGGCAGTGGTGTTCGGGCAGTGTAGGGGGTCTTGCTGGGGGTAGTGTTTCGGGGTTTAGGGCAGTGCAGTGGTGTTCGTGCAGTGTAGGGGGTCGTGCTGGGGGTGGTGTTTCAGGGTTTAAGGCAGTGCAGTAGTGTTCGGGCAGTGTAGGGGATCGTGCAGGGGGTGGTGTTTCAGGGTTTAGGGCAGTGCAGTGGTGTTCGGGCAGTGTAGGGGTCGTGCTGGGGGTGGTGTTTCAGGGTTTAGGGCAGTGCAGTGGTGTTCGGGCAGTGTAGGGGGTCGTGCAGGGGGTGGTGTTTCAGGGTTTAGGGCAGTGCAGTGGTGTTCGGGCAGTGTAGGGGTCGTGCTGGGGCTGGTGTTTCAGGGTTTAGGGCAGTGCAGTGGTGTTCGGGCAGTGTAGGGGGTCTTGCTGGGGGTGGTGTTTCAGGGTTTAGGGCAGTGGTGTTCGGGCAGTGTAGGGGGTCTTGCTGGGGGTGGTGTTTCAGGGTTTAGGGCAGTGCAGTGGTGTTCGGGCAGTGTAGGTGGTCTTGCTGGGGGTAGTGTTTCAGGGTTTAGGGCAGTGCAGTGGTGTTCGTGCAGTGTAGGGGGTCGTGCTGGGGATGGTGTTTCAGGGTTTAGGGCAGTGCAGTAGTGTTCGGGCAGTGTAGGGGGTCGTGTTTCAGGGTTTAGGGCAGTGCAGTGGTGTTCGGGCAGTGTAGGGGGTCGTGCTGGGGGTGGTGTTTCAGGGTTTAGGGCAGTGCAGTGGTGTTTGGGCAGTGTAGGGGGTCGTGCTGGGGGTGGTGTTTCAGGGTTTAGGGCAGTGGGTGTTCGGGCAGTGTAGGGGGTCTTGCTGGGGGTGATGTTTCAGGGTTTAGGGCAGTGCAGTGGTGTACGGGCAGTGTAGGAGGTCTTGCTGGGGGTAGTGTTTCAGGGTTTAGGGCAGTGCAGTGGTGTTTGGGCAGTTTAGGGGGTTGTGCAGGGGGTGGTGTTTCAGGGTCTAGGGCAGTGCAATGGTGTTCGGCCAGTGTAGGTGGTCTTGCTGGGGGTGGTGTTTCAGGCTTTAGTGCAGTGGTGTTCGGGCAGTGTAGGGGGTCTTGCTGGGGGTGGTGTTTCAGGGTTTAGGGCAGTGCAGTGGTGTTTGGGCAGTGTAGGGGGTCTTGCTGGGGCTGGTGTTTCAGGGTTTAGGGCAGTGCAGTGGTGTTCGGGCAGTGTAGGGGGTCGTGCTGGGGCTGGTGTTTGAGGGTTTAGGGTAGTGCAGTGGTGTTCGGGCAGTGTAGGGGGTCGTGCTGGGGCTGGTGTTTCAGGGTTTAGGGCAGTGCAGTGGTTTTCGGGCAGTGTTGTTCGGTCGTGCTGGGGCTGGTGTTTCAGGGTTTAGGGCAGTGCAGTGGTGTTCGGGCAGTGTACAGGGTTGTGCTGGGCCTGGTGTTTCAGGGTTTAGGGCAGTGCAGTGGTGTTCGGGCAGTGTAGGGGGTCGTGCTGGGGGTGGTGTTTCAGGGTTTAGGGCAGTGCAGTGGTTTTCGGGCAGTGTAGGGGGTCGTGCTGGGGCTGGTGTTTCATGGCTTAGGTCAGTGCAGTGGTGTTCGGGCAGTGTAGGGGGTCGTGCTGGGGGTGGTGTTTCAGGGTTTAGGGCAGTGCAGTGGTGTTCGGGCAGTGTAGGGTGTCGTGCTGAGGGGTGGTGTTTCAGGGTTTAGGGCAGTGCAGTGGTGTTTGGGCAGTGTAGGGGTCGTGCAGGGGGTGGTGTTTCAGGGTTTAGGGCAGTGCAATGGTGTTCGGCCAGTGTAGGTGGTCTTGCTGGGGGTGGTGTTTCAGGCTTTAGTGCAGTGGTTTTCGGGCAGTGTAGGGGGTCTTGCTGGGGCTGGTGTTTCAGGGTTTAGGGCAGTGCAGTGGTGTTCGGGCAGTGTAGGGGGTCGTGCTGGGGCTGGTGTTTGAGGGTTTAGGGTAGTGCAGTGGTGTTCGGGCAGTGTAGGGGGTCGTGCTGGGGCTGGTGTTTCAGAGTTTAGGGCAGTGCAGTGGTTTTCGGGCAGTGTAGGCGGTTGTGCTGGGGCTGGTGTTTCAGGGTTTAGGGCAGTGCAGTGGTGTTCGGGCAGTGTACAGGGTTGTGATGGGGCTGGTGTTTCAGGGTTTAGGGCAGTGCAGTGGTGTTCGGGCAGTGTAGGGGGTCGTACTGGGGGTGGTGATTCAGGGTTTAGGGCAGTGCAGTGGTGTTCGGGCAGTGTAGGGGGTCGTTCTGGGGCTGGTGTTTCATGGTTTAGGTCAGTGCAGTGGTGTTCGGGCAGTGTAGGGGGTCGTGCTGGGGGTGGTGTTTCAGGGTTTAGGGCAGTGCAGTGGTGTTCGGGCAGTGTAGGGGGTCATGCTGGGGGTGGTGTTTCAGGGTTTAGGGCAGTGCAGTGGTGTACGGGCAGTGTAGGGGTCTTGCTGGGGGTGGTGTTTCAGGGTTTAGGGCAGTGGTGTTCGGGCAGTGTAGGGGGTGTTGCTGGGGGTAGTGTTTTGGGGTTTAGGGCAGTGCAGTGGTGTTCGTGCAGTGTAGGGGGTCGTGCTGGGGGTGGTGTTTCAGGGTTTAGGGCAGTGCAGTAGTGTTCGGGCAGTGTAGGGGATCGTGCAGGGGGTGGTGTTTCAGGGTTTAGGGCAGTGCAGTGGTGTTCGGGCAGTGTAGGGGGTCGTGCTGGGGGTGGTGTTTCAGGGTTTAGGGCAGTGCAGTGGTGTTCGGGCAGTGTAGGGGGTCGTGCAGGGGGTGGTGTTTCAGGGTTTAGGGCAGTGCAGTGGTGTTCGGGCAGTGTAGGGGTCGTGCTGGGGCTGGTGTTTCAGGGTTTAGGGCAGTGCAGTGGTGTTCGGGCAGTGTAGGGGGTCTTGCTGGGGGTGGTGTTTCAGGGTTTAGGGCAGTGGTGTTCGGGCAGTGTAGGGGGTCTTGCTGGGGGTGGTGTTTCAGGGTTTAGGGCAGTGCAGTGGTGTTTGGGCAGTGTAGGGGGTCGTGCAGGGGTGGTGTTTCAGGGTTTCGGGCAGTGCAGTGGTGTTCGGGCAGTGTCGGGGTCGTGCTGGGGCTGGTGTTTCAGGGTTTAGGGCAGTGCAGTGGTGTTCGGGCAGTGTAGGGGGTCTTGCTGGGGGTGGTGTTTCAGGCTTTAGTGCAGTGGTGTTCGGGCAGTGTAGGGGTCTTGCTGGGGGTGGTGTTTCAGGGTTTAGGGCAGTGCAGTGGTGTTTGGGCAGTGTAGGGGGTCTTGCTGGGGCTGGTGTTTCAGGGTTTAGGGCAGTGCAGTGGTGTTCGGGCAGTGTAGGGGGTCGTGCTGGGGCTGGTGTTTGAGGGTTTAGGGTAGTGCAGTGGTGTTCGGGCAGTGTAGGGGGTCGTGCTGGGGCTGGTGTTTCAGGGTTTAGGGCAGTGCAGTGGTTTTCGGGCAGTGTAGGCGGTCGTGCTGGGGCTGGTGTTTCAGGGTTTAGGGCAGTGCAGTGGTGTTCGGGCAGTGTACAGGGTTGTGCTGGGCCTGGTGTTTCAGGGTTTAGGGCAGTGCAGTGGTGTTCGGGCAGTGTAGGGGGTCGTGCTGGGGGTGGTGTTTCAGGGTTTAGGGCAGTGCAGTGGTTTTCGGGCAGTGTAGGGGGTCGTGCTGGGGCTGGTGTTTCATGGCTTAGGTCAGTGCAGTGGTGTTCGGGCAGTGTAGGGGGTCGTGCTGGGGGTGGTGTTTCAGGGTTTAGGGCAGTGCAGTGGTGTTCGGGCAGTGTAGGGTGTCGTGCTGAGGGGTGGTGTTTCAGGGTTTAGGGCAGTGCAGTGGTGTTTGGGCAGTGTAGGGGTCGTGCAGGGGGTGGTGTTTCAGGGTTTAGGGCAGTGCAATGGTGTTCGGCCAGTGTAGGTGGTCTTGCTGGGGGTGGTGTTTCAGGCTTTAGTGCAGTGGTGTTCGGGCAGTGTAGGGGGTCTTGCTGGGGCTGGTGTTTCAGGGTTTAGGGCAATGCAGTGGTGTTCGGGCAGTGTAGGGGGTCGTGCTGGGGCTGGTGTTTGAGGGTTTAGGGTAGTGCAGTGGTGTTCGGGCAGTGTAGGGGGTCGTGCTGGGGCTGGTGTTTCAGGGTTTAGGGCAGTGCAGTGGTTTTCGGGCAGTGTAGGCGGTTGTGCTGGGGCTGGTGTTTCAGGGTTTAGGGCAGTGCAGTGGTGTTCGGGCAGTGTACAGGGTTGTGATGGGGCTGGTGTTTCAGGGTTTAGGGCAGTGCAGTGGTGTTCGGGCAGTGTAGGGGGTCATACTGGGGGTGGTGTTTCAGGGTTTAGGGCAGTGCAGTGGTGTTCGGGCAGTGTAGGGGGTCGTTCTGGGGCTGGTGTTTCATGGTTTAGGTCAGTGCAGTGGTGTTCGGGCAGTGTAGGGGGTCGTGCTGGGGGTGGTGTTTCAGGGTTTAGGGCAGTGCAGTGGTGTTCGGGCAGTGTAGGGGGTCATGCTGGGGGTGGTGTTTCAGGGTTTAGGGCAGTGCAGTGGAGTACGGGCAGTGTAGGGGGTCTTGCTGGGGGTGGTGTTTCAGGGTTTAGGGCAGTGGTGTTCGGGCAGTGTAGGGGGTCTTGCTGGGGGTAGTGTTTCGGGGTTTAGGGCAGTGCAGTGGTGTTCGTGCAGTGTAGGGGGTCGTGCTGGGGGTGGTGTTTCAGGGTTTAGGGCAGTGCAGTAGTGTTCGGGCAGTGTAGGGGATCGTGCAGGGGGTGGTGTTTCAGGGTTTAGGGCAGTGCAGTGGTGTTCGGGCAGTGTAGGGGGTCGTGCTGGGGGTGGTGTTTCAGGGTTTAGGGCAGTGCAGTGGTGTTCGGGCAGTGTAGGGGGTCGTGCAGGGGGTGGTGTTTCAGGGTTTAGGGCAGTGCAGTGGTGTTCGGGCAGTGTAGGGGTCGTGCTGGGGCTGGTGTTTCAGGGTTTAGGGCAGTGCAGTGGTGTTCGGGCAGTGTAGGGGGTCTTGCTGGGGGTGGTGTTTCAGGGTTTAGGGCAGTGGTGTTCGGGCAGTGTAGGGGGTCTTGCTGGGGGTGGTGTTTCAGGGTTTAGGGCAGTGCAGTGGTGTTTGGGCAGTGTAGGGGGTCGTGCAGGGGGTGGTGTTTCAGGGTTTAGGGCAGTGCAGTGGTGTTCGGGCAGTGTAGGGGTCGTGCTGGGGCTGGTGTTTCAGGGTTTAGGGCAGTGCAGTGGTGTTCAGGCAGTGTAGGGGGTCTTGCTGGGGGTGGTGTTTCAGGGTTTAGGGCAGTGGTGTTTGGGCAGTGTAGGGGGTCTTGCTGGGGGTGGTGTTTCAGGGTTTAGGGCAGTGCAGTGGTGTTCGGGCAGTGTAGGGGGTCTTGCTGGGGGTTGTGTTTCAGGGTTTAGGGCAGTGCAGTGGTGTTCGTGCAGTGTAGGGGGTCGTGCTGGGGATGATGTTTCAGGGTTTAGGGCAGTGCAGTAGTGTTCGGGAAGTGTAGGGGGTCGTGCAGGGGGTGGTGTTTCAGGGTTTAGGGCAGTGCAGTGGTGTTCGGGCAGTGTAGGGGGTCGTGCTGGGGGTGGTGTTTCAGGGTTTAGGGCAGTGCAGTGGTGTTCGGGCAGTGTAGGGGGTCGTGCTGGGGGTGGTGTTTCAGGGTTTAGGGCAGTGGTGTTCGGGCAGTGAAGGGGGTCTTGCTGGGGGGTATGTTTCAGGGTTTAGGGCAGTGCAGTGGTGTACGGGCAGTGTAGGAGGTCTTGCTGGGGGTAGTGTTTCAGGGTTTAGGGCAGTGCAGTGGTGTTTGGGCAGTGTAGGGGGTCGTGCGGGGGGGTGTTTCAGGGTTTAGGGCAGTGCAATGGTGTTCGGCCAGTGTAGGTGGTCTTGCTGGGGGTGGTGTTTCAGGCTTTAGTGCAGTGGTGTTCGGGCAGTGTAGGGGGTCTTGCTGGGGGTGGTGTTTCAGGGTTTAGGGCAGTACAGTGGTGTTCGGGCAGTGTAGGGGTCTTGCTGGGGCTGGTGTTTCAGGGTTTAGGGCAGTGCAGTGGTGTTCGGGCAGTGTAGGGGGTCGTGCTGGGGCTGGTGTTTGAGGGTTTAGGGTAGTGCAGTGGTGTTCGGGCAGTGTAGGGGGTCGTGCTGGGGCTGGTGTTTCAGGGTTTAGGGCAGTGCAGTGGTTTTCGGGCAGTGTAGGCGGTCGTGCTGGGGCTGGTGTTTCACGGTTTAGGGCAGTGCAGTGGTGTTCGGGCAGTGTACAGGGTTGTGCTGGGGCTGGTGTTTCAGGGTTTAGGGCAGTGCAGTGGTGTTCGGGCAGTGTAGGGGGTCGTGCTGGGGGTGGTGTTTCAGGGTTTAGGGCAGTGCAGTGGTGTTCGGGCAGTGTAGGGGGTCGTGCTGGGGCTGGTGTTTCATGGTTTAGGTCAGTGCAGTGGTGTTTGGGCAGTGTAGGGGGTCGTGCTGGGGGTGGTGTTTCAGGGTTTAGGGCAGTGCAGTGGTGTTCGGGCAGTGTAGGGGGTCATGCTGGGGGTGGTGTTTCAGGGTTTAGGGCAGTGCAGTGGTGTACGGGCAGTGTAGGGGGTCTTGCTGGGGGTGGTGTTTCAGGGTTTAGGGCAGTGGTGTTCGGGCAGTGTAGGGGGTCTTGCTGGGGGTAGTGTTTCGGGGTTTAGGGCAGTGCAGTGGTGTTCGTGCAGTGTAGGGGGTCATGCTGGGGGTGGTGTTTCAGGGTTTAGGGCAGTGCAGTAGTGTTCGGGCAGTGTAGGGGATCGTGCAGGGGGTGGTGTTTCAGGGTTTAGGGCAGTGCAGTGGTGTTCGGGCAGTGTAGGGGGTCGTGCTGGGGTGGTGTTTCAGGGTTTAGGGCAGTGCAGTGGTGTTCGGGCAATGTAGGGGGTCGTGCAGGGGGTGGTGTTTCAGGGTTTAGGGCAGTGCAGTTGTGTTCGGGCAGTGTAGGGGTCGTGCTGGGGCTGGTGTTTCAGGGTTTAGGGCAGTGCAGTGTTGTTCGGGCAGTGTAGGGGGTCTTGCTGGGGGTGGTGTTTCAGGGATTAGGGCAGTGGTGTTTGGGCAGTGTAGGGGGTCTTGCTGGGGGTGGTGTTTCAGGGTTTAGGGCAGTGCAGTGGTGTTCGGGCAGTGTAGGGGGTCTTGCTGGGGGTGGTGTTTCAGGGTTTAGGGCAGTGCAGTGGTATTCATGCAGTGTAGGGGGTCGTGCTGGGGATGGTGTTTCAGGGTTTAGGGCAGTGCAGTAGTGTTCGGGCAGTGTAGGGGGTCGTGTAGGGGGTGGTGTTTCAGGGTTTAATGCAGTGCAGTGGTGTTCGGGCAGTGTAGGGGGTCGTGCTGGGGGTGGTGTTTCAGGGTTTAGGGCAGTGCAGTGTTGTTCGGGCAGTGTAGGGGTTGTGCTGGGGGTGGTGTTTCAGGGTTTAGGGCAGTGGTGTTCGGGCAGTGTAGGGGGTCTTGCTGGGGGTGATGTTTCAGGGTTTAGGGCAGTGCAGTGGTGTACGGGCAGTGTAGGAGGTCTTGCTGGGGGTAGTGTTTCAGGGTTTAGGGCAGTGCAGTGGTGTTCGGGCAGTGTAGGGGTCATGCTGGGGGTGGTGTTTCAGAGTTTAGGGCAGTGCAGTGGTGTTCGGGCAGTGTAGGGGGTCGTGAAGGGGGTGGTGTTTCAGGGTTTAGGGCAGTGCAGTGGTGTTCGGGCAGTGTAGGGGGTCATGCTAGGGTATGTGTTTCAGGGTTTAGGGCAGTGCAGTTGTGTTCAGGCAGTGTAGGGGGTCGT
This sequence comes from Calotriton arnoldi, assembly GCA_963921515.1. Classification (NCBI taxonomy): domain Eukaryota; kingdom Metazoa; phylum Chordata; class Amphibia; order Caudata; family Salamandridae; genus Calotriton; species Calotriton arnoldi. The sequence continues at coordinate 865,696 of CAWUFW010006458.1, forward strand.
GCAGGGGCTGGTGTTTCAGGGTTTAGGGTAGTGCAGTGGTGTTCGGGCAGTGTAGGGGGTCGTGCTGGGGGTAGTGTTTTAGGGTTTAGGGTAGTGCAGTGGTGCTTGTGTAGTGTAGGGGGTCGTGCTGGGGGTAGTGTTTTAGAGTTTAGGGTAGTGCAGTGGTGTTTGTGTAGTGTAGGGGTCATGTTTTAGGGTAGTGCAGTGGTGTTTGGGTAGTGTAGGGGTCGTGCTGGGGGTAGTGTTTTAGGATTTAGGTTAGTGCAGTGGTGTTTGGGTAGTGTAGGGGGTCGTGCTGGGGGTAGTGTTTTAGGGTTTAAGGTAGTGCAGTGGTGTTTGTGTAGTGTAGGGGGTCGTGCTGGGGGTAGTGTTTTAGGGTTTAGGGTAGTGCAGTGGTGCTTGTGTAGTGTAGGGGGTTGTGCTGGGGGTAGTGTTTTAGGGCTTAGGGTAGTGCAGTGGTGTTTGTGTAGTGTAGGGGGTCATGTTTTAGGGCAGTGGTGTTTGGGTAGTGTAGGGGGTCGTGCTGGGGTAGTGTTTTAGGATTTAGGTTAGTGCAGTGGTGTTGGGGTAGTGTTTTAGGGTTTAGGGTAGTGCAGTGGTGTTTGTGTAGTGTAGGGGGTCATGCTGGGGGTAGTGTTTTAGGGTTTAGGATAGTGCAGTGGTGCTTGTGTAGTGTAGGGTGTCATGCTGGGGTAGTGTTTTAGGGTTTAGGGTAGTGCAGTGGTATTTTTGTAGTGTAGGGGGTCATGTTTTAAGATGCAACGCTCCAATACCTGACCAGTCTGCACTACATAAAACTGCAAAAAACTAAAAATAAAAAGTGTTTTGCACACTTTTGTCATTGGGCTATATGTGGGCTACATCTCGGTAATATTTGTGCTACATTTGGGCTCTTTTTTCACTGGTGGCCATCTTGGAAGACTTCTTTGTTATGAAGTTTCCTAATTTCCTCATTTACTGCAGTCTCCTCAGTAGGAAATGCTTTCAGTTTTTTACTTTGATTCCATCAAGAAGGCATTCAGATGTGTCACACATTTGCCATAAATTCAGAATGTTATTACTCTAGTTGTTCATTAGATCACTGTAGTAAAGCTACTGCTCACCAAGGAGTTAACTGGAAGTCTACTGCTGGTATTGAAAGTGATTGTTTCAGTCTGCATGTCAGAATTTTCTAATGAAATAGAAGAGGATTTGAGATCTCACTTAAAACATGCACTACATTTTCATTTTGCAGCACTAACCATAATTTCTATGGCAAAATGAACCCCCTCATTTTGTTCCTTTTTAAATTAAATGTTTTAAGTGTTACCAGTTTATTCCAATCAAGATGGCTTCAGGTGTGCCATACTTTTGTCATAAGTAAGGCTGTTAGCACTCTAGTTGTTCTTTAGAACACTCTGGGAAGCTGCAGTAGAACACAAAGGCATCAACTGACAGGCTGCTCCTGTTGAAATATAACAGGAAGATATTTGAGATCTCACTTAAAACATGTCCTAATTTTTCTTTCTACAGCACTAACCATAATTTCTATGGCAAAATGAACCCCCTCATTTTGTTCCTTTTTAAATTAAATGTTTTAAGTGTTACCAGTTTATTCCAATCAAGATGGCTTCAGGTGTGCCATACTTTTGTCATAAGTAAGACTGTTAGAGCTCTAGTTGTTCTTTAGAACACTCTGGGAAGCTGCAGTAGAACACAAAGGCATCAACTGACAGGCTGCTCCTGTTGAAATATAACAGGAAGATATTTGAGATCACACTTGAAACATGTCCTAATTTTTCTTTCCAGAGCACTAACCATAATTTCTATGACAAGATGAACCCCATCATTTTGTTCCTTTTTAAATTAAATGTTTTAAGTGTTACCAGTTTATTCCAATCAAGATGGCTTCAGGTGTGCCATACTTTTGTCATAAGTAAGGCTGTTAGCACTCTAGTTGTTCTTTAGAACACTCTGGGAAGCTGCAGTAGAACACAAAGGAATCAACTGACAGTCTCTGCCCTTGTTGGATGTACATGTTTTACTGAGAATGTCAGACTTCATTCTCACATGACTGAGAAAGATAATGTGAATTTACAGAAAATATGCTCTCATTTTAGCTTCTGGGGCACCTTCCAAAACTGTATGGGACAAGCATGTGAAAATAGTTTTCTCTCAAACATGATTCATGATATCCCAGCAGAAGGTTTTTCACAGGGTAAAATCACCTTAGAACACACCACAATTCCTGAAATTAGTATGGTACCATCAACAAATGAATTCTAATGTAACTAAAGTCTGTTATCACCCTTTATAGTTCTCCTTTTGGTAACCCTCAAAATCTTCGATTCACTACAATGCAATTCAAAGGGGTACTATCATTTATATTGGTCCCAAGATGGCTGCCAGCAATTCCAGGATGAAGTGCTGACAGCCAATCAGATCTCACGATGACATGTGTGGTTAGGCTCCGCCCAGATATATATGTGTTTTTACTTTTGATTTTCTCAGCAACTACTGAACGGATTTACACCATTTAACAAAAGGGTTCTTTTTGAACCAAGAACTACCTCTTTGCCAAATTTGGTGTAATTCCGTTCAGCAGTTCGGGCTGTAGCCTTGCATAAAGTTTCCTATGGGAAATTGATTTTTGACTCTTATTTTTTTAATTTCTCCGCAACTACTGAACGGATTTACACCATTTAACAAAAAGGGTTCTTTCTGAACCAAGAACTACCTCTTTGCCAAATTTGGTGTAATTCCGTTCAGCAGTTCGGGCTGTAGCAGTGTCTAAAGTTTCCTATGGGAAAATGAATGGGGAAAACACGTTTTGGGACCCCCCTTTTTCTCGGCCCCCGCTTGACGAATCACCCTGAGACTTTCAGGGTAGGAGTGGACCGGGAGCGGGCCATAAAGTTTGAAAATTTCACGAAGATTCGTCAACCGACGCAAGAGTTATTTCAAATAGAATGTCGCGGATTTCCTATGGAAAATAGGTCCTAACTATAACTATCTACTGGCGACCGCCAGTAGATATATATATATATATATATATATATATATATATATATATATATATATATATATATATATATATATATATATATATATATATATATATATTCGAAAGTGTTGCCTCTGCAAGGAGCTCAACACGGGTACGTATTGCTATTCAATTTTAATCAAGGCTAGCATAAAGTCGGTAGGATTACAAACAGCATGTCCATACAGCCGACGCGTTTGGCCCCTGCCCTTTATCACAGGCTAGTTCCTACTGGCGTGCAAGAGCAGTGGTGCACCTGTGTTGCTTTAGTACAGCGCCTCAGTGGGCGTGGCCGCTTACGGCATCTTGGTACTTGTAGTGTCACCTTAGTATTGCTCGAGTGAGCCGTCGTGCAGTCCATAAATAAAGTCCTATTAAACTGCACGACGGCTCACTCGAGCAATACTAGTTGACACTACAAGTACCAAGATGCCGTGCAAGCGGCCACGCCCACTGAGGCGCTTTACTAAAGCAACACAGGTGCACCACTCGTCTTGCAGGCCAGTATGAACTAGCCTGTGATAAAGGGCAGGGGCCCGAAACGCGTCGGCTGTATGGGCATGCTGTTTGTAATCCTACCGACTTTCGCTGCAGCCTTGATTAAAAATTGAATAGCAATACGTACCCGTGTTGGGCTCCTTCGTTGAGGCAAACTTTTTCGGATGGATGTGAATGGCTGTGCCTAGCCGTGGAGGAGCCCCGCTGCGTCCAAGCAGACCTCAGTGACGCCAAATGATTGACATCACTATAGGACGGGACCTGGGTAATCAAGGCAGTAAGGTCTTAGCGTCTGGAAAGGAGGATACAAAGGAACCAACTGGGGTTTTAATAGGACTTTATTTATGGACTGCACGACGGCTCACTCGAGCAATACTAAGGTGACACTACAAGTACCAAGATGCCGTGCAAGCGGCCACGCCCACTGAGGCGCTGTACTAAAGCAACACAGGTGCACCACTCGTCTTGCACGCCAGTATGAACTAGCCTGTGATAAAGGGCAGGGTCCCTAAACGCGTCGGCTGTATGGACATGCTGTTTGTAATCCTACCGACTTTCGCTGCAGCCTTAATTAAAAATTGAATAGCAATACGTACCCATGTTGGGCTCCTTCGTTGAGGCAAACTTTTTCGGATGGATATATATATATATAGCCTTAAAGGATAATTACAATTGCCGAACAGAATTCACAGTGTATGTCCTTGTATGCAACATCTAAGGGCAATTGTTAATTCAGATCCCACATACCCGGTGGCTAGACATTTTAAACTGGAACATAACAATGCACCATAGTGCAAGGGTGCCTGCGTTGAGGGGAATGATTGTTTATGTGCAGGAAGGTGTCCCTTCCTGCACAGAAATAATCCAGAATGTCGATTTGAAACTCATATGTGTGCTGCATTGTGCAGCACACATAGAAGTTGCAAATTGACATTTGTTTAATGATTGTTTATGTGCAGGAAGGTACACCTTCCTCCACATAAACAATCATTTATGTTGATTTTGCAGCACACATAGAAACAGTAAAAACAATGAGAAATTAACCATTTCTCTTCGTTTTGCCATGTTAAGACCAGGTTTTCCCCAGTCTTAATGTTGGCGCTGCCTCCTATTTACACCTCCCTTGTAAATAGGGGCAGAGTCAAAATCAATGGGTGTTGCGGCGGAACGCCCACCACAACACCCATTGCCCACCCCTTTCACGCTAAGTGTAGCATGAAAGGGGGCCTTATTTACAAGGCAGCGTTAAGCCACATTAAGTGGCTTAATGCCACCTTGTAAATAAGGTGAAGGGTTTATCGCCACAGGAACATCATAAAAAGTGACATTCTGTGGTGATAGGGGCTTGTAAATATGCCCCTGACTCTTTTTAGAGTGAGGTGTGACACTTTCATGCCTGTCTGTCCTTGGGCTGAACTAGAGCACATGCTGAGATTTCACTACCAGCAGGGGTCTCTGCAAGGGTAGCAGAGCTGTGGCCTTCTCAGAATGCAAACAAGAGGCTTAATGATAGAGTCCGGACAGGCAGATGAAGGTGCTTTTAAACAGCGGGAAATCTATCTTGATAGAAGCATCAGCCAACTTTAACGCAACCACTTATATCTGAGTGTTCCAGTTCACTGAAATTTGGAAGCAGCCGTTATCATAACATTGGCACTGTAGTTGATGTCACATAGATTCTCTAACTAAGAGAATCAGAGCATAAGGAATGAAATCAATGTACTGGGATACAATCTTATTAACGAAAGTTGAATGTAGGCGTGTCAAAATAGGCTGTGGGTAAGGCGTGATTTGTTATCTGACTTGCAGCATGTGTTCCTACCTTGCTGCTCCAGGGGGTTAGTTTATTTCGTTAGTGGATTAATTTTGCCCTTGGTTTCACTTTCCATCTATCGGGGTTCCGAATGTCTCCTTCTTTGGTCAGCCTTGGGTCCCTGCTGTTTGCCAGGCTTTGCTGTCAGGCTCCTTTTGCTGATCCCTGTACCAGGTACAAGTCATGTCTACTCTTCCCTTAGTTGCTGCCATGCAGACGCAGTGCCAGGAAGATCAAAGCAATCACAGCACCTCAGACTGCTGGCTTCTACCATTGATGCTTGTCTATTTACTCATCACTCCTTTCTCAGTCTGCTGGGACACCCACACATCCCATGCATCCTCTCCCAGTGGTGACCACCAGTGATCTTTCAATGCCAGTCCTGTAAGTCTGACCTGACAAGCCTCCCCCTCCCCCTCTGTACAAATGTCCAATCTAATTACAAGTCACAGAATGTTTAGGACCAACAATTCAGCCAAACGTTCTACCTACTGGGATGGTGTGCTAAAACAATTGCTTTAAAACAAAGCTTGTTTCTAGTTCAGACATCCCTAATAGGCAGCATTACATCACCTACCATGCACAATATTTTGCTTTTCTTTGCGTGTTCCACAATTATTTACAAGAGCTGAGAATTTTGTTATTAGCCCCATCCAACCCCACCTCCCAAATCGTCCCCCCCACACCATGCCCACTAGCTGGAGGAGACGTCTTGCCATGAAAAAACTCTGGGGCAGCACACAGGAGTCTTGCTGCCTTGATCACTTTTGCAAACAGGGCCCAGGGTGTCTGTCATATATTTCGGCCTTACTCCACTCTCTAAGGAATTCAGGGGCATATTATCAAGAACGGCGTTAAAATTATCTCCGCTTTAGCGGCAGAAAACTGCAGCTAAAGCGGCGATAATGGGCTTGATAATATGCTCTTGAGAATTCCAATAGAAGCCCATGTTGACACCAGAACATAGGCTCCTATTGGAATTCTCAAGGGCATATTATCAAGCCCATTATCGCCGCTTTAGCGGCAGTTTTCTGCCGCTAAAGCGGCGATAATTTTAACGCTGTTTCTTGATAATATGCCCCTAAGGCAGAGGTCTTCAAACTGTGGGGCGCGACCCCCAGGGGGGTCGTGGAGTCCTAGGAAGGGGATCGCAGATTCCCCAGCTTCACTTGTCCCTGTAAAAATACAGCCGTCCTGGGATGGCTAATTGAGATCGTTATCAGTGGCTTGCCTGAATGAAAGGCAAATGCGCCTTATCTGGTAATCTGCAAGTGTAAAGGATTCTTGGGGGTAGTTCTGGCTCTTTGTGAAGGCAAAGATGCGTGTTTTTTTTAGTGGAAGTGCAAAGAGTTAACTACTGGGCTGGGAAGTTCTTGCTTTTAATTTTAACTGCATTTACCCAGCCCTTAGTGCCCCTAAAGAGGTGTTGAAGGGACAGTTATGTAAAAAAGAAAACTGCATTACATACGCTCTGGTATTATTAAAACCTACATTTTGAAAGCACCATTTTATTGTAAAACTATGCGCACGTTTGCAGCATTCTATCTTACCCTGTGTGAAATGCAAGTATAAAAATTGACTTACATATTCACAGTGCTTTCCGTCACAGGCTGTGACTTCGTAGCACTAAAAATACACATCACTATTCTCCACTGCACCAATCAAGTTTTAATTCTGTGGTTCTCTGGTTACACACAGACCTTTGCAGTGCATTAACTAATAGAGGTTTCATAATGTATTTCCCACTGAGTAATAACTTTTTTAATTTATTTTTCATTTACGCTGCCCATTATTTTATATGTAGATACCTGAAGGTGAAAGACCTAAAAATATTTTGGGCTTATTTATGAGAGGAGTGCATCGCCAAAGCATCACTTTTTGATGCTCCGGTGGCGCAAGCATCCCAACCATACCTATGAGGCAGTGCAAAGTCACCCTGCATGGCTTTGCATTGCCTCATAGATATGGAGTAAGACATAGCAGCGCAAGTCACTGCGTTGCCTTACTCTGCGTCAAGGAGGTGTTCCATGGGCTTTGCGTGGGGTTCCCACGCAAAGCCCATGGATTTTGATGCTGCCCCATATTTACAAAATCACGTAAACCTAGGGCAGCTCCAAAAACTGACGCCTCTCCAGGAGAAATTAAAACATTTCTCCTCGTTTTTTCCTCTTTCCATGTGTGCTGCATTCTGCAGCTCTCATAGAAATAGGAAAACGCCCCTAAGGATTGTTTTGGTGAAGGAAGGTGCCTCTTCCCGTACAAAAACAATTCTGCCTACGTTGGTGCTAGGTAGCAATTTGTGAAGGGAAAAGGACTGGAATGCACCGTATTTCATAATTACAGTGCATTCCTGCCCTTTCACATTGGCATAGGACAGCGCCGCAAGAAGACTTGCAGCGCTGCCCTACACCAATTCCTCATAAATGAGGCCCTTTGTTTTTAGCTACACCTTTGGCTACACCCCTACGCTCAATGACCTTTGGTTTGCTAATTTAATATCATTTCCCCACCGTAAAAATTATTTGCTGTGGTAATTGGGGGCTGTTAGAAATGGGGGTCTCTAGTTGGCAATGGTTTTCACCTTTGTCCAAGTAGGGACCCTTCCTTCTAGTCAGGGTAAGAGGGATACACTACTGAAATAACCCCTGCTCACCCCCTTGGTAGCTTGGCACGAGCAGTCAGGCTTATTTCAGAGGCAGTGTGTAAAGGATTTGCACATAACTAACAGCAATACACTGAAGACATTACAAAAGGACACCACACCAGTTTAGAAAAATATCCAATACTTTATATATTCAAAACAAGACTAAAACGATAAAAATCCAACATACAGTACTTAAAAATATGTACTTTGCGGGGAGCTGGCGTCGGTCGGTCCGGACTGCGGTGTGGGATGGGGCAGTGTGTCGCAAGACTTACGAGCAGTGCCCCCAACCCACGGTGCGGTCACGGTTGTCGAAGTCAGTGACGGCATCGGTGAGATCAGGGCGGCGAAGTGAAGCGAGGCGGTGCGGAGTGCGGTGCCCACAGGTCACGGTGCAAGCAGCAGCTTGGCGGCTGTCATCAGTGAGACCAGGGTTGCGGTTCGAGATGCAGCGGTGCCCTCTGCGGTGCCTTCTGGGCACGGAGCCAGCAGCAGAGTCAGGACGGAGTCGGTTGCTTTCCCCTCTGTGGCAACTGAAACCACGGTTCCAGAGGCGGTACTCAGAGGTCAGTGAAGTCTTTGCGGTCCCTGAGACTTCAGAACAGGAGACAACAAGTAAAGAAAGTTCAGTCCAGTCCTTTCACTGCCCAAGGCAGAAGCAGCAACTGCAGGCCAAACCAACAAAGCAACAACACAGCAAAGATGCAGTACTCCTCTTGGCAGTTCTTCCAGCTCTTCTTCTTGGCAGGTTCCTTGATTCCAGCAAGTTCTAAAGTTCTAGGGTCCGGACCCCAATATGTATACTCAGTTTCTCTTTGTGCTTTTGGGCAGAGAGTGCCTGTGCCCAGCCCAAACCAGTTCCATCTTTTCTGGCCCAGCTTCCTGGCAGGAGGTGGAGACAGCATTGTCCAAGGCAGACCAGGCCCATTCAGGTGCAAGGAAATCTCCTCCCACCACTATAAATACAGCCCAGGTCTATTCAGCTCAGCCCTGACTCATCCAGGAAAGGCAGGACACACCTTGACCCCCCCAGTGGCTGTCTGATGAGAATGCACATCCCCAGCCCCTGTCAGTACAAAGCCAGACAGTCAATCCACAAACCCAGCAGAGGCACACAGGATGGCTAAGCAAGAAAATACCTACTTTCTAAAAGTGGTATTTTCAAACACAGAACATAAAAATCATCTTTACTAAAAGATGCATTTTTATATTCTGAGTTCAGGCATGCTAAATCCCATTTCTCTATCTTGTCCCAATGGGAAGATATGCTTATAAGATGTTATAGGTAAACTCCCATTCTATCCTATGGGACAGATAGCCTTTCCATAGTGAAAAACGAAACACACTGTAATTCACTACCAGGACATGTCTCACACACACCAGTACATGTCCTACCTTTAATATACACGGCACCCTGCCCACAGGGGTACCTTGGCCTACCTTAGGAGTGACTTACATGTAAGAAAAGTGAAGATTAGGGCTTGGCAAGTGTGTGCACTTGCCAGGTCGACATGGCAGTTACAAACCGCGCAGACACTGCAGTGGCAGGTCTGATAGCCCTTTTCAGGGCTGCATGGGTGAGTGGCACAATCAGTACTGCAATCCCACCAGCAGCATTTGATTTACAGGCCCTGGCACCCTCAGTGCACTTTACTAGGGACTTACTAGTAAGTCAAACATGCCAATCATGGAAACACCAATCCATAATACAATTTACAATAGGAGCACTTACACTTTAACACTGAAAAGCAGTGAGAAAGTGTGCAGAGACACTGAACCAGCAAAAACAGAGCCAAAACTAGGTCAGAAAGGAAAAAACAGGGGAAACATGCCAAAAGATGCCAGGTCTAACAGGGGCATTTATGGTTGTCGATAGATGTTGATGAGGAGAACCAGTTTCTAGAAAATTTTGTCAGAAGGGGTCCTTATGCCTAAAAAGGTTTGACAAGGGGGTCTCGACATCAAAAAGGTTGAAGACCACTGCCCTAAGGTGATAGTGGACCTGGGCAGCTGCAAAAGGGCGGACACCACAACAATCCTCCTGGTTATTGGATCAGGCTGGGAGGGCTCATGGACGTTTGTTTACATAGATGCTAAAAATAATGTTGAACACAATCAGATGAAATTCTGTGTGGGGATTTTCCGCTGCACAGGGTAATAAAAGTGTAAATGAATGGCATCCACAACGTTTTATCTTTATTTTTTAATCACTGCAGGCATTCACGAGCACCAGGAGAGACTAAAAAACATACAAACACGGAACAAGTGCTGGATATAATACTTTCACCAAAGTGGCATAGTTCTGCACTATTTTTAATCTCTCGTGATGTTCACGAATGCCAGGATCGATAAAAAAAGTTTAATATTTCTCTACTGAATTCACACCTTCGCTGCCACTAATGTGTGAGGCCTGGAAGACACAAGGAGATTTTCAGAGTCTCTGTGGGGATCAGGCGAACCGCAGAATATTTAAAATGCTTGTGTTGAATCAATTTTAAGCACCTAAGGTAGATGGCACTCCCCGTAACAAATGTTAGTTGTTCTGTTTTCCCCAGCCTTGGCTTCAGAAAAATGTTACCAGGGCAGCTCGCAGCTGCAAGTTTTCCTGGTAGGTCTGGCTTCAGATCAGACCTTTAGTTAAAACAAAATCTCGTAAATACACATATATATGCCTACACATGTAGAGAGGCTGGCTTTCAGCAATAGGTCAGTCCACTTCATCCATTGATTTTCTTCATATTGAATGACTGCATTGTGCCTGTGCACACGTGCACAGTTACTCCAAAAATAATCCCCTTTTTATGGCAGAACTGGTGGGCCAAGATTGCGTCTTTTTATGGCTGTCACTTATGATTTTAACATTATGTAATGTTCCTTTTAGTTCAGACAATGCGTCAACTAGATGCCATAAAGGAGTCGCCTGTGTCCATGCAAACACGTAAATGAACTTCTCACAATGAAGACTCACAATGAAGGCATTTAATTTAAAAGCATGCATTTATTATGATCTACTTTTTTTTACTATATTTTAATATTAACATAGTAAAAACAAGCTTAAACCAAGTGTATGTTTAAGAGATCACCACTTCTATTTCAGTAAGTTTGCAAATGCACACTATGGGGCCTATTCACAAACTGCATTTTGTAGTACGTTTAGTAGTCCTTTAATAGGACTACTAAAGAACTGCAAAATGCTATTCACAAACCTATTCACAAACCTACAAGTTTCAATCCTTACCTCGATCATCCTCACACATGTAAATTTACCACATAGGGGCTTATTATGATGTCGGGCAGACTTGAGTCCTCCTGACACCGTCACAGAAACGGTCCAGACCGCCTAATTATGATGCGAACGCACATGGTGCGGTCGCATACTCACATTTCCCTATGGGAGCATGTGCTACAGCCGTAAACCGGCCATAGCACAAGCTCCCATAGGGAAATAGGAGGTTAGTGGTCATCCCTGCACTGCGTGCCAGGCACCTCACGGTTCCTGCCACATGGTGCAGGGATCAACAAGGGGGCGCCTATGCCCCCTTGGTCCCCAACCGGAGGCCGCAACCAGAGGGGGCCATGCTAGGGCCCCCAATCGCGCTCTCCGACAGGCTTTCCATGTCAGAAAGCCCAGCATGGAAAGCCTGCCAGAAACCGAGCTTTGTTATCTGGATGGCGACCATATGAATTACGGGCTGATCTTCGACTGGCCGACGGTCTCCTTGAGCTGGTCGGAAGCCAGCCAGAAATGACCAGCCGGTTTCACTTCTGACCGCCTATATTGTAACAATTGAAGACTAATGTGAATTTAATGTATTATTTTTAAATTAATTAATGTTTTAATTCAAAATTAAGTTAATACTCATGTAAATTACTTACAAATGTAAGTAACCTTTGTAAACAGCCCCGTTTATGCCGCACTACCTACCTACACTTAAAGCGAAAATGCATTCTTTGTTTCGATTCACTAGTGCTGACTGCCTGCCATTGTTTACATTTACGACCAATTACTTCAAAGCCAGCAATAATGCATTTGCTATTTCGAAAGCTGCACTGTGATGGCTTCAACTTTTCCCACTTTATTGGCATTTAATATAAATATAAATATGATCTTTGCTTTGCCCGTTTTCCATTCACAGCACTAGTATTTATTTTTAAATAAAGTAGAAGGGAGCTGTTGTTTACAAAGCGCCTTTCTGACTGCTGAGAGAGGTTTATCTCATTTGCAATTTCTTATTAAATACATAAAACATTACACCCCTATACAATAAAATACAGCCTCTTACAAAGTATTGAACATATCCAAAGGCACATCATGTTGTACTAAAAATATTCATACCATGTTTGATGCGTTTTTGATTGTGACGCTGTTAATGGTAGCACTATAGTGTGGATTGCATGTTCATCCTTGTGTAGTTAATGACACTATTTCAGAAATAATGCAGCTAAATGTCGGGAATGTGATTTGTGTGCCTGTATCAGCAGAAACAGGTCTATAGAGGGTACCTATTTACTTTGCTGTGCATGTGATATTTTTCTTTGTCCTTCCACAGCTGCCATTCTTAGTTCAGCATTGCATAGCATCGCCTGGCAGAGCATTTTAGTAAGCTGAAGTATGACTTTTGTGTTCCATTTTATTTTGCTTAACTTATTAAAGTTACTGCTGCCGTTTATGTTTTACTACTCAGTTACAAATCAGGCCTCGCTGTGAAACGCATTGAACACCAGGTCTAGTGGCTCAGTGGACCAAAGTATCTTCGTCAGAAATCTCAGTTTGTCCTCATGGTCATAGTTTTGATTCTTTGGAGGTCCACTGAGCCTTTCATCCTTCTGAGGTTAATAAAAATAATTATGATTGAGATAGATGAAAATAAATATTTGTTATTAAGCACCAAGATGCCACAAGTAGTGAGCAAGTACTTTACAAACGCACATCTTATGTTAAAACACTGACACTGTGTCATTTAGCATCTGCGTTGTATTTTTATGGTTTATGAAGTATCACTAGCAAAGCCAATAGATGTAGCTTTGATGTACTAAAGTGTGAAATCAAGGCATCCAGAATTGCTATTTATTGTTATCTAACTCAGTATAATTAATTTCATTTTATCAACCACAAAAGGATGAAATGTTGTGTGGACATGCTCGGCCTAACTTTGTCAAAAAGAATCCCAAGACATCAGCTAGTGCATCCACATGCATGCGCACACACATGTGGGCATCTTGTAAATGTTTTGCCAGACTTTATCCTTCTTTACCATTTCAAGATGGTTGAGGCATTGCTTCCAAATGCATTAGCCATCTTGGAATGATAAAGTTATATTGAACTATAGCAAAGAAACAAACTATTACCAAAGCCAAAAGCTCTGCATCTAATGCCAGACCTATTGGCTTTGCCAATCCTTGTTTTTTTAAATGGTTAAAACCACTGCTTTTAGGCTAGACATCGGGGAGGAGGTACTGAGAAATCTCCCTCTGCATTTTGGAAAGACGTGATGAAAGGTGTACAAAATTACCTCATATCCTGGGGAAGGAGGGGCAAGTAGTGAGGTAAGAAGTACAACATTCCTTCATACCCTTGAGAAAGAGGGGGGCAAACTAAGCCTTTTGTCTCTTGGCCAAGGGCAGAGGGGTATGATGTGGAGAGGCAACACAATCCTAATCCACAGCTTGACAAAGGCCTGTAGGACTATTTCTTACACCACAACAGTGTGGCAAGCCTGGTATGTGGTTGATCCTTCTCTTGGTACAGGCTTTTGGGCTTGCAGTGAAAACCTTGTTCCTTCCTTGGCTTTATGATTGGCTTGCGTGCTCCAAAGGTGGGAAAACCATAAACATGTATCATTTCAGTGTGTATGCTAGGGCATTAAAATATACCCACTACTCTGAGTGAGAAGAGAAGGAAAAGTCGCAGAGTACAAATTATTGGCTGAAAAAAGGTCTTGTGAATGACTGGAATCCTCTCCATTTGATTGCTAACATGAAAATGTTCACAATCGAAAGAGAGAAACAAAGGGAAAGAAATGAGAGGGCATTGGTTTACACCAAAATAGCTATTACATTTTTCATAAATGGCATGGCAGCTTACATTTTTTGATGGGACAGGTACCTCTCCTTATTAACCCCTCCAGATGTTCTAAAAAAAACGTAGACATTTTTTTAAAAGTTGTATCACAGTGGGAAATGTGCTACTGCATAACACTAAGGGCCAAGTTTATTAAGTCTTTGCATTGTCCTTGCGTCATGCAAAGGCTACAGTAATATTTCCAATGCCACACATTGCATGACTTTGTAAAGTAATGTAACGCAACCCAGCGGCTGAGGCTGCAAAATGTCACATTTCAATCTGGGAGGCGTTCCATGGGAGGAGCATTGGAGTTCCCATGCATCCACATATAGATTTTGGCACGTTCCCAGATTTACTAAGCTAGTAAACCTGAGAATGTGTCAAAATGTTACGCCTTCCCCAGTGAGGCGTAAAGAGGTTAAATATCTTTTTTCTCCTCGTTACTTCCTCTTTCTATGCGTGATGCATTCTGCATCACACATAGAAAGAAGGAAATGTCTCTAAGGAGTGTTTTTGTGCAGAAAGGTGTCCCTTTCTGCACAAAAATAATCCTGCCCGTAACGAAGGAACTCATGCACTATGGTGCAAGTGTGTGTGCTTTGGCCCTAGGCAGCACACAAAATGCAACAGCGCAAGGAGAGAGCAGAAATTCTCCATATCTTTGTAAACATGGAGCATTTCTGATCCCTCTCTTTCATTGCTGCAACTATGCTCTATGAGTCATAGCAAAGTTCGAAAATATCCTGAATACTCAAATGTATCAACAAATGAAAACTTTCAAATTAACAATTATTTGGATTTATTCACCTCTAGGAAAATATTTTTACTGTGGAGAAACCTCTTCACCCATATCCCACCTAGGGGCATAACTATCAGTAGCTCTGCAGGTGCAATGACACCGGAACCTAGAGTTGTGGGGGGAGGGGGGGAGGGGACACTGCATCCCAATTGTATCTGTTTTCCAATACCAAACCAAGAGTTGCGGGCCATTTTCATTGTTTAGCTTAGGATACACTGCACCTTGGATACTTCATTAACTCCACCAAATAAGGGGTATTTCCAGTTCATTGCCATCCTAAAAACATATTTACTTTACTTTAGCATTCATATAAGTAAAACAACACCATTTTCTGGTGGAAAACTACCCGTCACTGTATGATGAGTGCTCAAAAACATATCATTTGCGGGTGTTCATGAACATTTGCGGGCAGACCAACACTTGGACGCCCACAAACACACCCCTATAAGCAGAAATGTTCTGCCACCTTTGAAGATATTTCTGCTTAGTACATCCCATTCAAAAATACAAATTCATACGGTTCTCGATTCTGTGAATTGAGGAAATTGCCCATATAAGTGTAAACGTTGTACACAAATATTTACATTAATCGGTCACATAATCTGTTTTTGTTTTTCCAGATTGGAAAATATTTTTGGAGAGAAACGTCTTGCTTTACACACCTATTAAGATTAGTCTTCTAACCTGGAATTGCATGCACATACTTTTGCATGGATTTGCAGAGTGGTAAAAGTCCTGAAAAGCGTTTATGAATACCACAAATTTATGAGTGAGGCATTTTACTTAAAAATGCAGCACCATGACTCCTGGAATGGCCATTCTTTTTACTGCTCATCAATTTATGAATACAGAACAAAAGAGCAAACACCAAATTGGCACATTTTCAATATTTGTAAGTGCGATATAGGAGAGTTAAAAACAACCAGTTCTGATTCTGTGAATATATGGAGTTTTGTCTCTCAAACAGCTATTCTCTATTACTGAAGTTCAAGTTCACAGAAATTAAACCCAAAGGAAGAAAATGTCTCTGACAAAAGACACTTTCTGTAAATATAAAAATAATCCTCTACTGCACAGTATATGACATTTAGTAAACTAAATGAAAACGTAAATTGTATTATTATCATAATTATTATTATTCAGATTATTAGTAATAATCGTAGTAGTAGTGGAATAATAAGAAAAATAAGAATTATACTTATCATTATTGTTGTTCTTGTTATTGTTATCATTGTTATGAAATATGATTATTATTACTATTAGAGGTAGTACTAGCAGTAGTGGTCGTATCAGAAAATGAAGCCCAAGAGACAATCAGTCTCCTGAATGTAATAAATTATGTGTTGGGACTAAGGGTATGTATTTAATAAATAGGTTCAGAAAACTTGAAAACAGTTTACCTACTGTGCATTACAGCCCCCAAGAGGGCCGGCCAAACCATCATGCACACATAAGTGCACAGATTTCCTCCTCCCCCTGTTGTATTCTCCTTAGGGTGTCCATAACAGGCTTTCCAAATATCATGTCCTTATATAGGCACAATTCGCCCTGCCCTTATATAGGCATAGAATCCCAGGCCTTATTTAGGCATTAAACCGTGCACTCCAAATACAGGCATGGTCTCTGACATCCGTCTACCCTAACGTCACAACGAGTTCATGAAGAACAGACCCCTAGGCTGCGGGAGTTTCCCTAGCCCAGGACTATTGATTTCTTCAAGGCCTCATATATTATGCATGAACCATTATTCCTTAGGGGTTCATCCATGACGTCTTTCGCTACCCAATTCACGTCAATGCTAACATTCCTAAGGTACTCTCAGGTATAAATATACCTTCCCTAGCCCTTGTAAACTAGAGGAGACCTCGACTTCAGAGGAGCCCGTATCCCGGCCTGACGCACTGAGAAGACGCTGCCATTCCCTGCACGCAGAGAGCCCAGCTTCCAGCTTCCAGTGATCTGACTTCCCTTGCGGGGTGTTGGAGTTCGAGTCTGGCAAAGAGATTCCAACCTCTCTCATTCTTCAGGTATGGAGCTGATAAGAACCTAGAGGGACTCTTGGCATACTAGGCATACTAGCCATACTAGACTTAACATACTCTTAGTATACCATAGTAAGGAATACTTCACCTACTTCATACCTCGTCCTACACCTAGGTTAGGTTAGGTACATTGGGGTAGAACTAGCTTAGCACCGCATCGTATGAGTACTCGCATTTTTAGTCTGTGTTATTTATGTAACAGCATTTGTACTAAAAGATAATGCTATCGCAGTATTATTTATTTCTACTGCTCACCCTGTACATTATTTATCTCGCATACTGTCTTGTGATCGTAACAGCACATTATACTTACAACAGAAACAAGACTGTTCAATAAATCTTTTATTGAAAACGCCCGTCTATTATTTCTGTGTAACTCTGAGGAAAACTAAGCATGCACAACTGAGCTGAGTGAAATAGTTATCTAGTGTTTCCACGACTCTGGGACACGTTCTGATTCTAAAAGGGAAACATATTGGTCATGTTCTGCGGCTGCCAGAAACTACTCCTTCTTGTTGTCAAGGAGTTTCTAGTGGCCTCTGAGCTAGCTGGCACAAGTAATTAAGTTTAATATACTCGATAGGGACATACTGACCTTAGTCCTATGTCAAACCTATAGGATATATTATTCCAATGCGCAGAGCCTATTAGGGAAATAGGAGCTACACTACATGGCGCCCAACGGTTTGGTTAGGCAGTAATTCAACGTTAGATACTGAGTAACTCAGCCGTGCTTTTTCTCTCAAGACCCCTACCCATATACTCCAAAAGACGTCTGGAGTGGGCAGGGTTAAGTATCCACCAAGGCTACATAGGGCAGCACCCTATATATTAGCTGTTTGGTTTGCTCAACGTTGAAGGATACAGTGTTCCAAAATATTGTGCACCTTATCTTTGTTCCCTTGAAACTTGTTCTACATTTTTCAAACAACAAAAATGCCTGACGGTGACAATGAAACCGGAAACGGTGGAGCTGCGGCTGATCAAGCCCAAGCAGCACTTTTTAACAATACAGGTTTAAATGAAACCGAGGAGGGTGTTATACACATCCATCAAAACTTAAGAAGAGCCATAACTCTAAAACTTATAAAACATGGCCTACCACCAAGAGGCGGTAGAGCAGTTTTCGTGATAGAGGCACATGAATCCTTTCAGACAGAGGTATTCTATTCATGGGTACTACTTCCGGAATGCAATCCAACATCACAAACATTTCACTTCTACAAAGAAGATGATCTACCAGAGGAATACATTCCTTTCGAGGATATTGAAATTCCATTAACATACCAGGAGCATCAGCTCTGGTTTAAAGGCGCCCTAAAACATCACAAAAACATTACTAGGCTCGGTCCACTAGGTAGACCAGGAGCAACATGGCCGATTTTAGCCGGCTACACACCTCATCCTGAACTGGATATAATGACAGATGAGGAATTACATACTCAAATAAAAGAGTTAATAAAAATCTACAGACAATTGGTCCAATATGTCATGCAGACTTTTACAGTCCGACCACCATTGACATATCCAAATCCAACTCCCCAACAGGGGAATACACTAAAAATTACACCACAGACTCTCAATTCAGTCATGGGTAAAATGCCCACAAAACGTGAGCAAATTCCGTTTTGGATAGCTCAAAAATTACTCAAATCGAAGCAGTATTTCCAAATACTAGCCCGCATGAGAAACACAGAATCCTAACAATCAGTTTACCAATGGGGATCACACCACAACTGGAAGACTGCACCACTTGGGGCTGAGTCTTTGCTGCCATCTATACTAAAACACATGGTATTCCATCAATTGCGGTAATACCTGATGTCCTAAAACAAATTCAAAACGAATATGGGGCAGAGCCTGCTCTAAATTTAGGTATGAAATTACTGAAAAATTTCGACCAGGTCTCAACAATAATATTATCTAATATTAAAGGAGAGGCAGCAGCAGTTGCGATCCGCCAAAATTGAGGGAATTCGATGTTACAGAACATCAAACTGAGCTACCCAGAATTATAGAACAATCATATGCAGAATTAGGCAGAGATAGTTTGGGTGGAAGACCACTGAAGCCGAAACTATCTGAAAGTCCTGAGAAGGACTCAATAAAACAAACTCCTACATCTTCCAAAAAGAAGTGGGAGTCTACTAAACATAAATCAAACGAGAAACGTTCTCAATACCGAGGTAGGTCTCCTCAAAAGGAGCCCTCTGAAAGGAGGTATAACCTCAGGAATAGGGATAATTTGAGAAAACCTGATAGGTATCAAGATACTGATACACGTTCCTCTCGTCCCTTTCAGATCTCACCACAGACTTCGGAAAGAAGAGGACGGACGGAACACAGAGAAGAACGAGTGACATCGAAAGACGACAAACACACTCTAAAAACTAAAGTAAAACCTCAATTCTCCAAAAAGAAAGTAGCAGGTCTAAAGATAAGACATGCCGAGAATACTGAGAATGCAACTCAAGAACGGAGAATGGGCTCAGACCATGCTGGACAGTGCAGCAGAAGTCACAATAGTTCGCCAAAACCTGAAGGAACTTCTGGAGATAGTGGACTTGAATGAGTACATCACAGTTGAGACTGTAGACACCAGGGTTAGTACTCCACAAAAGTTATATGACATAACACTCCGGATGGAGGGAGACAAACCTAGACAGGTGAAAGCACTTTTTTGGGAAAAACTATCAAAGGGCTATGACATACTTCTAGCAGAAAACGACTGGCCACCACAATTTGTCAGGGAGTGCCCACACGGCGAGGACATTATTATGCCTGCCTTCTCCAACCATATTCCAATTCACCTAAAATATACATATGCCAGGAAATGGGCAGTGGCCCAGGCCCCAGCATTATATAAAAATCATGTAGGATGGGATGAGGACTCACCTCACCATAAAATACATCTGAAACAGGAACCTACTGCACAAAGGCAGTACCCTATAAAGCAAGAAGCTAAAAACAGGTCAGGGAGATCTTAGATCAACTTGAATATCAAGGGGTGATTGAAACATGCACTCCTCGATGAACAATCCTTTGTTTCCTGTCTCCAAACCAGACAATACATATCGTCTAGTTTTGGATTACAGACACCTAAACACTTGTTCTAAAACTTTTGCAGTGCAAAATGCACATAGCACAGCATTAATGAATAACATTGTGCATAAAAATATAAAACAACATTAGACATCTCAAATGGTTTCTTTTGTCAAAACATAGCACCTGAAAGCAGGTACTTAACAGCATTCTCCATAATGGGGACCCAGCGTCACTTTTGTCGACTCCCACAAGGGTTCAAGAACAGCCCAGGCTTATTCTCAGCGAGGGTAAAGGAGTTACTACAAATTTATGACAATGAGGCATTGTCCTATGTCGATGACATATATCTGACAGACGATGACCTGGACAAACACTTGAACAGGGTGAGCACCATTATACTGGGATTCGACTCTGAGGGTTACAAATTCAACTTTAAAAAGTCCAGAATTGCCCATCTCAAAGTCCTATTTCTAGGATACGAGCTTTCAAGTGAAGGCAAGAGCTTGGCAGCTAACTTTTTAGAAAAGTGTGCGCTGCTCCAACCTCCAAAGACGCTAAAAAACTTACAATCCATCCTGGGTTTCCTAAATTTTGGAAGAACATACATTCTAAATTATGCAGAAAGGGTTAAACCTCTCTACACATTAATCAAACCTGATTTTTCAATCAAACACTGGACACAGGAACACACAGAAATTTTGCGTTCACTCCAGGCTAACATGTTAGCAACAAATCACTTACAAACACGTGTAAGTCAACGTAATTTGGTGATCCGAATAATTTCGGGTCAAAGCGGATTCACCTACTTAACTTTCAATGAGGGTGAGAAAATACCAATCGCATACAAATCCCATTTGTACACACAAACGGAAATGCGCTTCAGTTCAACTGAAAAAATTCTGACAGCAGTTCAAACCGCTGTAGCAAAAGAAAGAGCCTTAGCCCAAGGGAAACGCATTATTGTCGTAACCCCAGTACCTGCTTTAGAAGCGGTCACAAAAGCAAGCATTCCAAATGCTAAAGCATTACATCCTAGATGGATACAATGGGTTAATTCTCTTGCTGCAACAGATGTTGAATATGTTTTTGATCCAGATTTAAAAACACAAGCATTCCTACAATATGAACAAGAATGTCCTCTGCCTACTGAAATTCTGCCTCTTGATCAGTACGAATTTATAATTTATACTGACGGATCCGCACAACCCGCAATAGGGGTAAGCAAGCTTACAGTGCAGCGTGTGCAATCGTTAAAGGTCGCATGCGAGATGGCATCTTCAGACCTATGGTCACAAAAACACAATCTCTAGGGGATTGTACAGCTCAGCGAGCTGAACTACAAGCATTCAAACTGGCACTTGAAAGTACAGCTTGAGAATTCCCCACACTAATAGTGTGCGATTCGTTTTACTGTGTTCAGTCGTATAATGAATATATACAAAACTGGCTTGAAAATGGTTTCAAAGATGTGAAAGGTGGCACAATAAAGTACAAATTGCTTTGGGAACAAGTAGTTCAGTTGAAAAACGAACTACCAAAGGCTCACGTGATACACACACTGGGTCATCAACGTGATGGCGTTCACGTTGCAGGGAATTCATTGGCTGATGAAGCCGCAAAGAGGGCTGTGCAGACGGCTTCCGTAGCTGCGATCACTCGTTCAAAAACAAAAATAGACGGTGAGATAATGTTGGCTGTCAATGCATCAAGCAAAGGCAGCAGTGCATCGTTACCAAAAAAGTTTCCACTCAAGTACTCTTATGTAATTGATGCGAACAACGTTCCTTTTGCTCGAATCCCTGGATGGGGGAAAGGGTAATACCAAACATGGAACGTAGAGCAGCCTTGATTTATGAAACACATTTGGGGGAGGGTCTGTCACATCAAGGGATCTCTAAAACAATCTTGACGTTAAAAGAGATGTACTGGTGGCCTGGAATGAATACAGAAATTCATATATTTATCAACAATTGCTTAGACTGTAAATTACAGCGAGAGAGCCAGCAGACACCATGCTGCGAATGCGGCAACCCAGTGCAGACACCATTGTTAGACAGCATAGGGGTTCATCCATGACGTCTTTCGCTACGCAATTCACGTCAATGCTAACATTCCTAAGGTACTCTCAGGTATAAATATACCTTCCCTAGCCCTTGTAAACTAGAGGAGACCTCGACTTCAGAGGAGCCCGTATCCCGGCCTGACGCACTGAGAAGACGCTGCCATTCCCTGCACGCAGAGAGCCCAGCTTCCAGCTTCCAGTGATCTGACTTCCTTGCGGGGTGTTGGAGTTCGAGTCTGGCAAAGAGATTCCAACCTCTCTCATTCTTCAGGTATGGAGCTGATAAGAACCTAGAGGGACTCTTGGCATACTAGGCATACTAGGCATACTAGCCATACTAGACTTAACATACTCTTAGTATACCATAGTAAGGAATACTTCACCTACTTCATACCTCGTCCTACACCTAGGTTAGGTTAGGTACATTGGGGTAGAACTAGCTTAGCACCGCATCGTATGAGTACTCGCATTTTTAGTCTGTGTTATTTATGTAACAGCATTTGTACTAAAAGATAATGCTATCGCAGTATTATTTATTTCTACTGCTCACCCTGTACATTATTTATCTCGCATACTGTCTTGTGATCGTAACAGCACATTATACTTGCAACAGAAACAAGACTGTTCAATAAATCTTTTATTGAAAACGCCCGTCTATTATTTCTGTGTAACTCTGAGGAAAACTAAGCATGCACAACTGAGCTGAGTGAAATAGTTATCTAGTGTTTCCACGACTCTGGGACACGTTCTGATTCTAAAAGGAAACATATTGGTCATGTCTCTGCGGCTGCCAGAAACTACTCCCTTCTTGTTGTCAAGGAGTTTCTAGTGGCCTCTGAGCTAGCTGGCACAAGTAATTAAGTTTAATATACTCGATAGGGACATACTGACCTTAGTCCTATGTCAAACCTATAGGATATATTATTCCAATGCGCAGAGCCTATTAGGGAAATAGGAGCTACACTACACCCCTGCTGGCTGTGACACAGCCAAGCCCCGCCCCAAAACCTGACTCAGCACTGAAAAATAAAATGATAACAACATTGTGTTGTTATCATTTTATTTTTCCTTTTTACGCACTGCTGAAAAGCAGTAGTGCGACGCTCCTCCGCATTAGCAGAGGAGCCGCCACTGGTGTATTGTTAGCTTGTAAAATGGCATGTGCTTGCTCTACAGAAGTGCTTCTTTAGTTGTATGTTTATTACAGATGGGTATTGTTCAGAGGTGAAGTCAATCACCTATGTTGCTCTTGGTACCGTTAAGCAGGCCCTGTGAAATATAACTAGGTTGCATCACCAATGAATAAAGAACACCATGCAGATCAGTGTTATCATAGCAATGATCAGGTGTGCAGAACGTTATCTGACTAATAGGACGTAATGTCATTGTGTGTGCCTGGTGGGTAACTCCTTACGGTTGTTCCAAATTCTGACGAGTGAGAGGATTGTCTGGCTATAACGAGGACTGTATGTGTAGTGTTTGCATATAGAGGCAGTTTGGCTATTCTTTCATCGAACCAGAGTTGTCCACAAGCTGACTTTGAAATACAAGTGGGCCTGGGCAGTCTATGAATCCATGTCAGGTGTCAGTACATTAAACCATCATAATATCTCTGTTTTAAGAAACAACATTTGTATTATTTTATTGAGAGACATGAACTGTGTGTAGTAAACTTGTAAGGGACTGGAGTTGTCATTTCAGTCAATATAGCCTCAATAGTGTCCTGTGGGAATGTTCGCTTTTTCCTCTTATAGATGATACATTTCAATATAGTTTCTCATGGTTTCCATGGCCCTCTCTTTCCTTACACTAACAATATTTTTACTAATATTCCCATTTCTTGGATCAAAGTCCTTAAATTTACGTTAGTAGTAGATTTCCAGAACCTAACTATTGAGGACATTTCAAACACAAAAGATGTTTTTATGGAGAGCACTGTTTACAAGAAGTCACTTGGATGCATTGCAAGCCGTTTAGAATAATAACCTCTTTTCTATATATTGTCAGAGGCATATTCAGATTTATTCTTAGCAATAAAACATTCCACTCCCACATTTCTCCAGTGCAAACAACACACACATATGAAAACCTATTGCCCTTTTCGCATCTTCAGTACTTTATCATAAATTTTACGTCAAAGTAGCATGCAATATGTTCTCTTCTAAAAAGAGCTACACAAGTATATGACTAATGACTTCTTCGAGCTTCGAACAGAAGTTCAATTCAGTTAAAGAGAACTGCGGAGAAAGACAACCCTATTTTACCTCTTGTTATAGCCTATAATTTTCAGATTTTATTACATTAGAGGAATATCTTTAAATCTGTGACCAAAATCGAACTCTTACAGACAACTAATACATATGGATAGTTTATGGTGTCTAAAGTTTTATCCGGATGCGCAGTAAATAACACAAAAGGGAATGGTCCCTTTCTCCAGTACATCTAATTATTCTGACATTTGACTTGTGTTGTCTTGACCTTCTATTGTCTGATTCTTGCAAACCTTGATTGGCCCATGTGGGTCCCGTTACTTTAATGAAGTTTTCATTTCTTGCTGTGCAGGCTATTGTTCTTAACTTGTCTTTATCGTTTAATAACAAATATGTTATGTTATGTAGATTTGTAGAGTGCACTATCACGCAGGAGGGTATCCTGGTGCTGAGCAGGTGTGAGCCTAGCCATACCTAGAGACTAGTGGTACAACTTGCAAAGCCAGGTCTTCAGCTTCTTGTGGATTTCAACGTGAGGTGGAGGCCCTTATGTGTAGGACCAATGCAGGAGAAGGTTTGAGTGCAGGATCTGGATTCTGTATGCGTGGGATGTATGCAAGTAGGAGTCTGGATGAGAGGGGGTGTCTGGAAAGTTTGTGAATGCAGAAGCGATTATTTGGATATGCTGGGCCAGTGTGATGTAGTACCTTCAAAGTGTGGGTGAGGAGTTTGAATTGTGCTCGATTGCATATGGGGAGCCAGTGGAGCTCCTTCAGGTGTGGTGTGATGTGAGTGCGGTGTGGGAGGTTGAGTGTGATACAGGCTGCCGAGTTATGAATGATCTGCAGGCTTCTGGTGAGTTTTTATCGATTCTGGCATAGAGGGTGTTCCCGTAGTCAGCTTGCTTGTGACCAGAGAGCACATGACGGTTTCCCAGGTGCTGATTGGGAGCCATTTAAAAATCTTCCTCAGCATCTTCAGGGTATGGAAGCATGAGATGGTAATGGCATTGACTTGGGCGATCATGCCAAGTTGCTGTCAATGACGATCCTGAGGTTCTTTGAGTAGATGGTGGGTGTTCATCTTAGCTCTGTTGGCCACCAGGTGGAGTCCCATTGTGAAGTGTTGTTTATGAAGATCATGATTTTGGTCTTGTCGGTGTTCATCTTTAGACAGTTGGTCTTCATCCAGTAGACGATTTCAGTCATACAGGCATTGAACTTGATCCGGGTGCTGGGCATCTTGCCCTTGAAGGAAGAGAAAGAGTTGCATGATGTCGGCATAGGAGAGGGTGTCGATGTCGTGAGAGTGGATGTTGCTGGATAGAGGGACATGTATGCCGTGAAGATGGTCATGCTGAGTGAGGACCTTTGAAGAACTCCACAGATGAAGTTTTGGGCGTCTGATGTGTACGGTGCCAGGCTGATTGACTGGGTCCTTCCAGTTAGGAAGGAGCAGATCCATCATAGCACATGTCCTTAGATTCTGATGTCGTGTAGCCGTTGGATGAGGATGGGGTGGGAAAATGTCCACGAGGATGAGGGCTGCCGTGTTTTCTCTGTCCAGAGTCATCTGGCCTTATGTCATCCATGGTGGTGATGAGGGCAGTTTCCGTGGTGTGATTGTGGCTGAAACCTGACTGAGTTGTGTCAAGGAGTTGGTGGTCATTGAGATATTTGGTGAGGCATCTGTTGATGATTTTCTCTGAGACCTTGGCTAGTAAGGATAGCAGGGAGATTTGTTTGTAGTTGGCAAGCCGTGAAGGGTCCTAGGAGGGTTTCTTCAGCAATGGGAGGACAGTTTTGTATTTTCTAGCATCTGTGAAGTTTGTGGAAAAGGTGGAGGCATTAAGAATGGGTGTGAGCATGGAGCTGATAGGTTTCAGTCCTCTGGAGTATACATGGTGGGGGTAGGAGTCCTGGTGGGGTGCTCAAGTGGTTGAACTTCATGGTGGCCGTGGTTTATTCTGGGGTGATGTTTGGATGATATCGCAGGGACATCCAAGATCAATGGATTTTTTATTTTTTTATTTGAGCACATATCTTTTTTTCAAAGTGAAATGAAATGCCCTGTTTATATTCTATTCTTGTGGATGTTAATTATCATTGGAATCATATCTTCCTTAAATATCAGTAAAAATCAGCAGCTCAGAAACTTGCCTTTCCGGATTGCTCTTATAGCTTTTTCTATTTCCTTATGTAATCATAAGCATATTTATTTGGTGACTGCTCATCAATTCCGATAAAATTTGATGTAGATCTTTATTGTAACCCTATAACAACACAACATTATTTGCGTTAGGCATGTCTGCTTTTTTACACTGTGCACATGCAGCAGTTCACACGTATCCCAACTAGCTCAAAATTAATTTTAGTTGCAGATTTGCAACTGTCACTTTTTATCTCATTTCTTTGCACAATCATTTACCACCATACTCTTTCTGTAGGTACTAGAATTCAGTTTCTTTTATAAATAGGTTTTACATTCTTATTTCGTAGCAAAAAGCCATGGCTTTTCACCTCATAAACTGTAATTGTCTGGTCTTGTCAGTACAACACTAGGAGAGATAAAGGGATAGAAAGTTTTGTTCATCCATTCATAATCATAAACATGTCCCCTGAACAGTATGGAACTGCGAGATGTGCTTTTAATGACTTCATAATTTGTCTTGTCCTTCAACGAGTATGTATTAATTGTATAAAGTATTTGATTTTGATTTTCACCTATGTCACTAAAAGCTTGATTCAGAGAAGTGTGGTAATGGAAGATTTGTCGGAAAATGGCACTCTGCCAATCTGCATCTCAGGTGATGGAGCTGCCTTTTTGTCATTTTCACAATGGTGTATATGACACTAGCAGAGATTTCTCCAGCTGTGCCAGAGGTCATGGTGCAAAAGATGGTGATGAATCCCAATCTAAAATGTTAGATTCATGCCTGAGTTTGATGGACTTAGCGCTTTAAAAGAACTCAGTGGGAAAATGACGGAAAAAGGAGAGTACAGTGTTCGTAATATATCTGGAAACATTGGCAGCATGTCATTTTGACAAGACATGTTTTAATGAAAATGTACCCACAGTTTGGGGGTGTTGATCCAGTGCTCACAACAGTGGTGGAAATCTGCCATTCAAAATTAAATTTGATGAAATTCCTACAAAAATGTTCCTCTGATGTAACTTATCAGGCAGGCCCTTATCCCTTGGATTCTTAGGTAACAGCTACAATGAAAAAACATTAGGATTACTGATACATCATATACCTGGCTTTTAAAGGATGCATAGATGATATCTGAAACATTTGCGAAAGATGGAGTAAGGCAACCCAACCTCCTTACTTTGAGTCTCTGTTTCTGTGAATGATTATATGTTCTGCATGAATGTTGCTATCCAGGATGATGATAGAGTTATCACTGAAACACGATTTGGCTAACCCTAAAATATGATATTTGCTTTCCGAATCTAGACCATGAGGTGTTCAAAGCATTCCCTTGAGCCGATTGAGTATTGTCTGGGGCATTTAATATACAACAGTGTGTGAAAAGTAATGGTTTTACTTCAGGATATTTGCAAGGGAATGTGAAGGGCTGTGTCAGCTAACCATGACAATTGGAAGTGAAACTTAGATGGCATGGCTGATATGGTTGAGATGCTGATCATGTTGTGCTGCTGTTGTGCCTCTGAACCCTTGTGGTATAGGTGACAAGGGACTGAAAGATTAATTGATTTTCATCTCTGTTTCCTTCAATGTTGGCTGTGGTGGTTGTAAGGCTGAAGTTTTATTAATGACAGTATTTGGACTGGTATATTTGCCTACAGTTATGGCTTCTGGGTGGCCTCTCATCACAACATTTTTCTATCATTTTCCAACAGTAGAAGCCTTGGGGGGGGGGCGTGATTTTGGCACCACCTAAGATGATCGCCTAGCAAGGGTGCTCTGCCGTCATTGATGCGTCGGCACTGGTTTCAGCGTTACCAGGCTGAATATGTCCTGAGGATGTAGAGCGTTTTTTTAGATACGGCGTTTCCTGCATTTGTTTCACTGCTGTTGCAGATATTTCATCAGGAGTACCTGCCATTTTGGGGCTTCGCCACAGAATGCACATAAGCAATTCAGTGATTTTTTTTTTAATGGAAACTTTAAACTTTCTTTACTTTGCTTTATGTGGTGCTTTTAAGAATTTTTAATAGTATAGTGGATTTGACAATGACCATTGACATTTTCATATATATGCAGTGCATATAATTTTGGTGAGTCTTCTGTTTGGCGCTTATGTGACTTGCAAGGCATGTTACAAGGATATAATAACTGATTATATGGAGGTGTAATTTGGCTAGTTTAGTATACGCATCCATAGCAGTGTTATAATTCTATTCTTTCTGGAGAATACTTTCAAGCCTATGAGTGAACTGGAATTGCTTCTAAGGTGGGTTACTAGTGTTTTTTTGCTTTCTATATGGGAAGATTAAAAAAACTGCAGTTTGTTTTCACACCCACATTGCCATCTATTCCGGTTGGTATTAGTATTTCTACGAAGCAAGTGTCAATGGATAAATCAGGTCCTTCTTAGTAGATGGCTAATTCAAATGTTCTGAGTGCTTCTTCAACAGAACCTTCCACAAGTAAAACTCACATATCATCTGCAATGACTAAAAGACTGAAACAAGATCCTCCTTCACCTGATAAATCTTCATCTCCAGTCTCCTTGCAGTTATTGTTGGAGGAGATAAGGGCATTGCATCCCTTCATTAAAGAGACTAATAAGAGGATACAGCATTTGGATGACAAATGGACGCTGATGAATAACCGTACTTTGGTGGTGGAGCAGCAAGTTGTGGATTTACATGATGACATAACTAAAATTCAATGTCTGGAACGAGAGGTGCTTCAACTTAAACAGCACACAGAGGATTTGGAAAATAGGAGCAGGTGAAATAATCTCCGTATTTATGGTCTTCCTGAAACAATAGAGGGCAATTTCCCTGTTTCCTTTTTCACTTCCTTTCTTCCAAAATTGCTCGACTTGCCACGTTCCACCTCTCTCAATATTCAAATATCTCATAGGCTTGGTCCTCATCCTTCTTCGAGTGTATCTCCTGCTAAACCATGAGGAGTCATCATATTATTTCTCCAGTTTACTGATTTATTGACATTCCTTTCTGCTGCTAAGGCTAAGCAACAAGTGATGTGGCTTGGTCAAATGATTGTTTGTCTCAGGATGTGTCTAATGCTACTGCCGCCAGACGGAAAGAGATTCTCAACCTTTGATCTTCTCTACAGTCTTTAGACACTAGATATGGACTTTTTCATTCTTGCATCTTGTCAAGTAACATATCAAAACCATACTACTACAAGAGACAGCTGAACTTAAAAAGTTCATACAATCTCATCTGTAGGGTACTATGGATACAGCCGGTCCTTCTGCAAGTTGACTTTCATTTCTGAGATGGACTTCAGATGATTTCCTATGTTATTTTTTTTAATTATTACGATATTTGTTGTGTATTTTATTGTATTTTTCTTCTTTTTTTATTACAGATCTCTTATGTAAGTTTGCATAGTGCCATTTTCCTCCTGTTTATTGTCCCGATGTGGCGTGAACTCCTTCCTTCTGGGTGTTTTATCTGGTCTTGGGTCATCAGAACCTCATTTCCTTTTGTTTCTTATTCAGATATGTCTTCTCAGTTGTCCCTTTTGGACATGTACTGTCTCTTCTTCTTATTCATTATTTCCATCTCTTATATTCCTTTCTAACCTTCCCTTTTGTTCCTTTATCTTCGCCGTCTTGTTTGCTGTCTTATTTCTTATTCCTTCATTCAGTGGCGGCTCGCCGAGGGAGTGCTGCGGGGTGGTGGGGGGGAGGGGCAGGCTGGGGGGTAGTGGAGTCCGACATACGACGGACAGGAGTAAGGTAAGTAATGAAATAAATAAGACAATTTACCTTGCGTGTGCTGCATCGCCGAGTTGGTGATGCATACACTCACCCCCAGTCACAGATCTGGGCTGAATCCATCATCACTATTTAGCTCACTTCGCGACCTCAATTCAGACCCAGCTATATGCATAACAGTCTTGACCCTGTGCCTCATGGTAACAGTCCAGCCCGAACTGCCAAGCCAGCATATGGCTGGGTTCAAACTGGAATGGCATGGGGAGCAAAAAAACGATGGATTTAGGCCCAGATCTCTGTACTGGGGTGAATGTATGACATTGTTCAGCATTCTGTCCATCAATTGTTGTTTTTGCATTTGTCACCCCGAGTGGGACGGGTATGCCCAGACGTGGGTCCCGTGCTCTCCTTGCCACTGGAGTCATGCTATCCTGGCTGGTGAGGGGTGAAACCCTGAAACCGGTCCTAGGATGCTTGTTTCCAGTGCAGGCAGGACCTGGCCTGGCAGTTCGGGCTGGATTGTTCCCTGTGGGCGCAGGGTCAAGACTGATTTGCATATGGCTGGGTTCAAACTGGAATGGCATGGGGAGCAAAAAAACGATGGATTTAGGCCCAGATCTCTGTACTGGGGTGAATGTATGAGATTGTTCTGCATTCTGTCCATCAATTGTTGTTTTTGCATTTGTCACCCCGAGTGGGACGGGTATGCCCGGACGTGGGTCCCGTGCTCTCCATGCCACTGGAGTCATGCTATCCTGGCTGATGAGGGGTGAAACCCCGAAACCGGTCCTAGGATGCTTGTTTCCAGTCCAGGCAGGACCTGGCCTGGCAGTTCGGGCTGGACTGTTCTGTTTGGGCGCAGGGCCAAGACTGATTTGCATATGGCTAAGTTCAAACTGGAATGGCATGGGGAGCAAAAAAAAACTATGGATTTAGGCCCAGGTCCCTGTACTGGGGTGAGTGTATGACATTGTTCTGCATTCTGTCCATCAATGTTGTTTTTGCATTTGTCACCCCGAGTGGGACGGGTATGTCCAGACGTGGGTCCCGTGCTCTCCAAGCCACTGGAGTCATGCTATCCTGGCTGATGAGGGGTGAAACCCCGAAACCCGTCCTAGGATGCTTGTTTCCAGTCCAGGCAGGACCTGGCCTGGCAGTTCGGACTGGACTGTTCCCTTTGGGCGCAGGGTCAAGACTGATTTGCATATGGCTGGGTTCAAACTGGAATGGCATGGGGGCAAAAAAACGATGGATTTAGGCCAAGATCTCTGTACTGGGGTGAATGTATGACATTGTTCTGCATTCTGTCCATCAATTGTTGTTTTTGCATTTGTCACCCCGAGTGGGACGGGTATGCCCAGACGGGTGTCCCGTGCTCTCCATGCTACTTGAGTCATGCTATCCTGGCTGATGAGGGGTGAAACCCTGAAACCGGTCCTAGGATGCTTGTTTCCAGTCCAGGCAGGACCTGGCCTGGCAGTTCGGGCTGGACTGTTCCCTTTGGGCGCAGGGTCAAGACTGATTTGCATATGGCTGGGTTCAAACTGGAATGGCATGGGGGCAAAAAAACGATGGATTTAGGCCAAGATCTCTGTACTGGGGTGAATGTATGACATTGTTCTGCATTCTGTCCATCAATTGTTGTTTTTGCATTTGTCACCCCAAGTGGGACAGGTATGCCCAGACGTGGGTCCCGTGCTCTCCATGCCACTGGAGTCATGCTATCCTGGCTGATGAGGGGTGACACCCCGAAACCTGTCCTTGGATGCTTGTTTCCGGTCCAGGCAGGACCTGGCCTGGCTGTTTGGGCTGGACTGTTCCCTTTGGGTGCAGGTTCAAGACTGATTTGCATATGGCTGGGTTCAAACTGGAATGGCATGGGGAGCAAAAAAATGATGGATTTAGGCCCAGATCTCTGTACTGGGGTGAATGTATGACATTGTTCTGCATTCTGTCCATCAATTGTTGTTTTTGCATTTGTCACCCCGAGTGGGACGGGTATGCCCAGACGTGTGTCCCGTGTTCTCCATGCCACTGGAGTCATGCTATCCTGGCTGATGAGGGGTGAAACCTCGAAACTGGTCCTAGGATGCTTGTTTCCAGTCCAGACAGGACCTGGCCTGGCAGTTCGGGCTGGACTGTTCCCTTTGGGCGCAGGGTCAAGACTGATTTGCATATGGCTGGGTTCAAACTGGAATGGCATGGGGAGCAAAAAAACGATGGATTTAGGCCCAGATCTCTGTACTGGGGTGAATGTATGACATTGTTCTGCATTCTGTCCATCAATTGTTGTTTTTGCATTTGTTACCTAGAGTGGGACGGGTATGCCCAGACGTGGGTTCCGTGCTCTCCATGCCACTGGAGTCATGCTATCCTGGCTGATGAGTGGTGAAACCCCGAAACCGGTCCTAGGATGCTTGTTTCCAGTCCAGGCAGGACCTGGCCTGGCAGTTCGGACTGGACTGTTCCCTTTGGGCGCAGGGTCAAGACTGATTTGCATATGGCTGGGTTCAAACTGGAATGGCATGGGGGCAAAAAAACGATAGATTTAGGCCAAGATCTCTGTACTAGGGTGAATGTATGACATTGTTCTGCATTCTGTCCATCAATTGTTGTTTTTGCATTTGTCACCCCGAGTGGGACGGGTATGCCCAGACGTGGGTCCCGTGCTCTCCATGCTACTTGAGTCATGCTATCCTGGCTGATGAGGGGTGAAACCCTGAAACCGGTCCTAGGATGCTTGTTTCCAGTCCAGGCAGGACCTGGCCTGGCAGTTCGGGCTGGACTGTTCCCTTTGGGCGCAGGGTAAAGACTGATTTGCATATGGCTGGGTTCAAACTGGAATGGCATGGGGAGCAAAAAAACGATGGATTTAGGCCCAGATCTCTGTACTGGGGTGAATGTATGACATTATTCTGCATTCTGTCCATCAATTGTTGTTTTTGCATAAATCATAACAATGGCATGGATTTGGTCCTAAAATTATCGCTCTTATTTCCCTTTTACATTGTACTCCTCGTGCATCAGTGTAGGTAAATGGTATAGTTTCTTCCAATTTCCCTCTTCATAGGGGAGTTTGACAAGGCTGTCCACTTTCTCTTTTATTGTTTGTTTTAGCGCTTGAACCCTTTCTCTCCCGTATTCGGAATAATTCTTCTATTTCTGGTTTTCCTTATGTAGATTGTCATCTAAAATTGACTTCTATGCGGATGATATTCCTTTATTTATTTCCTCTCCTGATAATTCCTTACCCCCACTTTTACAGGAAATGTCCTTGTTTTCCAATGTTTCTGGATATGAAATCAATAAGGAAAAAATTGAAATTCTTCCGCTTAATAAATATACTTTGAGTTATTCTTATCAACTTACCAGTTATAAATGGTCTACTTCTACTAAAATTAAATATTTGGGTATTTGGTTTACCAATTCTATTTCATATACCATCAAAATCAATTTTAAAGAACCAAGCGACAAAGTAGATAATATTCTATCCTCTCTGACCCCTTATTTTTGTCCTGGTGGGGCCACTTGAATTCCATTAAAATGATGATCTCCCCTCTTTTGTTATATCTTCACTCTATGTTGCCAGTTCATATTCCAAAAATTTGTTTAGGAAAATTAATTCAATTCTTCTTACATTTTCATGGCATAATAAAAAGCCATGAGTAGCTTTAGTTACTTTACAAAAGTCAAAACTAGTTGGGGGAGTGAATTTTCCATACTTTTATTGTTATCATAGAGCTTTTGCTTTACATCAAGCTGCTCTTTGGACTTTTGATTTGTCCTCGTCTTTTTCTCCATTGTGGCTAGATCTAGAAAAGGCCTTTCTTCTTCCTTCTACATTTAAAGAAGTGTTATCTTTCTCTTCTACAAAGTTGTATTTTCAATCCCGTATTTTACAGAAGATTGTTTCTTTGATCAAATCTGCGTTTATCCCAATTAACTTGACTTCATCTATATTCCTGAAAATGCCGTTATGGCATAATTCCTTAATTAAAATTAATAATAGACCTTTTTTTTGGAGGACCTGGAAGGATAAGTGTCTTATGTGGGTGTCTCAACTTTTTCATAATTAATTCTCCTCTTTCCCTCAATTTTGCCTTACATATCATTGTCCTAAATCTTTTTATTCCAATTTTTTATCACTGATGAATGTGGTTCTTGATGTGTATTTTTCCTTGCAAATTCCTTTTCCTTCTGGATTTACGGATTTCTTAAAAACAGGTCCTAGAGAATTGGTATTTATAAGTATCTCTCTCTTCCAGACCGCTCTCAAATCAAGTCCAATTCAGAGCTTTTATGGGCAGGGGATCTATGGTTACTTGGAATGTTTCATCATGGAATAAGGTATAACCACGCATTTACAAAATTTCAAGGTCAGCTAGTATTACTCAATCTTTATTTTTTATATGCCATAGACTTTATTTCACCCTTTACAATGCTCCAGATTTTCTTCAGATATCTCTGCTAAATGTTGGTCTTGTGATTTCCTAAGGCTGACCTTATGCATATGTCATTAGATGCCCCAATACACTTTCTTTTTGGCATAGAGTTTGGTACCTTAACTAATTCCCTGGTCCCATCATTTCCTAACGATAAATTATTAGATATTTTACTAGCAATTGCTTTTCAGCAAATCATTTTTAATTGGAAGTCGTCATCTAAATTATCACACAAGGGGGCCCTGTTAGGATGTCGGACACCGTCTTGGAAAAGGGACCGATAACCTCCGGTTGGCGGTCCCAACTGCCTCATTATTTATTTATTTATTTCGTGTTTTCTATAGCGCGAACATGACCCAATCTTGGGTGTCAGAGCGCTTTACAGTTCAACAGCAATCAGTTTCCTTCTTTGTAGAAGTCCTTGAAGCCTACAGCCAGGTATACGTATTCATCTAACAGTGGCACCAGCTTAAAACGTACAAATAATATACATATTGAGTCTTACTAGGCCTCAACTCGGGTTACAGTAGTACATGTCATGTCATACTTACATTTAAAATTAAAATTAATACCGCTCCTAAAGAAAACTAGGAGTCCGCAACTGGATACAATGTTACAAGTTCAGTCAAATACCCTTGTGACTTGATAGAGGTACCTTTCATTAGCCATCGTCCATGTAATCTTGTGAAGGGACTTACAGTATCCAACAGAGCGGATTGTAGCCTATAGAGATGAATCGATGAAAGCCAACTGACTTGTGCTATACCCAGATTCATTGCTCTGAGATTAGCAGGACTATCCTCCAGTTTACCGTCACCTACTAGAACAGCTGAATGTAGAATATCAAAGATTGTCTGAAGGTCTCAGAAGGAGCCTAAGAGTTGACCACTGTTAGTTAAGGGAGGAGTTTACTCATGAGAAAGGCCTTAGCCTCTTTTTTGAATTGCGAGACAGACGTGATTCCTCTAATATTCGGTGGAAGCGAATTCCAAATTCTTGGTGCAGCTCCTGAGAATTCTCTATCATAAGTTCTCTTCTTACGGAAGAATACTGGTTTCAGTAAGAAATCTGCGGACCCCCTTGACAATCTAATGCCTCCGGAAATAGTAATTTTCTGTGCAAGGTAAATGGGTGTTTTGTAGTGTAGAGCTTTGTGTGTAATACAAGCCATCTTTAGCTGTATTCTTGCCTCGTACGGTAGCCATTTCAGCTCTTTCAAATGTGGAGTGATGTGGTCAAATTTTCTTGTACCCATTAAGAGTCTAGCTGCAGCATTCAGGCAAGCTTTTAGTGGAGATGTTGAAATCTTAGGAAGCCCTGTTAGAGTTGTGCATCCGTACTCAATCCTTGAGATGACCAAAGCTTGGACTGCCGTTTTAAGGTCAGCAGTGTCGATGAACGGTTTCAGTTTTCTGAGATAGCTCAGATGGAATCAGGCATTTTTTGCCATAGTGTTGATGTGGATTCGCATGTTTAATTCCTTATCCAGCTTGATTCCAAGAGACTTAGTGGAATCAACTAGAATAAGAGTGCCGTTTAGCGCGGTGATCATCTTGGTCCATTCCTTGATCATTGTGGATGAACACTGTTCGTTCGCATACTCCCATTCCTTTATGGGAGCTCGTATTACGGCCGTAAACTGGCCGTAACACAAGCTCCAATAGAGGAATGGGAGTCTGTGTTCATCCCTGCACTGTGTGGCAGGCACCTCAGGGTGCCTTCCACATGGTGCAGGGATGAACAGGTGCCCCCTCAGCCCCCAACCGGAGGCAACAGGGGCAAGGGGGCCATACTAAGGGTGCCCATACTCTCTCTCCAACAGGCTTTCCATGTCGGAAAGCCGACCTGGAAAGCATGCCAGAGAACAAGTATCATAATCCCAAGGGAGGAAAGGCGGCCCTTTGGGATTACGGGCCGGCCTCCGACTGGCCGACGGTCTCCTAGAGCCCGTCAGAAGTCAGCCGGAATGACCGGCCGGTTTAATTTCCGACCGCCAGCATTGTAATGTGGCAGTCGGAAATTAAATCAAGATGTGGCCCTGAAAAGCTACGACAGACGGTCGGAGCCTTTCCTTGCCGCATCATAATCGGCCCCATAGTGTGGTGGAATTTGGGATGTTTGCATCATAAGTTGGATACCATGTACACTATACAATGTTTATCCTCCGATAATGCTGAATTGTTTTGGTTTCTTAACTATGTTGAGAATGTTATATTAAATACTATTCTTGTATTGTCTGAAAATGTTTATCCTCCATGAACTTTTTATCTCTCTGTTCTTCCTTTGCATTTGAATGTAAGGTTGTAGTTCTAATTATGCAATTTCTGTTTCACTTATGTATGCTAAGTTGTAGATGAGAACAGTATTTTTCTTGGTCATTAAATTTATACTATGGGAGTTTTTCTTTTTATCTATTTTGTTTTTCCCTTCCCCCTTTCCTTCCCTTGTAAAAATTATAAAGACTTTCATCCTTCTTTCAAAGTTATTAATACAGTATATTAATTAGTGATTGATTAGTGAATATATCAGTTTGTATTTGTTCATGCTGAATTTACTGGCATTAAATAAAGCCTTTTAAACACCAACAGTAGAAGCCTCAGTAATCACATTTGTGGTGCAGTGCTGTACTGAGGCTGAAGTGGTGCATTTAGAATTGATAAATTTGCTATAGTAAGCAACTTCTAAAAGCGCAGTTGAACTGAAAGCTGTAGATGTGCTGAGTGGCCCTTGAATTAATGTGATGCAAAGGTATTGGCCGAGAGGGGTTCCTGCAGATTGAAACTGGACCACGTACTACATGGAGTAAAAACATTTATTTATATTATCCTCCAAACAGATCAGTACTACAAAAAGGTCAAGGTGTCAAGTTAAAACATGTCTTGCATTACCAGTTTAATAAGGCTTTAGAGAAGCCGGAAGCAGTAGGTAGTATGGGGATTCTCATAGAGAATGGATGCTATAGCTATTCACAAGATGATTGTATCCTTATTCAAGATGACTGCATTAGATCTCACTGAATTAGGAGCTTAACTAAACTCAAAGATTAAAACTGATGGTTTTCTAGTAGTTGAGCCAGGATGTGTGCTATGCTGGAAAGTGAAGTCGATTGGTTCCATGCATCTATACCATGATGCAGAGGCCGACAGAAGCAGGTGTTTCACAGCCTCTGAACACAGCGGGCTGAAGGGAGTCCGTCTCCATGGCGAAGGCCACTGCCCAGTACAGCGGTAAAGACACGTGGCACACTTATCAAGGCCATAAGCACGATTGTAATGACACATATACTCATTGCAGCAAGGATATGGACAGTGGCTGACTCCAAAAAAGGAAAGAAAATGGAACTCCACTGAGCACAGCTGTTCAACAGGAACCACAGCCACACAAAGTGAAATTCAGTAAAAATTATAAATTGTTTATGGGCCATCACCATCGCCAACCAAAGCACAAATCATAAAGCAGAAGGGTGGACCAGACAAAGGGCAGGGGCTTGCCAAGGGCTTTGGGCACAGGATTTGATGGCCACAGATAATATTAAGCCACTGTGTGCTGCAGTACCCAAAATTGCAAGGAGAATTGCATGGAAAACAATTAATAGCAAACTTGCAAAAATGCAATATAAAAAAGGAGCAAAAAACAATGAAGTGACAGTAGAAGCAGAACTGCAACCCATATAACTGCAAATAATGCTTCTTATTCTACTTTAGTGCTCCAAAAACTTAAGCTACTCTAAATGCATAAAAGTTCTTTAACAGAATATCTGCACTGAAATGATAAAACAAACACTAAACTAATCACGTTCGATGCAGTACAGAAAAGCCATCAGTTTTCTTCCTCAATATAGCACTGATTTTTCAAAAAATTATACCAACAGGTATGTAAGCTTAATATTGACACCAAAGTAGTCATGAAGAATTTTCTACTCAGCAAATGTACTCTGGGAATGTCACTTTAGGTTTTCAAGAAGATGGCAGTATTCACATTCAACATTTGTTCACAAGGTTTTAAAAAATTGAAAAAAGTAAGGGGCATATTATCAAGAACGGCGTTAAAAATTATCGCCGGTTTAGCGGCAGAAAACTGCCGCTAAAGCGGCGATAATGGGCTTGATAATATGCCCTTGAGAATTCCAATAGAAGCCCATGTTCTGGTGTGAACATGGGCTTCTATTGGAATTCTCCAGGGCAAATTATCAAGCCCATTATCGCCGCTTTAGCGGCAGTTTTCTGCCGCTAAACCGGCGATAATTTTAACACCGTCCTTGATAATATGCCCCTAAGTTCTTTAGAGAGTTGAAAGGGCTAGCACACTTCCAAATACATATACTCACCTTATAAGTCTATTGTAAAGATTTAAAGTTAATGGAAGTAGTTCAGTCTGTAAGGATTATGAAGGACATTAAGGCCGCCACTCTGACAGACCACCGTCTGCAAAATTTAGAGGACACTGCTGGCACAGCACGAACTCTATACTTCAATAGGAACCACCATCATATCAGCTTGTGCGAAGATACAACAATTTTGATGTATGCCTGCTGTTGGCTTTGATGGCTGTTCACCAAACAATAGTAAAGTATTTGATTTTCAAAATCCACTCGCAAAGTGGGAGTCCCCTATTGATAAACAAATATAAACCAAATCACTAATGACCCCCACATCCAGGGAGTGTTTTTCCAGAGTGTTGAAGTCATTATATGCTTTTTTTTCTGTCCCTCCCTACCTCATGGTGACGTCAGAAAAAACAGATATCACACCATCCACCCTAAATAGAGAGGGCAGTGTAATGCTCTTCTGCCAGTGGTCTAGAGAAGCCAACTGGGGCTTCACAAATTGAAAACTGACGTCCACTGAATGAGGCAGGTGGACCATGCATTTGACGTACAGGGTCCTCCATCCCATTTGTGACAGAATACCCTGTCTGCCAAACTCTTAATCTGGCCCTATGTGGTGATAACTATAGCTGTAAACCACAGTTGGTGAGCTGCAAGCCACAGTTGGTGATGTCCACCTAAAAGATTAACCACTATATTGGGTTGAATGAGGGGATGAGTAATACAATGCACAGACATAGACTATGGTCTGTATTTGTCATACAGTTACAGTAAACACAGAGCAAGGCATACACAGACAAACACACACACACAACATGAACAGTGGTTCAGTGCCAAGGTCCGAATGATTATTTGTTGTAGAATATCATTTTAAATTAAGAGAAAGTCACTGACATATATTCATTCATGGGACTGCGATTATTTGTGGTACAAAGGAAGACCTCATTGCTAATAAAAAAGAAAAAAGAAAATGTATTTTTAAAACAGCTGAAAAGATGTAAATGGTATGGAAAAAAATGAGATTTGAAAAATTCAAGTAGTAGAGTTAGCAAAACAAAATGTTTTATTTTATTCAAGAGCAATTTTGCAAATGTGCAGCGGGAAAAATGCCCTGACACTGATGGCCTCATTACGATGTCAGTCGGTAAGCCTTAAACCGCTCGTCGCATTGTAATCCGGTGTTCGGAACGGCCAACCTACGGTCGGTTGGTTCCCACACTGAGATGGTGTAGGTCAGAGGCAACTCCGACCGTCATCTTAATAGGGCCCAATGTTTATCCAGGTCAGTATTTCAAAAGGTTCCAAAGAAAAATGGCAGCACAATTTTACAAATTTGAGCTATTCTTAACAGTTCTCACGGCATTATCTTTCATGGTGCAGTTTCGAGAGTTTACAACAAGAAAACTACTACTCAAATAAGAGTTGTCCAGGGAAAGGTTGATCTGAGGTATCACTATTCATTAAGTGCAAATTCATTAATGTATAACAAGCAGTCTTTTGTGTAGGGAATTCTGACTAATGACACTTTTCATAATTGCTCCAGGTAAATATTTCTACTTACAATTTTGCCTTAAGTAAGCGTATCCTAGCACAATTTTGCAAAAGAGTACTGCACAATTTTGAAAGTGTTTGCTGACTCAAAATTCCAAGAGTAAAAATGCATGAAAGTGCCCTCATAGATGTGGGGAGATATAGGTCCAGAGAAAAATTAGTGAGTTGGAAAATTGCACGTCCGAATCATTGCATTTGAGAAACAATGCACCATTTTTCTCATTACCACCCTGACTGTTACACCAGTGGGACATTCTTCTCCATAAACGCAACAAATTTCTGGAATTCCCTTCTGACAATGTGAAGAACAATCAAAATCATCTGGATTTCCAGAAGGCTATGAATGCCTAGATCATCACAAGATAATGCCACAATGATTAAACCTACCCAGCTTCTGCTAGAATTAGGGAGAAACAAGGGTGCCCTATGCTGTTTGTGGGTGGACTGTGCACAGAATTTATTTTGTCTACACTATAATTTCTCAGGTTCGCTTTTATCAATTTTGAGCTGCTGACAAGCGAGTGCCATTAAAGGATTCAATTTCGAGCATAATGACCCTGCCAAACACTGAACCACTTGGCCAATGGTTGAGGCTATTTGCCGACAAAATGTGTCATTGCCCTAAGATACACTACAATGTGCTGTGCTGGCAACCCTATTTAATCTGTTTAAGGCTCACTTAAATTGAAAAGAACACTTGAACTGTCCGTGTTTGGTGCAAACAATGACAAGATTATGAAGTGTATTCTGCTGTACTGTTATTACTATGCTATCAGCTTCTTTATATGGCTCACTTGAAATGAAATGTATTAATAAACTTTCCATGTTTCGTGTGAAGAGCTCACATGCCATTAAATATAAATTGGTGTACTGCTAGTAATGCCAGGTTCCTGAGTGTCTTTCCTTGGGCACCCTTCCTCTTCATCCAACCATTGATACCTATAGGTATTATTACTTCTGGCCGCACATTCCCTCCTACCTTTTGATTGGTCCTTAGATCTCTGCAAAATCTCTATGGGATCTACCCTCGACATTAGGTATCTGATCATTCCTTAGATCTGTATGATTTCCTGAGTTGCACATTTCTCGTTTTAGGTGTGGATTCCAATGACCCATGTATTTATAGGCTTTGATTTTCAGCATTCTCTGATCTCAATCGCATCATTCCCACCGCTAGGGGACCCCAGATATATGTGTTTGTGGTGTTTGATCATTCCTTGGAAGTTCCCCTCTGCCTCTACTGGAATAATCCTCAGACCCTATAGGAGAACTGGTTGTATAATGTCCATTACTAATGTCTTTCCATACATGGGTGGGCTCCTCAAATATATACTTTGTCTAGTTGTAAAATGCCCATTAACCATAGGTCAATCTCTGCTGCACGTCGTTGGTCTTTTCAAA